>OX387273.1:14649200-15274200 GCA_947562075.1 Orthosia gracilis
ATCCGGCCGCGTCGATTAAAATAATCGGTAAACGATAAAAACCGATAAAATAATCTCATGTTTTGTCTGTAGCCGGTTTTTTGTGAGGCCTGCCGCGTGCGTGCGTCGAGACGAACCTAGCGTTTTGTCTAGCTTCTAGAATTTAGTTTTTTGCGACTTAATTGAATATCTGAATTGGTTATTTTGCTAAGGTATTTTTATAGTTCAAATCTATTAAAATGTATGTAAAAACTTCATGAAAGGCGCCATCACAACACATAATATAGTAATAGTTTATGCAACGGTCATATAATAGGAGTTATTAAAACAGTGTCGGTTTATCACACAAGGTGAAGTCAAGTGTGATAACAGTATCACAAGAATGGTTAATAGCTAATTATATGCCGTTGCATACACTATTTTATCTTCACTCACACAGTTGAAATAAAACAAAAGTGGAACCAGAAAAAAAACATGATTTATTAAAACATTATTGATTCTCATTGCGCATGACTGTGCAGCACGCGCATCCATAGGCAATCACACTATTTTTCTACATTAAGTCAATGCACCCATACGCGCCAATAAATTAAAACGTAAAAGTGTGCTATAAAAATTGAAAAGTTATTTTATGATGCAGGTGTTTGAAAATCGAAGGAAAATGTTGCACTGTGCCTAATGGATTTTTTATAAATTTTACCTGTCCACGAAAAAAAAGTACGTGTTTATACTATATTTTATTGCATTCATGTTTCAAACATAACATGTTTCAAATTTTTTTTATTTTTTGATACATGGAAATCAATTACTTTTTACTGTTGCAGTACCTATAATTTCCTGTTAATCTAACTACTTATGAATCCTAAATGATAACGAAGGATATTGTTTTCTCTGCATAATATTTTTTTACTATTTTTTTATTTAGTTTTTTTATTTTTATTTTAGGTTGCTTCTTGGCAAGCGTGCTTCATCGTCGACCACATCATCGCTAACCATCAGGTGAGATAGTGGTCAAGCGCGAGACTATAGACAATAAAAAAAGCTATGCCTACTTGGTACCTACATTTTCAGTACTTAGCCTAAGTCTGCTTTTCGGCTGAAACTTTGCTTTAGTAACTTTGGCTTTAGCTGGTAGACTGTACATTCAGCCATCGTAGTCATTTACCCATTATTCCGTCTAATCTCGTAGCCACCTTTCGTTCCCCAAAGGACTCCATAGTCCCTTATGCAATTAGGAATGGTACTTATATAGACAGCCGTTTACCCATTCAAGTTTTTTTACTCGACTGCCGAAGGGTTCTGTGTTTATCAGTCTATGTATGTATGTTTGTGCCTTTGTAGCGTTCTAGAGACCAAACGCGTGGGCCGATTTTGATGATTCTTACGTCAATCGATTCGTCTTAACTTTGCAAGTGTCACTGGCTACATTAAAATTGGAAAATAGAAAAATGGCGGGTTTTGGGCGCCCAAATTATATTTTTCTTCCAAACCCATCGTGTGAGCCAACAAAATAAAGGGTTTTAAGAGGTGATTACAAAAATATATAAAACTTAAATGTTTAAATGTACCTAATTCTAAAAAAAAAAACTAAGAAGTTGTAAATAAAAAAAATATATTTAAAAATAACAAGAAACCCTACTGCTTAAAAAGCGAACTAAAAAGACGTGACCAAGACGAAGATCATGCTATGAAGTCGGAGGATACATCTGGTTTTGGTCAGCCAGCTCGCGCTTTAAGCAGTCGGGTTTTTTGTTATTTTTAAATATATTTTTTTTATTCACATTCATATGTATGTTCGGGTCAAAACTTGCAGCTGAATTTTAAAGCATTTATCCTCAACCGATTATAAAGTTTTGCATACATGTTTGATTTGGATGACAATGCACGGGAAGAAAAAAGTTTTTTTTTTGAAAATTATATTTATTTTAGACATACGCGCGGCTGGCATTCATGATGTTTTGGCATTTACTCCAGATTATGCTGTTTGCACTTAAATTTTCTTTGAGAAAACCCCTTGAATCAGGCCGCCTTTTCACGAAATGAGAAGGTGTAAGCACAACTTATAGCATGCTAGTGACGCAAGTCCTCACACGTTTCTTTTTTTTTTTTCTACAATCCCGGCACACTTTTTCCAAACACTAACTAAAACGCTTGAAAGCCAGAATCAACATTAAGCGATCACCATTTTTTTTTTATCCCAGTGGAACATTATACCGCGATGAAAACTAGCCTATATGCTATTCCAGACTATAATCTATTTCTGTTGCACATTCCATCCAGATTCGTTCACCCGTTCTGGCATGATTGAGTATCAAACATACATCCATCCAAACTTTCGCATTTATAATATTAATTAAGTAAGATAATAAACATTATCAGCAAATGTCAAGTTCATAGGCCAATGGGCAGTTAAAAACGCTTCGGAACAAAATTTTGTAAAATTTCTGACTTTGGTGGCTGCTCATTCCTTTGTTTTCCATATTTTTTAAAACAAAAATAAAAGAATATTTATCGACTTAACGAGCTCTAAACAACGAAACCCCACACGATGCGCGCTTAAAACCTTTTAAAAATATTTTTTGTCAATTTTTATGGCTTTGGTTCAACAAGATGCTTGTACCTTATATTATGAAAATTTGAAGACTGTAGCGTTTCGTTGTAAAACCCGTGTGATAGACGACGGACAGACAGACAGATGGGCACACACGTGAGTGAAATTATCAAATAATGCACGAATTTAATTATTATATATTTTTATTACTTAAACATTTCTCATAAATGTTTCTTGACATTCTATATTTGATTCTTCTATTGACATTATTGATAGCTTCATTTGTTATTGATCATTGTTATTTGCCACGCGGTGAAATTAATAAAACAAATAAATTGGAAGTGTGTTGTTAATTATAAATTATTTTATGCAATAAATGTGTGTAATAAAGCTTGTGATTTGCATGCCTCAAGGTGTAATATGGTTGGACGGTGCCATATTTTTAAGAACTCTATGTAATTACCCATATTACCAAATAAATGATTATGATTAGAATCACCCTAATTATAAAGTGACAGAAATAGGGATCCGTTTGAACTGTCAAGTCAATGAAGCTCCATGGATCCCGAAGAAACGATGCAATTGCCTTCAGAACCGTTACTCAATCAACCCAGCACTTTACATTCGACTGAGAGTTGTCTATCTCGAGTTGCAAAATAACACGCGTAAAGCCACACAGCTCAAAGCAATTCCTAACAAAAGTACATTAACTGTATTCCTAACGTCACCCGCATGACCAAAATCCAATCAGAAACCTAGCATAAACCTCTATTTGACGAGAAGAATGGCTCATAAGAGAAGTTTATTAAAGCTGGGGACACCGGGGACCACGACAGGAGACCTCCTAGTTATCAGCGGTCTGAAGGTATACGAACATTGCGCGAGCCTCTCCAAAGACACGTCAAAGCCTATCCTAATTTAAACAGGGCTGTTTACGTCCCGGGGGCTTGGGTCACGACGAACTGTGAGGTTGGGGTCCCGTTGTAGCGGAGAGGACAGTGAAATCGAAAGGAGTGAGCGGTTTAAGAAGAAATGGGTGGATTTTGATAAGAGAAAATAAAAAGGATTAATGAAACTCTTTATTCCTCAAAGAAAGCAAACATGATTTGTATTTTTTTAATTAAGAATAATAAATTCACAATATATAATATTTGTATGTCTCCCATAAAAGCAGGCTGTACCAATCTGCCTAGCCTTTTTCCCATCTATATTGGGGTCGGCTTCCAGTCTTACTGGATTCAGCTGAGCATTAGTGTTTTACGTGGAGCGCCTGACCTCCACAACCCAGTAACTGGGTAACACGGTACCCCTTGGCAAGACTGGTGTCAGATCTCACGCTTCTGACTACCCGTAACGACTGTCAAAGATCTTCAAATGACAGCCGGGACCAACGGCTTAACGTGCTTTCCGAGACACGGAGGAAACTCGGTATGTTGAAAATGTCCCATCTACGGAGCGACCTCGTCAAGCGTTGCTTAACCATGGCGATCGACCCGTGCGGTACGGTGTTATTATTTTGCCACGAGGCTGTACCAAAATAGTAAAAATGTTTAAAACAACGTAACCACGGTTGTTAGGCAGTTCATTATCACTGTATTGTAAATATTAGAATTTTGTTAATTTGTATGCAATATCGATTTTAAATTCTTATGTTGTTAGATAGTGTATGCCCTAATGGGTAGTTTTTGAGTTACCATAACCTAACTATAATACCTACTGTATCACCAAAAAACACACTAATCAAAACAGTCAAAGTCAAAGGACTTTGACTGTTATACGAGTTAGTATCGGATCGGTCTAAGAGATACGCAAAGAATTAAGGTAACCTAGCATATTGTTTAGGGACTCCCTTCCTTATGCTTAGAAAGAAAGAAACAAACAAAGAAAGAAAGAATGAAAGAAATAACGAAAGAAAGAATGAAAGAAAGAAAAATTGTTTATTTGCGCCAGGCACGTAGCATACCATAAAAAGAACAAAAAAAACTTAAATACAATCTCTACAAAGTATGCGTCACAACTACGCAAAACGGTCATCGCTCAGCATAATGCTGGCTTAAGAAATGAAGATGGATAATTCTACCTAATTATACATATTTTAGCGGCGCCTGCACTAGACTGAATTGAATTTATTGTAGACATTTAATGATGTAACTAATAGTTTGTAACTATTTCAAATTAAAATTCATTTACTCGTATTAAACATACTCAGTTATGTATGACAGATTTACATTAAAGTGGTAAGACCTGGACATGTTATCAATGGGTCCCAAACTAGGTACAACCTGTATCTTGGTGACCCAGATATTACATAGATTTTGTGATTTTACGAGTCCTGCGAATTAATAGAGTTAATGTGAAAAACAGTTTAGGCGGGTAAATGTGAAGTGTGAGTGAGGGTGTGTGGTGTGATGGTGTGTATTTGAACCGAACGTGTGCAGGTATCAACTTGTGCAACAGAGTAGATTTTCTATTTTCCTTTCCACGGAGTACTTACTCGTTATAGTGAAAATTTCACTTACAGCGTTGATTTAAAAGAGTGTCAGTGGAATTTCTTGCGCGTTCTACTCCATAGACTACGATAAATGCTTTGAGTTTGATCATTAAACAATATTATAGTGAGATCTTTCTAGAGATGAGTGAAAGAGATTCTATATCAGCGGTCTTTTCCCAGTGCCCGCTGGTAGTGAAGCCCGACCTCTCTCCGAACTCATTTCAGGGCTGAGCGCGCACCCGCCGCCCCGCCCCTACCACAGAACCGCACTTTATAAATATTGTACTCTCACTCAATAATGATGCGGCGTGACAACCCTTGATGTGCTTCAGCGTTCATACAACTCATGTGGAAAGATGAGAGGAATGCTTTTCGTTTTAGTGATGACTTCAAGAGCATATAGTAACATACATACCCAAACGCACGCCCTTTTCCCACGGGGGTAGGCAGAAACTACAGAAAGCCACTTGTAACGATACTTAAACACTCTATTTGCTTCATTTACGTCCATACACCTATTCATTGACATACTCGTAGTAGGATAGGATAGAATAGATGGACCCCTTTTCCACACTTAGACTCGCATTTGGTCCGTTGTGCGTGTAGGCCTCCTCTTTGTGAGAGGGAATGTGCCGTAATCCAGCACGCGGGCCCAATGCATGTTGGTGGATGTCGCATGTCTTCGAATTTTTGCCGAATGCCGGTTTCCTAACGATGTTTTCCTTCATCGTTTTGAGAGCAGTGGTGATGAAATAATTTACACAAAGTAAAGCGCCTATCTTATTTTTTTTTCGTGGATAAATGCTCATTCATACTGCGCTACCACGGGGAGATTTCGCAGTTATGTGGGACTTCAACCCACTAAAACTTCACAGTGGCCTCCTGTGTCGCTTATGGCGGGAACAAGGGCACGCGTTAGCACTCAACGTGAACCCGCCGCGGCTCTCCGTCACCGACGGCCCTCCTCTGGGGAGTACCCCCCATCACCCGCGCACCAAAACACACTGTGCGCTGTGACCAAACCAACACATGGGTGCCAGATGACCCCGTGTATGGCACCCTTAGTCCCCTTGTGACGGATCAAGGTCATTGGCCTCGCCACCTACCAATTTCAGCCACAGGGGATTGGGCGAGTGGTCAACGCTATACCGACACTCCTCTTCCCCTGCGGGCCCACCGCTTACGCCATCAGACGGTGGCGACCCCGTCCAGGCCGCAGAAGGTAGGGAGAGCGGCGCACCACAATACCGGTACTCCTCTCCCGCCGCGGCCTCCAACCCTCAGCCGCGATATCGTATGGGTTTGGGAGACCCCATACGATATCGCGGCCCGCCTCAGTTGAGATGTCGCCCAGGCAGCACCGCAACCTACGTATTGGCCGCTACGTCGTCGGCTTATCGGCAAAAGCCCTGATGAGCGGCCCCTCAGGTTCGTCTTCGCTTCACCGTGGGTTCGAACCCACGACCTACAACTTATAAGTCGCGGCCGTTACCACTGGGCCATCATTGCTCTCTCATACACATAGTATTATACTATAAAAACCGGCGTACTGGTTATTAGTACTACGTTCCTGTCCTTTCTAAAGAACATCACTAATAAGATCCGTCTATGTACTTCTCGGACGTTCCGTCTCGGTGTTTCCTCTCACGTCTACTTTTAAATACATTTTCATCCTCTCAATATAACGAAACCATCCAAGCATATCTTGCATAGAACCATTATATTATGTAGGACCTATTGATATTCTCTTTGCAAAGCCAATTGAAGGACCGATGAATGACTATTTTCACATCTAAAGATTTTACTGAGTAATGGGAAGGGTGCTACCCCGCAACTAAACTGAGATATTTTTTTGCCTTCCACTACTGGAACCTCTTACAACTAATGATGGGTATTTCTCGGATCAAATAATTGCATTGGGAATGTGGGATATTCTCATGACCCTGTTATTTCATCGCTACGCATACCAGAGGCTCTAGAAAACGCGTCAGTCTCAGCGATGGATATGGTCAAATTGCCAAATGTAAAGGATTGATCACGTGACGATAGCTATTGGAAAAAAAAACCGGCCAAGTGCGAATCGGACTCGCGCACGAAGGGTTCCGTACACAGGGTGGCGTCAACTATGTATGTATGGTTAATTTAATTTTCAACTTTTTCATTTTTTAGAATGTTTTTTTTGCGCTGAAAGACCTTACTTTTTGCCTATAGGTTTTCGACCCAAAACATATAGGGTACTTCCGGTTGACCTAGAATTGCCAATTTTGTTAATTTTGGTACTTACAAGTATTCGCGAAAATATAAATTTGCCCATTGGATATCTTTTAATCGTGTTGACTCAGGACTTGATTTTTATACACCTAATAGGGAATATAGACCTTAGTATCTGGTATAAATTTCAACTTGCTAGGTCCACCCGTTCCTGAGAAAATTGGTGGTGACACACGAACAGACGGACAAGAAAGTGATCTTATAAGGGTTCCTTTTTTTACCTTTTGAGGTACGGAACCCTAAATATCTAAAATGTATGGGAATGTCAAACGCTATCGAAATGCCAAGTGATCAATCCCTTAACTATTTTTTCCCATTTCGTCCATCGCCATCGCTAACATCGAATGCCACTTGTCTTAGCTTCAGGAACAGTCAGGATTCTGAGTGATGGGAAGGGTCATTGTGCAGCTAGCCTGAAATATTTTTTTTGCCTACTACAACGGGATCCTTTTACAACTACTAAACGGAAAGTACTTCTCGGATCAATTAATTGCACTGGGAATGTAGGAGTCTCATGGCCCTGTTATTTCACCTCTACTCATATCAGAGGCTACTCTTCGTCCAGCCTGTTATTTTATATTTGCCAGATGCACGCTTTAGAAGTTCCCTAATTATTAACAGGCAACCATAGAGAATAAAATGCAATCCTTCATGGACGCTAACACTAGTGAAGCGACGTGCTCTTTAACCAAGATATTCCGATGATTTAAAATTCATGAATGAATTAAATTATAAGTAAATAAAGCAGTAAAAAAATAAATATTTTATTATGATAAAACATAATAATCTAATTATCAATAATATATGTATCAGTAAGATATGTAGATATGTAAGTAAGGTAAAATATTGAAGAAAAAAAAATATTGGATACGTTTGTATAGAAGTAGGTACAAAGATAGACAAAATCATAAAAAATGTAACAGTTCGTTTTAATACAAACATTGTCATTTAAACGTCTGGGTATGTCTATATTACAAAACGTGAGTAATATTGAGCAAAAATAAAATACTAATGTGTTAAACCGCTTAAAATATCTACGTAAATAAAGTCGATTGTTGTAAGAAATCAAATCGGTGACACATTAGGCCATTATTAAATGATGAGCTGTCAAAAGTAAAAAATACATTCTACCAACGTAAGCGTCGCGATAGCGACTGGAAAATGACAAAAATGAATGGGAATGGCAAACGCTATAGAAATGTCACGTCCCTTACATTTTTGAATTTCATTTTTGAAGGTCGCCATCACTGATATAATGACGCTTTGTCAGACGAGTGACATTCGATGTCAGCGAAGGCGATAGTCGAAATGTCAAAATCTAAGGAATTGATCACGTGGTTTTTCAATATCGCTTGTCAATCCCATACAATTTTGCCTTTTCGACAATCGCTATCGCCACGCTTTGATAGAATGTCACTTGTCTAGGGCCTCAGGGCTGCAGATTATACATAAATAGATACGCACTATAATGGGCGTTTTTCGACTCCCCGGCACGGCTGCCGGGGAAGCAAAAATGTATGAATATACATGGCATGTCTTTCCATTTGCCGGTGCCGGCCGGCAAAACGGCATCGTGTTTTGTCACCGCAGTCGCACCGCAGTGTGTGCGCTCGGGGCGGGATAGGTAGGAAAGACGCGTCACGCGACGAGACATGCTTTGCGGCTTGCTGTGAGTGCGTATAGTGCATTGGTTATGGCTTTTTGGCACGATGTGGTAACTCCTTTAGAGTCAGTGGAGGCCCGGCCTTTTAGGGATAAAACTAACGAAAACAGCAAAAATTAAATTTTGCGTGAGAAAAATTTCGCCTTAAGCGTAAGAGATTATAGCAAATAAATACGACTACTTGACGACATAATTTTATAATTTATACATGTTGTAGAATTGAACTCCTTGTCAGTACTGCTCACGTAAACCGAGCGTAGACCGGCGGAAAAACAGATGACCGGTACGACGCCGAGCCGGTGTCGGCGCCGGTGCAAGTAAGTAAGTACTACCCGTACCTACACTTTTTTTGTTATGGTTGGAGTATTGCCCCGAACGCTCTATTTACTAAGAGCTACATTAATATTGCATTGCGTATTACAAGCTTTTCGTATATTATATTGAAACCAAATCAACATAAGTTAAATTAATACTCCCACAGACAGACACTACAGACCGCTACACAAACACGACACAGTACGACAACACGTTTTCGTTGAAATTGTTTTACGGGTTTTAGTAGGACAATTTTCGCGTGGCACCTGTCTGTGGGAGCACTTACACTTAGGACAACTAACATTTGTGCGTAGAAACTGTCATTTCGAAATCGTGGACTAAAAAAATCAACAAAGCTAGCAAATAGAAAGTGACTGGCTATTCATGAGCGGTAGGCGTGGCCACGGAGTTATTATTGGACCAATCCATTGTGACACTCAATACGGCCTACTGTAATAACTAGACGAATTCTAAGAACCAGTCTTCGTTGATAGGCGGATCTCGAAAGCTTTGTTAGGAAGTGATTTGCAAAGAAATTGGGTTTTCTTCAAAGAAATAGCTTGATGTTATTGCCATCAAAATTGGCATGACTTGAGTAGAAATCCTAATAAGGACGGGGAACTAAAACTTTCAATATCATCGATTCTTTCAATATCATCGATTCTTTCAATATGGTGAAAGAAAACATCGTTAGGATAACCAGAATTTAAAAAATACCGGCCAATTGCAAGTCTGACTCGCACACAGCGGGTTCCGTATAAACAGTATTCCGTATAAACAACATTCACCAAAAAAATAGGTAACATTACTAACGTTCATAAACAATGAAAGCACCGAAAATTGCTCTAACGAAGGGACAACCCGTACATCAATATGCAGTGGGGAGGTTCACTTGACTCTAACAAAAACTATCAAATTAAAGCTTAATTTTACGCAAACAGATCCCCAAATCAAATAATGTTTTTCACTGACCCGTAATGTTTTTGAATGGCCTATCCAACGATATCCGTAGGATAGACGAGAAAAAAAACATCTCTACTTTACGTGTACAGGCAACCCAAAAAATATTCTTTTTCTTCATTATTTTATCACTCTGTCGGCGTGATTAATATGTCAAATCATCCATAATTATCCATGATAAATTATAGCTTTTTAGCACTAAGAGTCTCTGAGCTAAGCTGCGGACGGACGGACGAGCAGACGGACATGGCGAAACTATAAAGGGTTCCTTGTTAACTACGGAACCAGAAAAATCGAAGAAATGTGACATCTACCAATCCGCAAGGGCCCGCGTGATAGATTAAAGTCCAATCTCGTGAAAAAAGCGTGGGGTGCTTAATGTCAACTGTTATGATATTTTATGAACAGATATTGATAGAAGTAGAGTCATTATTAAAATGTCTTGAAAAGCACCCCACGCATTTTACAAGCTTTTATTTAACTTGCAATGAGTATGTATGTATGTAAGTGTATCTTGCAACTGGTACATCTAGTAGGATCTAAGGCCATCCAACGCAGTGTCTTCCGGTTCGTGGTCGCCACTCCAGAACTTTTCGGCCCATCCACTCGTTCTGTGAGCCCGTTTCCTGCCCACTGCCATAGTGGTCGCCAGTTTTAGAGAACCAAATGGTAAAAGGAACCTATTCCTATTATCAGACAGAAATTTAAGGAGGTTAACGTATTGACTGTGCTTTCTCAGTATATTTATGAAAATCTTTTGTATGCCCATAAAAATATAAAATTGATTAAAAAATACAGTGATATTCATAACATAAATACTAGGAACAAACACAAATTTGTGTACCTATAACAAGGCTCAAGAAAATAGGTGGATCGTTTAGATATCAATATGTACGCTTTTATTAAGCTTCCAAGCCACGTACAAGACCTAAGTCTAAATTCTGAGTTGAGCTGCACGGATTGACAAATGCGTGCACTGGCTGGACAGGTCCACTCAATCTGGCTGGATATTTCCTCAAAAGACCATTTCAGACATCAGTCATGGTCTTCACATGATCTAACCAAGATTTTGTCTGGACTTTAAAAGAGACTGTGACCTCTGAGTTTGTTTCGGCCTTTCTTCACAGAGTAGTCAGATAGGAAACGCCGACCTCATCTTGTTTTAAAAATATGATCGACATGAAAAGTGTTTGTACAAGCTAACTTACAGAAATAAAATCATTTATTGAATAATTGAAAAACCAAAACCAATAAAAAAACAGTGTCCCTACAATAACTCGACAGTAGGTAGTCTCGAAATGTAACTGACAAACCTAGTAAACTAATTTTCATAAAATGTCTGTAAACGTGTCGGCACGCATGACAAACGCTGCGGTAACTCTACGTTTTATCGCTGTTCGTGAATTAGGTGCTGATGTAATACATATTGTTGGGCAACAAAAAGTTCGCGGTGAGTGCAAGCACGATTATTGTAAAACCACAGCCTAGCCTGCACTGTGCTTTGTAAAGAATTGCAAAGTGCAATGGTAGTAGGAATTTTACTTAGATGTTTTCTTTGCAATAGCCATTTTGTATAGGAAAGTACATAAGCGACTTTAACTTAAGGGCGTGCATGCGCTTTAGTGTCCTAAAACGGTAACTTTCTAAAGCATACTCCTTAGTAACGGCTAGGTTAAAAGGTTTAAAAAAAAATGTTTCATGAACATTATTTTTTAAACATGATTTTTTCGTATAACAAATAGTTTTGCTTTATAAAAGTAATTAGCAACACGACATTTTTCGCCATTTTTGGATACTCCTCCAAAACGACTTGGATGTTTAAAAATATTTTTACACAGAAAAATTGATGGCTGGAATTTCTTAATAGCTGACATAGCATATGTAAATCAAATAATATTTTGCAAACAAAAATGTTCAAAAGAAGGTTCAATATTGATATTTTGGCATCAAGCGGGCGCACGGCCAGTACTGCGTTTACATTGGGGCGTATATATCGCCTTAAACATTTCCAAATCTTATAGACCCTTGTAAGTTTTCCTGCCGACTAAAATGCATAGTTGTCAGTATAATGATTTTTACGGCAAAATCGTCTTGATTATAAAATCTGTGATCATTATCATCATAAGCGGGTTACACCGTCGACCACATCATTGCTTACCATTAGGTGAGATAGTGGTCAAACGCGAGCCTAAATATAATAAAAAAACATCATCACACTAATACTATAAAGGCGAAAGTTTGTGAGAGTGTGTGTTTGATACTTCTTCACGCTCAAACAGCTGGACGGATCTGGATAAAATTTGGCACAGATATAGATTATAGTCTGGAATAGCACAAAGGATACTTTTTACCCCGGGTATATGTTCCCTTGGGATAATTTTCGACATTCACGCGGGCGACATCTCAGTCGAAAGAGGCCACTGCTGGATATAGGCGAAGCTTGGGGGAGGCTATGTCTAGCAGTGTGATCGTTAGCGTAACTAATATTAATAAGAGGTTAAATTGGTAATCTTTAGAAGTACTGGGGGGTAACCATAAGCTCTTAGAGCAAGGTTATTTCGAGGGTGCGTAAGAGACAGATGTATATGACTTGGATACATCTGCCCTTTTTCCCAGTCACACCATGATTTTTTTGACATGTTATATGGCATACTGTTTGAAAACTTTGCCATCGCTGAGTGTCACAGACAGGCTACTTTTTAACTTGATAAACATGAACGTTTTCCAGGGATGAGCCACGGGAGAGAAACCGGGTAAAATACCATGATGTTATAAACTAAATAAATGATCTTTCGTAATCCACTTTGGTTCTTGTCCCTGGGCTCCTTGTTGCACCGGTACGACACATAAGTATTGTGGGGCAAGCAATAAGTTTGCGGTTCCAAGCTCTCTCTACCTGCCTGCATTGCCAATAGAATATGTACTGAGATACATTTTTTTTTCAATTTAATCTGCTTGAAACTTCTATTGCACAAAGAGAAAACGCGCCTCGTAACTTTTTTTCACAGCATAACCCCCTCGATAATATCTAAATTCGTCCTGAGTGAATTATTTTCTGACCAGCTTCGATATGGACTCCAATATGCTGCAACACTTGCATAACCCTGCTACGATATAACTGCAAATGCTCGCAGTTGCAGTTATTGCTACGATGCAGTGGCAATGTAAACTGAATTAATATTACGTGTAATCTTGATTGAGAAGGGCTTGAGGCCGCACGAGTCGATTTTTGAGGTTAAGCAACGCTTGACGAACTCGGTCCGTGGATGGGTTTCATGATTCATTTCATACCGAGACCCCTTTTGGATACGGTAAGCACGTTAAGAACATGGGTTCTCCCCGTCCTTTGTAGTTCTTTGTCAGTCGTCACGGGTAGAAGGCCAAAAGTCTCAACCAGTCTTATCAAAAAGTAGGTATATCTTGCTACCCAGTGACTGAGCTATGGAGCTCATATAGACAGTCACCATCATCATCATATCAGCCGAAAGACGTCCACTGCTGGACGCAGGCCTTCCCCAAGCGTTGGCACATTGATAGGTCAAGTGCGTCTCGCATCCAGCGGATCCCCGCAACATTCACCTGGTCATCGGTCCACCTTGTGGGAGGCCTTCCAAAGCAGGTTCCAGAACCTTTCTGCCCCATCGGCCACTCGTTCTGCGAGCAATGTGCCTTTCCCACTGCCATTTAAGTTTGGTAATTCTTCGGGCTGTGTCAGCAAACCTGGTAGATAGGCAGTCGCTCCAGCTAAAACTCTTCTTTTTTTTATTCGTCCAATGACTTCTCTCGCTCTGGGTGAAGCGGGAGGGCGTGTCAGACTTTTACTGACTAAAACCCACCCGTGTTCCTTCAGTTGCTTGTGCCAGGGTTGCGGCATCTCCCTTTCAAATTTTACCGCGACCCTCCATGTAAAATACTGGGAGGTACTCAACTACATGAGACCGAACTGGAAGCTGATTCCAACATAGTTGAGAAAAGGGTAGGCAGGTTGGTTCATCGTGATTGAGATTCTTTTACGGTCACCTAAGTAAGTTTAGGGGGCATAGAAAAAGCATCCAAACTTGACTATACAGAATTCCGCCCCGAGTAACTATCTTAGGCAGGCCCACTGGCAGAACTTTTATATATTTTTTGGGTACGCCAACACGAAAACAGTCATATTGTAGGAATTGTTACTTAGACTACATAATATGTTAGAACTAATAATTTTCTTCATTATTTCTGCAACTATGTAAACGTTATTACCTAGTAATAATAATTCCATACCAGCAAGTTACACGAGTTGACGAGTCACGACAAACTTTTGTAATTATAACCAAGTATTCGCGTGTTTAGAAATAAAATAAACAAAAAACTTGTACTAACCTAGGCATCATTTACTTAGTTTTTATTAAGAATAGAATATATAAAAATTCTCCATCTCACTCCTTAGCCAAGTACAAGTTGTTTTCAAGAGTCGTCACAAATCGTCTCGCACGCAGGTTCGACATCCAAACAAGCTGGATTACGGAAAGGCTTTAGTACAGTAGACCACATGCATACGGTGCGGCAGGTTATACAGAAGACCGAAGAGTACAACCTGCCTCCCTGCTTAGCATTTGTGGACTACGAGAAAGCCTTCGATTCGACCGGGACTTGGGCTGTACTGCAGTCTTTCCAACGGTGCCAGATCGACTACCGGTACATTGAGGTGTTGAAGTGTTGGTACAAAAACGCAAATATGCCAGTTCGTATTCAGGATCAGACCTCGGAACATATCCTTCTCCAGCGCGGTGTGAGACAGGGAGACTTCATTTCTCCGAAACTGTTCACTGTTGTGTTGGAGGATGTCTTCAAGGTTCTGGACTGGATCTGAAAAACCGGCTGCTTAAAAAGCGAACTAAAAAGACGTAAACAAGAAGAAAATCATGCGGTGCAGTCGAAGGATACATATTCGCAAGCTTGCTAAACAAAACCAGATGTATCCTCCGACTGCATAAGATGATTTTCTTCTTGTTTACGTATTTTTAGTTCGCTTTTTAAGCAGCCGGTTTTTAGATTTTTTGAATTAACTTTTTTTATCAACTTTTTAGTTAACATTTTTTTCGAATTAGGTACATTATAACATGAAAGCACCTCTTATAATAGAATCCCACAATATGGCGCCCGAAAACCGCCATATTTAAATTTTCCAATTTTAATAGAGGCAATGACGCTCACAAGGTTGAGATTTACGTAAGAATCATCAAAATTGGCCAACGCGTTTGGTCTCTGGAATGCCAAATACATACTCGTACATAAACTGATAAACACACTACCTTCCTTCGGAAGTCGTGTAAAAAGTAAAATCAGAAATTGCGCTGAGCGTTTCTATACCGAAAGGATGGCAATCCTTCCGGCATGGGCACGCTCAGCATTTGCGGCCGCTGGTATTCATTTATAATAAAACATATTAAGCAGATAAGTACTTAACCGTTTCAAAGTCAAAGTCAGAGTCAGATCACACCAAACCACACCATCAGCCTATTAATGTTCCCACTGCTGGACACAGGCCTCCTCTCTGTGAGAGGGAATGGGCCGTAATCGACCACGCGGGCCCAGTGCGGTTTGGTGGATGTCACATCTCTTTGAATTTTTGGTTCTAAGACATGCCGGTTTCCTCACGATATTTTCCTTCACCGTTTTGTGAGCACTGGTGATGAAACAATTTACACAAAGTAAAGCGCCTGCCTGAGTTCGAACCCACGAGCCACAACTTGTAAGTCGCTGTCGATACCTCTGGGCCACCACTGCTGAGTCAGATCATTTGTTGCAATTAGACCATTGAAAAGCACTTTTGAGTGTCCACACTTACAGTTTAAAAAATATAATACGCAATTGATTTTAGTCGTATTTTCGCAAAGGTAGTTTCAGATAAAGAATAATGAAGAAAAACTGCTTTTCAAGTAAGTATTTTACAATATTTTGTGTATTTACCTAAAGCGAACACTATGCACTTAGAATACTACAACAGTTACAAGGTAAGCATTAGTTGCGTTTCAATTATTAGGTACCTAACAATAAATACGAAGAGGAAGAAAGACTATATGAGGAGAGAGATAGTCTGTGTGAGGAGTGAAATGAAAGAAAAGGGAGTCAGTAATAGCGTGACAGGGGACAGGACCCCAAGTAACATGGGATAAGGGCAGGAAGATGATAATAATGATGGTAACAATAAATACGAACATAACCACAAAAGCTTAAGCAACGCTTGTCTACAACAAATTGGAAATCTTAAAAAAACAACCTGACGTATGAGTAAAAGATTCAAAGATGTCTATTGAACTTACACAAAAAAAACCGGCCAAGCGCGAGTCGGACTCGCGCACCGAGGGTTCCGTACAAACCTCAGCTTAAAGGTATTATAGACCTCAGTATTTGATATGAATTTCAATTTAATACCTCTATGCGTTCATGAGGAAAGGGGTAGTAAGTTCAAAATTATTAAAAATATTTTTATTATATGATGTAACTAAAAATTTACTGTTTTCGCAATTATTCCTTTATCTGTGCTATAAGACGTTGCTTCGTACCAAATTTCAAGATTCTGAGTTCACGGGAAGTACCCTGTAGGTTTTAATTCCCTTGCGAGTGTCGAAAATTTGCGGCATAAACGGCTGTATCTTTTGATTGCGTTAGCGTAGAAGTTTGATTTTTTCACAGCTTTAAGGGACAGTAGACCTGGGTATTTGATATAATTCAGACAGACGGACAACAAAGTGATGCTATAAGGGTTCCGTTTTTTCCTTTCGACGTACGGAACCCTAAAAATGTCTTTTGATGCCAAAGTTTGATATTAAAAGTTGAAAAGCTGATATAACATCGTTTAGAAGTCTAATGTTACTTTTTATGTCCGGGTTATTTATTTATTAACAACCCGTTTACTTTTACATTTGCTTTGAATGAGTTACACTTGACACGCATACGCAACCTATGGCTATGAGATAAGCTGTTTTTCTAACTTCCGACGGTAAGTTTGACGTGCGTACCTGTGGGTTTGTGTATTTGCGTATGTGTATGTCGCATCATAGCTCCTTAAAGGATAAACCGATTCTGATTTTGTTCTTTTTGTTTGAAAGGTGACTTTATAGAGAGTATTCTCAGCTATGTTTGACGAAAATCTGTTTAGCCGTTCAAAAGTTATGGGCGTTTTACTGTTTGAATATTTTAGCAAGATAATCATGTTATAATTACGTGTTCGATAGATTATTGTTGATCGAAATTCTATAAGTTTTAATTCAAATAAAATAATCTAAATTATCAAATCACTGTTTTCGTAGCCCGAACAGTATCGCAAGTGAAGTCGATTTTGCGACATTCTTCCCTGCTGCAAACCGCGGGGAGTTATTAGCGCCGACTACACTGAAGCACAGTGTCTGAGGGTTGAAACAACCCCCGCTGTGACTCCAATATACACACATGCTACAATATTTAGATTATTTTAGAGTACAAATGGGATGTCTGTACTTGACAATTTTGTTACTATAGAATGTGATTGAGTTGTTAAGGGTTGTTTCTTAGTCACTTCGAGCTTTTGGAACGTATATCTGTTTTCCTGGTGAGAATTTGTTCATACTAAGTTAAGGTATACAAAATATTTCGTAGTTAATGCATCATCCAGGCACTGTCCAAAGCATAAATAGTATATCTTTTAGTAACGCAAAATGCAGAAGCCAAACAAATATCTCAAATACAACAATATATTTTCTATCATTCAAATAAAGAAATTTTGGGGGCTGGGTCACCCGCGTCCGTAGGAATGTACCCCTTTCGATTCCCTACACGTGGTCCCCGGGTGGTGCAAATCAGGTGACAAACTGGTGGTAGGCTTCGGCCGAAGGCTTGCGACCACCCACCGGGCAAAGATGTACCGCCAAGCGGCCTAGTCGTGTTCCGGTATGATGCTCGGTGCAGCCACTAGAGGAGTTGGGTCGAGGTAGTTGTTCCACAGCAGGCAGGCCGGCCTGACTCGCGCTGTTATGGACGTATCGGAAGACTGGTCGCGGAGGGTAGCGGGATCCGAGGCACGGTGCGCCGCTGGCCGACCGCAGGTAGTTGGGGGCCCAAGTAGTGTGCCAGCCCCACATGAAAGGCTGCCCCGCCAACTGTCGAAAAATCCCGGAATGCGCCATCGTGCTGGTTGGCGACCAGACGAGAGTGCCCGATGGACATTCCTGGGGGGGCTCGGGCGTCCCCGCAGTCTCCAGACCAGTCCCCCAATGATGGCGTCCTATCGGCGCGTGTCTGTAGGTTGCAAGCGTGGAACCTCATCTCACTTCCTTCTCCTCTCCCTCCTCTTCACTCACAGCAATAATGCAAAGGAACAAGAGAAAAAAAGCTGAACAGCGGCAGCACTCACTCTCACATAAGGTGCACCTCAGCAACATCCGAGGTCTGCACTCTAACCTTGTCGCAGTCCATCACCACCTTGAGACTGAGAAACCAGCACTTTTGTTCCTTACGGAGACGCAGATTGGATGCCCGTCAGACGTGGCGTACCTATCTTACCCGGGGTATACCCTGGAGCACATGTTCAAGCCACGCTCTGGTGTATGCATGTACGCCCGGGACGATATCTGCTATCGGCGTCTCCGTGACCTTGAAGACTCAAGCTATTCAGTGCTATGGGCCCTGGTGGACACAGGTCTGGATAAGATCATCTATGCCTGTGTCTACCGATCGCATAGCGGTGATCTGGAGACGACCAGGCTCGCACAGTACCTGAGTGAGGCGGCAGATGTGGCTCAGCTACGGTATCCCTCCGCCCAACTAGTGTTACTGGGGGACTTTAATGCCCACCACCAGGAGTGGCTCTTCCCATACCAGTGCACTGACCATGCTGGACGAGAGATGCGAAATCTTTCGATTGCGCTAAATCTCACCCAGCTGGTCCAAGGGGCTACTAGGGTGCCGTATGTTGATTCACATACAGCCAATTGCCTGGACCTTCTGCTGACAACTGATCCAGACCGATACTCAGTGTCGATTTCATCACCTTTGGGTAGTTCCGACCACTGTCTGGTGAAGTCTGTATCCGTCTACTCCCCGCCCGATCCCAGCCCAAGAGGCACCCGGCGGGTTTGGCGGTACAAGTCAGCAGATTGGGATGGTATGCGTTCTTTCTTCGCATGCTATCCTTGGCGGCCCACTTGCTTCTCTTCGGTGGACCCATCGTCATGCGCTGACCCAGTGACAGATGTGTTGCGTCGGGGGATGGAGTACTACATTCCGTTCTCTGACGTAACGGTGTCCAGCGTTGGCCGTCCATGGTTTGGCGCCGAGTGTGACCGCGCAAACGCGGTTAAACACAAGGCGTACCTAGCATGGGTCGACGCTCGTGTGCGCAAGGCAAATGACGTGAGTCAGAAGAAGAGAGCTTTTTTTTTTTTTTTTTATTGATTGTAGGCTTGCGCTTGACCACTATCTCAACATATTGCCTCGCTTTCAACAGGGCTGCCAAGTCCTGCAAAAAGGCGATGCGAAGGGCACGGTTTGACCATATTAGCAGAATCGGGGACAAACTTGCTTCACACCCCGCAGGTAGCAAGGCGTTTTGGTCCCTGGCTAAATCGGTTGAATCAAACTTCTGTCGCCCCTCACTACCACCACTGCTGAGACCTGACGGGTCGCTGGCCCACTCCGCTGAGGACAAGGCAAACTTGTTTGCCTCCCTCTTTGCGGAATCTTCGCGTCTGAATACTGATGGCACGCGGCCCTCTCCTTCTGCTGTTCGATGTGAGACGAGTATGTCGGATATTCGCATCCATCAGAGGGAGGTCTGTAGGGTGCTGCGTAACCTTGACGTGAACAAGGCTAGTGGCCCGGACGGGATCCCGGCAATTGTACTTAAAACTTGTGCGCCTGAATTGTCTCCAATCTTGACACGCCTATATCGCCTTTCGATGGTGACTGGAAAAGTGCCGAAGGCTTGGAAGCAAGCTAACGTTCAGCCCGTGCCCAAGAAGGGTAGTCGAGCTGACCCGGCCAACTACAGACCCATATCAGTAACGTCCATCCTCTGTAAGAGTATGGAACGTGTACTGAATAATAAGCTCCTGGCATACCTAGAAGACAACGACCTTCTTAGTGACCGCCAATACGGCTTCCGCCGAAACCGGTCAACTGGGGATCTTCTAGCGTATGCCATTCACATCTGGAGTGAGGCCATCGAGAACCACGGGGAGGCGCTTGCTGTCTCCCTTGACATATCGAAGGCCTTTGACAGGGTCTGGCACGAGAGCCTTATTGGTAAGCTTCCTTCCTTCGGTCTGCCTAATGGTCTGTGTGACTGGATTACAGACTTCCTGAGGGATCGGTCCATCCGAGTGGTTATCGATGGCTGCTCGTCCGGTCAGTTAGGTATTAACGCCGGAGTCCCTCAGGGGTCAGTGCTCTCGGCAACATTGTTCTTGCTGCACATTAATGATCTGCTAAAACCCGGAACCTTTGGGTATGCAGACGACAGCACTGTTGCTGAGAGATACGTGTCTGGCGCACGGGCTACTGGGCCTCAAGTCCGGTCTCTTCGGGAGGCCATGGTTGAGCGCTTGAACCTGTCTTTGGAGGCAGTCTCCGAATGGGGCAATGCCAATCTAGTCAGTTTCAATGCTGCTAAGACCCAGGCGTGTCTTTTTTCCGCAAAAAAGAGCCAATTCCACCCGGCTCCATCCTTCCGTGGTGTAACCGTGCCGATAACGGACCATCTCGACCTTCTTGGTGTTACGTTGACATCGACCCTCAATTTTGGTCCTTTCATTGAGGCAAAGGCTCAATTAGCTGCAAAAAAGTTAGGGATCCTTGCGAAGGTGAGATGGTACTTCACGCCTGAACAGCTGCTCAACTTGTATAAAGCGCAAGTTCGGTCATGCATGGAGTACTGCTCTCACCTCTGGGACGGATCTGCCAGGTACCAACTTGACGCACTTGAGTCGATTGACAGACGGGCCAGGAGAGTTATCGGCAATGATGCGCTGGTCGACTCAAAGCTCCAGAGCCTTGAACACCGACGACGAGTTGCCAGCCTGTCGGTTTTCTATCGGTTACATTTCGGGGAGTGTGCGATGGAACTGCACAATTTGATTCCGCCTAGCCCTTTCCATCATCGGACTACAAGACGTACGGCAATGCGCCATCATTACATGGTTGATATCCCACCCATACGCACAAAGCGTTTCGAAAATACTTTCATTGTGCGTACAGCTAAGGAGTGGAATTCCCTGCCGGCGTCTTTGTTTCCCGATAGCTACAACCTAGGGGTCTTCAAGTCAAGAGTGAATAGGTTACTTCTAGGCAAGCGTGCTTCACCTTCGACCACATCATCACTTAACATCAGGCGAGATAGTGGTCAAACGCGAGCCTATAACAAATAAAAAAAAAATAAAAAAAAAAAAAAAGAAAATTTAAAACAACTATTTTACGACGGTTTCGCTTTAAATACAGTTCAACTATTTACTTATTGTCCCTTGGCAATCATCTACTGCTAATTTCCAAGACCATCGATTATTAAATTTATCGTGAATCGAATCGTATTTGAATTCAGAACTAAGTACTTTATTCTTGTTTTGATATTAATTTCCGTGTGAAATACATAACGAACGAGCTATAAAACTATTTTTCTTTTTAATCGCAGCAGATTTCCTCCCATTTCAAAACTAAATTACATTAAGTTAAAATAGTATTAACAACTCTATATACTTCCAAGTTGATTTAAAGCGTCCGGTCTTCATCGAGTGCAAAGGGCAACTGATTGAAAGCCGACTAACAACGAAACACGAATTTTGCCGAGGGACAATAAGAAAATAGTTGTACTGTACCATGTTCGTTGTAACACTTATAAAAGAGAACTTTCTGTAATTGCTTTATAGTTATGCTTGTGTTCTGACTGTAAGAAATTTTACAAGATATTAACTAAAAGTTGGAAAACCGAGCTACGGTAAGCTTTCAAGCTTCTTATCTTCTTAACATTCCTGTCAGACAATGCACAAACAAAACAGGGTCTAGAAGCACGTTTGCATAACAAAGTGTACAACAAAGTTGAGCTAAGGAAACTAATGAAGTATCTTTTTAAAATTTACTCCTTATATAAGATGTAAGTTCATCACTTCTGCCGATAGGAATTCCCACCGAGTAAGCAGCTTGTGAAAAAAGATATTTAAAACTATTAACACCAATTCACCGGTCAATTTTGCTGAACAATTTAAAAACAGAACCACACCAATTTTAATTTAAGAACAACTGTTTTATATTATAATAAATACACATTATCTATCCCATAGTTTTTATTATAAATTGGAATAATCGTATCGATTGGGCAACGAAAAAAGCAATGATGCGACTCCAGCGGGCTATAATAACATAATATGAGCAATTTAAACGATTACCATCTACCGGAAGTTGTTCGCAGGAAGCGCTGTGGGCCGGCGCGGCGCGGGCGCATTCTATGAAAAAACCGGGTGTTTTGAACCATCGTTTAGTGTTTACTCCCTGCTTTGTTTGTGGTTTTATATGGTGTGTTTTGGTAATTTTGTAACCAAAACTGTTTCGCTGTGTTGGTTTTAATTTGGTTGTAAAATGAAAAGTTTAAGGCGCCGTTGACGTTAAGAACCGTATTTCATATGTGTTTGGATGGTTGTTTTAGATTTCACGACTCGAGCATAAGACATTATATTAAGATATCACGTTACCGCCTCGCTGGGACTCTAAACACGTGTCTTGTCACGTCTTGATCACATTTGATTAATTATGACATTTTTCACAGTTGCTTTGCGTTTAAGTAACTGCTTACTGTTTACGCATTTTTTAAATTTATCGATAGACTCGCGTTTGACCACTATCTCACCTGATGATGTGGTCTACGGTGAAGCACGCTTGCCTAGAACTCCTGGAAGTAACCTATTAAATCTTGACTTAAAGACCCCAAAGTTGTAGTTATCAGGAAACAAACACTCCAGCAGGGAATTCCACCCCTTAGCTGTGAGCACAATGCAACTAGCAAAACTCTTTGTGCGTATTGGTGGGATGTCCACCATGTACCGATGGCGCATGGCCGTACGTCTTGTAATCCGATGATGGAATGTGCTAAGCTGAAACAAATTGTGCAGTTTCGTGTCACACTCACCGAAATGTATCCGATAAAAACAGACAGGCTGGCAACTCGGCGTCAATGTTTGAGGCTCTGGAACTTTGACGCAACCAGTGCATCGTTGCCAATAAGCCTCATGGCCCGTCTGTCATTTGCCATAGGTCAATTTAGATGTTACCTAGTAGTGGAGCAGTGGTGGCCCAATGGTAACGGCCCCGACTTACGAGTATGTCGTGGATGCGGACCCAGCAGGTGCATTAACTGGTATAATTTATTTAATCAGAACTGCTCTCAAAACTGTGACGAAAAACATCGAGAGGAAACCGGCATGTCTTAGAACTAAACATTCGAAGATGTTATGTCATCGAGCAACCCGTACAGGGCCAGCGTGGTAGATTATGCGACGTGGTTCATTCCCTCCCACAGGAGGCTTGTGTCCCAGCAGTGGGAACATAATAGTTTGAGATTATGCTAGGTTTATTAAAACTTCATGCAACATACAGGTTCATAGGCGGCTTTAATGCCTCAGGCATTCTGTACCAATCAACCAAGGGTGGTAGAGAGATAACGTGGCATGTGCATAAAAATAGAAACAATTGTTAAAATAAACGTACATATAGATGTCACCTACTGCTTTCAAAACCAGGCATGCCTGTAGGCCACCGATTTGCTGTTGAATCTAGATTACATTAATAGCTGTATTTTAATTGCTCTAATTACCGTATCACACCTTGAGTAGCCTTGACATTTAGTTAATAGTTCTGTGAATGTTATTGTGGCGTTAATTATAACAAAATGAGATCTTATCAATACTGTATGTAGCGCAGTTTATTAAACGGCTATTAATAAAATGGCTGTTTTAATTTGTTAATTAATCAGTAATTAAATATTTTAGAAGTTAATCTTAATTGGTAATCAATTACATAATATGAAAACCACCGAAAATAAAATTCGTATGTTTCTTTAATAATTTTAATTTCTCAATGGCTGCCCGGTGCCTATATTTGTGCCCAGATGACGGCAGAGACCCGCCCCCATTGACTTAAACTTACCTGGCGAAATGGGGGTGGACCTAATTTAAGAAGGTCTCTGCCTAGCCCTACGGGGAATACAGGCTGATGCCGTTGAAATATATACTGAACTTGTGTACTTACATCTGCAAAAAACAAATAAATATTCATAATAAGTAGGTACAATTAAGAGTGCCTGGAAATGGTATTAGCAAAAGATTAAGAAAAAAAAACATTTTTTTCTGTAATAATTTAATTAATCATGGAAGCTATAAAAAAGAGTGTACATTTCGAGTGCGTGACAAAAACACGAGCGATACACTTGCGTGCATAATCGTTGGACAGCGCACGTGGTGTGTTACACTGGCGGCCAATTTAACGATACATTGATTCGCGCAGCAGTGAACAAGCGATGAAGTATTAACACATGAGTTCACATACACTGATAAACATGATACGGTGGACGTGTATAGAATCAGAAATGTTTTTTTGTGTGTCTTCACATTTTTTCATGCATTTTTAGGGTTCCATACCCAAAGGGTAAAAACGGGACACTATTACTAAGAATCCAAGGTCCGTCTGTCTGTCTCTATGTCACCAGGCTGTACCTCATGAACCGTGATAGCTAGACAGTTGAAATTTTGAAATATGATGTATTTCTGTTGACCCTATAACTAAAAACAGAATAAAATAAATATTTAAGTGGGCTCCCATACAACAAACGTGATTTTTTTGTCGTTGCGATAATGGTACGGAACCCGACTTCGTGCGCGAGTCCGACTCACACTTGGCCGATTTATTTTAATCGGTAGCACGTCACGGTACTTCTTTATGTAGTGTGGTAATATCAATTACTGAAGCCACCCTGCTCATGTAAAAGTATACTTTTAATGGGGACCATAAGCTCTTTGAGCAAGGTTATTTTGAGTGTGCGTAAGGGACAGACGTATATGACTTGTACTTCCTTTTTTACAGTCGAACTATGATGGTTTTGACACGTTAGGGCAGCTCAAATTAAAAACGTTTGGTACTTATCTGTCCAAGAAATTTGACTCAGAGCACAAGCAGCTCTGTGTTATTATAGGTATGAGTGAGTCTGTAAAAAAAGAAAACATTGAATGCCACAACCAATTAAGGCAGATCGACGTCAAACAATAACACAAACGCAAACGACCATGAACATCAAAACAATAAAGTCCACGATCAACTTCATAATCCATGTTTTACATTACTAATCCAATAAAAAAAACAGCTCTACGTTTACCTACCAGCACTATAATATCATCGTCATCGCTTCGTTTCCCACAGTAACCGAGAAAATGCATTCATTTTGTGCTATCCATGTCCAATTTTATCCAATTTTTAATGGCGCTACCGCGGCGGTGCGGCCAATATCGCAAATTATAGTGTTCACAGATTACGTCGGGAGTTACCTACGTGACGGGTGGTGCTTGCGAGTGGCCGCCAGTGTACACGATAACCTGTACACTGAGTGAACATGTCTTATAGTGTAAGTACTGCGCTTCCGCGTCGAAATGAGAAAATGTGGAAAGTAAATTCTTAAAAATGAACGTGGGCGGATTATTCGCTCCCGCTGTGTAATGGTAGTGTAGATTATGTTGGTCGATATCGCAGCTTGAGGTGTACAAAACTTATATTGTATGTAATAGATATTTTGCATTAGCGTTCATAATTATACAGAAACCGGCGGGAATGGTTACAAAACAGGATTAAGTATTATTAAGGCGGTCTTCATTTGCTATAGTGTGTGCACTTATCACGCAGCTGATCAATTAAAATGTTGATAAGAAAGCAAATTGAAAAGCTATGTACTATATTAACTTAATCTTTGATCCACAACGACTAAGCAATCAAATATTTGAAGGTTTTATGTTTGAAGAGCATAACAGATTATCACCTGACCCATAGCAATTTTATGCCTGTATACAAGCTTCGAATGAGATCTAAAATCAAAGTTTGATCCTGATAGCGACTAGAATTAGACTTTTATAGGTATAAACGGTTCTCACTGTTCTCGCTTTTAGGAATAACAGTGGTAAAGTTATGGATTGTTGTTAATCACCAGCTCTCAAAAACTTCTAAAGCAAACCACTACAAAGCGAAAAATTTCTTCCTTTTCCGAAGTCGGTGTCTTTGGTACCTATTGTTATTCGTTTTTGACACCGGATTCGGAAAACAAAGTAATTTTTCGTTTTGTAGTGGTTTGCTTTTAAAGTCGGTTTAATTTTTTGATAAAAAGTTTATTATTTTACCCTTTTTAGCCGACTTTCCAAAAAGGAAGAGGTTTCTCAATTCGATCGCATATATATATTATTTTTTATGTGTGTTTGCGGATAACTTCGTCGATTATGAACCGATTTTGATTTATCTTTTTGTTGGAAAGGAGATATCCTAAGTGTGGTACCATGATAAGGAAACCAGGATCTGATGATGGGATTCTGATTAGGTTTACCCTGAGTATACCCTTACAAACAAAAAAAATATTTTGCAAATCCGTATATTTATGACGGAGTTATGCCCGAATATACATTAAAAAAAAATAGAAACATCCGAATTGAGAACAGGAGGTTCTCAATTCGGATCCTATTTTAGAAAGTTGTTTAAAGATATAGTGACAGCCGTAGTCAACATGACACACCATCATGTTGATTAAAGCACACTTCCAGTCACAGAGGGCCTGTGTCCCCGTAGTGGGAACATTTCAGGCTGATTATGTTTACTTCATGCAAAAGTTCACGATGGAATTTTTACCTACGAACAATACCAGCTTGTAACTGTCCTACTACAGGGCAAATGCCTCTTCTCATACAGAGTAGGTTCGAGCATTGAAAACCACGTGTGCTCAATGTGGGTTGGCGATTTCAGACTCACATTAACTATAAATCCAGATTTGCTCACGACGTTTTCCTTACTGTTGTGGAAGCTCCTACCTACAAAGCTCAGCCTACTCATAAATTCCATTCTACCCTCACAAAGTACCCTCATTTCGAATCTGTTCTGTAATCAAGCGTGGTGCCTGGCAGACGCAGCACGTGCTTTACGGAAGAATTACGCGAGCCAGCGACTTGATCACCGCCGCTAATGTACTAACACGTGAAATTGATGTAAAAAGAGGGTAGGTATGCGCTGCTCACTGGCTGGTGGGTATCTATAGTTGTGTTTTGTTTAGAATGATGATTTTCAAGAGCATGGCCAGTGTTGACGTAAACCAACTTAATTTTGTTTTATAGAAGGACTGCCTTTGTTACAAGGTTTAAACTTTTTAGTTTGGTCGATAAATATCATAATTATTAAGAGAATTATTGCCTTGCTATAATTATATTTTTCTCTTTCACACAATTTCTACCTACATCTCATTTAAATCTAATCTCCTATCGGGGGTTTACTGCAAGATATTTCTTCAGTAATAAACATCATAAATGTACGTATTTTTCTTTTTCCTTTGTCTTGTTTGTACATACTTAAACTGTTAATAAACATGAATAAATAGAGAACATTAAAAAAATCTTTTAAGAGTAAAATCCCACTTATTAGATACTAGCTTCTGCCAGCGGCTTCGCTCGCTTGGAAGTCGAAAATTATCCTGAGGGAAAATATTCCCGGGATAAAAGGTTATTTTTAACTTTAATCTATCTCTGTGCCAAATTTCATCCAAATCCGTCCAGCAGTTTGAGCATGACGAAGTAATAAACATACAAACACACACACACACACACGCACACACACAAACACACACACAATATTTCGCCTTTATAATATTAGTGTCATAATAAAATCTTGTTGATAAACAAGCTTTTAAAAGTATAAAACAATGAACATGGTAGCTTATTTAGTAATCAGCAAATTATACATTTAAATAACAACATACGATAGTAATAATACCAAGCATTTTACAGCTTCAAAAAGTAGGACATTGTCACAAAAATCCATTCGAAAACCAATGTCCGCTACATCAACTTAATAATAAACGACGAAACGAGCAAAAAACGACATTGTGGTACCTTCGACCTTTTGCTTAAAACAAAAGGATTAAAATATTATAATCTTGCGCAAGTTCGGTCCGTCTTTTTGAGTGATGTGACAAGAGATGCGTATAACCCGCGATGTTTATTTTTAACTAGTGCTACCATACTTACATTGTATTGTCTATAGGCAGGTGTGTATGTTAAATTATTTACTATTTTTACTTATTTATATATTCGATTAAATTTTTGTATTTATTACAATTAGTTTATTTGATATTCATAGATTATATTTAATAAAATTAATACTTAAAATGTCCATATTATATTTATTTATTTATTTATTTATTCTTTATTGTAGGTACACCAAGTTAAGACACAGAAAAGGAAACTTAAAAATAAAATACATACAACGGGCGGCCTTATCGCTTACCGCGATCTCTTCCAGGCAACCTGGAATATTATATTATATTATATTGTGTGTCAATTAATTATTAATGTCATTTTACTTATCGAGTTAACAGTAATCTTTATTTTTAATAAAATTAATACTTATATGAGCATATAATATTATAATTCTGAGTCAATCAATTATTATTTATAACTACATAATTTTACTTATCTAGTTAACAGGTGTCCATATGTTTAATAAAAGTAATACTCGGTCAGTCCGGGGATGAGAAACCATTGCCCGTCTGATATTTGTATTGAGATTCATCTATGCCTCGGCAATCACGTTACGCTGTTTGAACCGACTGTCACTTGTAGATCTCTAACAATCGTTACTCGTTTAGAGTGATCGTACTACCCGGTTTCTGGCTTGAGGAGGTAAGATAGGCAGTGGCTTCAAGTAAATACTAGTATACTCAACTGCATCCGGTTATACTGGACCCCAACATCTTACTAAAATTATAAATGTGAAAGTTTGGACGGATTAGTGTGGATCTAGGTATGTTACTCAATCACGCCAGAACGGCTGCACGGACCTGGATGCAATGTATCACAGAGATAGATAATAGTCTCGAATAGCACATATGCTACTTTTCATCCCAGTATAATGTTTCCTTGGGATAAGTAAACACTAATCCTCTATCAATGTCTCAGAATTTGTATATTTGGTGGGCGCAGTAGTTTCTAGCTGAGTGGACAGACAGTATTAAATAGGGGTTTGTCTTGTCTTGTTGTTTTGCTACTTACTCTTTTAGAAATCTTCTTCTTTTTGTGGCCTTACAAATAAATTAATGTTGTGCCCCTAATGAAAATTGCAGTATTTCGTCTTTTCCTTCATTTTTTGTTATCGCGCCATTCGTTTCTATACTCCTAAATTCTCACCCACAATCATTAATCGACTCTTAAAATTAAGAAAGGGTACATTTTCTCACATTAGTTGTAGCTTATCATCATTAATATCGGTATTACAACTCACCCCAGCATAGTTAGTGCGGCACAATCTGTCATTCTTGACGTATGGACGGTGCCTTGCACAGGGGCAGTTTGTTCGATGCAATCATTTATTAAGAGAAAGCTTATTTCTAGAAAACATGTTGAAATGAATAGCAGGAGTGAATGAATAATTTAAGTTAGTGTAAAGATCTGAGGGGCCAGGCAAAGAGATATTTTATCAACGAAAAAGATTCATAAGTCCAAAATGTATAGGATTTACTACTACCGAAATATTACGCGGTCAATCCCAAGAATATTGATGATGATGATGATCGCTGATTTTGAAACTTAGAATAGAAAGAGGTCTATGTCTAGCAGTGGACGCCTTTCATTGAAATGATAATGATGAGGTTGACTCTGTATTTCTTTTTAGTCTATAGGCTCGCGCTTGACCACTATCTCACCTGATGGTAAACGATGATGTGGTTGAAGGAAAAGTACGCTTGCCTAGAAAAAACCTATTCACTCTTGACTTAAAGTCGCCTAGATTGTAGCTATCGGGAAACACAGACACCGGTAGGAAATGCCACTCCATAGCTGTACGCATAATAAAAGTATAACGTTTTGTGCGTATGGGTGGGATGTCCACCATGTACCGATGATGCAACGCCGTACCTCTGGTCGTCCGATGATGGAACGGGTTAGGCTGAATAAGATCATGCAACTCCATCGCACACTCTCCGAAATGTAACCGATAAAAAAACGAAAAGTGTGCAACTTCGCGACGATGTTCAAGGCTCTGGACAATGACTCTGTATCGTGGTGTAAGCTCAAGTTATTTTTCAATATAACAGAGTATAGTGCCTATATTATAGAATGGTGGCGTTCTTTAGTTTTTGCCCACCATCATGGGCAAAAGCGTGAGTTTATGGTGAGGCATACTTTTACTTTCTGAAACAAAGTTATTGATACTTACATAATAAATTAATTACAAAAATTATCGTTTAGTTAGCTACAATTAAATTAATTTTAAATTATTGCAAATTATATATAATAATATTGCAACCGGATGCGATTGCACCTAACCACAACATAAATAACACAAAAGGTCGAATGCTAAAATTAATAATAAAAAATAAAATTTACGATTAATTACCAAAAAACATTTCAAATTAGTATTTTAATGACGATATAACATAAACCAGTTTTGTGTACTACCAGATTTGGTTTCTTTCTATTCTGTGATCTTTAATTACACGTAATGTATGAGTGTTGCTGATCGATTCGATGCGCAGGCAAAGCTGCGCGGACGCAGGTCACGTGACTAACGCGTGGCTTACATAGTACGTACGTCACCATACAGTTTATGTTGACAGAAGGTTTACAATGAGAGTTTAGAAATAACAGCAGTTGCGCATAAAATTGTTACTTAGTTATTTATAATAAATGTAATTATGACCATGTACAAACTTGTTTGTTTGTTTTCATTAAGTAAAAAATGATTTTACAGATAGGAATTTACACTATATTTGTGTGCTTTAGGCTAAATTTATCCCGAAAATATGCACGGATTTTATGGTAGATATATATACATATATATATATATATATATATATATATATGGTAGGTATGATAGTTGGGAGGAGCGAATGTGGGGTTAAAATCAATAGTATTTAAAAACCATTTAAAATATAATCGACGTCCTACAAAAATGTGACTCATAGATATGAAAACGGCAAGTCCTTACGGCATGAAAAATCGCGTCAATAGTCGTAGCATTATTTTAGGTCTATAATTTAAGTGCGTAGCACTGCTACGAAATTGCGTAGCAAGTGCTACAGTTCGCTACGCAGTTTGCGTAGACCTTTAGTAACCGATTATTCTTTAATTCATTCGACATAGCTTGTGAACCTTCTGACTACACTATTTTAGGTAGCACATAACACCCCTTGTCCACAGAGGTCCAGATTGATCTGCATTTGAGTACTTTATGATGGTTACGAACTAATCTTGTTTGCAAATCAGCTTTACTTGGTGTGAATTTTAGAAAAAAATACTTGTTGACACTTTTTTGATATGGGAAAGTAAACTATAGTTTGTAAGCTGGTTGTAATGGCTCCATTGTGTACACGATGGCTCTCGATGGTTGACATTTGTATTGATAGTTTATTGATGATGGTGGGAGCCAACAGTTGAGAAGTTTTCATGCAAATGATTATGTTTAAGAAACTTTCCTGATTTTATTATTTATATATGAGTCTTCTTTTATCGATAAATATTTATGTATTAGGTGGTTACATAAAAATTCAACTAAATAAAACTTATTCAAATTATTCTATGTTTTACCGAAACTAAATTATTAAAAAGTTTTTTTAATGATCAGTAACGAGATTAGTGCATGCAAGAGTCACACAATCACAAACCAAAAATCTATTAATTAAAAAATCCATTAATGCCATAATACACAAACTAAGAAAAACATTACTAGTTTCTGAACAAACACTTAAAATTGTCCGCTACTCAAAAGAGGTGGCGTCAAATCATTGAATAAATGGATGTTAGTCAATTAGCTAAAACAGCCGAAGTTATCCGAAGTGAGCCGAAGTGAGCCGGGTACCCTGGCCACAAAACAAAGGCTTAGCGACCCCCCGGAAGCATTGAGTTGTACCAGCCCCGGGGCACGACTTGGAACTTATGGTGCAAGTTATAAGCAGAGAGGGTGATTTTACTGGACTAAAAACGGGCATTCACAAATACACTAAGACTTTAAATAAAGATGTAGACCAATAATATAGATTATGTGTTGGTTTATATAGTCAATTCACCTGTCTAGATGAAGTTAGTGTGTTACTTACCTTGTACGTGTTCTTTCCTTAGATTTTGAATGAAAACCATAAAACTACTGAAACGTTACACTTTTTTTTTCTATTTGTAAACCTTTCATAAAATTTACTTCCTCATTCATGGGTAATTATTATTTTTACTAGTCTAGATTATCCCATTGCTGGACAAATGCAACCCTCCAGCCTATCGGTAATGTTGTTCTATTTCTATAAATATATTCTTTCCAATTCTAAATAGAGAGGAGGCCTGTGTCAGGGAACAGGGAACATCAAAAAGGCTGATACATAGGTACATACAACTACCTATAAACGGTTACAGTACCTACTACAAATCGCTTTAGCATTTTGTCTTGGATCAAACACACACACGGTCCACCACCCCATCTTTGCGTTCGTTGCGTGAAATGTTAAATTTTTGCGATTCATTGCGGGTTGAAGCCGTTTTTCTGATACTCGCGCCTTTCGTACGGGTACGGGGACCAGCCCTTTATTAGGGGATCAATGTGTACAGTCTCGGGGAAAAGTGCAACGCTCTGTTATAATTTTTTTCATGGTTTTATTAATTGCTCTTTATCATTCTAAAACACTTAAAGTGCATTTTCTTTTGTTTTACCTAAAAAAGCATGAAATAACTTTGTAGTTTATTAATAACTAGCTTCTAGCCAGCGGCTTCACCCTCGTAAAAGTCGAAACTTATCCCGAGGGAACATATACCCGGAATATTCATATTCATCCAGACCCGTTCAGCCGTTCTGACGTGATTGGGTAACAAACATACACACATCCATTCAACTTCTTATTTCCTTAATTTATTTGTTTTTCTTAATTTATATTTATTTGGTCCTTTTTTTTTTAAACTTAATAGGTAGATGCTCTCACTTATATGTAGATAATATTCAGTCGATTCTAAATTGTGTTATTATATTATGACGAAAGTAGCAACCAAATTTACTTTGCAGTCGGTAAATGTCGATTTTTTTAATATTCTTCAAACAAAAGTTTAATAAATACCTACTCTTTCTTACAGATAATATTATTCGATTCTACATTTGGTCATTATATTATGACATCTTAGGCATCAACCAAATTAACTTTGACGGAGGTAAATAACGAATAACAAAGGCGACACGTGTGGCACAGCCACACACAGTAGTAATCTTAATAACGACATCAAAATTGTAACATTTTCATCCATTATGTGTTTTAATTATATAAATAATTAAATGAGTCATCTTGAACTCCCACGCTTCACAACTTCATCGCCATATCAAGAAATAATTATCTTGATTTAGACATCAACTTGATTTTAATATTTTTTTATGAACAAGCCCTTTTTAGGAAATATAAGTAATGGTAGCTGTTATCATTTATTTCTATAAGAGGCAATTTTTAAGAAGTAATAATAAATATAATTAAGCTAATTTATTTTTATAACTTAATTAAAAGGTAGAGACGAAGCAACGTTGCCATCAAATCGTGCTCTATTGTGTTCGTAATTCTAAAAATATATTACATTTACGAAATATAGTAGCTAGTATAGGTAATTCGAGAAAAACACCAATAAAAACACAAAAGTTTTTGTACAAAAAAAATCAGTCGTTTTATGACATAAGACCCTGTGATTCTAATTCAGAATGCCCTCGTAACACTTCTGTCTGTAACAATACTTGTACTAAGATGCAAGCACTGCAAATTGCCAACATTCCGGGCGAGTTTCAACAAATTGTGCCAACATACCTCGAGGGCAGCCGTAGGACAACCCTATGTTTTGATTTCAGTAATAATAATTAGTTCAAGTGATAGTTATTTTCTATGGGGTTTGTGTAAAACATATCGTCTCTTAAACTCTCCCCAAAAAACCTTTGGAACATCAAAATATTACTCTATTTTTTTAAAAGCATCGCATCTGCCATAGGAGAAAGACGTCACTTTATGTATGTATTTATTGTTCTTACTATAGGCCCAGCAGGAGCTCGTGGCTAAATAATAACAGCCGCACGGGTCGATCTTCAAGGTTAAGCAACGCTTGACGAGGTCGGTCCGTGGATGGGTGACCATTGCAACATACCGAGTGTCCTACGTGCCTCGGAAAGCACGTTAAGCCGTTGGTCCCGGCTGTCATTTGAACATCTATGACAGTCGTTACGGGTAGTCAGAAGCTTGAGATCTGACACCTGTCTTGCCAAGGGGTACCTTGTTACCCAGTTACTGGGTTGTGAAGGTCAGATAGGCAATCGCTCCACGTAAAACACTAGTGCTCAGCTGAATCCGGTAAGACTGGAAGCCGACCCCAATATAATTGGGAAAAGGCTAGGCAGATTGATTGACTATAGGCCCAGCACGGTTGAGAGCAGTGGTGGCCCAGTGGTATCGGCCGCGACTTACAAGTTGTAGGACGTGGGTTCGAGACGTGGGTTCGAGCAGGCGCTTTACTTTGTGTAAATTATTTCATCACCACTGTTCACAAAACGGTGAAGGAAAACATCGTGAGGAAACCGGCATTTCCTAAAACCAAAAATTCGAAGACAAGTGACATCCACCAACCCGCACTGCGCCCGCGTGAACGTGCCACTCCTGAAATTTGACGCGCTTTATCTTTGTCAGTTTTTATTTATTTGATATAACAAAAAATATGGGTCTAACGTTATTTGATAATCTCTCTTACGGACTTAATATAATTTTCATTGTTCTACGCAGGAATCATATTATATTTTTTCAATGTTCATCGACATGGAGTTCCTTCTTTAACGGCTGCAGCAAATAATGTTTAGTACCTGTTCATAATTGTTACGTTTGCTAAATAACGATTTTCTATCCGATTCATTCCAAGCTTTTTTCTTCGTAAACCCTTAATAACCGACTCACCATGCAATCAACTTAATACATGTATCTTACTTGCAATGTTGCAGGTGTGTTACGCTGGAAACTATCCTAGAATTTTCTGTAATTATTGACTACCTAGGCAAGCCACATTACTCTATTATGCCAGTGTGTATTTTCATAAATATGCTTTAACTTCAAACCTAATCTAAAGTAGTAAAAAGTTACGGAAGTGTATACAAAGAGCTTTTTTAACCGACTGCCGAAGGAGGGTAATGTGTTTATCAATCTATGTATGTATGTTTGTTCCTATGTGGCGTTCTAGAGACCAAACGCGTTGGTCGATTTTGATGATTCTAACGTCAATCGATTCGTCTTAACCCTGCGAGTGTTACTGGCTTCATTAAAATTGGAAAATAGAAAAATGGGATATTTTGGGATAGAAGATAGAAGGATGGCATATTTTGGGAGTCCGATATTTCTTCTCTCAAACCCATCGTGGTTTTGGCCAGCCAGCTCGCGCATATGAATCCTCCGACTGCACAGCATGATTTTCATCTTGTTTACGTCTTTTTAGTTCGCTTTTTAAGCAGTCGGGTTTTTAACCATTATTGGGGTATTTTTAAATATGTTTTTTTCCAAATTTATAGATGAAAGGTTTGTCTATAACTTTATTAGGTAAAACAACTTAGACTGTTTTTCTTTTGTGACAAGTTGTTCATACTATTCCAACAATCGCAATTTCTGAAAGCCAGAATCAACAGTGGCGACCACCAAAAAAGCGCCGTTGTAATGTCGTGCCAATTTTCAAACAAATGATTCAACTGTATTGCATCCCGCATCGAAATGAGTAAGAAAAGAACTACACTGGAGTAAAAAAAAACCATTACAATACTCCATATGGAGCAGTAGACAAAACAGCTAGTCCAAAAGACTCATAGGAACATTGACACTAACTTACTAGTTATTTTACACTATTATTTTTGTCACCACACTAACCTAGATTTTTTAATTGGGAAGAGACTGGACCCCACAACTCAGGGCGTCCTAGTGTAGGATCCAGCATAATTTATCAATACCTAACACTTAAAGGTTTCTATTTAATGTATTATTGGATTAATATTGTACTGTGTAAAAATGAACGGAATATTGATTTTTATTTATTTTATTTATAGCTCACCGATATAGCTTCTCACCGTCCCAGTCTCGCTCTGTTTTTTTTTTAGTTCGTTCACAGAAAGGTCAGTTCTTAAACAGAGCCCCATTTATTCATCCACACATTATATACCAATAAGGAACGAATTCAAATAATTAAAAGCCAATTTGCCAGCGCCCTGAATCGCAATACTTCCCATAAAAATCGCCACGCGACCGCTTTCGTTACGGGTTTGCGTAGTTATCAAATATAGAGTAACAACCACTAATTGCCAACTGTAAGGCAATTTCAACTTTAAAATCTTCTACATTCAGTTGGTTTTTAACTGTAGGTGTTTTGGGAATCGAAGAAAATTGGCATAAAATAGATAAATAAGATTTAGCACGGGTGTAACAGAATCGTATGTATTTCGGAGGCGTGTCTGGCGCGTGCGCATAGTTAGTAGAGTTTTCCCGTGACTATTTCAATTATAGCAAATTGGATGTTAGTCGAGTTCGGATGTTGGTGGCTGTAGCAAAATTATAACCAGTTGTAGACTTTTTGAGCTAGACAGTCATTTAGATTTTAGTTTCAAGTCCAATCCAGTGATTACATTTGGTAGCACTTCAGATTTTGACTCCAACAGCTGCTATCGGAATGATGGCCGCCTGCACTTAAGTCAGCTAAGTCAGGTACTCTTAAGCTAAGACAATCCTGGATTTCACTATACATTTGGTGATATGACATCTGCTGCTTATATGCAGCCCGTAATGAAAGCTGAAACGGATTTTTATGGCCTAGTGTGACCTCGAGAGTTACACATGAAGTTAAGGCGATATATACGCCCCAATGTTAATAACAGATTTAATATTTTGTATAGAAATTGAAGTATAGATTATTCCTACTAACCGCGAAAAGTTGAAATTGTGATGCCAACAAAAAAATTGCCTTTTCTGTTTTGGTAGAGTGTGACTGCACTTTTTACCCTTATAGTACATTAAACAACAATAATTTTTTTTTTTTCAAACCTTTTACCCTAGCTGTTACTAAGGAGTATGCTTTAGAAAGTTACCGTTTTACGGCACTAAAGCAGATGTAAGCCCTTAAGCGCGAAACGAATTTCCAAAGATTACAAATATTTTGACCATATAACTGCGTGTAACGGTATCAACGACGTGTCCATCATGTGACAACAAACTCTGAAGACGGTGACGGCTAAACGCACTCTCAAAAACCATTTCAAATCTAGGCATTGAAAGAAAATCGTGCCTCAGGCATAATACCACAACTTTCACCACTTATATAGTTAATACACTACACAATCTGGTTGCCCGCACCTACATCCACGCTCCCAATAAAAGATCCACAAAGCGGCGCTTTACGAAATAATTATTAACAGAAAAACCACAAAAAACTCTTCGAAATTAGTTCCCGATGACAGTCAAAAAATATATGTATATTTTTTTGTACGTTATGTTTATAAAAAACGATCTCCGAAGCGCCATGGCCGACGCGCGGTCCCTTTTGGCTCAGCAGGACATCGCCCGTTCCGACTTTTGGTACTAAATTTCTGTGTGGCATATTTATTCGGTCCTGAGATTATTTTCTACTAGGATTTTATGATAATCGGTTTCTCTAACGAGTAATGAATTACTGTCTAGCATAGATATACGGGCCTTTAAAGGACATGGGTGACAATTGGAACCGTTTTTTGTCGTTCGTTTCGTGATAAAATCTCGGTCGTGTTCGTAAGCAATCAGAAGGCAATTAATGTTTTAAAGTGTCGATGTTTCTCGCGTTTTTGCTGTTAAACGACGTTTTTTTGAAACGTCAGCTTCCAGTGTTTTGGTTAACGTCTTTTTAAACATTTTTAAATCGGGCTCGTTTTAATTCAATGAGTGCAAATCTTTAATAGTTTCATTAAAAACGCCTAATTATACGTTTCTAGAACGATCCAGAAACTGGAGTTTTATGAATAAAATGACTTTATTTCTGTAAGTTGGTTTGTACAAACACTTTTACATGTCGATCATATTTTTTTAAACTAGATGAGGTCGGCGGTTCCTATCTGACTACTCTGAGAAGAAAGGCAGAAACAAACTCAGAGGTCACAGTCTCTTTTCAATTCCAGACATAATCTTGGTTTGATATTAATCTTGGTTAAAACCAGCCAGATTGTGTGAACCTGTCCACGCATTTGTCAGTAACAGTGCAGTTTAACTAAGAATTTAAGGAGCTCAACGATCCGACGAACAATACCAAAGAAAGGACATTCGGGTAGACCGCATAAATTACTCAAACTGCCAGACCATGATTAAAACTAACTGATTTTGATGCCTGTGTGTGCCTGTAGGCTTATACTATAAGCGTTGAAGCCACAACAACGGATTATACCGTAATAGTATGCAATGGTCATATAATAGGGGTTATTAAAACACGAGCGTGGGTTTATGATAATAATAACACGCGAGTGTTTTAATACCTAATTATATGCCGTTGCATACACTACTTTATCTTCACTCAAACATGTGAAATAAAACAAAAGTGGAAACGGAAAAAATATGTGGTATGGCGAGCAATTTAGATTCTCATTGCGCCTGACTGCGCAGCGCGCGCCTCCATAGACCAATGTCTATGTCACTACTGTCTACATTATGTCAATGAGCCCATAAGCGCCAATAAATTAAAAAGTTATTTTAAGATGAAAATCGAAGGAAAATGTTGAAAATTAAAAAAAAAACCATTACAGGGTTTTTTTTAATTTTACCTATCCACGAATATAAAGTACGTGTTTATTCAATATTTTTTGAATTCATATCTGGAAAATTACGTTGTGAGTGTAGATAAAAATCTTTACAAAACTTTCAAGCTCATGCTATAAAGTTTTGCCTATATCTTACTGAGTACAAACTTATAAAGTTTAACTTTACCCAATATGTTATAGATATAACTGTTTGTGTTACGTATTGATTGAAAACTTTGTAGACTTGCTCGAAGTCTGATGACAAAACAATGGTATCTATCCAAGTTTTAATTTTTAGTAACTTTGCGCTGAAGGAACATCATGTATAAAAGATAGAGCGATACGTTGTAAAAGCAAGGTTTTAATACAAAATAGACGCAGTTTTATGACATACACGCTGTAACCCCACTTTATAAAAATGTAGACCTAGAGACTATTATATACATTATTAGCGACCCGCCCCGGCTTCATCATTATCATCATCATATCAGCCGAAAGACGTTCACTGCTGGACACAGGCCTCCCCCAAGCGTCGCTATATTGACCGGTCCCGTGCGTCCCGTATCCAGGGGATCCCCGCAACCTTAACGAATCGACGGTCCACTTAGTGGGAGGCCTTCCAACGCAACGTCTGCTGGTTCGCGGTCGCCAAACTTTTCTGCCCCATTAGCCATCCGTTCTGCGAGCAATATGCCCTGCCCACTGCCACTTAAGTTTGGCAATTCTTCGGGCTATGTCGGAAACCCTAGTTCTCTTGCGGATCTCTACATTTCTGATTCGATTACGCAAAGATACTCGCAGCATAGTCCTCTCCATTGCGCTTTGGCTTCGCCCGTGACAAATTATACCCATACAACACATAATTCACACTTTTTATTGGTGGAAACCGCATGAAAATCCGTTCAGTAGTTTTTGAGTTTGCTGCGAACAGACGCGGCGGGGGACTCGTTTTATAATTATGTATTGATTTGCAAATCTCAGAAAATATTTCAAACGAGATAAATTATTACAACGTATTATATTATTTTACAAAGTATTAAATAAGATGTCTAAGTGATATTCCGGTAGCGTATTTCAAACCTACACATTATATTTTTTGTATTTTTGACAACCGTTATTGCTGGTACAATATCCCAGTTCTACCCTAGGAGATTTATATAAAGAGAGATGGGACCTCCCATCACCTGAAAAATTCTGAAACATCTACCGCTCCGAAAACCATAAAAATATCAGACTACCGTCATAAAAATGACCCTAATGTCTGGACTGCATCAATAGGCTATCAATAATTATCACTGGTCCAGAGATCATCCATCATTGGCCTGCATGATGGATGAGAGTGCGGTGTCACTTGACCTCGCGCAGACATTACTTCTCCAGAGAGGATGTAATTATGAGGCTGATGCTTTGGGCTGTTTCAGTGTTTTAAGTCAAATCAAATAATTTATTTCAACAAAAACGGAGTTATTATATGCCCATGTACTAACATGGGCATATGAGAGACAGTGCTTAATAAAAACGTTGTCAAATGTCGTGACAAATGCCATGATTGGCAGTGTCGAGATCGATCTTATATTAACGACCTTCTGAACAATTGCAATTATTATATAAACTACTTCTTGTAATACTTACTTCTTGTTCGGAACCTTCTTATTTAAAAGCGAAATTCAAATGATAACTTTATAGGTACCTACAAATCATTTTATTAATGATCCCGTTTTTTAGTTTTTTTTTTATAGCATTGAAATCAGCTGCGTCGATATTTAATTACTGAAACTTCATAACCCAACATTGTGTAAAACTGTACCTAATTTTGAAATTAAAATATGACATACTTAACTTACATTATAACTTAAAGTATAAATCACACTTAAAAAAGCACATTAACATAAACTTCTAAGCTAAAAAATGTTCAATTACATACATAAGATAAATATTAAAATATCATATAAACATCAAAATATTATTCTAACGCCACAATAAAGTCATGAAATAAGCACCTAAAGTTTAATAAAATATATTATTTGATTGACCACAGATAAAGTTTTGTAAAATAGAGCTAGTTTATAAAAATGGGGCGAAACTATTTTTGTAAACTACGTATTATAATTAACAGTTAATTTGAGTCGTTTTGTAACCTTTCTCGTGTATATGAATTCAGACCACCTGATATTAAATTATAAGTGTTTTTTTCTTGCAGAAACACATAAAAATCTGGGTATACAAAAATAAATGGAAGCCGACCCCGAATCCCGAATTGGGGTCGGCTTCCAATTTTACCGAGTGGAACTGAACACCAGTTTTTAACATGAAGCTACTGCCTTTCCTATAACTTTACATTATGGTTAGGATTTTTCCGGTCATGGATAGCGCTTTTCCTTTTGATAGGATGGATTAAGTTGAGCTCCTTAATTTGAGTTGAGCTGCACGGTTATTGACAAATGCGTGCACTGACGGGACAGGTCCACTCAATCTGGCTGGTTCTTTCCTCAAAAGACCATTTCAGACTTCAGTCTACATGGTCTTCACATGATCTAACCAAGATTTTGTCTGGACTTTAAAAGAGACTGTGACCTCTGAGTTTGTTTCGGCCTTTCTTCTCAGAGTAGTCAGATAAGAAACGCCGACTTCATCTAGTTTCAAAAAATTTGATCGACATGTAAAAGTGTTTGAACAAACCTACTTACAGAAATAAATCATTTATCATTATCATTTATTTATCATTAAATACAATTTATAAACCTGCCACATAAGGGCAGAATTTATTTTGTTTCTGAGAAATAAAAAATCTTCTTCTTCCGATCTGATTTGAATTATAAGGAACTTTCAAACAAATAATTCAACCAGAAGCTTAAAAAAAATACCCTAAATAACCTATAAGTGTGTCTTACAATTATAACCACCAGCTTTAAGTCTATTTTTTGTATTTATTTTACAAAGGCCATATTCACCAGAAGACGTTATCATGGTTTTTTGACCATTTACACAGCTGTGCTGCCATCTATCGGTCATTAAACTCGCTAGGATAAAATATTCGTAAACTACAAAACTTCCTAACTTAACGTAAGCTAAATATAGATTGAACAAAGAAATTAGAGCTTAGTCAATTAACTACAATTTTTTTATTGTTTATGACGTTTAAGACTTTTAGTAGTGTTTATCTATTTATTTGTAACTAGTTGGTGGAAGATTATTCTGCGTCTCACCAATCGGTGTTGGTTAAACCCATATTGAAGCTTAGTTTTCATATTTTAACATAAAACCTTGGGTACGTTCAAGCATAGACAAGTGGTATTCTATCCTGGTGTCTGCGTTTCCTGGTAGCTTTAACTTGAAATATTTTAAGTCAAGAGTGAATAGATTACTTATAGGCAAGCGTGCTCCATCGTTGACCACATCTTACCGTCAGATGCATAAAAATCACCTAACAATAATTAAAAATAAATCCTTTAACGAACATCTTAATATTTAAAAAAACAAGAAGAAAATTATGCTGTGCAGTCGGACGATACATATTCGCGAGCTGGCTGACTAAAGCCAATTGTATCCTCCGACTGCACAGCATGATTTTCTTCTTGTTTACGTCTTTTGAGTTCGCTTCTTAGCAGTCGGGTTTATGATTCAACTTTTTTATTTATAACTTTTTAGCTAACTTTTTTTTTTCGAGTTTTTCATTTAAACATATACCTAAGTGTAATATATTTTTGAAATCACCTCTAAAAACCCTTTATTTTTATACCCCACGGTTTGGAAACAAAAAAAATAAGGGCTCCACAATATGGCGCCCAAAATCCGCCACTTTTCTATTTTGAAATTTTAATGTAGCCAGTGACACTCGCAAGGTTAAGGCAAATCGATTGACGTAAGAATCATCGAAATCGGCCAACGTGTTTGGTCTCTAGAACGCTACATAGGAAGAAACATACATACATACATAGACTGATATGCACATTACCCTCCTTCGCCAGGCGGGTAAAAACAAAATTTATGGCATCCCTAAATAGCTACGACGTAAGACGTAAGATTGAATATTAAGGAACACGTGTAAGCAACAAAGATTTTACATATTAGCAAATTTTTGCATTGACGTAAAGTTGACTGTCTCAGACAAGGCCCCCGTAGTGGATTATCAATAATCTTTAGCATAGCCTTAAAAGATTTTAAGATACCTTGAAACTAAGCCTGCGGGGCCCCACTATCCATTATAATGATAACCTCTGCTAATAATCCTTTATCACTTATTGACAGAGTAATACTTTCTCAGATAAAGTCATAGGGTTAATCCAAACTACAGTTAAGGCAATATATACGCCCCAATGTTAACGCAGTACTGGCCGTGCGCCCGTTCGCCAAAATATCAATATTGAACCTCCTTTTGAACAGTTTTGTTTGCAAAATATTATTTGATTTACATATGCTATTTCAGTTATGAAGAAATTCAAGCTATCAATTTTTCTGTAAAAATATTTTTAATCATCCAAGTCGTTTTGGAGGAGTATCCAAAAGAAAAACCATGTTTAAAAAATGATGTACATGAAACAACAATTTTTTTTTTCAATCCTTTTAACCTAGCCGTTACTAAGGAGTATGCTTTAGAAAGTTACGGTTTTACGACACTAAAGCGGATGTAGGCCCTTAAACAGTAGGCAGTTTGACTGTAGGTATAATGATGAATAAAACATTTATTCTTTGCCATATTTTGTACTAAAAAATGGGTAAACAGACAATTGTAATTTTTAAGAAAAGACAAAGGCTAGATGAACTCTAAATTGAAAGAGCATGGCAAGGTAGGATGATAAATGAATGGGTATCATCAATCATATTTATTTCTCTCTAAGAGTAGCACCGTCTTGCCGGTGCGAGGTAGTTATGATACTTGTTATCATCAACAATGTAATAAGACAGAATGTGACCGTACAAGGTATATTTTTATTGTTTATCAAACATAACCTGGTATACAGTGATTTGATAGTTCAAGTGCAAAATCGAACTTAAGGGCCTACATCCTCTTTAGTGCCGTAAAACGGTAACTTAAATAATAAATATTTTTAGCGACCAGAATGGAAAAACAAATAAAAAAAACAATTCAAACAACCTAAAACTAATTTATTTCAGAATAGACCTAATTTTAACAATAATTCGAGTTATCATTAAAATTCGAGCAATCACAAACAACCGTTAATATTCAAAACACGAAACAATAACACAAAAGCCAAAACAGCAAAATATGGAACGATCTTACTGCAAGTAGCTTAGGTACAGACAACCTTACCCAGCGACGACTCAGGAGCAAAAAGACCGATACTCTTTTTTTTTTTCTTTAAGTGACGTCTCGCAGATCAATCAGAGTGATTGGCTACTGCTTAACCGGGCTATCCTGTGGAGACTAAACTAAGCCTCCAGCCAGGCACAAGTTTCTAACCTAAGCGACTACGCTGAGGGCTACCCCAGGTGGGGTCGAACCTCGGCTCAGGGCGTCGCTGGGGGCAGCAAGGGGACAAGCTGGATCTTGACTGTTATTGATTCTACCATCAGTTCGGAAAGCACCTACTGTGGAGAAGAACTGACAAGAAACTCCACTATCTCTGTTATTATTTAGTACAGCATTGCGCGGGCTGTTACCTATATCGGGGCTATTCTTACGGGGACTTCGCGACGGTCCTCGGCGGCGAGGATGGAACGCTTTTGTTCTGTGTGTCTTTTTAATTGTGCTGGTTTCCCTACGGCTCTCTTGGAGCAGGGTAGTGGCGTCATCGGGAATGTTGAGAGTGTGCCTCGGTCGGCGAACTCTAGATATGTAGGAGGGATTATAGCGGGTGGCCTCTTTTATAAGAGGATTTTTATGTTTCGATGCAGTGTCAAAGAAACGCTTAGTAAGACCGATACTCGCTCGAGCGCACGCTTTTATAATAATCGGTAGGTACCACCACTACTAACAATAAGTTCGCTTATACGGCCTCTCCTGATCTTGCACCGCCCTCGGCTGCACATTGGACTTCTTCTTCGGAAGCACTGGCTGGTACAGCGAGAGTTTGATCGCCATTTTCGTCCGGCTTGGTCCCGTCCGTGGTCGAAGCACCAGCAGGACCAGCAGATGCACCTGAAGGCTCACCCACATCGTCAGAGTCGTCATTGCAATCTGTATGAGAAACAAGTGGTTAATTATACGTGACAACATGTACACCTTTGCCTATTCTGTCATTCATCACGCATACAAGGCCCTCATACAAAGATACGCTTTCATGACCAAGATTAAAGCACTTCACTTTCAGAAGTATGCATACATCATCATACATAAAATCTCAGTCATACTCATACTTGAACTTGTACAAGTTCACCAGGACTGCGCCTGCCAGGACAGTGCCTGATGCGTGTTCAGGGAACACGACTTCCGGGACAACACCCAATGCGCATACATAGTACGCGACTTCCGGGACAGCGCCCGATGCGTGTTCATAGAACACGACTTCCGGGACAGCACCCGCTGCGCATACACAGTACGCGTCTTCCAAAACCAGGCACACCAGGGCGCTAGCCCTGGGAGCGCACCGAGTCTGGGCTGCATCAGCCACCAGCTCCGACCAGTAAGGCAAGCACCTGCCTCACATTCACACGCACGCATACACAATACACGCGCTACTGGAACATAAAATAAATTATAACGGTTCGGTTAAAACTTACTTTCAAAATATGCAGCACAACTCTCAGGACACCACTCGCCTTTCCAGGGCACCATGTACTGAGCTGCGGCCTGAGTTGTCTTGCCTCTAGCTCCACTTAACAACTTCAGCTCATAACGATCACTTGGTAACACTTTAGTCACGCGGTATGGACCCCTCATGCCAGCGTCAAGCTTCCCAGCAGACTGAGAATACTTTATGACGAACACCTGATCGTTAACCTGGAAAACTCTTGGCGGGTGTCTTTGACGATTTACTCGGACGTCTTGGCTCTCTTGATTTTTGTCAAGAGATCCTTTAGCGGAGCTCCTGCTGAGTTCCCTCATGGCTTCTCGATTTGGACTAGAGTTTTCGGCTGCAAGATCACGGATCAGTGCACGAATCACAGGAGTGGTCGCGTGAGTACCAATCAACAGGTACAAAGCTGAGTACTGAGTGGTTTTCTGCTTTGTAATATTTAAAACTAACTGAATTTTACATAAACTATCAGACCAAGTGCAATTTTTGTTACTACTCTCGACACGAATCATATTAAGAACCGTTCTTACATAACGCTCGACTTGCCCATTGGAGTGATGCATTTCAGGCGTTATGTAATGGATTTCACAACCCATTTCAGATACCCAACTGGTAAAAATTGACGCTTCAAACATGCGACCACGGTCACAAACTATCTGTTTGGGTGTTCCAAACAAAGATACGGCGCTATTGAAAACTCGTTTCAATTCGCTTGCATCCTGTCTGTATATAGGATAGAGTAAACAAAATTTGGTAAAAGAATCTACCAAAACAAGTACAAACTTATATCCGTTGGACTCTGGTAAAGGACCTAATGCATCAACATGAACCGTGTTGAAGGGAATGTCTGATTTTTCCCAAGACGTAATAGGCTGACGAGGAGCTCTTGGAACACGTTTCTTGGAAATGCAAATTAGGCAATGGGAAGTATACTTCCTAACAAATTGTTTCAGGCCAGGGAACCAGAAATGTTTTAAAATAAGGTCATAAGTTTTATCAGCCCCGATGTGCTCGTGCTCGTCGTGAAAGACACGTAATAAACTGAGCCGGTGCCCTTTAGGGATAAAGCATAGTAAGCGCGAATCTTCACCCACAGGCGAGTAGCGATAATAGATCACATCGTTCTGACACACGTACTGACCGGAATCCAAGAGACCATCCCTCAGTTTTATGATGAGATCGGCAGTCTCGGAATCGGCCGACTGGGCTATTTGTGCCCAATTCAATGGTCTATCAATGTTATTGACTTGCAACGCTGGCGGGTTCCTGCTTAGATAATCTGCGTGACCCATCATCACGCCCTTTCGATATTCAATCGCAAAATCGAAATCCTGCAGATAAATCCACCAGCGTGCAACCCGTGGCAGGAGATCTTTCTTACGCTCGGTGGCCTTCAAAGCATTGCAATCGGTCACGATTTTAAAAGTTATCCCGATCAAATAATGACGAAAGTGTTGCAGTGCCTTGACGACCGCCAACGTTTCTAGTTCATACGAATGGTATTTCGCCTCCGCACCCTGAGTGACTTTGCTAAAATAGGCTACCACCCGTTTACCACCATCCGCATGTACTTGCATAAGTACAGCACCATATCCCGCACTACTGGCGTCAGTGTGCAGCTCGGTAGGAAGGCTAGGGTCAAAAATCGCAAGTATGGGCTCGCTAGTTAACCTTTTTATAAGGTTTTGCCGGACTTGATCCTGATCAGGTCCCCATTCAAATTTTACGTCTTTCTTTGTGAGACGCGAGATACATGCGGTTTCTGTCGAGTAACCTTCGATATAACGCCGAAAGTAACCGGCAAGGCCTAGGAACTGGCGTACTTGCCTGACATTCCTAGGGATAGGTGCGTTAACTAGTGCCTCGATTTTGTGCGGACTCGGCCTAACCTGACCGTGACTAATAACGCGGCCCAGGTACTCTACTTTGGTGGTAAGAAAAAAGCATTTGCGCACGTTAATTGAGAACCCGGCCTCCGTCAAAGTCTTCAGGACATCGCGTAACAAGGTGATGCCATTATCGACCGTTAAACTCAGGATCAACACATCATCAATATATACCAGGACACTCCCCGCTTCTATAAATTTACGCAAGGTATTGTTGATGATACGCTGATACACAGTGGGAGAATTACATAAGCCATACGGCATTTTAAATACTCATAGTGAGCTTCCGTGGTTACAAAGCCTGTCCTATGGATCGAGTCCTCATCAATAGGAATTTGGTGGAAACCTGACGCCATGTCCAAAGACGTGAAGAATTTCGAGCCCCCAAGCCGATCAATGTGATCATCAATCAAGGGTAGGGGGTACCTATCCTTGACAGTAATACGATTCAGAGCACGAAAATCTACGCACATTCTGTCCGAACCATCCTTTTTCTTGACCAAAATGACCGGGCTTGCGTACTCCGAGTCTGACTCCCTAATGATCTTTTTGTCTAATAGATCTTGACATATCTCGCGAACTTTAAGTTTCTCTTGGTATGACAAGCGGTACGGATGGTATGCCACAGGTACGTCACTAGTCAGGAGAGAATTTGTCTATCACAGCCATCAACTTAACAAGCTCCGCACCTATGAGAGGTGTATTTATTTTGTCAGGTTCATTAAAACTCGCAGCGTTTACTTTTAGTACCTTATCCGATATATGAGTCAAGTATTGTCCATGTTTTGTGCGAATAAACGTGACACCATCGCGATTTAGTACGTCAGTCCCTATGATAATGGGTGTATTCATACACGACGCGGGTACTATGACAAAATCTACTTCAAGCGCGATATTACTTAACTCGACAGTCAAAGTTATGTATTCGCGAGCAACAACCTCTTTATCACTTAATCCTTTCAAGGAACACTTGATTTGTTTACGCGAACCGGAGAAATAATTTACCACCGCTGATGATATCAACGATACATTGAGTGCGCCACTATCTATAAGAATATCAACTGGTATACCCTGTATCACGGCTGTATTTATATCGTTGTTATCCTTCGCGGTTGAAAGTTCGCTACACAAGTTAACTTTACGTGAATTGTTATTGTCTCTTTGAGACTCGATCCGAGCCTTAGCAAAACAGTCACTTTCTTTGTGCCCTACCTTCTTACAGAAAGAACAAATCTGTCCAACATTATTACTACTACCGTCTTTATCATTGACATTACGCTTCTTGGGGCACTTATCTTTATAATGCCCTGTTTGGCCGCAATGAAAACATTTGTTTTCAGATTTACTAAGGCCGTAAGAATTACGCCTTTTTGTCATATTACTGGATGACGCTGATTTATCTAGGTTACGACTATCAGACTTACGAATAGGCTTTACATAATTAGCTAAAAAGGAAACTAGGTATTCTGACGTTAGGTCAGCATTGATAGCGGCTGCACGTACCTGTACATCACTGATACCGTGAACCACTATTTGAACCATAAGTTCTTCGCTTAACCCTTTCACTAAACGTAATTTTAATAACGAACGACGCGCATACTCTGCATAGGACGAAAATTTGTCGGACGTAGTGTTTATGACTTCATGAAGAGTTTGGGCATAATTAATCTTTTGCGGACACAACGACTTAAATTCCTTAACGAAATTGGACCATGAACGATCATTTGTAGCCCACTCGTTTAGCCAGGTTTTTACATCACCTTTCAAACAATGAGCCACACGCGAGAAACACTCAAGATCGTCCCAAAGGTTCACATGCCTAGCCCTGTCCACTTCGTTACACCACACCTCAAAATTGTTTATAGCGGGATCAAAATTTGACACGTAGTAGTTGGACTTGTTTTTTGTTAATACCCCCAACGCATCAACGAGCGCTTGGGTCGTAGAAATATTATTTTTATCTAAAGGGGGTGTACTATCACGAATTGACGGCGTAACACGCGAACCACTAGCGGTGTTTGTCTCAATAGCAGTCAATCGCGACATAATAGTGCCTAATACATTTTTCACAGACACATCATGAGGGTGGGGTCGAGATCTACCACGACGACGATGTGTACATGACCTAGACCTTTCTCGCAAACTATGATTGTCACCATTACGTGAGCGACTGCGATGTGATCGTGAACGAGTTCTGCCATTACGTGAACGTGAGTGAGTCCTGTCACGACGCGAATACGAACGATTTCTACTATGGCGTGACCGTGAATGAGTTTTATCACAGCGCGAACGAGTTCTACCGTGAGGTGATCGTGAACCATGCCTATGGTCTTGTCGCGACTCACTGCGATGGCTACGCCTACCCTCAGACCGAAGCGGCGTTCTAACTAACTCTTCAAGAGGCATTTTTATTTAAAATTAACGGCTGTTTGTATAAGTATCAAGGCTAATAATTATGAGCAAATAGGCTGAATCCCACTTCTGATTTTAGCGACCAGAATGGAAAAACAAATAAAAAAAACAATTCAAACAACCTAAAACTAATTTATTTCAGAATAGACCTAATTTTAACAATAATTCGAGTAATCATTAAAATTCGAGCAATCACAAACAACCGTTAATATTCAAAACACGAAGCAATAACACAAAAGCCAAAACAGCAAAATATGGAACGATCTTACTGCAAGTAGCTTAGGTACAGACAACCTTACCCAGCGACGACTCAGGAGCAAAAAGACCGATACTCGCTCGAGCGCACGCTTTTATAATAATCGGTAGGTACCACCACTACTAACAATAAGTTCGCTTATAATATATTTTCTTTCGTGGTTTTTTCGTATAACTAATAGTTTTGCTTTAAAAAAATAATTAACAACACAATATTTTTCCGCTACTTTTAAATACTCCTTCAAAACGAATTGGATGATTAAAAATATTTTTACACAGAAAAATTTATGGCTAGAATTTCTTCATAACTGAAATAACATAATTATATAAATCAAAGAATATTTTGCGAACAAAACTGTCCAAAGGGAAGTTCAATATTGATATTCTGGCTCCGAGGCGCGGAACTCGGGCGCACGACCAGTACTGCATTAAAATTGGGGAATATATCATATACACTTTCAATCAAAGTTGAGCGTTCTCCCAGTAAGCGCTCGTTCACACAGATGTCCATTTTACAGATCCGCTTTATCGAAAACCTTTTTATTAGGCGCTGATGTATATTGTTGTATGAGCGAGTTCACAATATTCCAGATGCAGTAAAAAATACCGATCCAAAAATATACAGCAGTCCGTTTTACGGGTCCATTTGTATACGTGGTATACGTTTTTGTTCAGCAATGGCGTAGGTAGTTCAAACAACAGTATTCATAAATAAAAACTTTTTAACAAAAAAAACCACCGACTTCCAAATAACAAAACTACAAAGTGAAAAATAACTTTATTTTTGGAAGTCGGTGTCTTTCGTAGGTAGGTACCATATTTTTTACGTTATGGACACCGACTTCCAAAAATAAAGTTATTTTTCACTTTGTAGTTTTGTTATTTGGAAGTCGGTGTTTTTTTTTGTTAAAAAGTTTTTATTTTTCACTTTTTAGTTGTACCTATAGCAAGTTGTCTAGTTAGTTACCTTAACGCCAGAATAGATAACCCGAATATCATGAAACTTGAACATTACCGGTGAAATGAGAGGTCTGTATACCCCTTAAGAGCGTACTGGCGTGATGTTATGTTATGAAATGGTATAAACAATAAACAGACATGCGATTGTAGCAATCCCGAGAGACTTTCCGTTATTTATTGAAGACTTCTGTCGTATATCTTCGAAGTTCTTAATCAGATCTTCACCAAATTAAAATGGGACCAATTTCAAAACATACTCATTCAAACAAAAAAAGAATTTTCAAAATCGGTCCACAACTGACGGAGATATCGGTGAACATACACAAAAAAAAAAAAAAAAAAAAAAACAAACATGAAGTCGAACATATAACCTCCTCCTTTTTGGTAAGTCGGTTAAATACTGACCCGTTTTGTTTGAAAGTTGGTGTTACACTGGCTAAATGTGATGTGAACATTACCCCCAGTACCGACGGATCCATTAAAACGGTACTGTAAATGCGGTGTGAACTTCACCTCCAGTAGCAACGGATCCGTTAAACACGATCCTGGAAATACGGATGTTCGGTGTTAACGCACCCTCAGGCTTTCTCAGCGTCTATAATAATAATGTAATGTATGGTCCCCCATGACGAGAACCTCGTGAAGGCTGAGAGAGATAAGAAAAGCAAGTATCTTGATCTGGCCCGCGAGGTTGTCGATATGTGGGATGTGAATACAGCAGTCATTGTGCCGATAGTCGTGACGGCCAATGGCATAATAGCCAAGAGCCTCGACGAACATCTGAGGAGGCTCTCGTTGGGCAGCTGGATCAAGGGCTTGATCCAGAAAGCGGTACTCCTAAACACGGCGCGTATAGTCAGGAGGCTCCTCTCTCAGGAGCCCAGACCACCGTTAGCTTGGACCCTGTTCCCGATACTGGTGGGCTACTATTTTCGTATTTTTAAATGTTTATTTTATTTTATTTTTTATAAAATAATATTAAAAGATGTAACAATATTTAAATAAAATAAATAAATGGTATATAATATAATAATATATAGTCAGAGTCACCTAGATGATCATCAATCAAATCAAGATGAACCAACGTTTTAAAATGCCCGTAACCGTCCGCAATGATTCACGATAGGCGACAAGTGAAGACGCCAAGCTTCTCCTGTCAGTGCACTTTCGGTCTTAGAGCTGGTTTTTCAACAGTCAGATAACTTTTATTTGTAGAATAAATATGGAAGTTTCTCAATTTTTTATGTACAAAAGCAATAATTATATATAAGTTATCTGACGATTAAAAATCGGTCCTTACATAGTTGCGTAATTTTCTTTCTTAATATTTCACCTACCACTGTTGGTCTCTGCATCAGACAAAAGTTGACTATTCAAATAACGGCAGGAAATTCACCTCTGCGTTTTTCTGTGCGTAAATCTTATAATGCGAAAGTTTGGAAGGATGTATATTTGTTACTCAATCACGCCTGAACGGATCTGGATGAAATTTGGCACAGATATAGATTATGATCTAGAATAGCACATAGGCTACTTTTCATCCCGTTATAATGTTCCTTTGGGATAAGAAAACCCTATTCACGCGGGCAAAGCCGCAGGCAGAAGCTAGTTATTAAATAAATCAATAACATATACTTAGTAAAATAAGACATTAAAAGATGTACCAGTACCTAACCAGTTAAATTTACTGTTACCTAAAATGTATGAAATACCTTCAACGTTGGCAAAGTACTGTACATAATTTATAATAATTACATGATTATCACTACTGTCCTCCATCGTAAATGCGTTTATTTATTCGCGATAAGACTTTTCCTCGTTTAATTTTCATATAATCTTTACTGGATTCTACGTTAATGTTAGACAATCTTACAGGTGGTATTGCGGTACCCCGCAGATTCAGAATGACTTTCTTTTGGTTATACAACATGTTAGCGATCATTGAAATCGTGGTTAGAAACCCGAGAATCCCAAATTGTATATCCCTGCGCCAACTAAGCTCTTGATCGATGCAACTGCACCTACCTAGTATCTTAACTAAACCGAAATCCTTTCCAAACTAACAAAACCTCCCGAACAACAGTTATCGAACCTCTTTCGAACATACTATAACCACATAACGGCCTCTTTTAATTTCGGAACCTTACCTATCTGAGTAAAGGTTGCCATCACAAAAAATAACCCATAAATTAAATAATTTATTCCCAAAGCGGACGGTTTAACGTGGCTCGTGTAATATTATAATGGAGGACTGGTTCTTTGGTGTGTACCGCTTCCTAGCTATTAAACAGTCTAGATAGTAAATGTCGTAGTAAACTAAACTAAATATGCTCATTTTGAATGCTTAATCGGTTTCCAAAGAGCGGCTCTGAGGCCGTGAGATGGGATTTGCGTTTTGTGAATATTGTACTGGTTTTATATGGCTTTCGTATGTTTACTTGATGTGTAGGTAATGAAAGTTTGTGGGTACGAGACTTTATTTACGATATGGGCCTTAGTTTTATGCTATTTTAGTTTATTGTTATTTATTTTCAGCCTGAATTGTCCCACTGCAGGCTTGCCTTTCATTCATTTCGCCCAGTTTTGGCAAGTGTAGACCAGTCCTTTCTGAGGTGTCAAGTTCGCCCCGCCTTCTTCGCCTGGGTCTGCCGCGATGGCGTCGTACATTGCCCGGGATCCACATTGTGGTATTTTAGTTTAGGCTTGTGTAATAATTCGTGAATTACCCTTTGTATAAGATTGTAGACTATTGTTTCTGGATTTAATAAAACTTTTATTACAAAAAAGTTGAACTGACTTCCAAGCAAAAATAAAAGCACTACAAAATGAAAAATTACTTCTTTTTCGTAAGTAGGTGTTCCTGTTTTCTTTTCTTTTTTTTTTGACTCCGACTTCCAAAAAAGATGTTCTTTTTCACTGTGTAGTGTTTTTTTTTGTAATTTTTTTTTTTACTTTTTTGTTGTGGTAGGTACTACCTAGTAGTCAAGTTCTATAGTAAGGATCCTATAATGCCAGAATAGATTACCCGAATATCAGAAACTAGAACACAACCGGTGATATGAGAGTGTACCAAAGTGAACTGTACACATCTGCGTACCCCGTTAGAGCGTACTGGCATGATGTTATGTTATGAAATGGTATAAACAATAAACAGACATGCTATTGCAGTAATCCCGAGAGATTTGCTGTCATTGATTGAAGAGTTCTGTTGTATATCTCCAAATTTCTCTATCAGATCTTCACCAAATTTAAAAAAGACTAATTCGGGAACGAACTCTTTTGGATTTTCACAATTGACGGAGAAATCGATAAATACCAAAAAAAACATACAACCCCTTCTTTTTGGACAGTTGGTTAATGAGGACATCTGACATACCTGAAGATTGATAAATAAAACAATGGAGTAGCTAGGAGTAACAATGTGTATTAAATGAATAATAATGCAAATATAAACAGAATCGTTAACCTAAACAATTTGTACAATAAATACACAATGATAATATATTATTTATTTTGACAGCACACACCATGGCATAATACGCCCGGTGTAACAGAAGTGTCGATGCATCAGAATTTAACCCAAGTGAAGTGATGCGGTTAGCTGTTGATCGTTCATTCAACCAATCAAAACAGTTAAACACTAACTAGACGATTTGTCACATTAAGTTTGCGACAATTTTCGTTTCGAAACTAGATGCTGACAGTGAGCGCTCGTAAGTAATGATTCGCTCGAATAAAAATCGATTCTACAAGCAGTGTTTTTGTTTTACTTGCAACATCTTCATTAAACCAACTTCTTCTCTCTTCTTACTGGGATCTCATTCCATTATTCATAGCACGATTTAAGTAGCTGTTCCCTTAATTACCCAGTTATTATTAAAAATGCCCTGAGGCATCGTTTTGTAACAATGGTGTTTAATATTTACGTTGCTAATAGAGGCATGTTTGAACTAATTACTTGTATCAACATGGGAATGGAGAATCTTGTGAAAGCGAGTATCATGATATTTATAACTTTTTTTATTTTTTTTTATAACTGATATTTCGTAAAATTTACGGAAAACTTTAACTGGAATAGAAACTTGTTGCTTTTTGGCCGTGGACCATCTTCATGACCAATTAATTACATGTTTATATCCCGTGAATAAAATAAGTTAAAATGTTTTAAGTTTTTTTTTTTTGATATGTTGAAATATAAAGCAATAATAATAATCACATGGCCTATACGCAGAGCAGGTTTCTGAATTGAGTATTATAGGTTTAAGAAAGTGTCCAAATCTATTTAAATGCCGAATTTGAGATTTTTAATCTAAAGTTGAGTTTGACAAATACGCAACTTTAAATTCTTAATACAAAAATGTTAAATATGGGAATTGACATGTGCTACCAAAATTAATTTCACATTGTCAATCCCAATTTGAACTTTAAAATAAGATTTCACTTCAATTGTCTCAAAGAATGACAGACGATTTTATTACTCTATTCCCAAAGCTATACTTACGCCCGGTTTCGGATATAAATATTTGACGTTGAGTATTAAATTTAGCCTGCAAACCTGTCAAGCTTTTGCGTTTTGGTTAGTAGTAGTTAGTAGCATTTAATTCCAAATATTCAATTCAGAAATCTACCCTTATTTACTAAATACATATTATATTTTTCTCACCTCTTTATTGAATTTTAAAGTGTTTAGTCGCAAATATCTTCATCGTTTCGTTGGGTTTTAGGGTGCAGCTGCTTTCTATTAGTTACATGAGTATATTCTGTATGTCTCAACTTTTTATATCATCAAGTGTTTTAGGAGTTAAAATTATTATCCCACTAGAATTGGTCAATTCTTGTGGGGGTGCCAGTGAGCGAGCAGTTACCTTAGCATGCGTTACTTTGGCATATGGTACCTCTGCAGGCGGTGCTTCCGGACGCGGTGTTTTGGCACGGGATAATTTAGGGCGCATTGCATCGGTACTTATCACTTCGGCATTCGGTATTTCTGGACGTAGCACTTCGTCACTCTTTGTTTCGGCACGCGGTGCACCACTGTTTATTCCTTCAGCATGTGGTACTTCTTTATGCTCTGCCTTGAAAAGTGGTACCTCGAAAAGCGGTACTTCGGTACCAGGTAGTTTGGCACCCGGTATTTCGGCAAATGGTAACTCGGGACGAGATACCTCTTCACTTATTCCTTCGGTAAGAAATACATCGGTAGGCAGTACTTCGTCATATGGTAAATCGGTGCGTGGTACCTCCGTAGTCGGTTCCTGTTCATCATTCTGTAAATTAGGAGTCGATCTATCAGGTATATAGATTGGCATATAACCAACTGTAGACTTAAAACAAACGTCACAGTTTTCCTTGTCTGGGTCCGAGTTTTCTGTATGTGACTCAAGGTCTTTTGGTTCATTTATAGGCATTTCCGTTTCAAGTACTTCCTGGTGAATAACTGGCTTATCATTTTCCTTTGTAATAATTGTACCTAAGTTATTTTCTTGTTTACTGATTGATGAGTCTTTAACTGGCTCTAAAATTACAGTGTTGTTTATATCAATATCATTGAGTTGTTCCTTGGTTATCCTTAGATTATCTGGATTAGGATTTGGCTTTGGATCATTCCAAAATACAGGTTCTACTTTGACGCATTTCTCACCGTCCTCCTCAACCGGCGGTGAAACATCTTTCCTTACTCTGGCTTTAATTTTCTTTTCTTTTGGTTTATTAATTGGTAATTCTTCTTCTTCACTGCTTTCTTCTGCACTTTTCCATTCTTTAGGTGTATTTTTTGGATGTTTTCTGGATCTTCTATCCCAATAAATGTCTTCATCAGCCTCGCCGACAGGCCCCCACTCATGCCCCTGGTATAGATAAGATCTGCCTCTTCTACTTCGGTACCCGAGTCTGGACGCCGTCTCATGAAGATGTCCTTTTCGAGGCACGTCGTTGAGTCTCGACATAACTATTAGAGTTTGTTCCTGATGAAACAATTAGATATGATCAAACCCACAAAAGAAAGAAAAATGGAAATTCGGGAGAACAGTTACAACATATCTTGCTTAGGAGGAATTATCAAGCACCTAATCAATCTTCAGTAATGATCTCTCGTTTCTTCAGAAATTCCTGAAAATTTACCCTTTTAAAGTGCGCTAGTTACGAAAAACATAGTATATTTTAGTGTATGTCGATTAATTTTGTATACTTACTTGGCATTCCATAAGTCCAAGGACGCGATTGTCTCCGGTCTGCTTCAAGCGAATATCAAGAGGAGTTATTTTCTGTCCAGGATTTACTAAAAACATGCATTTGACAAAACATATTTCAAAAAATATAAAAATACACTTATTGATTAATTATAAGAGCCCACTTCTATCATGTATAGTGAAGAGATTAACTGCAGTAATGAGTAGCAGGTAATCAAAATATTAATAAGAATTCTGAAGGCGAAATATCGCCATAAGGAATATAATATATGACGATACTTCTGTCTGGTTTTGAAATCTCTTCACGACCTAAGGTAGGCTTTATATCAATAAATTATTATTAACAACAGATTGCAACAAAACAATATAGAATAATACATAACGTAACTACTATATACAAAATATATACATTCAGTCAAAAAAGTTTCGGGAATGGATGATTTGTTTATGGTTCCTAATTAACTATTTTTTCATTCAAACCCATCGTGTGGGGTATCAAAATAAAGGGTTTGAAGGTGATTTCAAAAATATATAATACTTGTATGTTTAAATGTACCTAATTCGGGAAAAACCTAACTAAAAAGTTATAAATAAACAATATTTATTCAAAAAATCAAAAAACCCGACTGCTTAAGAAGCGAACTAAAAAGACGTAAACAGGAAGAAACTTATGCTGTGCAGTCGGAGGATACATCTGGTTATAGTCAGTCAGCTCGCGAATATGTATCCTCCGACTGCACAGCATGACTTTCTTTTTATTAGTTATATCATCATATTTAGTGTGTATTGCGAATTTCATAATGGACAAAAACATCGAACAAAGAGTTTTTGTTAAATTTTGCATCGCCAATGGAATTTAGTGTTCAGAGTCACTGAACATGATACAAAAGGCTTACGGTGAAACGACTTTATCAAAAACTTTTAAACTTTTCACTTTATGAGTGGTACAAAGCGTTCAAAAGCGGTCGAGATGTGATGGGAAGTTTGCCTCGCTCTGGTAGGCCATCTCGTCTGCAACTGAAGTTAACATCGCAAAGGTGAAGGAAATAATGACTGAAAATTCTCATTCAAGTTTGAGAGAGATAGCCGCCGAACTTTCTGTGTCTCACGAGTCGGTTCGTACTATTTTAAATAATCACTTGGGTATGAAACATGTTGCCGCTCGGCTAGTCCCAAAACACCTGATTTTTTTCCAAAAACTCAATCACATAAGAGTCGCTGAGGACATGCTAGAACGAGTCAATTCCGACCCAACATTCCTGCAACGCATTTTTACTCGTGATGAGACGTGGGTTTACGGGTTTGACATGCAAACTAGTCAACAAGCTTCGGAGTGGCGCCTTTCAACTGAACCGAAACCGAAAAAACCACGCCAAAGTCGATCAAAAGTCAAAGTCACGTTGACTGTTTTCTTTGATTATCACGGAGTTCTTGCCGCAAATTAGACGAAAAAGGCCGGATTTGTGGAAAAAAAAAATCTTGGATTATGCACCTCGATAATGCGCCTTCGCACAAAGCCACCATTGTGATCGAATTTTTGACCAAAAACTCGACAAATACCATCGAGCAACCACCTTATTCACCAGATAAGGCTCCAGCCGACTCTTTTTCCTAAACTCAAATTAACACTTCGTGGCACCCGTTTTCATTCGGTAGAAGACATAAAGGAGAATTCGCGGCGAGAAACTTGATTCCGGAAAAAGCGTTAAAAATGTTTTGCTGATTGGATTATTCGTTAGCGTATATGTATCGTTTCTGAAGGAGCATACTTTGAAGGTGATAAAAAAAATTGAATGAATAACTAACATTTTTTGTATTATTGATCTTTTCCCGATACTTTCATGACAGAGTAGTACAAACTCGTATAACAGGGAAAGGGGCTCATTGCCACGTTGGATTTTTATTAATTACATTGTTATGACCCCAAATAAAATTGGTGGAATCAGCGTCCAAGGAATAGAAAAGAATTGTTGTTGATCCGACGACGAGATGGCCAGATGCCACCACGGGTAAAACCTGAATAAGAGATTCCAGACAAAGTGATACCTGATCGCTGATTTAGGCATCAGCGATCAGGTTTATCACATTACATTGACATGTGAAAGACTGTGTTTGAAAGAAAATGGAGTCAGTGATAGCATGGCGGTGGATAGGACGGTATGTAAGAAGAAAACGTGCTGCGCCAACACCAAGTAACATGGGACAAGGGCAGGAAGATGATGATTAACATGTGCTACCGAAATGGCACGTAGCTAATCCGAATGCAACTTTATCTAGGGCACAGGAGCATGGATATTGACACGAGCAGATAGACGCCTATCTTTGCTCAGCTGCGTACGAAGGCGGGTTGGTAGATAATGACTGTAATAGAAAAATTACTTCTTGCCACAGGATACAGCCAGTACTCCCCTCTGTCACTTCGTTCCACCAGTAAACTGATTTGTCCGTTATTGTCCTCCATCAATATTTGACGGGCTTGCCACATCACTGGCAAGATACAATTCCCATCAAACAGTTTTTTTAGGTGTTTGGTATGCTGAAAATTAAGTATAAGAATAAATCATTTGTTGAACCGATATTTAATTATTCAATTATTTTGAACAAATTCGGAATGGCCAATGCTGTGGTAAAAATTAAACTAAAATGGATAAACATATAACCACAAGTTAACTAAATAGTAGTATTAGTGTATTAGCCCGTCTACGAGTCAGACTCATCTACAATAATTATATAATTATATCACATACAATAGTTTGTAAGCACCTATTTAAAAGATGAAGCCCTGAAGGGGTAGTGTAGAGTAGTAGAGAGAGAAGTGGGTGTTACACTATCATATTATATCTAGGATCACCACGAGAGAATCATCATCATAATGTTTTAAACAAACACGAAATGATTCATGTCTATATTACACTATCATATAAATATGACAAGATATATGATAGTGTACTGTGTGTGAGACATATATAAAGTCAGTCGACGCAGGTTAAGTCAAGCCAGCTTCATTGGCACCCGTTGGGTATATAATTAAGAAAGTTTAATTATGTAACTACATTAACTTACGTTAGCCGAAGGAGCTGTAAAAATATAAGTCGTGATTGGCCTCAATGGAGCCCAGTAGTAAAACACAAACCACTTCTCGTTAAGCACAGAGTAAGGATTGAATCTTGCAAACTTCGCAAACTCCGTGCAATTGGTATGATCGTCATAAGACATCCCGGAAGGGCCGTACTTGACTTTAATTTTTTTCTTTGCCGAAACTAAACATGCTAAAACTATTAATATTGATGTTAACTTAAGGCGCGAACACATCTCGCTAAGTAAAACCACTTTATAATTTTTCGGGTCCCTTATGACAATGTTCTTTTTACTACTTATCACCGTTTTCTACTAAACTGCTCGGCTACTACTCTGCCACTTTTTATACTCTGTACTGAGGATGTTTATTTTTTATCTGTTTGTTTATGACGGAAATGTTTCGCATTTTTTTACATGTTTTCGGAGAAATCTGTAGAAACACAAACAACATTCCTCTTTGAAGAATTTATTTGTTAAGCATTATGACAATTTTTGTTTATCTTAATCTTAAGCATATTGTAAACATCCTAATTTGTAACTTTTTATTCACTACTTTTTATTATTTTTTTATAAGCATAAGGTTAATTAGAGAGTTATTTCGAAATAACTTATAAATTCGTAGTCAGTTGTATACACCATTTTCCTATGAAGTAATTATTATTTTTGGTTTACAATCGTCTGATATCTGTTGACAATGTGGTCGTTGGTTGACAATGACAAGTGGCGTTAACAATTTAAGTATATTATTATTATTATATTTCGTTGTTCATATCAATCCCATTGACCGATAGGCGGAATATCTTGGTCAATTACAATAAATTTATCTTTTTCTGCCTTTTGCTTTGCTTCATGTATGACTCTTAGAGTTTCCTTTTCGTACTCGAGGTCTCTCCAAATTGGCTTTCCGGGGCCTTTGAATTTAATGGTAGCTGCTTCCTTCATCATTTCTTCGGATTCAGTTGGTTCATTACCCGATACAGCCATCAATGTTGCGAATTGCTTTTCACAGTAAGTCAGTACTAAATAGGGGTCTTCTATCTTCATTCGTAATGTCATCGAAGGCAGTATTAAATCACCAGCTGTAAAAGGTCGGCCATCGGTTGAGCATTGAACCATATAAATATTTACATTATAAATTGGCTTGCGAATTAACATAAGTAAAAATGGTTAGAGAATTGTTTGTAAATTAGAATATTGTATATTGTGGTTCCGTACCAACATGAGAAAATGAAAACAAATGTGCTCTAAGCTACATCCAAATCTGTTCAGCATACAAACTTACAGAGTTAGAATATTGGTAGGATTATCTTAAATCAGTGGCAGGTTAGTACTTACGGGCTTCCGGTATCTCGTGTTTCACTAATGTATGGAACAAGCCTCGCTTGTCAGCTGCAATCAGTAGTGTGTCAACTATTCCTTTCATCAACAGTTTAGCTTTGGTCCAATCGACAGTTTTGTTCAAATATTTATTGTATTTCGCATGATATTCCATTACCAGCTGCAACAGAAGTTCAAGAGAGTCGAATTAGAGGAAATTTGAAAGTGGCGCCTGTGTCAGAAAAGTTGAAAAGGAATAAAATTGTTTAATCTTGGTATGGGGCTGGTCAAGGGGAGGAATTAAACCCTTGTGACTAAAACAGTTGTGAATATAAAAACGGAAGGATGCAGAGAGAGAAGGAAGAAATGGATGAATTGTGTGGGAAATCAAAGAAAGACAAAGAATAAAAATAAAACTGAATGGAAGGAAAACACGTATTGCGACCCCAAGAGAAACATGGGAGAAGGAAGATGATAAACAGAAATTTATACCCGGTTTAACTTTCTTTTGTGTATATACACAAAAGATGATAAAAGACATGAAGATAAGATAAATAGATAGATCAACTAAACGATACTAAACCTTACTTCTTACATATGTAAGAAGTAAGGTTTAGTATCGTTTAGTTTTGTTTAGACTTTTAAGATGTAAATTTTTTGTCAATTGGAAATAATAAAAAATGCCATAAATAATTATTGTAAAAAACAAATCATAGATACTTGGTTGCAACTCTGATTATTATCTGACAAGATTTTATAATTTTCAAGAAAATAAATGAGGATGAACATTTTATAATGGACAAGTTAACAGTACAATATCCTGCCGGGCGAGCACGGCCTACTGGCTTGAGTCTCACATTTTTATCACAGTTTGGGAGCAAAAACCGTGTCAAAATGCGTGACTCAAGAGAAATCACAGAGGCCGTGCTCGCCCGGGTGCTGTTGCTATGGCACACGGAGATAAACAAAAATATGGTCATAAATTATAGTCTCGTCACTCACTCACGCTAATATAAATAATGACGGGATACGAAAAAAAGACACGTATTACTTTATCAAATTAAGAAAAAAAGAACTAGTTAGTGCGCTTTAAAGTTAGGAAGTGAAAGCTTATATATCTTCGTATAAAAATTTGTACAAAGAAGTGACGTCATGCGACGTTTTGACTTAATGTTTCGCCGTAATATTTTGATTAGGCCAGAATAGATTGTCCTGAACTAAATTAGTATATCCTATATCGTGTATCTTGTAGTATATACTAGTGTATAACGTGTAGGATAAACGGATTTCGCCTAGGAGAAACGACTTAATTTGGTCTGAAATCGGGTTGGTAACAATCAATCAATCTGCCTAGACTTTTTCCAAACAAACAAAAAAAAACTATATTGGGTTCGACTTCCAGTCTTACCGGATTCAGCTGAGTACCAGTGTTTTACATGGAGCAACTACGTTTCTGACCTCCACAGCTCAGTAACAGGGTAACACGGTACCCCTTTGGCAAGACTGGTGTCAGATCTCAAGTTTCAGACTACCCGTCACGACTGTCAAAGATCTTCAAATGACAGCCGGGACCAACGGCTTAACGTGCTTTCCGAGGCGCGGAGGAATCGCGGTATGTTGATATGGTCACCCATCCACGGACCGACCTCGTCAAGCATTGCTTAACCATGAAGATCGAACCGTGTGGCTGTTATTTTTTTGCCACGAGCTCGAAATGTGGTTGGTAACATGTATACTTAATTCATACGTATTTAAGTTTAGTTTACCAAGGGGTATCATGTTACCCAGTTACTGGGTTGTGGAGGTCAGATAGGCATTCGCTCTATGTAAAAACTGGTACTCAGCTGAATCCGGTAAGACTGGAAGCCGACCCCAACAATAATTGGGAAAAAGGCTAGGCAGATGATGATGATTTAAGTTTAGTTTAAATCTTACTAATATTGTGTCGCTAATAAGGATCAAATTAGTAGATAATTGAACTACACAAAAACAGAAGAGCTGCTCGTCATAAAAACGTAAATAAAACGGAACCAAATAATGTATCCTACCAACACCATACTTTGTGAACCCCATCATATAATTTCTCACCGTCTTAACACAACACACACACAAACACCAACTCTCATATACACAAACTTACACTCTTGACTAAACTTCAGATAATAAAGAAACCTAACATTCCAATTAAACTTGTAACATAAAAAATTTAATTCTTGCTAAATATAGTAGTAGTTTTTGTAAGTAGTTGATAATATGTATATTTTTTTCCCTATAGGGGGGAGTCTCTGGTGTCCTGAAATACAAGTTACGGCTTAGTCCAGGCACCAGTCGCCCGCAATTACCAATGTGACATATCGTTATTATTATTTTACTGTTTTTTTAGTTTTTTGTTCATGAGTGTTATTTATTTATTTATTTAAACTTCATGTACAATAGTGGTACATAGGCGGACTTAATGCCACAAGGCATTCTCTACCAGTCAACCATTGGGTTAAAAAGGACAACTTTGTGAAATGGGTATAAAAATATTAGTAATACACATATACAAATAAAATAAACTAATAAATACCAATAAAAATAAAAAATAAACGAGAAACCTGTTAATAATTATTATGACTAAACTTCTGACTCTAGATGAGAGCTATTTAGTCTGACTCAAATAGAGGTCACTAACTTTTCTTTTAAAAGAGACTTTGCTTTCAGCCTTTTTAATGCTAAAGGGTAGCGCGTTCCAGAGCTTTATTGTTGAGACAGCGTATGAATTGGACATAAAACCGGTGCGGTGTGAAGGAATTTGGAGGAGTAGATTTTTAAAAGCTCGAAGGTTACGACTGTGAGAATTGCCCAACACTGTTATTTGTGGAATAAAAATATAATAAATAATATAATAAATTTTGATTTTTGAATTCTGGAAAGTAATGGCATATGACAAACTTAAGAAAAAGGCTCGTTTTTTTTACAAAATATATATTTTTTTGTATGAAATCTACGAAGACTCGTATCATGCAATTGATGACATGAAAAAGTCTTTGGAGAATATTCTAAACGGAATCATGAATTGAAATGTAATGTAAAATGTATTGCAATGTTGAATGTATGTAATTCTCTTTACTCCTTCCACCTCTTTTTACCTTAAGAAACGTTTTCAGTTTCTCCGCGATTCCCACACAAAATTGCTTAGGTCATCAGATAACTTACGACTTCAAATTCCAACACATTACACGACTTTTTTGGATAAATCCTTTACTGTCCAGGCTACTCGTCTGTGGAATGCTTTGCCAGATCCAATCAAAAGTGCCCAATCATTGCCTGTGTTGAAAAGACTTGTAAAGGAACATTACCTGTCGCTGTCTTCGTCTTAGCGTGTTGATTTCAAGCAGACACTGTGATTGTGATATTTTTATTGCCATTATATTTAGTATTTATGTATATATTACATAGCATATATATTTATCTGTGTATCTATTATAATATAGTATTTTGAAAAAAAATATTGTCACACCGATGACAACCCACCCCACTTCATGTCCAGATAATTACTGTCCATACCAGGTTGCCTGGAAGAGATCGCGGATTGCGATAAGGCCGCCCATTGTATATGTTAATTTTAAGTTTCTTTTTATAATTGTATTTTATGGTGTACAATAAAGCATATAATAAATAAAAAAAATGTAGTTGTCGAATTTGTTGAAAATAATGGGCATCATCTCATCACGGTTTAATAGGGAGTTACACTACTTAACGTAGGAAAAAATAATATTTTATTTCAAATGAGCCTTTTTCTTAAGTTTGCTATATGCCATTACTTTCCAGAATTTGATCCTTATTAGCGACACTATCGAATGGTGTAATAATACAGCATGCGTTTTTTTTTCAAAGTCAACGGGTTCGAAACCTGGCTAGGAATATAGTTTATTTTTAAATCCAATGATGCAGTTTTAGTTTTCATTAAAATCGGGCTCGTGACTCCTTTGAGTGTTTTTCGCTATCCTCCTATTTTCGAATTTGGCCATCCTCGCCCAAATAAAAAACTCGCGCTGTAGATTACTATAATATGTAAAACAAATGGATGTTAATTACGCTACCGTTACTTACCTTATTGGATGGATACTCAAAAGTATGTTCTGTTGAAACAAGAACTTGTTCTTCTGTTGCCCAAACATAAAACGGCGTCCATTTCAAATTAACAATATCTTTAGGAAAAAAGACAGCGCCAACAACGAACTCGTCGCAAGTGGTCCAGTTGACTGGAATCACTGGTTGATCGTTGGCTAACTGGAACGAATTTCTGGCGAAGAACTGCTCTGTCGGTCTCCGTGGTGTCACGGGAGCTGGGCCGGGATCCACCTTCTTTCTCGGGATATATTGTTTCTTAGGAGGCAGCATTGCATTTCTGGCTTGAATCGTCGGTAAATCAAACCATTTAAACGTTGTCTCATTGGTCGCTGGAGGTGTATTTATAAGCCTTTCTAGCACAAGTTGTTCTTTGAGATTGGTCCCCCAGTAAAGTAATGGCAAATTCCGATTTAAAAACAAGAAGTGTGATTTATCAGTATTTTCAAGCTTTTCTAAAGCTTCTGCTCGATTTTTCGGCGTTCTTAAAAACAGTTCTAAAAGGTCTACTGGCTGTTTCACTGATGAGTAGGGGTCTCCGAAGCCTTCTTTTGTGATATGTCCAAAGGGCACAGGTTCGTCGTATTGCAGCGGGTATTCCTCTTGTCTCCTGCCTTGGCGCTCATAGCGTTCAAAGTCCCCGACGTCCTGACCTTCCCCAGTCTTAACAAAACCGAAGAGAACCAGAAACAACGAAGTGAGCATTTTAAAGAGAATTGAAACTGCACTGAAGAGCATTGAAATGAAACTATAAATTTCGTTTTTATTGGATTGACCGGGGACGCAGGAGTGATCAACTATTTTTTTTAATAAATTTCCTTGCGTCTGTTTGTGATTTCTTGGAGTGAATCATGACTTTAGCTAAGCTACATCTTACCTTAACTTAGCTACATCTGCTGTTATTTTTCTTATTTGGCTTATTGGTTTAAGGAACACAGTACGAAAAGCACGATTTTTCGCATCAAACACGCCTTTGTGATAGTTTTGGTCTTTGATAGACCCCCACTAGGTACAACAGAAACACATATGTAATAACTTTTTATGATTTTTATTGATAGGCTCTCACCTGATGGTAAGCGATGGTATGGTCTACTTAATATTAAAAAGTATGAATTAACCATTTAAAATAGTCGACCACAAAATATTTTGAAAAGCGCTAGGCAGCTGATGAAGTAAAATGTTGGCGACACCTGTATTTGTAAAACAAGTAATTTGACCGACAGGCCGTTTGCTTCCGTATACAAACGATCACATTGTATGGCTGCGTTTGATCAGACAATCGTTTACATAACTATCATTAGTTAGGTAAGTCAATAACACACTACGACATAATGATACCGACTCCAGATAAGTTCCAGAATTAGACGGAAAGAAAGAATTCAGCGCCAAAATTTGGTGGCTATTCCAACCAGCCCACCTCCATCCAGAAGTTAATTAGGGCTCCTGGTCTTCTCAGAACACCTGTGTGAGATCTGAGTGACCCGAGGGTTTGTTTTCTTATCTGGGTGAAACCTGTGCATTCAAAGAGCACATGCGTGACGGTTGCCACAGCCTCCATGCACGCCCTGCAGAGAGGACTGTCCGTTATGCCTATTGTGTGGCAGTGTCTATTAAGTAAACAGTGGCCCGTGATGTTCCCCGTCACTAGGCGCAAGCCATTCTTGTCCAGGCGTAGTAGACGCTGGTAAGCCTACTATCCAGGGATGGCAAAGCTTCTTTGGACTGCCTGCAGCCCGGTGTCGAGGTCCACCAGTTTTCCGCCTGTGTCTGGGTGAATTCCTGTAGACACCTGCGTATTTGTTTGAGGGGGATGAGTAGGTACAACAGATTTGGGTCCATAAACCGCCGTACTGGATAAATGATTTATTTCTGTAAGTTGGTTTGTACAAACACTTTTACATGTCGTTCATATTTTTTAACTCTAAATGAGGTCAGAGTTTCCTATCTGACTACTCTGAGAAGAAAGGCCGAACAAAACCAGACAAAATCTTGGTTAGATCATGTGAAGACCATGTAGATGTGATGTGTCTGAAATGGTCTTTTGAGGAAAGAACAAGCTAGATTGAGTGGAACAAAAATCGACGTCTCGCAAGCTCCTCAGCCGCGTCGTTGCCCAGCGATCCGCTGTGTCCCTTTATCCATTGCAGTGTCACCGTGTAACGACTATATACAGTTATTTGTTCTAGTGCGTTGTGACATTCTAGTATTAGTTTCGATCTAATATATTTTTTTCCGCAAGGAATGGAGGACTGAGGCGCTGTCGGAGAGTATACGTATATGGGTGTCCGTAACCCACCTGGCTTCTCGGGCGTGGACCGCTTGTATGATGCCCACACACTCCGCCTGATAGACGGTGTTGAACCTTCCTAGCTGTCTGGATATATTAATATTGAGATCGTGTGAGAAGACTCCAACTCCGGTACCGGAGTCAGTCTTCGATCCGTCGGTGTATATATATATATATATGTATATCTCATGTCTTTCGGTCCTGAATAGTCACACTGTTCTTCTGTAAGTATTATTTTGTAGTGCCAATGAAAGTGGTGTGTTTTTGGGGCTTTGTCGCAGGGTGATGCTATCATTGATCTTCGCTTGATCGCATCCTCCTTCATGCGTGTGTGCTTAACTCTGGAGTCTTTATTTAGGGTGCCTGATAGATAGAGCCTAAAAACGGCCAGGGCTGTCTCCTCCCGCACGATCAGGTGCAGAGGTGGCAGTCCTAGCATTGCCTGTATGGCGGCAGTGGGTGTAGTTCTCATACTGCTAGTGATTGCAACGCAGGCGAACCACTGCAGTTTTTCGAGATCTCTTTGGGCTGTGCTAAGGTCTGTCCTGGGCCACCAGACTAACGAGCCGTATTTAGAAATTGTTCGGATGACTGTGATGTATAGCCAGTGGGTGACCATGGGGCTGATCCCCTAATGCCTAGCAGTCGCTTGCACTGCCACAGGGATATGCTGGCTTTTGTAGTGTTATAGTTCATGTGATTTGCCCAATTCAGTTGTTTGTCCAAGATGCCCAGTTATTTGGTTTCGGTTGAATGGCTTAGGGTTGTTCCAAAGAATCGCGCTAATTGCAGTGTCGTCAGTTTTCTCTTTTTGTGAAGAGAATTAATTCAGCTTTTGTAGGGTTCACTAAGAGTTGGTGCTCGCTGCACCATTCCTCTACTATTTTCAGTGCTTGACGCATGAGATTGCATAGAGTGTTTTCGTGGGTCCCGTTTATTGTTATGGACATTATGGTTATGCTGTGTCTGACGAGGGCCGTGTTTGTGATGTTGAACATCTTGTCAAAGGTGCCCTCGATGTCAATGAAGGCGGCCAGTGCTGAGCATTTGTGGTCCACTGCGCATTAAATTTTAGAAACCACGCTGTGTAACGCGGATTCGCGGATTCCGTTGATTTGCCTGTGGAGTACGCATGCTGTTGTTTATGCAGTGGTCTTACCCGGAGAGGCCCATCTCGGATGTGCCCGACAAAGAGTCTTTCGAGGGTTTTCAGTAAAAAGGAAGTGAGGCCATAGGTCAATAAACCTTGGGATGAGTTTACTCAGTTTTTCCAGGTTTGGGTAAGAAGATGACTTTCACCTCGCGCCATGCGAGAAATATGTATCCAAGTGCTATGCAGGCCCGATAGATCTCCAATAGCCATGGAGTTAGATACTCTGCCGCTCACTGCAGCAGGGCTGCGAAGATGCCATCCAACCCCGCCGACTTGTATGGCTGAAATGTGTAGCCCATTTTATCCGGTCTACTGTTAATATATTGTGGACTCTTGACCAGTCTTGGTCCGTTGGAGTCCATTCGGGTTCAGCCTCCCATGTCCTGTCCTCCAAGATTTTACAGTCTGGGAAGTAAGTTTCGAGGAGGACCTTACTGGTCAATTTCTGTGTATGAGTTGTCCGGTTTTTCAGCGCGCCGAGGGTTCGGTCCTGATAAGTTGATAGGATCTTCCGTACCCTTGCGACCCCATTATTTGTCTCAATGGATTTGCAGAATTTCCGCCATGCTATCCTCCTGGCAGTTCTAATCTGTTTTTTGTTTATATATTGGGTCTCTTTGTATATCTCTCAGTCTTACGGGAGTCTCGTGTTTTTTTGCTCTGATAAATTGTTTACGCAGCATATTTCTGAATTTGCCAAGTTCAGCGATCTACCAGGGATTCCTCTCGTCCCTGCTTTGTGGCGCTCTTGGTTTACAGCATGCATGGTAAGCTTCTGTTAGGTATTTGGATAGTTTTGATAGTTTGGATAGTTGTTACGGTGTGTTCTAATTGTGCTTGGTCCCTTACGGTTACCAGTGCTAGATGTTCAGCTAATAGGCAGGTCAGTTTTTATGCCCGGGAACATTTGTACGCCTCGGGTTTCGCCTCGATGCTCTGTGGTCTGAGCAAGAAGGCTCGTCCGATACGTGCCAGTTTGTGATAAGGTTTGTCACGTTTTCTGAAGCAAGTCTATGATCGTTTGTCCACGGACCATGACCGATGTGGGTTTTGAGCCGCGGTTTACGATGTTAAGATAGTAGAGACTAAAAACGTGGATAGTACCTCTCCTCTGGAGTTCGATGTGACACTGCCCCAGAGCGGGCGGTGGGCGTTCGAGTCGGTGCAGATGATCTGGTCCAAACTGGCGCGCTCGCAGTGCCGCGCCAGGTCAGCCAACTCCTTTGGCGGGCAGTCTGTGTCCTCGCCTGGCATGTATGCTGAGGCCAGTACTTAGCTATTCGATATATATCTTATACCCGTGACATACTTAGTATTAAGGAGTTCTAGTGGCCACTTTCTGAGTGTAAATGATTACATTGTTGATAAAATAGCAAAATCGCTCTATGGATGCGTATAATATTTGAGGAGTTCCCTCGATTTCTCTGGGATGCCATCATCAGATCCTGTCATGTGATCTGTTTCCTTATCATGGTACCACCATTGGGATATCTCCTTTCCAACAAAAAAAGAATCATCAAAATCGGTTCATAAACGACGAAGTTCAAATTTTTTTTGTATGTATTTTTTTTAATGATAAAAAAACATTATATAAGTTCGAATTGAGAAACCTCCTCTTTTTTGAGAATTCGGTTAAAAAATTCGTCAGGTATTTAAATTTTGTATTTGTCTTCCTTCAGGGGTATAAAAAAAACAAAATATGATATTATTTGTTGCGTTTAAGATAATTTATTTCATTGAAAACAATCTGTTCTTTTGGTAAACAGCCTATTCAGTTCAGGCAAATCTTATTTAATGAGCTTAAATCAGGCGAAAATTTGCATAAAGAAGTGGATGAAAAGAAATTGACGTCCTTACCAGCCTAATTATGAGTTTAAGAACTTTTATGACTAATACAGTAAAGACGACATATTATGACAATAATACAAACTTCATATAATGTTGATATGAAGTTTGTTTTTTTATATAATTATGTATCTGTATACCAAATCAGGTTCCCTGTCTACATGCAAAGATTTAGTAAAGATATCGAATTATTTATGATCTCTATAATTAAAGATCGATAAAGGGTGCTCTGTAACATTTATGGTGTATACTAACTCAGATGCCCTGCTCCATACGAGATTGTGCATTATGTTAAATAGGAACTGTATTTTGAAGTCGATATAAATAAGGTTTTCTTTTATTTATTATAATTATTTATTCCTAAGTACTTGTAATACCAGTATTTTAATTTACTGCTGAATAGTTGTCTGCTTATTACAAATCTACTTCCTAACACTACAAGGCTTGATCACAAGAACTGCATGTTGTCGTGCTGATGTATAATCTCCAAGTTCTCATCCTCGTTATCATCATCCATCTCGTAAGGCTCGGGGGGGTTGCTGGGAATGGGGGGGATCGTCGCGATGTGGGTTCGTCCGAAATCGTTCCAGAAGCCCAGTCTCTGTGCTTCTTCAGTCAACTGAAAAACAAAAAATATATATCATGGCTAAAGCTTCCACAATGTGGGTCCCGGCAAATGTACGGCGACATCGCGGCAGACCCAGGCAAAGATGGCGGGACGAGTTTGACACCTACAGAAAGGACTGGTCTTTTTTTGCCTAAAACCGGGCGAAATTGAGGAGGTCTTTGCCCTGCAGTGGGAAAATACAGACTGAAAATATAATATATCATGTCAGTATCACAAAACTGAAATCAGTTGTGAAATAATAATGTACATATTTACACTAATCGAGCATAAATTCACACTCCACAACTGTTTAACTTGCGCTTCTACAACCAAACAAAACAGACGCTAAATAACCTTAACCTATTCATATATTCAAACACTACATCTACATTAAGCGATTTTAATTTTTTTACATGTATAACTAGCCTTATGCCCCTTATTTTCCAATTTTCTAACTATCTGGAATGGACCTATCTATGGTCCGACCTAACTAATCTGTGGCTTAGACGGCGCAAATAGTATAGAATAATTATAATGTGAACACTGTGCTTATTTGTACCTTTCAAAACTTAGAATAGAAGCACTTCATATGATTCTGCGCGTCTATTCATAGGGGCGTAGCTCAGGTGAGGACTCTGCCTATTTAAAGGCAAACTCCTTGCCTATAATAAGACTGGCAACAACTACTTAGTTTTGGAAGGTAATTGAAATTCGAACTTATTTAAATAAATGAAGATGTTTTGCTAGGCTTTGATTGTCAATTCTAGAAAAGCCGCCTAAGAGCAGGCAAATTGCTGCTGAGTTTTAATTATTCACTCGTTGAGCTACCAAAAATACACAGTACCACCAAAAATAGTAACCGATGACTTTGGCCAAAACATCAGCAGCCTGAAGATGCCTTCTGACATTTATAAACAGCTAAACATACATCCCTCATAATAAATTCATGTAATGGAAGCAAGTTGTATTGGGGAAAATGGTGTTCGCTGACGAATTAAAGTCTGATTTATAATTACCAAAGAATTGCGACCTTAATCAGCTTTAAATAAATTTGCCCTAGGACCGGATTTTTTAAATTGTTGTAACAAACACCCTTAGAATAGAACTTACGTAATCATGATGTGGCATCTTGTCAGCCGGTGCAAGAGCATAGCAAAGCCTAAATCGGCAGTTGAGGATGCCCAAATAGCCAGGTTTCACTACTTTCAACGCAAAAATCATTATTGGTGTTTGGGTATCTGAAATAAAAGACAATAAGATTGTTCATAAGGTATACCCCGTCTGTAATACCGATATCCTTGGCATTTCTTCATCATGTTCGTCGTTGTCTAAGTTAATTCAATTATGAATTACCATTTACCAGAGGTTGGCCACGTCGGCTTCGTTAGCTACAGTGATCGAAAACTTTATTGCTACCGGTTTTTTAGTTTGTAAATCTATTCAATGATGTTTGGCAAGTCCCGCAGAAACCATTCAACTGCCATGGATACCGCAACGAAAATTTGCAACTATTTGGAATATTTTGTCGCCATTAAATTCCAAAAGTGTCAATTAGGGTGATTTCACAGTCGCATAGTATCCATAGCAGTATCTTCATAACTAAGTTTTGCCTAAAGCGGTCCACCTAGTTTCGTAGTCGATTTAGAAATAAATACTGACTTTAACAAATAAAAAGATACTTACACTCAAAAGCAAGGGTCGGGATAAGTTTGAACATGCCAGTGTCGTTCATCTTGATGAGCAGAGCGCTGAAGTCGATCGTACTCTCCATGAAGAGTGCAGCGTCGGTCCAGTTCACGGGAGGTTTCAAATCTTTGTCTAACTCCACTCGAAATCGGTCGACAAGCTGGGAAAAGAAATTCTTCCTTATTGCTATTGTGATATATCGGTTTCACTTAAGGAACAGGCTCGCGGAAGGTTTTGTGACAGCTTCATTATTGAACTGCATCAAAATCAGAATCGACAGACTGGATATTTCTAAACTATACTGTCTTTTATGCTCCTTTTGCACAATATTCCCTTTTTATTGAGAGCTCTTGCGATACAGGACTTTCTAGTACAAGAGCCAGGGCTGCACTGATATTTGTTACATGAAGTGTGTTAAATATACAATAAAAAACAAAGCATAGCATTGAATTTCATAACTATTTGAGCTAACTGGTTGCTAGAGTATTCTTAATCAACCAAATAATAACTATCTATTTCCTACAATGAGTCATAAATTTTGCAGTAGTTACTGTTCTTAGTTCGTTCAATGTAAATCCAAGAACAGAATTTTTTCAGTTTCTTTTCTCACATATTCAATCGAGTTTACGGCCTTCTGCTTCTATTTGCTGTTTCAATTTTAAAACGACTGAATTTAATAACAGTTGGATCAAATAATTTGACTATTAGGTGACGGATCAGTATGGCGACGCTTGGGGGAGGCCTATGTCCAGCAGTGGACGTATTTTGGTTGAAATGATTAAGATGACGAGGTAACTAATCAGAGTATCAGTTAATCGGAAATAAATCCAGCAAATTAAAGTAAACGTTATTAAAAATAGAAAAAGTACAAACCACTTCGGAGGGAATACTGAATTTTATATTATAACTCTCTTCGAAGTTAGGGTTCCAGAAGTAGAAGATCTTCCAATCAATGTCTATAAAACTCTTAGGGTCAAAAGTAGTGTTCTCCAGGAATTTCTCGCAAGAGGTATAGTTCTCAATATTTATCGCGCTAAGGTTCTTTTGAGCTGTATTTTCTTGTATCGACGATGAAATAAGGAGAAACAGGAACCACATGGCTGATATTGGAGTTAGTGTCAAACCACCTGGAAATTGATATATGATAGATTTTGACTTGACCAATATTATTATATTATTTGAATTTCTTTATGCACTTTCAATCTTATTTCACATTTATAGTTTTCACTGTTAAATGGAACAATATTTGTTTCCTTTATGTAGATCTATACATACTGACTCAATACCGTTAGTGAACACTATTTATATGACAGCTCTGTTATTATTTACTGTCACAATATCTTCACTGACATCCTTAAATGTAAGTGCAATATAATCTTTGTTTTTTCCTTTACAAATATTTGCAATATTTACGTAAACATTTGTTGTTTCGAGTCCTATTTCCTTTATATAAATTGCATTAGTACTTCGAATAACCATAATACGCAGTAGGTGTGTGGGCCAACTTGTTAAATTATTGGTTCACCATACAAACTTCCACCCTCTTAAGCATGATTTCCGAGATCAAAACTATCCTTATAGTCCTGCCCAGGTTCTCAAAGTCTATGCATAACAAATTTCATCTAAATCGGTTCAGCGAGCGGTTCAAACGTGAAACAGACAGACAAACACTACTTTCGTATTTATAATAGTATATACTAGCATCTGCCCGCGGTTACCCCGCATTAAAAGAGTTGTATCATCGCAAGGTAACAAACCACCGGTGATAAAAAGAAAATCATTATGATCATTTTTTTTGTCGTTCTTTTTTGTTTGTGTAACATAGGTAGTGAATCATCATCATTATCATCATATCAGCCAAAAGACATCCCTGCTGGACATAGGCCTCCCCCAAGCGAAAAGAATATGTAGTGAATACAGTTCTTAAATTAAAGTTCATAGGTAGCTATGTTATGCCAAGAAGCGTACAAATATGGTTCCATTATGCATCTTTTTTGTGCATTAAAAATGATATCTTTATCAGTAGAGTCGCCCCAAAAAATAATACCATATCGTGAATTTGAGGCTACTAAACCATGATATGCTACTAGTAGCGCATCCACATTTATTTTTCTAGCAATTTGATAAAGTGCGTATGCTGATTTATTTATTTTCTTAATTAGGTCACCTGTGGGCATTCCAGTTCAGTTGGTTATCAAGGAATAAACCTAAGAATTTTGCTATTTCAACTTCTTAAATGTCACAGTAAGAATGTCCGACATTTACTTTTGATACTTCAGTTCTTTGGGGAAAGTGCATTATTTTTTATTTTTATTTTTTAAGTTTGTAACTAAATTATTTTCTCGAAGCCAGTCAATTATGTTCGATAGTGTATTATTTAAGTCATCTTGATAAATATTGCGATCAACACATTTCACTATGGCAGTAATGTCGTCTGAAAACATCAGCATTTGATGTTGAGTCACCTTTGGCAGATCATTTATGTAGATTAAAAATAGAGGTGGCCCAAGGACGCTACCCTGTGGGACACCAAATTTTATAAAACTAGAATGAGATAAAAACTCTTTTAAAATTTTGTTTGTTCACTTATTCTTGCAATCTCTGTACATTGTATTCTGTTTGAGAGATAGGATTCGAGTAATTTTAAAATGTTACCACTGATACCGTAGCTACGCAGTTTGTCTAATAAAACGTCATGCTTTACGTGCTCGAAGAAAATTCGACAAAAAGTATTACATACATGTCCTTCCCAGGGTCTCAAACTATCTCCTTACCAAATTTCATCAAAATCGGTTCAGTGGTTTTAGAGTGAAAAGGTAACAGACAGACAGAGTTACTTTCGCATTTATAATATTAGTATGGAGTAAGTACAGTATGGATTACTTTGTGTGAATGTTCTCGCCTTTTCATGCCGTAGTTTCATTATTGGTTTCTTTGTACAAACTGAAGATTTTTCTTGAAACTGTTCAACCACAGTCCAACATATGCAAGATTGCACGTGACCTAACATTCCTTCAGTCTATATTCCGATTGGAGAACATAATTATCTCACTTCATATGTTTGCCTAAACAATAGGGTTCCTTTATATCATTTTATTTAACTTGATAATGTCGTAAAACATCATAAGAAAATTGATGCTCTTGAGATGTGGTGCTGGAGGCGCTTTCACAAAATGAGCTTCTTATCAAACGAAGACTTTCGTCGATGTTCATGTTCAAATCCTTAAGATGTTTGAACTTATCATCCGCAACGAAGGCTCATTAGAGTGATCAGTGGTACAAAGCAGAGTAGAAGGCCAATGTCCTCACGGCCAATCAACAACAAGATGGACTAGAGATGTGCAACTCGAGTTACTAACTCGAGTTAACTCGAGTTGCGCCTGACTCGAGTTGACTCGAGTTATCTTCCGAACTCGAGTTACTATCACTAAAATCTAAAAAAAAACATAAGAAGATGTTTATTTCATAGAACAGTTTTGTTGTTGGTTATAAAATTATAATTATTTAAAATAGGTCAGACTAAAATCTAAAATACAGAAATGTGATTTATAGGTACTAAAAATAACCTCTCTTATTTTAATCCTACCTATTTAATCTTATTTTCTTAGCCTGTATTATCCCACCCCTGGGCAAATGCCTTCCCTCCTTTCCTTCCATTTCCTTCGATATTGTGCCTCATCAAACCAATTCTCAAAGAAGTCATCCAAATTATCTGTCAAATATGTAAAAAAGTGATTTTCACAAATACATAATTAATTCTAACTTAACTGCCTTCGTTCTGCTAACTCGAGTTGCGTAAATCGAGTTCAACTCGAGGTATGTGAATTTCAACTCCAGTTAACTCGAGTCGTATTTATCCCGAGTTGGCCCATCACTAAGATGGACAGACCTCATTCGATCCTCTACAAAATTTTCCCTTACTGAATGTACACGCAGCACCACAAATAGAAAAAGATGGAGGAATCTCGCAAAAGCCGCAATCAACCTACCAGACGATACATGACCACGACCAATTGTTCTTGTTCTTAGTTGTGCACCATGAGTGTACAACTAAGAACAAGAAAAATTGTAAACTATCTACCTATGAGGAGTAGTTTGTTCTAAGGTTCAACGTCACATGATGCACAATGAGGCTAAGGATACATAATTGACCACTGGGGGACCACCCCAGTTGTTAGTATTAAAACCTTATTGAGGCAAGAACTCTAACTCACAGCATTTATTTTAATTATTAATAGTCAAGGTAAGTTCAGTCAACAAGATGAAACTAGATTCACGTTCCAAATCGTAGGGAATACCACCCCAGTATTATCCCCAAAGCCCAATCTTTTGAAGGATATAGGAAAAAAAAAGAATAACAACGTGGCAGCATTTATTTATTGGTGAGGAAGGACCTCATTCCCGTTCTTATCAGCCGTACAAGCTTGCAGGCCTGGTCCGAAGTCAAGGCTGTCAGCAATGCCAGCAATCTCTGCGCGGTACGGCTTCGAACGCCGGCTAGCTGACAGCGAAATCACGCCGATTTGACAGTCGGCCATCAGCAGGTACTTGCCCCCGTATATCAGCTTCAAATGGAAACTGAGCAGTGGCATGGTTTTCATCGCTGGTGTGATAGCTGAAATGAGAAATATGAATAAAAGCAAAAAGATAACCAAGTGTCTTGTCGGTTCCTGAGGCCTCATACGTATGATAACTTTTTACTGACAGTTTTGGCTGAAACTGATCTTGATTTAGCATAAAAACTGTCAACTATGTTAACGTCAGTTTTAAGTAATACGTAAAGACGACGCTCGAAGTACAGTTTCGATGACGAGGATGACATGAAGAGTGCGACATGCACTGTACCACAGCTCACCGAAACGTGCCCAAAGCAGAATTTTTCCAATACTATATTTTAGTTAAAAGTTTATGTTTCTCAGTTCATTCAAACTGCCAAGCCTTTTCCGAAAAAGCGGGTCAGCTTCCAGAATTACCGGGTGCATCTGAATACCAGTCTTTTTAAACATAGAGCGATTGCCTATATGACCGCGACAAACGAGTAACCAGTAACTTGGAATCACGATTGGAAATACTGGTTGGCAGATTTTCGGACTTGTGACTACTCAAAACTAAAGATCTTCAGATGGCAAACGGTATAATATGCTTTACAAGGCACGGAGTGGAAATGTAAGGTATCCATCCATGTGATCCATGGACCGACTACAAGGTCGACCTCTGCGAATGAACGTCAACTAGTTCATTTTCTTGCCTATCAATTATTTATTTAATATTATAACTTACCTCTTTCGATGATAACATTGGGCACTCCTTGGAAGCTGCCTGCAGCTCCCTCGTCTGCAAAGAGGAGCATCTCATGTCTTGCGCGCCTCATACTGACCAGCATTGTGGCAGCGTCCCAGTCGGGTTCTGACATCAAGTATTCGCTCACGTCATAGCGGAAGCGATTGATAATCTGAAAAAAAAAACTAACATAAAATCACGCCTTTTTTCCATGGGGGTAAGCAGAAACTACAGAACGCTCCCTGCTAGAAACCTTACATACTCCGCTTGACTTATCTACGTTCATATATATATCTAGTCGCCGGTTATGAGCACTCCGCATCTGGATTTTCTGAAGAACATCACCAAAAGATAAGGTTCATGCATGTCCCTATAGATCTCAGTCACTTCGCAAAGAGATAATGAGGTAAAAAGATCAACCTTATTATCGAAAAAGCACCCTAATTTTCAATCAAAAATTCTCACGTCAAAATATATGCGTTTTTTTTAAGTCAGTGGGCTTTTGGGTTTTTGAAATATCAACTTTCTGATGGTGTAAAAAGATGTATACATTACTATGGTAAATTTAATTTAATTTAAAAACGAAATAACAGGTAGTAAGGCCCAGACCCTCCTAGCCCCTTGCCCACTTCTCTATGAAATTACTTTATGATAGGCTAAAATTTTCCGTAGGTCACTCAGGTATATAAGTTATCTTAAAATAGCAATAAATAGGCATCTACGCATATAATTTAAAAAAGATGTCTTTTGTATTGCATTAACTTTATCAACGTGTTTGGTTGTTAATATTATAGTAGTATATTTACTACTGTTACTACTATTATACTATACTATTGTTAACTAAAGTATAAAATTGCCGATTTGTACTGAAAAATAAAATTAGTTTTTTTTTTAAATTTAACTTATTTATCTAATCAAAATAATTACCATTATTATCTATACATTGCTGCCATCTAATAGGAAGGTCATTCGTCAAAGGCATACTTTGCGATAGAACTCTGGTGATCTTGATTTGACAAACTGTGTGAAAGCATTTTGTACTGCCTCCTGAGAAGAAAACCTTTTATTACGTAGATAATTGTCCAAACCACGAAAAAAAGCAAGGTCTGGCGAATACGGAGGGTGACGAATGGTTTTTAATTGCAGTTCCTGTAGAGTTAAAACGGTTTCTCGTGCTGAATGAGGTCTCGCGATATCATGGAGCAATAATCGTGAAGATCGATTCATGAGTCGGGGCTGTTTCACTGCTAGTTTTGCTATCATTGTTCGGAGTTCGGCACAGTAGACATCTGCCGTTATTGATTGACCAGATCGGAGAAAGCTTTAGTAAATAACACCATGCTGAGACCACCAAACAGTTACCATTACCTTTTTATTGGTAAGCTTTGCTTTGGGACACTGTTGCGGCGTTTGACCTGGGGTCAGCCATTGCATTTTTCGCTTACGGTTATCGTAAAGAAACCACTTTTCATCACATGTCACAATTCCATCCAATATTCCTTCATTTCTGTATCGATTCAACAAGGCAACACAAGTTTCAACACGCGTTTCTTTTTGCAGATCAGTCAAATCATGAAGCACCCATTTTTCATATTTATTATTTTATTGATTTGACGCAAATGAGACAATATTGTTGGTAAGGTAACGTTAAACCATGCCGCTAATGCCTGGGTAGTTTGGCTCGGATTTGAAGAACGAACCACGTGGAAGACCGCCCGGTCTTCCACGTGGTTCGTACCATCACCAAAGCGTTTAAACCAAAATCGCACGGTGCGTTCATTAGCAGTCCCCTCTTCAAACGCAACATTGATATTGCGAGCTGTTTCTACCGCGTTAGTTCCGCGTCGGAACTCGTATTCAAAAATCACTCGAATTTTCGAAGTATCCACATTTCTTGTCTAAGCTGAATAAAAAAACAACTGAAAGTCGATAATCGAATGTACATATTTTTTAAAAGAAGAAATTCATAGGTACTATGTGAAAAAAGTTTCACTCAAAAATCTCAAACCATGAAGGTTCTATGTCAATTCGAAGTACCTATTACAACAAAATTGCAATTTCATACTTTAGCCCCTAAACTGTTTCCTTAAGGTCCACAAAAAAAATGTCGGCGGTCCAGATCCAGACCGCGGTCCGCCATTTGGTGACTTTGTAAGCTTTAGGCAAGCGGCATTCTATCATCGAAAGAGCGGCAATAGCGACTGTCAAAAAGGTAAAATTGTATGAGATAAACAAATGATACCGAAAAATCACGTGATCAATCCGATAATAGTCGAAGCCTTCGCCGACAACGAATGCTACTTGTCTAGAGCCTCAACAACGACAACCATTGGTTGACAGTCGTTATTGCTGAAAGAATATCGCTAAAGCTAGGTCCTTAATTTTCTTATTGTAAAACCTGGCTTTCTAAATGAGAAACATTACCTACGTATGGTAAGAAATTTCGACGATTCGAGGACTATTTTGGTGACAATCACACAGAGTATTAACAGCGCATGAATAAAAAAACAAATTAATGAAAACTAACCAACGGCGTCGCATTCCTGAATTTCATATCCATGCAAAAGTTATCAAAATCCATATTCCACGTGTAGTAAATCCTCCAGGTTCTACCAAGCACCATTTCTACACTAAAATAGGGTTCCTTTGATAGCCTGGCGCATATCACTTGGCCATATCTGGGATCCTTGTGAAGATGCCTGATTGAATTGTTTGTCAGCTGCTTGATAGCAGCCGGATTGAATCGTTTGCCCGACACCATTAAAACTAATACTACTGAAAGTCGAACAAACTTCAGGAGTTCCATCGCGATGCTACGGTTTCATGTGAAATATTTCCTCTCTATAAATAATGACTAACAATGGCGAGTTGTTTCCATTAATTGTGTAATTTTTCACAGGCTCCGTCGATACAACATTTAGGTATCTATAAGATCAACGATACAATGTTTTGTAATGGATCTCCTTACTGTTTTGTCTTTAACACTCAATCTATTGGGTTATAACCGGATATAATGAGGCGTCAAATATGTTTTTATTACGTCTACTCAGAAACTTATAAAATGGTGCGTTGCGTTGAAAACTTCTGGACGCCGAGTCACCCACGTCCGTAGGAGAATTTGATTCCTTATACCTGGTCCCCGGGTGGTGCAAATCAGGTGACACTAACTGGTGATAAGTTTCGGCCGAAGGCTTGCGACCACCCACCGGGCAAACACGTACCGCAAAGCGGCCTAGTCGTGTTCCGGTTACCATGATCGGTGTAGCCAACTAAAGGAGTTGGGTCGAGATAGCTGTTCCACGGCTGGCAGAACAGCCTGACGCGCGTTGTTATGGACATATCGGGAGACTGGTTGCGGAAGATAGCGGTATCTGAGGCACGGTGCGCCGCTGGCCGACTGCAGATAGTTAGGGGCCCAAGTAGTGTGCCAGCCACACATGAAAGGCCGCCCCACCAACTGTCGAAAAAGCCCAGAATTCACCATGGTGCTGGTTGGCGACCTGGAGAGGGCCCGATGGATAATCCGGGGGTCTCGGGCGTCCCCGCAGTCTCCGGACTAGTACCCCAATTATGGCGTCCTTTCAGTGTGTGTCTGTAGGTTAGCAGCGTGGAACCTCGTCTCACTTCCTTCTCCTCACCTCCAATCACTCTACTATACTGATGTCAAGAAAAAAAAGAATACTGGACTAAAACAGCGGCTGCACCCCCTCCTCAACAAAGTGCACCTCACCAACATCTGCACTCAAATCTCTTTGCAGTCCACTACCGTGAGTTTTTAATATACATGAACGATTTATCCCGGTTATTGGAAAACAAACTAAACATGGTGTTATTTGCTGATGACACATCTTTAATTTTTAACATAAATAGACGTACTTGTCAGATTGACGACGTAAATAACGCGCTACGGCAAGTTCAGGATTGGTTCACTGCCAATAATTTAGTTTTAAATGGTAAAAAACCAAGTGTGTAAAATTTTCCTTGCCGAATGTCAAACGTACTGATTGTGACATTATATTAAACAAGGAGAAGCTAGAATTCATCGATAAAACGTTTTTCCACTCTAGACTCAAGGTTACAATGGGGTCCTCATTTAATATCACTTGCAAGGCGGCTAAGTTCGGCAGCTTAAGCTGTTAGAAAAAATCGACAATTTACTTATGTAGATACCGCGAGGCTGGTCTATTTTAGTTACTTTCATAGTATAATTTCTTACGGTATCTTACTATAGGGAAGTGCTGCAGACATTGAGTCAATTTTTATTCTGATAAAACGAGCCATCACAGTGATATACAATCTTCGCCGGCGCGATTCTCGAAGGGAGCTGTTCAAGGACATTAACATCAAGACGGTTCCTTGTCAATATATTTATGAAAACATATGTATCATCATCATCATCATTTTTAGTAAAGACGGAGACAGACATAATTACATAACTAGAAATAGGGATCAATTAGTTCAACCAGGTTACAGACAGGCTAAAATAACCTCACCTTTCATGGGGTACTGTACAAAATGTTACAATAAAATTCCTCCCCGCATCCTAGAATTGAATGAGACGAAATTTAAAACTTGTTACCCTTTCACGCAAAAACTACTGAACCGATCATCATGAAACTTTGTACATATATTCTTGGAGGTATTAGAAGTAACATAAGATACAATTTATTTTAAAAAAAAATGGCTTCACTGCGAGCGAAGCCGCGGGTAAAAGCTAGTCACTGATAAAAATGCTTGGCTCAATGCTAGTCCTGCTCCACACCAGTAGGGCGCAAAAACAAGTGATATGCTGAACATTATTGTTTTGAATTATTGTTGAACCTGCTGTAACTATGAATATATTTGTATAATATAAAATGAATTTCTTTTAGTATTATGTAACTGCACAGCACGTGTGTGAGTACTATGTATCCAACTGTAAATCTACCATTTGCTGTACCTTTGTGTCGTTCGTTGTCTTGTGTGTGCCTGGCAGTTGAGTGTGTCATGCTCTCTCAAATGTCTCCCTGATGGTGGCGCGTGTGTTGGATCATTCGGTTCCCTTGATGATGGTTGAGCTGGGTGGTGCCGATTCATACTTTATGTTCGGGAACGGGCGCCGTCAGTTGGGATTGAGCATAACTTAACTGCTTCGGATGTTAATGTTTTTCTAGTACATACTATATCTGCACAGTAGGTACAGGTGTGAGTACTTTTAATACTTTATACCTGTACGTAGTATAGTGTTTAGTGATTCTGGGTGCATTGTCCTCACATATATGAATTTATTAATGTATGTGAGGTGTACCTATCTATTTTTAAAAGATGGAAGTAAGTATGGAGTTTCTTGTGCATTCTTCTCCATAACAAGCTACTTTCCGAATGTACGGTAGAATCAATTTTTATTCCTTGTAAATATGAATGTAACGTTCAAAAGTGCCGCTTGGTGGCCCATAAAATATATTTGTCTTTATCTTTGTCTTTGTCATCTGGAGACTGAGAAACCAGCGCTGCATTTCCTTACGGAGACGTAGATAGCGAGTCCGTCAGACAGTCGTACTTATCTTACCTAGGTTTTACCCTGGAGCAAAATTTCAAACCGCGCGCGGGTGTGTATATGTACGCCCGTGACGATTCTTACTGTCGCGTCTCCGTAACCTTGAGGACTCCAGAGTCTCAACGCTGTGGGCTCTGGTGGATAAAATTATCTACGCCAGTGTCTACCGTTCGCACTGCGGAGATCAGGAGACAACCAGGCTCACAGAATAACTCAGTGAGGCTGCTGACGCGCCACAGCAGCGGTACACTCCCGCACAATTAGTGTTACTGGGGGCTTTAATGCCTACCGCTAGGAGTGGCTCTTGCCATACCAGTGCACTGACGATGCTGGACGGGAGATGCGTAATGTCGGACATTCACATCCATCAAAAGGACGTCCGTAGGGTGCTGCGCTACCTCGACATGAACAAGGCTGGCGGCCCTGACGGAATACCAGCAAAAGTTCTTAGAACCTGTGACAGACAGTTCAGGCGCTGTCTCCGATCTTGATATGCCTATTCCGCCTTTCGTATAAGACTGGAAAAGTGCCGAATGCTTGGAAGCAAGCCAACGTACAGCCCGCGCCCAAGAAGTCGAGCTGACCCGGTCAACTATAGAACAAACAACACAAAAACGGTGTACTTAATATAAAGCTCCTGGCATACCTAAAAACTAAAAATATCCTTATGGACTGTCAATACGGCTTCCGCTGAAATCGTTCTACTGGCACATATGGAGTAAGGCCATCGAGAGGCACGGGGAAGCACTTGCCGTCTTCCTCGACATCTCGAAGGCTTTTGATAGGGTCTGGCATGAAAGCATTATTGGTAAGCTTCCTTCATTCGGTCTGCCCGGTGGTCTGTGTGATTGGATAGCAGACTTCCTGAGAGATCGGTCCATTCGAGTAGTTATCTAAGGCTGCTCGTCGGCCCAGTTGGATATCAATGCCGGGGTCCTTTAGGGGTCGTCGGTACTCTCAGCAACATTATTCTTGTTGCATATTAACGATCTGCAAAAACCTTTGGGTATTCAGACGACAGCACTGTTGCTGAGAGATACTTGTCCAACACACCGGGCCGCAGATCCATGGGCATGGCCATGCGTTTGAACTTGTCCTTGCATGCAGTCTCCGAATGGGGCGATGCCAATCTGGTCAAGTTTAATGCTGCGTGTCTTTTATCCGCTAAAAAGAGCCAATTTCGCCCAGCTCCAACTTTCCTTGGTTTAACCGTGCCAATAACGGACCATCTTGATCTCCTTGGCGTTACGTTGACATCGACTCTCAATTTTGGGCCATAAATTGAGGCAAAGGCTCAGTTGGCTGCCAAAAAGTTGGTTCCCCGTGCCTCTCGATGGTCCCCCAGGGGTCGGTACTCTCAGCAACTTTATTCTTGCTGCACTTTAACGATCTGCTAAACCTTTGGGCATGCAGACGACGGCACTGTTGCTGAGAGATATTTGTCCAACGCACTGGGTACCGGGCCTCAGATCCAGTCTCTCCGAGAGGCCATGGTGGAGCGCTTGAATCTGTCCTTGAAGGCAGTCTCCGAATGGGGCGATGCCAATCTGGTCAAGTTTTAATGCTGCTAAAACCCAGGCGTGTCTTTTTCCCGCTAAAAAGACGCCAACTTTCCGAGATGTGACCGTACCAAAAACTGACCATCTTGATCTTCTTGGCGTTATCGGCTCTAAATTTTGGCCCATACATTGAGGCAAAACTCAGCTGGCTGCCAAAAAGCTGGGCATCCTCGCAAAGGTGAGAAGGTACTTCACGCCAGAACAGCTGCTCTGCTTGTATCAAGCGCATTTTCGATCATGCATGAAGTACTGTTCTCATCTCTGGGACGGATCAGCCAAATACCAGCTTGATGCCCTAGAGTCGATCGAAAAGTGGGCCAAGAGGCTCATCGGCGATGAGGCATTGGTTATGACAAAGCTCCAGAGCCTTGAACATCGTCGCCGAGTTGCCAGCTTGTCGGTTTTTTATCGGTTATATTATGGGGAGTGTGCGATAGAATTGCACGATATAATTCCGCCCAGCCCGTTTTATCATCGGACTACCAGACGTACGGCGATTCGCCATCGGTACATGGTGGATATCCCACCCAAACACACTAAACGTTTTGAGAATACTTTTATTATGCGTACAGCTATGGAGTGGAATTCCCTGCTGTCAGTTTCCCGATAGCTACATTCTAGGGGGCTTTAAGTCAAGAGTGAATAGGTTATTTCTAGGTAAGCGTGTTTCACCGTCGACCACATCATCGTTTACCATCACTTGAGAAAGTGGTCAAGCGCGAGCCTATATTAAATAAAAAATATAAAAAAGCTAGAGAAATGGAAGGAATGCGGTTTTTACACCGGAGTGGGCAAATCAATTCAGGCTAATAAAAAATATTAATCAAGAGGCAGAAAATTGTGGAGAGAGACCTGAGTCAGCAAAATTCACCACCATCGACCACCCAGGATAGACAAGCCTGGCGCAGACGCAAAAGGTGGCCCGGTAGTTGCATGTTCCAAAGCGTAGGTAGATCTCTATAGAGGAAAACGTCAAATACCCCAGTCTTATCCCCAAAGGCCAGGCGTCTTTTTAAAGGTTAAAGAAAAAAAAGAATAACAACCGTCCCGCATTTATTTATGGTTTGGGAATGTTTTTAGTCTCGTTTTTATCAGCCGTGCAAGCTTGCAGGCCGGGTCCGAAGTTGAGGGTGTGAGCAATGCCAGCGATCTCTGCGCGGTACGGCTTCGAACGCCTGCTAGCTGACAGCGACGTCACGCCCATCTGACAGTCAGCCATCAGCAGGTACTTGCCTCCGTGCATAAGCTTCAAATGGAAATCGCGCAGTGGCACTGTCTTCCTCGGTGGTGGCATACCTGAAATGTGAAGTATGAATAAAATCACAAAGATAGGCAAGCGTCTCGTCAGTTCCTGAGGCGGCTTCATATCTTTGATAACTTTTCACTGACAGTTTTCACTGAACAGTTAAATCTGATCGTTATATAGCATAAAAACTGCCAGCAATGATAACATCAGTTTTGAGTAACATTTAGGTACTATTAGTTCATTCAAACTGCTTAGATAAACAAGCGACAACTTTTGACTGACAGTTTTGAGTGAACGGTTATGATCGTGATATAGCATAACAACTGTCAGCTACGGTTTTTTTTTACTCTTTAGGCTCGCTCTTGACCACTGTCTCACCTGATAACATAACATGATAACATCAGTTTTGCGTAACATTTAGTAACTATGAGTTCAAACTGACAAAATTTTTCCCAACGATGGGGTCAGCTTCCAGACTAACCGCGTACATCTAGATACCAGTATTTACATGAAGACTGGTTGTCTGATTTTGGAACTGCTGGCTACTTATAACTACGGTTAGAGATCTCCAGACAACAGCCGGGAGAGACGGCCTAAATGCTTTTGCGAGGCACTGAAGGGTCTCAATATGTAACATATCCGTCCATGGACTGACCTCAGGCTCGGCCCCTGCGAGTGAAAATGCCAATAAGTTATTTCTTTATTACTAGCGACCCACCCCGACTTCTACCGAGACAAATTATACATAAAAACCTTCCTCTTTTCTCGCTCTTCCTTTTGGTAAAATCTGCATAAAAATGCATATAATATTTAGTGACTATAACTTACTCCCATCGCTGATGATGTTGGGCACTCCTTGGAACCTGCCTGCAGCTCCCTGGTCTGCAAAGAGGAGCAACTCATTTCTTGCCGGACCCATGCTGACCAGCACCGTGGCGGCGTCCCAGTAGGGTTGCGACTCCAAGTACTCGCTCATGTCATTGTATATGCGTTTGATTATCTGAAGAAGCAAAGAGGTAATGTGACAAAAATAGGTCAAACATTATTATTAAACTACTTACTTACAAGTTGTAGGTCGCGGGTTTTAACCCAGGCAGGCGCTTTTCTTTGTGTAAATTATTTCATCACCAATGCTCTCAAAACGATGAAGGAAAACATCGTTAGGAAACCGGCATGTCTTAGAACCAGAAATTCGAAGACATGTGACATCCACCAACATGCACTGGGCCCGCGTGGTTGATTACGGCCTCTTCCCTCTCACAACGAGAAGGCCTGCACGCACAACGGACCAAATGCGAGTCTAAGTGCGGAAAAGGGGTCCATCTATCCTATCCCATTATTAAACTAGCTTCAGCCCGCGGCTTCGCCCGCTCTATTACGCTACTTCTACTCTCTACTTCGCTCTACCGTGCACACTGTGCACAGTAAAGCGATCAAAATTTTCAACGCTTTTTGGGAAAGAAGATTTTTGTCTCTTTTAGGATATCTACAAACGGTTAGATTTGTTAAGTGAGTGGATACAACTGGTGATCCTTGGTGACGCCCATGTTAACAGTGCATGAATTAAAAAATTAATGAAAACTTACCAACGGCGTCGCATTCCGGAACTCCATATCGAAACATTGGTTTTCTAAAGCCATGTTCCACGTGTAGTAAATCCTCCAGGTTCTAACGAGCAACATTTCCACCCCAAAATAGGGTTCCTTTGACAGCCTGGTACACATCAGTTGGCCCTGTGTCGGGTCCTTGCTCAAAAGACTGTTTTGGTCGTTTGGCACCTTTTTGATTTCATCCATCTTCGGCGGGTTGGATCGGTTTCCCGAAACCATTGATACTAACACTAATGAAAGACGTACAAACTTCAGGAGTTCCATCGCTACACTACGGCTTAATGAGAAACATTTCTTCTTTATAAAGATTAACAATGGCAAGTTGTTATCAGTATTTGTGCAGTTTTTCCCAGGCTCCATCGTATCAACATTTGTAATGTTTTGTGATGGATCTCCTTACTGTTTTGTCTTTTACACTCCATCTGATACAATATTAGTGGATATTCTAGATAAAAAAAGTTAATAAAATAAAAAAGCCGATTGCTTAAGCGAACTAAAAAGATGTAAAGAAGAAGAATATCATGCATTGCGATCGGAGGATACATATCGCGAGCTGGCTGACCAAAACTTTAAATATCCTCCGAATGCACAGCATGACTTTCTTTTTGTTTACATATTTTTAGCTCGTTTAAGCAGTCGAGTTTTTATTTTTATTTTACTAACTGCTTTTATTGACAACTTTTTGGTATTTTTTTTTCGAATAACTTTTATACTAAATACAAAGCGTATCAAGTTTAATTATTATGAAGTATTTTTATAGCTGTCAAAACAGGCCTTTTATTTTTTGACAACTTTAATGCTATATGTTTTTGTAGTCACCTCTAAAATCTCTTCATTTTGATACCCAACTTGATGGGTTTGGAAGTAAAAAGTAATTACTATCCTCACAATAAAAAATCTGCCAAGTTTATTTTTTTTAACGTCAAACATCTAAGAACGTTTGGGCGGTCAAAAACTATCTAACGATGTCTTAATTATAAAAATCCGTCAAGTGGTGTGAAAGATATGAGGTAATAAATAATATTACAAACATACAAACATAGGTACATAAATACAAGATACGCGCGAAAAACATAACCCTTTTTTGCAGCCGAGTAATTGACGGTGTCTGAATGCAGCATTAAATAAAAAAATCAAACCGAAAACTTTCTTTTCCGAAGTCGGTGTCTTTGTTACCTACTGTTTTCTGTTTTTCGACACCGATTTCGCAAAGAAAGTTATTTTTCGCTTTGTAGTGTTTTATTTTGGAAATCGGATTGATTTTTTGGTTAGTTTTAGTTTTGGTAAGCACCGCCATTTACCATGAAAATTATTTATACTCAAAGTATATCTCATGACGATTCCAATAAGCCCAAACACGACTAGGATTCATTGTTTTATTGTGAGTTGCAGTGCCTACCTTCCAGCTTCATCGTCAGATCAGTTCGATGGTACCTTTTTCATCAGTACCGTTTATTTTATTTTATTTTGCTTCACGTCATAGTCGGTTAACTATTCGAGATAATATCTTATACTCGTGACATTAAGGAGTTCCATCAGTTTCACTTGACACACACCAAATGATACTTTCTGAGTGCATATGATTGCATTGTTGATGAAAATACCACAATTGCTATTAGTATGCCTATAATATTTGAGGAGTGCCCTCGATTTCTCCAGGATCCCATCATCAAAACCTGACCATATGACCATAGGATCACCTGGGAAGTATTATACCCTTTTAAACAAAAGAAGATTTTTCCAAATCGGTCCAGGCTTCTTTGAGTAATCGGGGAAAATACATTTAAAAAAATCGACGAATTGAGAACCTCCTTCTTTTTTTAATGTCGGTAAAAAATTTAAACCTTCTACTAAGAAAATGATAATTGGTTAATTGTGTTGAAATCTGAATCTTGTTATCGTGCACTTAATATTTGACAAAAAGTGAAGTGTCATACGATTTTGAACCAGTCCAGCTATTCACTCGGTCTGCCCCGTAGTCAGTGTGATGGGATTGCAGACTTCCTGAGAGATCGGTCCATCCGAGTGGTTATTAATGGCTGCTCGTCTGATCAACTGATATCAATTCCGGGGTCCCTCAGGGTTCAGTGCTCTCAGCATCATTGTTCTTTCTCCAGATAAACGATCTGCTAAAACCTTTGGGTACGCAGACGACAGTACTGCTCCTGAGAGATACGTGTCCGACGCACGTGCTACTGGCCCTCTGATCCGGTCCCTCTACGAGGCCTTGATTGAGTCTGTCCTTGAAAGCTGTCTCTGATTGGGGTGATGTCAATCTGGTCAGGTTTAATGCTACTAAAGGATGTCTTTTTTCCGCTAAAAGGACCCTATTTCATCCAGCTTCTTCTTGCCAAGGTTGTTTCTTGGAGCTCCTTCTTGGAGTTTCTTGGCGTTACGTTGATATCGATCCTTAATTTTAACCCATACTTTGAGGTAAAGGCTCAGCTGGCTGCCAAATGTGTCATCGGTACATGGTGGATCCCACACATACGCACCAAGTGTTTTGGGAATAATGTTATTGTGCATACAGATAACGAGTGGAATTCCCTGCCGGAGCGTGTATTTCCTGATACCTACAACCTGGGAGAATTAGGTCAAGAGTGAATCGGTTACTTCTAGGAAAGCGTGCCTCATCTTCGACAACAAGTCATCGCTTATTATCAGTGAGATAGTGGTCAAATGCCAGCCTATCAGAAAACATAAAAAAAAACTAAGAAATATTGTCACATCGTAAAGCATCAAGCTGTAAGGACTACTTTGTTCTTAAGTTCAACGTCACATGCTGCCATGCACAGCGAGGACGAGGAACACGTTTACAGTCTCTCCAGGTATGTGCTCCAGCAGCCTTTACACAGACGGAGATCCGGGGTGGTCTTTTATTAAGAGACAATCTTGACCACTAGAGTTTTATTGAGGTAAGAACTCAAAATCACAGTATTTATTTCAATTAAAACCATTTATAGGCACTTTTGAATAGTCAAGGTAGGTTAGTCAGTTGAATAGTCATTATCATCATTATTTCAACCGAAAGACTTTCACTGCTGGACATAGGCCAGGTGCCAAGCAGAGCGTCGCTACACTGATCGGCCCTTGCATCTTGCATCCACCAGATTCCCGTAACCCTGACCGAATCGCCGCTCCATCTAGAGGAAAGCCTACCAACGCAACGTCTTCCGATACGCGGTCGCCACTCCAGAACTTTTCGGCCCCATCGACCATCCGTTCTACGTTGGCAATTTTGGTAATTATTCGGGCTATGTCAGTAACATTGGTATTCTTGCGGATGTCTTCAATTCTGATTCGATCACGCAATGAAACTAGTTAGTAGTTAGTTAGCAGCTATGAAACTAGTTGCAAGTTAAAAATCGTATGTAGATTTCGATGTAAAAGAACGTCGCACAGCCCAGTCTTATCTCCAAAGCACGGTCTTTTGAAGGTTAAAGAAAAAAAGAGTAACAACGAGCAAGCATTTATTTATGTGTGGAGAATGTTCTCATTCTCGTTCTTATCAGCCATACAGGCTTGCTGGCCGGGTCCGAAGTCAAGGGCGTCAGCAACGCCAGCGATCTCTGCGCGGTAAGGCAACGAACGCCGGTTGGCTGACAGCGTCGCCACGCCGATCTGACAGTCAGCCATCATTAGGTACTTGCCTCCGTGCATCAGCTTCAAATGGAAATTAAGCAAGGGCACCGTTTTCTTTGTTGGTGCTATACCTGAAATATGAAATATGAATAAAATTACAAACAAAGATAAACAAGCGTCAAACTTTTGACTGATAGTTTTGAGTGAACAATTATGATCGTGATATAGCATAACAACTGTCCGCTACGTTTTTTTTATACTCTTTAGGCTCGCTCTTGACCACTGTCTCACCTGATAACATAACATGATAACATCAGTTTTGAGTAACATTTAGTAACTATGAGTTCAAACTGCATAACCTTTTCCCAACAATGAGGTCAGGTTCCAGTCTAACTGGGGGCATCTGACTACCAGTGTTTTACATAGGCAACCGGCAAGTAACTGGGAAACGCGATTGGCAAGACTGGTTGTCTGATTGTGGGTCTTCTGGCTCCTGTGGCTTCCGGTTAGAGATCTTCAGATGACAGCCGGGACAGACGGCCGGCCCAAATGTCTTACGAGGCACGGAGGGATCTCAATATGTAAGATACAAGTCCATGGCCCGACCTCGGCCTCGACCCCTGCTTTTCTGTCACTAAGTTATTTATTTATTACTGTAACTTACTCCCATCTCTGAGCATGTTGGGCACTCCTTTGAACCTGCCTGCAGCTCCCTGGTCTGCAAAGAGGAGCATTTCATGTCTTGCGCGACCCATGCTGACCAGCACCGTAGCGGCGTCCCAGTAGGGTTCCGACTCCAAGTACTCGCTCATGTCATTGTGGAAGCGGTTTATTATCTGAAGAAGCAAAGAGATAATGAAGACAAGGCATATTAAATAAGAGTTGCGGCTTTTTCTTGTGAGGAATCGGTTGAGTAAAGAATTGTTGAACACTCTGTGCATGCATTTCCAATGCTCGAGTCTTTGCACAGATCGATATGGATTGACAATGTATAATTCAGAATGTATGTCATGTGTGGAATTTCGACCGAACGTGGAATTTCGAACAACAACATTGGTCGGCAGTAGTTATTGTTGAAAGAATGCTGCTTAAGCTAATTTCTTTTTTTTTATCGAGAAAACTTAGCATTTTCAGGGCAGGACTGGAAGACACCAAAGTCACTGTAATAGTGTTGGTCGATTTCACGAACGCCTTCAATACCGTCAGTCACGAAAACCTGTTAGCAATGTTATCCTTTGTGATGTTCTCTTCCGAAGCACTGGAATAGTTCACCTCATACCTTCGGGAACGTCAGCAATCTGTTCACGTGGATTGTCTCGTTGTTGTGATTTGGAAACTGGTCTAATCTCATAGCTGCCGAACTTCAGTGTGCGTATAATCTGTATCCAGATGACCTACAATCATACTGTCAAGGGAGGGTCGACGAAATATCTGACGCTATCGACAAATTAAATAGAGACTTGATGGCCATAAAAACTTGGTCTCATGGATTTGGTGTTGCAGTAAACCCCCCATAAATGTTAGGCGATCACCATTAGGAATCCTCGATAAATCAGTAAAGCGTATGGTACACCTCTGACACCTGTTTTGTCCGACAATACGATCGTCCCATTGAACACTGACTGACGACGTAAAGGGTCTTTGCTCACGTGTTAATAGAACCCTGAACTGGCATACTCAAGTCGCTAGTGTCAGTCAGAAGGTTACTGGAACCCGGAGCGTTCTCGTCGTAGCTCTGTATCGTCTGAAAAACTTCATATCATCAAACACAAATACAATGCTTGTGCAGACCCTAGTTTTTCCTATCATCGATTATGGTGACGTGTGCTACCATGACCTGAATGCAGATCTCCTCAACAAACCCGACAGTCTTCTAAATTACTGCATTCGATTTGTTTTCAATTTGCGTAAATATGATCATGTTTCTGCACATCAGTCTCTTCTAAAGTGGTTTCCCATACGCCAGCACAGAGAGCAAAGGGATCTTACTACATTGTACTCATTTCTTGACTCTCCCTAATTATCTGGCCCCTTTTTTTCAATTCATCTACTATAACCACAATAAATATCACGATCTTCAAATAACCGCCTTCTTCAATGTCCTACTCACCGCACTGACTTCATTCACCGTTCTTTCTTCATACAGTCTATTCGTCTGTGAAATGCGATCCCCCAGGAAATCAGGATGTCAACCAGCCGATTAACATTCGAAGCCAAAATTCGCGAACACAGTCGCAAGAAGTTGACAGCAGTATGGTCACAGCGCATTTTTTTCCATTTTTCTATTTCCACTAATTATTTAGACATATTCCTATATTTAGTTTATTCGCTTGGGTATTTATTGTATAACTAGCTGTGCCCGCGGCTTCACTCCGGTCATTTATCTCGGCATCACCCAAAGGTTGATTGATAGAAAATGCCTAAGGCATCCGTATAAATAAATAAACATTATAAGTGAGCGAGAAATTGTAACACCTCTGTGTTTTGAGAAATTGTGACTATTGGAAGACAATTTTTGCGTCAATCACACAGTACTCTGTGTAGTAACAGCGCATGAAAAAAAAACAAATGAATGAAAACTAACCAACGGCGTCGCATTCCTGAACACCATATCCACGCATTGGTTTTCTAAATCCATGTTCCACGTGTAGTAAATCCTCCAGGTTCTACCGAGCAACATTTCCACCCCAAAATAGGGTTCCTTTGACAGCCTGGTGCACATCACTTGGCCCTGTCTCGGGTCCTTGTTGAGAAGACTGAGTTGATGCTTGGTCAGCTTTTTGATATCATCCATCGTCAACGGATTGAATCGATTTCCCGAAACCATTGATACTAACACTACTGAAAGACGTACAAGCTTCAGGAGTTCCATCGTGACACTACAGTTTCATGTGAAATATTTCCTCTTTATATAGACTAACAATGGCGAGTTGTTTCCAGTATTTGTGTGGTTTTTCCCAGGCTTCATCGAATCAACATGTATCTATGTGATCAACGGTTCAGTGTTTTGTAGTAGATCTGCTTACTGTGTTGACTTTTACACTCAATCTGTTCCGATATTTTACATCAACCTCACCTTACGTTCGCCGGACTACTGGCCTAGCATTCTACTTCTTGGCAGGCGAATTTGCGAGTCCAGTGTGACACCATTTCGCCTACGCCATGGATGTAGATGTTGCTCTTAATAACACATGCCGTACAATTACATGCTGCCTCAAATAAACACCGGTCAGCGTACTATACCCTACAGCCGGGATAGCACCAGAAACATAAGAAGGAGCGTGACACCACTATTCGGTGCACACTTACCGCCGCAACGGCTGAAAAACAGACACAGCTTCCTGAAAACGGTAGTTCCCCTGTCAGGAGACCAAGCCGACGCCCACTGCAAACTGTGGCAGAACACTTTTCTTTCCCCCACCAACTCATTATTTACCACCAGTCTCGCTGTCTTCCCGCAAGGTCTAACCTTTCGTTGTCTACCTGGAAGTCCCTGAACCACCTCAGAATCCAGTAGTACTCATTTTGCGAAATGGGGTTATCTCGACGAAACAGCAGCAGGGTGTGCATGTAGTGCTGAGTTGCAAACCATGCCCCACCTCCTGTCCTGTCCTTTGTGCCCCAAAACATGCAAACAGGGTGATCTATGCGCTTTCATCGATAACGCTGTGGAAATGACTAAGTTTTGGGCTAAACAAGTTTGAACGACTGTCGTGTTACCCCGATTACTCAAAGACACCTGGACCGATTTGGAAAATTCTTCTTTTGTTTTAAAGGTATAACTTCCTTGTTGGTCCCATAGTCATCAGATCAGGATCTGATGATGGAATCTTGGAGAAATCGAGGGAACTCCTCAAATATTATAGGCATACATACAGCGATTTTTATATATTCATCAACAATGCAATCATTTGCACTCAGAAAGTATCATTTAGAAAAGTGGAACTGGTGAAAGACCACAGATGGTCAATGGAACACCTTAATGCTAAGTATGTCACGGGTATTAGATATCTCGAATAGTGAAACGACTATGATGAAGCAAATACTAATAAATAAATAGTACTGATGAAAATGATACCATCGAACTGATCTGATAATGAATCATGAGAAAAAACAGGTAGGCACTGGAAGTCCGATATAAAACAATGTATCCTAGTCGTGTTTGGGCTTATTGGAATCGTCATAAGATGTACTTTGGCTATATATGATTTTTTATGGCAATTGGAGGTACCTATCAAAACTAAAAAGAAATAAATGAAAACGTTTTTAGCAAAAAAACAAACCGAAAAGAAAGTTATTTTTCAGTTAGCAGTTTGTTTTTTGGAAGTCGGTTTGATTTTTTGTTAAAAAGTTTTTATAGGTATAGTTCTTGCCAAACTTACGTTGGCTAAAATGGCTGCGCAGTAGTAGATCTCATACAAAAACAGCACCGATCCGTGCCTCACGCATCGGATAGCCTACTTCAGGGCAGCCCAGAAGTTTGGCGAGAACTATGTGTTCTCGTTCATACTTTCTTTCTGCTTTCAACGTGTAGTTAGACGACAAAGTTGTAATCAGTGTTGTAATGACAGCTTATGGATAATCATCTTCTTGTCTTCCTTCGTCAAATATTTTACTTTAGTTTTTTACAAAAATCTAATTCCTTGTTGTCTTAGATTCCTAGGTCATTTTCTTGTTCAGTGTGCTTATTCCGAGTTTTTGACGTACTCACCCGTGATAACGTAAACGATCTCTTTTGTCAAAATGTACACAAAAAAAGGTTTTTCTTTACCGTCACCAGACGGCGCTTATCCAATTTCAATACATTTACACGTTTACGTTTACGCGATTTAGCGTGAGTACAAACTCGCAATAAGTCCTCTGCTCACCTCTTACGAATATTATATTGTCATTTTTTGAAGATGGCTTCTTTATGGATTGGCGAGATGAAGCACAATACCGAGAGAAAAAGGAGTGGCTGGATGCCTTTGTCCAGGAGTGGGACAAAAATTTAAGCTGTTATAAACTAAAATAACGCAATTCTACAAAAGTTTGATTACGTTTGCGAGCCTGCGTATATAGGGGGCGTGTCGAAAATATTTCATACTTTTAAGTATAAACTTTTTGCACGCAAACCTATTACAACCATGCTATTATTTTTATAATAATATAGTGCCATTTAATTGGTATTCCTATACGAGACTTCGTTCATAATATAACTTTAATCCGTATAATCAGTAATTTCTTTTTATTTATTGGGGATTTCTTAATTACCACAACTTTTCTTTATATTTATTGGGTTTAATTGATGTGTACTTTCAATCGCAATTGTATAAGTGGGTCATTGAAAAGGTCGGTCAGCGGATGGTTTACCATCCATACCTGGATCTTCATGTAGGTATATATATCAGTAGCTGTCCCACGTGGCTTCGCTCCCGTCAATTGGCTACCTACCCATCTACCCTACTTACCGTACTGCAGTTAACCGCTATGCAGCGCACGCAATCGAAACTCTCAAAAAGGAATAATTTTGCCCGTTTTTGCAACATTTTTCATTTGTGCTCCGCTCCTATTGGTCGTACCGTGATGTTATATATCCTATAACCTTCCTTGATAAATGGACTATCCAACACAAAAAGAATTTTTTAATTCCAACCAGTAGTTCCTGAGATTAGCGCGTTCAAACAAACAAAGAAACTCTTCAGCTTTATAATATTAATATAGAATAGATGATATAGTGTTGCCTGGCAGTCATTTGTAGATATTTGGCCGTCATCGCTAACCAGTCTTTCCACGGGCTACGCTAGCTATTTTGTTTACCAGTAACTGGTTTCCGGAGGTCAAATTATTCTCAGTAAAATACTGTATTTCCGATGCATCCGCTTGGACTGAAAGCCGACCAAGTTTAGATAGATGTCACTTCTGAAGCCATAATACAAAATGTTTAGCAGGAAGAGGATGAGAAAGCTAGGATTTAAAGCATAACAATATGAAGAAGGGCCTAACAATAGTTCTCACTGAAATGTAGGTAAGGTGGTTGTTATTGAAACATATGCGTTATGAACTAGTGACAATGAATGATCTGTAGGACAATACAAGTCAGCATTGGAAACTTTTCTCTTCACGGGCACTGTTCTCTTAAGGGCCTACATCCGCTTTAGTGCCGTAAAATGGTAACTTTCTTAAGCATACTCCTTAGTAAAGGCTAGGTTAAAATGTTTGAAAAAAATATATATTTATTATTGTTTCATGTAAATAATCTTTCAAACATGTTTTTTTCGTACAACAAATAGTTTTGCTTTAAAAAAATAATTAGAAATACGATATTTATCGCAACTTTTGGATACTCCTCCAAAACGACTTGGATGTTTGAAAATACTTTTACATAGAAAAATGATGGCTGGAATTTCTTCATAACTGAAATTGCATATATAAATCAAATAATATTTTGCAAACAAAACTGTTCAAAAAGAGGTTCAATATTGATATTTTGCCTCCGAGCGGGCGCACGGCCAGTACTGCGTTAACATTGGGGTGTATATATCGCCTTAATAATCAACAGTTAAACACGCTACTTCGTTAGCAGACGTTTCGTTTTATCAGTATCGGTAGATATGTATTTATTTTCAAATGATATCACACTAAAATTATAATAGCGAAAACTTGTGAGTGTGTATGTGTGTTTATTACTGCTTCATGCTCAAACGACTGAACTGATCTGAATGAAATTTGGCACAAGTATCCTATATTATATTCCTGACTATATTCTATCCCAGATTATAGTCAAGAACAGCCACATAGAATACTTTTTTTATCCCGGGAATATGTTCCCTAGGGATAGCTCTCGATTTTCGCGCGGGCGAAGCCGCTGGCAGAAGCTAGTTAATGTTTAAAATCTTAACATCCTGTTTTTTGTAGATCTACGAAGTGTTAAAAACTGGATTTGGTGCAACGCGTTCTTAACTTAATTGCCAGCATTTTTTTTTGTATATGATTATGAAAAGTGTTCCATAATTTAGCGACAATTTATAATCCGGCGAGATTTGTTAAAAATCCACTGTGTTTACAGTAATTCGGTGAAGAAGTCATTACATTTCAGCAGTATTATTGATGTTACTGATTTATTTTAAAGAACCTGTTTCTAGACAATATTTCTACATATCGAAACGATGACTAGTTATGTATATTTTTAACATTATTTAGACCTCAATTTCCTATAAATATTTACCTTACGCTATATTTGAAATAAACTCATTAAAAATATTGCCCATAAAAATATAGGCACATGAAATTCCTGAGGCAGGTCATCGCGTGTTCTGTAGCTCATTTGTTCTGCAGGAGGCGGTCCTGACCGGCCACCGATGCGTATCTCGGCATAGCTGGAATAGGTAGGCGGAATATCATTACGAAACGTTTCCAGTCGTTTGTACAGTGACAGAATTCAACCCGTAATGACATGTGTGTACCGCCCATTCACGATGTTAGAAAAAAGCATTCGAATTTCGAAAATAAAGTTTTGATTAGAATTTTCTTTTTTTTGTTAAACGGTTTTTAAGATTATTAATGTTCGTAGTAAATGTGGTAGGTTAAAATATTTTTGCTTTGTTTATAATTATTGGGTAGGATTAGTAGCGGTTGTATATATAATGATGAGTTAAATTAATCGATTTTTAAAAGTAATAAATTAAATTATACTTAAATTGTCAGTGTCTTATTTATCTTGAGGTTTGTGACATGGATTCCATTGACTCAACTAGGCTGTCAAAGGTTCTACGCTTCTATTATTAAATTAATGTTCAATTCAAGATAGCAAAATGGCGTTCTACAACACCATTCTTATTTGTCGTCATTATTTAAATGCAATATTTCACACTGTAGTTTATTGATTACTAATTGCTAAGACTTGGTAGTCATTAGTCAAGTTAGAAAAAAAATGCATGTAGATATTTACTTAACATAATAATGTCCTGTGTAAGAGAATATAATAACTGCAGCAAATTCTGTAGCTTCGCTTTAATTTCTATCTTTTCTTAATTATGGCACCAAACTGAATAAAAACAGGTAATATCATGTGTGATGTGTAATTTTTGTATCTTCTGCCGAAAAAAACGGAACTCCTTACCGACCCCAATAATTTTTTCTTTGTACCCAGCGTAACCTCAAAACCAAAGGCACACCTGCACTTTAGTACGGGCAACATAGGCTATCTTCAGATCTTACAGCACCTCTTACCTGCAGCACGCAGAAGGCGGAACACACAAGCAGGGGGCGTTCTGATTTATGGTCAGCGCTGCGGAGGCATCTTCGCAAGAGAACCGGTCCACCACTTTAGTTCTATACTGGCCTGGTACTTGATCTAACCTACTGAAGTATGTTGCATAATAATATAAGCCTTTAATCAGAAACAAAAGTTTTCCAGTAATTCATTTAAATATTGATGTCTCTAGTAATCCAATGACATCGACAACTTTGTCTATTTGGCCAAATTTGGCAATGTTCCATTATATTTTAACACTAGCTGACCCGGCGAACTTTTTTCCGCCTAACAAATTTCTAAACTAAAAGTTTTTTTCTAAAATAAACGTAGCCTAAGTTACTCCTTATTACACCACCTACCATCACCTGCCAATAAAAGTTCCATCAAAATCGGTCCAGCCATTTCAGAGATTAGCCGGAACAAACAGACAAAAAGACAAAAATTGTAAAAAATGTTTTTCTGATGTATGTACCGTATATATATTCATATACATGTAGTAAAAAACGGTTATTTCAATATTATAAACAGACACTCCAATTTCATTTATATATATATAGATTATAGCAATGTAAATTTTCATGTCTTGAGTTAATTGGTAATTTCGAATTTAATTGGTAAGTTCAATCAAGTGTAATATATATTTTGTCAATTTTTTTGCTGTTGAAAACCGGAACATCTTGCTTACTAAGTTGTCAATCATTTCAGAAAACCAATATTACCAAATTTAATCAATATTACCAAAAAAATGTTAATTGACTTTATGTACGACCATTGTTCTGATAAAAATATCACAACCTGAGGCATCCCCTTTCCGAAACGACGACACTATTTTTCTAACTAAAAACAAGGGCTTCAAGTAGACGTCCGCACGGGACGAGCAGCTTGGCAAACGACGATCAACATCACACAACGTCCGTCCTCCACACGACATCGCCAAATAATACGCCATAGTCGCGTAAACAGAGAACAGAACAAGAATGGCACCGCAGAATCGATTAGCGGGTCACAAGCAGAGCAGGCGGCAGGCAAGTCAGGTGAGGGACGGGAACACTGCCTGTCACGGGCACTGCCACGCCGCCGGCACAACACTATGAATACGTAGGGATGCCACTTACCATTTCACACTGTTACCAAGATGCAAGATTCAGCATCTTGGATGGAACCAGAATGAACTGTAAAAAAAAATGTGAAAATGTAGTGGAAAGTTTTTAGTTTTACCTATAAGAACTCAAAATTATTTTGAGTGGTTGGGCTTCGATTTTCTTATTCCGAAATACTCGCTAACTCATTCCGTCTATCCACAGAATGTAAGTAGGTAAACGGATATTATGAATTATGATGTACTGTACATTTTATATTATAGGTATATCTAGAGACGGTACAGTTCTTGTAGCCCCGTATATCTGCTCGTCTCCTTGTATTATGATTTTATATTATTACTAGCTGTTGCCCGCGGCTTCGCTCGCAGTGAAGCCATTAATTTTTTTGTTTTTTTTTTTATTAAAAAGTATCCTATGTTACTTCTAATACCTCCAAGAATATATGTACAAAATTTCATAATGATCGTTTCAGTAGCTTTTGCGTGAAAGCGTAACAAACAAACTTACATTCGCATTTATAATTAGTATGATGGTATTTTATTTCATTTGGAAAACTTACAGCTAATAACAAAAACGCTTAGTCATTATAATAAAATAATAACAAGTTTTCACGTAAAGTAAAAAATAGATATAACTTTACAGGCAAATGGTACTACAAGCTAAGAATTTATATCATAAGCGTAACTATTAACAAAAAAATGGTCACAAAAACATGTTGGTACTGATAATAATAGATAATACTTGAGATTCAAATACTTTCAAAAAACTTATCGCATATACTTTTTTTTTAATTTATTAATATTAGTATTAACGAGGACGCTGTCAGCTTCCCAGACGCCAGCATCAAAGGCACGACTCGCTCTAACCAGACCAGAGTATATCTAGAGTAGTATTGTGTTGATGCTAACTCTTTTGGACTTATCTAAATTAGTATATTGTTAATATACATCAGTATTTTTCTTAAACACTTTTATTAAACATGGTTTCAACAATACCTAATATAAATTATTCTCTTGTAATTTTTAGGTCTGCGCCTGAATTCTGATGAAAGAGCCTTTTCAGAATCGCAACAGTCACCTTGTAAGTATTGTTTTTTTATCCAATAACTTTTAATTTCATTTACAACAATATAGCCTAGCAACCCTAAACCGGTTGGAGGCGGTTCGATCGAGTTCCCGTGACGTCACTCGAGGGCTCGCAATGGATATAAATTGGCGCGGCTCGATATTAATGGTTCCAAAGAACTTACTGTGTCTGACTTAGATACCTATTGTGGCTACCGTAGCCGTGATTGACTTCTGAACTTGTGTTGAAGAAGTCAATGGGTAGAAAAAAGTTAGGAGTTTGGTAGTAGGATAATATGAATGGCGAAAATAGTAACGGCATGAGAAACTATATACAGGATTCTATACAAAGTGACATTCTATCATAGAAAAAGTTCATTTAAAATGTAGACATCAAACAAATACACACACACGTTTCGATAGCGCATGTCAATCAAGATTCCGATATTTTTGTCAATTCTTGATTTTCTGATGCTAGGCTAGGCCCCGAAACGAATAGAAGTAGATGTGATTATGTAAACCATAGATCACGTAAACTATCTCAGATCAACATGCCTAATTTTCCCACCCTCAGTGAAAACAGATGTTAAACTATCTTTCAGAAATGTTTAGAAAACATTCTCCTGACGCAACGCTTCTGAAAACACCATTTATTGTTCGAATGAAGTCATATTGTTCATTTCAAAAATGTAATCGGAATGAAATGTACAACGAAGGCTAGTTCTTATTAACAGAAAAATCAGTCCAACCCTCTTTAATTTCGCACCCACATTATTGGCCGCAATAAAAAGCTTTTCGATCTGAACCACGAGGATCCAATCAGATTCGTACCCAAAAATAACATACGTACCTACGAAACTGATATCACTTTCTCCGCGACTTTTCCTTTCTATCCCGAATAAGTTAGAAAAACATTTTCGCCTGTGTAGTTCCGTACCCTCCCATAATCCTCTACCTGAACAGATATACCCGTACTTACCCCGCGCGGGCACTATCATCCATACCTACAGATCTCATCTCAACAAAAAACATCGTATCTACAACCTATTAATGATCAAAAAGCTTCTTTGTCGGATAAGGAATAAAGTTTGAATTCAAACGTAACGGTTGCGCCGTTACGTTGTTGATTTATGATTGGTTCTCCCCCCACCATCGCGTCTCTCGCCCTGCCTCATGCATTTAAATTGCTTCATTACAGAATCTAGACGCCGGGATGTAGGGTTGCCTGTTGGGAAAAATGTTGCCAACTTTATTTTTGCGGATTGTGTTGTTATTTATTTATTTTAGTATTTGGGAAATAATGAGGTTTTGTTTTAGTTCTGCTGTTTGCACTCGGGTGTGATAATGAAGCGAATATAACTAGGGAAGGGTTGCTCCATATAAAAAGACTTTTTACTATTGTTTTCAGCAAAGGAAAATCTTCTCTCTGTATGGACAAAGGTGACTTATAGTGTTACCTGCAATGGGATTATCCTCAAAAAGGTCTCCCTTATATTCGGATAACTATTTTGCAAACGAGCGCTTATCATTAAGGCCACCATATTCTTAGGGACCTTCCTGATGGCACGACACAAATAAAATTGCGTCATTAGGCGATATTGCACACGTATATTCTATAAAAATGTCAATTCCAAATTGGTCGAATTGCATCGCAGTGCGTCCATGTAATTGTACTTGCAATTTCGACAAACAAACGATTATACAAATCGAATCGCTTCGAGCCATCAGGAAATTCGCTAACTCAGCATACCTTTAGGAAGCCCACTCAGTAGTGGCCTATTCTGACATTGAACCTGTATCAGGGGGTCTACACCCATCTCGATCAACGAAGTTACGGGCCCCGTCCGAAAGTATTTCGAAACTTCGGAGTGAAAAAAAACAAGAGTTAAGTTCAATATTTCGGACCGATAAAAACACATCGGGAGTAGGTACAACTGTAAAATTGTGTTGTCATTCATTTTCCCGAACGAATCATCCGTCCGTAGGTTATAGGGAGTAGGAAACGGTCGTAACGAAGGCCGAAACTACGGACTCCTGATCCTGCCATAATTTTCAAATTCAGACGTAACATCATCTTAAAATCCTTACCAACACCTTTCACCATCTACCATCTTACCTATCTTCTCCAAACTATCAATCTCAATTCCCACAAAACCCACTGACTTCTACCCCCCTGTACCACATAACCCAGCCTCTCGAGGCAGCCCTGTGGAGCGGGCGGGCCGTATCTGCCCGCCGATCATTAGTTCCAGAGTGGCCAGGGTAAAATTTTGCATGCTACCGATATTTCGCCAGCTAAGCAACTCTTGTATTACTTTGCTAATGTTTTTGGGATTGGAGCACTTGATTTTTTAGATTGGTATGCGTTTATAAGGGAGCTATAAGTTTTTATTGAGTTGATTTTGTGAGGAAAGTAAGGATGATATAGAAAAAATAGTTTAACCGCGCATACGCACTAAACTTTTTGGAAATACTTTCATTAGGCGTACAGCTTACCAGTGAAATTCCCTGGTGGAGTCTGTGTTGCCCGATAGTTACTACCTCGGGGTCTTTAATTCAAGAGTGAATAGGTTACTTCGTCAGTGCTACACCGTCGACCACATCTTCGCTTACCATCAGGAGAGATAATGCTCAAGCGCGAGTCTATCCATTACAAAATTAAAAAAAAAAGATTGCAGTATCTGGGCAGACTGGTAGCCGACCTCAAATTGGCTGGGGAAAATTTTTAAGATTGGGGACACATAGGAATAAAAACACCTTAAAACCAAAACATTTTGCTCGCAAGATCTTAAGGTCACACTAGTCGATCATTCTTCCATACAAACGTAGTCTGGCAATTACTCCACTGTTTGACGATGTACGTTCAAAATAAAAAATTAAATCAATTTGTCTCATCATTATCTAGCCCTGTATTGAAACAAAAATGTAAAAAAATAAAAGATGAAAGTTATGAGCGTCGAAAGTTCCATATTTCAACACTAATTTTAACGCATATTTGGGCGGAAATAAATAACATAAGAAGAAGAAAAATTGCAAAACGGCCTCCATACAGGGATAGATTAGTAATTCAACAATGCAAATAATTTTATTATGAAAATATACATTTAGTAGTTTTTTCATGATATCTAGACTCCCAAGGTCTGTTTATAAAATTTCGCGCGCTTGTTTTCGTCCTAAATCATCATCCATTTTGATACAAATTTGCAAAACTGTTTGCATCTATCCCTTTAGCACGTGTTGTCGGATGAGATAGCATGCATTTTAACCTCGCGCACAAAATAGTTCGTTCCGTCGACTAGGGAAACCTTAAGACCTCATTTCAACTTTCTTGGTAATTCGGGCAACTTAGAGGTCAAGATAAACTTGCGAGCCAAATATCAAGCATACTGTATAGTAGATTAATCGGGATACGTAAGTAACGTCCAATAACAGCCCCATTTTATGTCCAGGTAATCACTGTCCTTTCCAGATGGCCTGGAAGAGATCGCGGCATGCGATAAGGTCGTGAAAGTATTTTAATTATAAGTTCCTTTTTTATTGTTAAATCTGGTGTACATACAATAAAGTATATATAAACAAATTAATACAAGAGTTGCTTAGCTGGCGAAATATAGGTAACATGAAAAATTTTGTAATTTGGAGATCTCTCGCTGACTTCTTTGTGCAAAGAATCAGCATTGCCATTCAATGTGGCAATGCTGCTAGTCTTCTGGGCACGTGCCGGGGTGACAGCGATGTGGAGGAGTACTTCGACGTCTAAGTGTACCTTTCTTTTGTATATAATGTAAGTAGTTAGGTTTAGTATAATTTTGTTCAGTTTACTTTTGTTTAGTGTTTAAGTACACACCTTTGTTTTACAAATCTATACTTAATATTAAAAAGCTGAAGAGTTTGTTTGTTTGAACGCGCTAATCTGCGGAACTACTGGTTGGAATTGAAAAATTATGTTTGTGTTGGATAGTCCATTTATCGAGGAAAGTTATAGGCTATATAACATCACGCTACGACCATTAGGAGCGGAGCATAAATGAAAAATGTTGCAAAAACGGGAAAAATGATTCCTTTTTGAGAGTTTCGATTGCGTGCGCTGCTGTTAAAGTTACGCAACACTCATGTATAGTATATAGGTAGGTCAGGATAGGTAGGGTAGGGTAGGTAGGTAGTCAGTTGACGGGAGCGAAGCCGCGTGGGACAGCTAGTAAATAATAAAGTGACAACCCACTGATTTACCAAGCTTCAGTCTGGTATTGTATAATTTTACAGTACAGATGCTGATTTTCAGGGTTCATAGATTATTTTCGTCAAATATCCATTAAATTCACAATTATTCTCGGCTTCGTATGTTCTTTGAACTCATTTCCAATAAACTTCAAAGAGATTCCACCATATTAATTAAAAAATCATCCTCAGCCGCGTTCACCAATTCATAATAATATTAATGTTGCCAATTAATAAAAGTTCATCAATGACGGTAGTGAGCACACAGTTGACGCGAATTTTAAATATTTAATGAACGATTTTCTCGTTAATTATAAATTATCGACAAAATGGCGAATCGACGCGTGTTGGTGAAAGCCAGATATTTTGCCTACAGTTTCGAAAATTTAATGTTTTGTTTTAACTTCGTATAATCAAATATTCATCTATGTTTTCTAATAGGTTTGGTACGAACATTTTAATAGACTTTGGTGTTTTCATGAAGCGAATGTGGGTATAGTGGTAGTTAACATTTCCACGAAATGCCAAATCGAAATGAAATTCTGTTTTCATAACTTCACCAGGTAGACATTGTGATATAACGTAGCTAAGGGTACCTCCAGGTAATAACTTTTACAGGTAATATTTCTGAGAAATATGCCCTGGAAAAGTAACGAAAATTTGTAATTGAATTTTTTAATGCTTTTGATTTTTACCCATTCTATTTTATAAATAACTAGCTTTTACCCGCAGCTTCGCTCGCAGTGAAGCCTTTTTATACTTGTAAGAATATATGTATAGAGTTTCATGATGATCGGTTCAGTAGTTTTTGCGTAAAAGCGTAACAAACAAACTTACATTCACATTTATAATATTAGTATAGATTAAGCTTTAGATAAGTATAAAAGTATAGACTAGCCTCTGCCCGCGTAAAAAGTAGTTTATTATCCCAAGGGAACACAATAACACACTTATCGGATAGAAACTCCTACATCCTCCCCAGGGTCTCAAACTATCTCCATACCAAATGTCTTCTAAATCGGTTCAGCCGTTTAGCCGTGAAAAGGTAACAAATAAAAAGAGTTTATTTCGCACTTATAATACATACTAGCATCTGCCAGCGGCTTCGCCCGCGTGAATTTCGAAAATTATCCCGAGGAAACATATTCCTGGGATAAAAAGTATCCTATGTGCTATTCCTGACTGCAATCTGTCTCTTTGCCAAGTTTCATCCATATCCGTTCAGCGGTTTGAGCGTGAAGAAGTAACAAACATATTACAAGCACAATGTCGAAAATTATCACGAGGGAACATATTTCCGGGATAAAAAGTATCCTATGTGCTATTCCAGACTATAATCTATCTCTGTGACAAATTTCATCCAGATCCGTCTATCCGTTTGAGCGCGTAGAAGTAACAAAGATACCCACACACACTCACAAACTTTCGCTTTTACAATATTAGTGTTAAGTGTCATAGTATGGATACATAGACAAAAGATGTGTCTATGGTACACCGGAATGTCATCTTCATTTGTTTAAAATTAAAATATCTGCAGCTCACCCATGTTTCCTATTCAAATTACAGGTAAGAGGGATACTTTCCCATTTATTCGCCCAGAACTTGCGTTATATATAAAAAAGAGTATTGTGAAGATGGAATCACGTTTCAATGGGCAACAATACTCTTCGCTAATCACAACTCAATGGGGTAGTGACCGCTGTGTGTGGTCAATTTGCCAACCGTCTGTATAATTTTTAAGTATTCTGGAAGCAAATGTAGAAAGTATAATCTTGTTTGAACTGATATTTCTGCCAAGTCGACACGACTATAGAATCATTATCGGAAGACGGTGTAACATTTGACCAGTTTTGACTAGAATAGTGCTCTAACAGGTTCCACATTATTTCTTAATATTTTAGTTATCTTGTGGTAAATAAACATAATTGGTTTTATTATACAAGTGCCCTGCCTTTACACTTGGATACCGTAATTGGAAATTTCCAGTCTTTATACCGACTGGTGTTAAGGCGACATATACGCCCCAATGCAAACGCAGTACTGGCCGTGCGCCCGCTCGATGCCAAAATATCAATATTGAACCTCCTTTTGAACAGTTTTATTTGCAAAATATTATTTGATTTACATATGCTATGTCAGTTATGAAGAAGTTTCAGCCATAAATTTTTCTGTGTTGAAAGTTTAAATTTTTTTAGATATTTTTAAACATCCAAGTCGTTTTGGAGGAGTATCCAAAAGTTGCGAAAAATATCGGGATGCAAATTATTTTTTTAAAGCAAAACTATTAGTTTTACGAAGAAATTAAACAATAATATTTTTTTTTTTTTCAAACCTGTTAACCTAGCCGTTTCTACGGAGTATGCTTTAGAAAGTTTCCGTTTTACGGCACTAAAGCACGTGTAGGCCCTTAAGTGGTTTTAAAAACCTTTGCAGAAATTATGTCTGAACCTTCGCGGTATTAAAGATCTAAATCAAACGATAACTAAAGGTCATGAACATCCTGAAAGCAATCCAAAATATAGAATAAAAGTTAATCGCTTACCTATTCAACTATTCGATATCCTATGTAACATTATACAATCAACAATCGTATTTCATTTCCGACGCAGGAATTATTATATCCAAAGATCCTGTTAGTCCACCCATACATCCGCATGGATCCCGCCTATCTCACAATTATCAATATAATATTATTTAACAACAAAAAATAAGGACGCAGCTGTATCCATTTAACACCAAACGTCAACAATTTGCTTATTTGGCCTTTTACCGCCAATCAGTGCAAAGTATTGCCACAATGCAAAATTCGGGTATCAATACCGTACTGCTACTTATAGACCATCCAATCAAGAAAGGTGTCACATTACGACACTATTGTATCGTTCGAATTTCGAATCCGTGTTTACAAACACAACAAGGGCTTGTCATAATCTGTTTTTAGATGTGTCCTTTTCTATTTTTCGGTCTGGCAACTTTTAGCGTGAATGTTTTTTTTCGGCGGGAACAAAGAATGGTGGAGGTATGGATTTCAACGCCTTATTGTTTGTTTATCCGTGTATTGAATAGGTTTCACGGAAAGCGAAGGTAAGTCGTACTTATGGAGATCTACTGATAATTCGTTAGTGGTGGTCTCGTGAGTGACAGTTGACAGTCAAGGGGAATGGTTTTCAAAAAAATTTCGCTTTCAATGAAACTCTGGATTTGTATAGTCATTGTACTTGTCAAGCCTTTCTGTTTACATTAGCTAGATAAAACGAACCGCGAATGATTTTAGTAAAAGGTATGTCGGCGAAGCAAAATCTAGCGAAATCTTTTTGAACAGGTATAATAGTTGGTAGGTAAGTCAGCAAAACAAAAACTAAATAGGAAATGTTTTGCTTAAATTGTTTCAAATGACTTCACATTGCAGTCAAAATCAATATGGACGGTACATTTGTATAACAGTATTTTTCCCAAGTGATATCAGAGTTTAGTTCCACCTCAAGCATAATTTCACAGTGTTTCATTCGAATAGATATAATAAATAAGTAGTACCTACCTATCAAAATATCTTTTAACTCGGAATCGTTGTCAGTTTCCTTAACAAAAAAAGTAATCTTGAATTTTACACCTCCCCGGTCAGTCGGGCAAAAACTTCACAAAACAAACAATACATTTATACAACAATTACATTACAAACGCGAAACCTCAAGCGTCAAATGCCGAACTTTGGATTACAAGGATCCACGACTAACCTTCCAGAACCCACGATACCTTATCACCATCATAACAGAATTCAAAATTGTTTGTATCTCATTTCCACAGTTGCAATATGAAAGTTTGTAAAAAACTCGAAAGCGGCGAAGCGTGAACGCTTGTGCAGGACAGAGGGGTCTGTCGGTTTATTTTTTCCTTAATCCTAACCGGGATTAGGTTAAAGCCCTTTTGATTGGCAGCCGCCGTCAGATGCAGGAGACGGCTGAGGTGCATCGTGAGCCTGGAGTTTAACGGAGGCTGGGACTGTTTAGGTATGTAGTTTTTAAGACGGAGAAATATATTGCGTATGGTATATTTTTAAGTGCGAATGTCTTGCTAGCAAAATTTTGTTTCTCACGTGGAGGTCTTGTTGTTAGTTTTATTCTATTCTATATAAGACCTCACACCAAATATGGTCTAAATATAAGACATACAATTAAGTACTTCAATTACTGAGGTACCCGTAACCTCGGCAGAACACGGTTTTATTTCGTGGTTCCCAGAAAAAAAAACAGCAAGCGGGCCTGAAGACTGCCTCTGGCGATTGGATGTGTGAATTCTAAAAGAACTTGATGTGAACTGGTCGTTAAAACTACATTAACCGTTTTATAAGCTTGATTTTAACCAAAAGCGTCTAGGTACTTAACAGCACTGCAAATTAACCAGTAGTTTCTTGCATTATCAGCCATTTAACGTTCCCACGGTTCGTCACAGGCATCATCTCTAGGTATAAGAGGGAATGGGCCAAGTTCATTAATCCTTAGTCAACGTGCGGATTGTTGAATGTCATATGTCTTCGAATTTTTAGTTCTGGTATCATTTTTTTTTATTGTCAATACGCTCGCGCTTGACCACTATCTCACCTGATGATAAGCGATGATGTGGTCGACGGTGAAGCACGCTTGTCTAGAAGTAACCTATTCACTCTTGACTTAAAGACCCCTAGATGTAGCCATCGGGATACACAGATTCCGGCAGGGAATTTCACATCACATCACATCTACATGTATCCTCATGACGTTTTCAGGTAAGTTTAGACTACGACATTGTACACGGTACATTCAGTGTATAAATCGAGTTTGACTAAATGAAAGAGAGTGTCTGCGAAATTTATGTGACACGACAATTAGTGTCGCATCAACGGCTGTGTGAACACGTTGTGTCCAAGTGTCTAATGTAGTTGAAAAGTTTTCGAACAGGTCCGATATTTTCAATACACCGCACCGCTTTTGAATAATGAGTTTCACGTGGAGCAAGGAAACTAAGAACCTTATCATATTTGCTCTGGTAGCACAGAGCTTTGAAATGTTTCATCCAGTGATTATATAAAAAATCTTTTTTACAAAAAAAAATACTACCGACTTCCAACTAAAAACACTACAAAGTGAAAAATTACTTTCTTTTTCGAAGTCGGTGTCTTTGGTAGGTACCCATTTTTTTCGTTATGGACACCGACTTCGAAAAAGAAAGTTATTTTTCACTTTGTAGTGTTTTCAGTTGGAAGTCGGTAGAATTTTTTTAGTAAAAAAGATTTTTTATTATTTCACTTTTTAGTTGTACCTATTAAACAACTTGCCTGTAGTGAAGTACTTATAATGCCAGAATAGATTATCCAAATGCCATGAAAATCTGCGTACCCCTTGAGAGCGTTCTGGCCTGATGTTATGTTATGAAATGGTATAAACAATAAACAGACATGCGATTGCAGCAATCCCGAGAGATTTGTCTTTATTTATTGAAGAGTTCTGCTCTATATCTCCGAAGTTCTTCATAAGATCTTCACCAAATTAAAATGGGACCAATTTCGAAACAAACTCTAACAAACAAAAAAAAAGTATTTTCAAAGTCGCTCCACAATTGACGGAGATATCGGAGAACATAACAAAAAGCAATCTCGAAGTCGAACATAGAACCTCCTTTTTGGGAAGTCGGTTAAAAAACAGGCTACACTATTGTTGAAGCTCGAGCACTACGGAATTAGACATACAGCCCTTGAGTTACTTAGATCATATTTAAAAGGCAGACAAGTTAAAGTTCAGGTAAATGGCGTAAACTCACTAGGGTCTGAAATGACAATGGGTGTTCCTCAAGGCTCGATATTGGGTCCATTCCTCTTTTTAGTTTATATTAACGATTTACCCCAATTACTACAATATCAACCGAAGATGGTGTTGTTTGCTGATGACACATCTTTGATATTTAAAATAGATCGGCGGTCACAAAATCTTTTTGATGTGAATAACTCTATTCTTCAGGTCCAGAATTGGTTCACAGCAAACAATTTGGTACTAAATGAAAAAAAACCAAATGTATTAGATTCACATTACCGAATGTTAGAAGTACCGAATGCGACATCATATTGAATGGCGAGAAGCTGGACTTTGTAAATCAAACAGTTTTCCTGGGAATCACTCTAGACGACAAACTGCAATGGGGTCCTCACATAACATCTCTTGCGAGTCGGCTAAGCTCAGCCGCTTATGCTGTTAGAAAGATAAGACAGTAAACGGATGTAGAAACCGCGCGTTTGGTCTATTTTAGTTACTTTCACAGCATTATGTCATACGGTATTTTTCTGTGGGGTCGAGCGGCTGACATTGAATCCATATTTATATTGCAAAAGAGAGCTGTCAGAGCAATATATAAGTTAAGTCATCGAGAATCTCTTAGGGAACTATTTAAAAATATTAATATTATGACAGTTTCTTGCCAATTCATTTATGAAAATATTATGTATGTAAGGAAAAATATACATCTCTTTAGTAAAGTCAGTGATAGACACAAATGTAATACGAGAAATAAAGATAAGTTAGATCAACCATCTTATAGACTAGCTAAAGTAAACTCATCTTTCATGGGGTACTGTGTTAAATTCTATAACAAAATACCTTGTGATATATTAAAACTAAATGAAGGTAAATTTAAAACTTTAGTTAAAAGCACACTTTGTAAACAAGCATATTACAAATTAGATGATTATATTCAAGATAAGAATGCTTGGAAACATGCTGGTCCTGCTCCATAGGGCAATCGTTAGCGTGGACAAAATCAAATTTGTCAATTTATATTCCTATTCATAGTTATTGCCTTTTTTTTTTTTTTAGAATTTGACTCACACACTGTTCCGTTGGTGTTGAATTAGGTATTTTACCTATGTTTGCAATATTTGTAAGTATGTGAGAACCATGTTCCGATTTATCACATTAATAAATTTACCTGTTAATGCTTTTAATACTTTATACCTGTACTTAGAGTATAGTGTATAGTGCTATTCTGGGTGCATCGTCCTCACATATAGGAATTTATTAATGTATGTACTTATGTAAATATTGTAAAACACTTTTTTTTTAAAAGAGTATGTATGGAGTTTCTTGTGCATTCTTCTCCATAACAAGCTACTTTTCCGAATGCACGGTAGAATCAATTTTTATTTTATGATTTGTTACTTTTAATTCTGACGTTCAAAAGTGCCGCTTTTTGGCCCAGTTGAATAAATATATTTGACTTTGACTTTGACTTTGAGGCGGCGCTGGTAAGTTTAGCAGAACAGTTTAAAATTATCGTGCCAGAAATAAGCAGAAAAATTCATAACTTACGGGCACAACTTAATAATGGTATTTTATAAGAAAAATAAAAGAGTGGACAAGGAAGTGATGAAAATTATACTAGTGCTTGGGAATATTTTGAGGCTCTGGTACTAAGGCTCAAAGCACACTGAGACGAAATCTAAGTGGATTGCGAACTTGTATAAAAGTGTGCAAGTAGCATGCGTGCCAAATCAAAACAAATAATTTATTTACATAATACATGTTAAAAAGGTGTTACAGGTATAAAAGTTACATTGTATTATAACCTTATGAGGTGTGCAAATTATATATTAGTTACTATTGCAAGTTATACACAAATCAAATCAAACTTCATACTGCTTCTACTGCCATAGTGCTGCAACTTCTGATTGGTGAATGCTCACTTATATGCAAGTTACAGGCATGTGTATTTCGCACAAATGCACATAAATTATTTGTATTATGCTAATGCTCCACCTGCGTCTAAACGCGTAATTCAGCATGTTAGTTATGGCGTTACATAGATGTGGCCAATATTTTAACGTCTTAATTTACAAACGGCATTACTAATGGCAATAGCTCGGGTGGCGGTTTTTTGACACGTCAAACAGTATGCGGATACATTAACGCCGTCTAATTCTGCAGGGCACACGCGTAGGTCAAGGACATATGCAATTTGTTCTTTGGGGGAAACTGCATTATTACGACAATAATGGAGCGGTCGAATCACACTTATTTTACAACATGCTGGGCGAGCACAGCCTCTGTGATAGACTTGAGTAACGCATTTTATCACGGTTTTCGCTGCCAGACTTTCGTAAACATGTGTGACTCAAGCCTCAAGCAATTGTAGCCCGTGCTAGTCCAGCAACAGCCTTATTGCGTAAGTGACTTCGGCAAGGCAAAGGATTTTGACCCCATCAATCGACCAATCACATGTGAGATAAAAGACGCGACGTGGATTTCCGTTTATGTGATAGATCGATTGATGGGGTCAAAACCCTTTGCCTTGCCAAATTCACTTACGCAATGAGGCTGCAGGGCAGCTGCTTCAACCTCCATCGTTGAGTATGTTATTAACGCATTACTTTAATAGGAAATACCTCTTGATGGCGTTGTACCTAAATGTAATTTATGACTTGACGCGTAGTTGTAAGTTAACACTAACGTTAACGCAGGTGGAGCAAGTAGCATTATTATAAAAAAGACAAGCGCATTCGAACTTCGAATTTTCGAATGCAATTGTCTCTTCTAACTAGACAAAGTAACATTCTATTGGCTACAGCGATTGTCAAAGAGGCTTTTGACAAAACGTCATACTATCAGTAATGACGGTTGACGTATTGCCCTGTAAAGAATTGATGAAGTGCTTGTCAATCCCATACATTTTTGATATTTTACTAATCGCTATCGCGACGCTTTCGTCGACAAAATGACCACGTGACATTACTTTTCAATAATGAGGGCTTCTGTTTTTGTGCTAACCAGTTTGCGCCACTGGCGAGTAAGATGCATAAATATAGCTGTTATTGAACGTAACATATTATGCGCACGGATGCAAAGTTTGAATTAAATTTATTTCTAATGCCGTAGAAGTGCGATCAAATATAAAATCGAGTATGCTACAGTTTCGCCAAGTCCCTTTTTTCGAAAAAAAGAAAGATAAAGTTTTCTGAACAATAAAACTCTATTAAAGCGGTGGTAGGTAAAACCCGTACAGTGCGTGCGCCTCCCATGCTCTGTCCACCGCCCTGATGAAGCACGAACTATAAATCGTCTATTGAGCAAGTCAAACCACGTTTGTCTCGTCTCTGCGCAAGTCTCATCTTTCGTGGCACGCACTGTACCTATCTGAACCTGCCATATTTTGACAAACTCAGCCCTCATTGTTATCGCTTCTAGTATTCCACTTAGTCTTTTGTCTAGAACTCTAGAGCCTGTGGACTCTGCGTCAATATGCTGTAACCCTTACCACTAACAGTAACTACTTACCATACAACCTTGAACACCACTTAGCTGACGCGCGAGTTGCGCAGGCGACTGAGTGACATTCGTCACGGCTCGAGCAGTTCTCACGAGCTACCCGGCTACCCGTGTTGCTCATAGGGATTAACGTATGTGGAACAGGGCTGCTACGAGGTGTTAAACGGTTTATTGGTATAATTTGTGTTTCGAAGTAACGGAGATTAGTAAATTATCATGGCGTTGCTAAAAATATGGACAGAGTGGAAACTAAAACGTTTCTAGAACGGTAGTTATAAAATTGAATATAGAGCCTCCCACTTGGTGGAGCGACGATCTGCCAAGCGAGCACGGCCTATGTGATAGGCTTGAGTCACGCATTTTATTAAGGGTTTTGTTCCCAAACTGTGACAAAAATGTGTGACTCAAGCCTGTCACAATAGGCCGTGCTCGCCCGCCTGGTCAAGGCTGCGGGAGTTCGGTGGATGTGAAACGCACGTGACCGATCAGTGTGGCGACGTTTGGGGAAGGCCTAAGTCAAGCAGTGGACGTCTTTTACCTGCAATGATGAAGATGATAGAGCGGGGTGATAATACCGGCTTTAGCGGCACTGGACCGGTCTGAATACGTGGATATTTAATAAAAGGTAGTAAAAATCTAATCTAACTGCCAATATACTGTCCCACTGCAGCGCAAATACCTCTCTCTAGCTTTCAACACAATTCTAGCTTCCACTAGAGCGGACCAGTCCTTTTGGTAGAGTAAAAATACTAGTTCAAATAGATCCAGCGTATTGCTAGCAGCCAAATTACATTACGGTTACAACACAGATCAACCATTAACCTACAAAGGAGTTTGCCCAATCTTGATTTTATTGATGCCGAAATCCATTTACAAAACTCTCCAAAAAAATATGTTCTTTGAGTCCCTACATTTAAAGCTTCCACTACTTGTAATCACACAAATCCTGGTGTCAGTGTCAGCCCTGCACAACGTGTCAGAGTTGGTCGACAGTGACAATTCATTCAGGCCAGCCTACCTGCGCGCGCGGCTAATCCAAGTGACATACGAGACGTGTACCATAGAGCAGGAGGATTGTGGATGGTGCTGAAATTTGTGCCTACTATGATGAAGCCTCGATGGGTTAAAACTCTATATAAGAAATGCAACTAACATATCAGACTAAAATAAAGAGAAGTTTTCGGATGCACTTGTAGTAAGTCAATTCAGCATAAGCCAGTCGTCCACTTTTAGATATAGGGCCACAACGGCTGATCCCGAGCTGTCCATATCTAGCAGATTCCTGCGTCCTTTAGCAGGTCTTCGGTCCACTGTAGACTCAATCATCGGCTGCTTCTCGTTCTGTTTTAACAAAACAGAACATATTTGTAAAATTTGTCGCAGACCTTTACAAACACTCAAAAAACCAGAACCTAAGGGCAGGAATTCCTAGAAGTGTTTACTTAACTCTGAAAAACAACACTTAAGTCAATAGCAGTTTTTATAAGTAAGCATTTTACCACCTCTGTCATATATACCTAATCTATGTGATTAGCTCCGGGCTGACGATTTGAAGCATTTATAGGTCCGTATTGATCAGTGAGTGGATTTATTACGGCTTCGGATCGAGACGGATTGTCTCGAGACGGTCCCACGATGATAACATTTATTGTTATAGACATTTGACTACTTCAGTATCGGTTTATTGTTGCTGCTGTAAATTCCTTTAGAGTTCTTGTTTGGGATTGAGGACTGGACTGTCGTGTGGGGAATTATTGATTTTAATGTTGTTACGGTGGTATATTGGACTATTGAAATGAAACCGGCCAAGTGCGAGTCGGACTCGCGCACAAAGGGTTCCGTACCATTATCGCATAGAAACGGCAAGAAGATCACGTTTGTTGTATGGGAGCCCTACTTAAATATTTATTGTATTCTGTTTTTAGTATTATATGTTATATCGGCAACAGGAATAAATCATCTGTGAAAATTTCAACTGCCTATAGCTATCACGGTTCATGAGATACAGCCTGGTGACAGACGAACAGACCGCGGAGTCTTGGTAATAGGGTCCCGTTTTTTACCCTTTGGGTACGGAACCCTAAAAACAAACATAATTTTTTTTTGTGTTTATTATTTGTGGTTATATGTCTTCAATAGTTTGGAGGATCTATGAAGATTAAGATATTTTACGATGATGTGTCAGGATATAATCTGGACCTGAAGGACCTGTGTCCTGGTTTCGGACGCTAAATTACAATTCATAGCTCTGAAATAATTGACTTTCAAAATGTATTCGATTTTAAATAATCGTAGATTCTAATCATCCCAATTTTCAAAGGAATTATTCAAAAACTTATATACCCAACCTGTTTTACCCGACTACTCCAAAAGGCGGGTAATGTTTTTCTCATCAAAGGCCAAGCTCAAGTAAACAAACTTGAACATGAATGGAGCAATGATCATCATAAACCGGAAGCTACCACAATGGGTGCATCACTCGAAATTAGTGCAACATCAAGATACAACTCAAAGATTACTGAGCTTCCCTAACTCAAATCATATATATCTCTAGTATACGCACTTGAGTTGGAAAACGCAACGGTATACTAAACTGTAGCCTAAATAGTTATTAATATTTTTTTTTAAATTATCTATTGGCTCGCGCTTGACCACTATCTCACCTGATGGTAAGCGATGATGTGGTCGACGGTGAAGCACGCTTGCCTAGAAGTAACCTATTCACTATTGACTTAAAGACCCCTAGATTTTAGCTACCGGGAAACACAGGGAATTCCAATCCTTAGCTGTACGCATAATAAAAGTGTCCCCAAAACGTTTTGTGCGTATGGGTGGGATGTCCACCATGTACCGATGACGCATCGCCGTGCGTCTGGTTGTCCAAGCAAGTTTATTTGTATGTTTATTTTTCAAATAAAAATCATTATGCAATAGATATGTAGGTCTTATATGCATTAAACATGATGTCGATACTAATTAATTATTATCTATGTCTGTGGCCTAAAACCTGCTGTACTGATTGAAAAGTATTAGGCTAATTAAATTTCGAGAATTCATCGGCGCGAAGAAGAAATCTTATGCAAGCACCAAAAATGAAACACACAAAATAGTTTGTGATTAGAATAAACGACTACCTAAACTCAGCAAGCAAGGGCTGAACTAAAACGCGTCGTCTATACCACCTAGTGCGTACCCCAAAGATGCCAATCTCGGCGGATGCAACGACTTATATGGTCCATCGTCACATAATCGCGTTTTTGTATTTAAATGTCCGCGATTTGAATACAATGTAGTGCAGCTACCGAGATCGATCGTAGTCGCCTTGTAATGGGCTGGGCGAGACAAACCACTTAAAATTTCAAAACCAATAAGGAACTATATAATCTCCACGTAAAGTTCTATTTTTAGTGGCACATTTTGGCGGGTTAAGATGTTCTTGGTTCGAAATTGAGGTTTGGGGTGGACAAAAATTTTCACACCATTGAAGACGTTGATTGTTCTCCTAAAGTCAATAAGTCAGAGAAACGATAAAGGATTCACCTTCGTAGAATTGTGTGAGGATTTCATGGACTTACTGCACCTATTTAGAAGAAAATAAAAACTATGAGAAATTTTTAGGATCGGAAAATATGTCAAAATCATAATTTCAATGATGATTCATATTTAAGCATACATAAAACCGATACAGCTTAGCTAAGGAAAAAAATCTCCACTACCTCATGATCTTACTAAGAACAAAAAAACATAATACGCTTGCCTAAAATAATTATACTTCAAAACATAATTGCATTCCAACGCCCACGCCAAGCCGTAATTCCAGAAATTGATTTTGACGTAAACCTTAAGAAGGACACGAGCCACAATTAACAAAGAACCCTTGAACCCCGATATTATCGTAACAGCCTCAATTTCGACCACAAAATTATGTCATTCAAAAATACCCAGAAATAAACTATCAAATTGCATTTTAAAGTCGACCTCACACATTTAGGGGTTGTTTCCCAAAAATCCACGGGGATTCTTAAAAAATGAATTTGAATACAGTAGTCTCCGGCCAGGTGTTGTCGGACAGTTTTTTTTTCAATGTGTCACAGATCTTTATCAGAAGGACGGATTTAACAACCTCGTAAGCGCGGTCGCGTCAACTTTTTTATTTTACTTTTTTTGTCTTAACGCGTCAAGCCAGTCACGTCGAATTAGACAAATCCTTTTAGCTGAACATTGATTCCTGTGGGTGAGAACTTTTTATTTTAGCATTCATGTTGGGTATTTTGAATTTGGTCGTGACGCGTTCTTTTTTCAAATAAAAGCGCCTTCAATATTGCTTTTTAATGAGAACTGTTAAAGTAATACCATGGAATATCTGTTGTTCAGAATTTAAAAGCTGACGAGTTCCCAGAATGTCCATTTCACTGAATCCCAAAATATCCTACTGAAACCCATAACTTAAAATCCATACAGGTTTCCAACTCAAAAACTAACAAGTTCATTGCCAAACACTTGCCCAGAAAACACTACCTACTCCAAACTATAAGAATAAAAACACGAAATCCCATCAATCAAGTGCTCGAAACAACTAAAGCATCGTATTCTGTCAGTGCTCGACATTCGAGCACATTTTTCAATGTAAACAAGCAATTATTTGAGGATGAACCCCAGCAAGTGACACAAAAGACTCGTTTAATTCAAAGCCCCACTACTGACAAATTGTATCAACTGTTATATTCAATTGGATGGTTAAAGATTTATAATTTATGATTTTAATGTAAGCATGCATTTGGAAGGGATAAAAAAGTTATATAGAGAAAACCTGTTTGAGAAGAAGCAAAAGTTTACGAGTCGTATAATTTTGCGTAGTTGGGTATGTGGAAATTACTGGCCTTGGATCCTCCAAGATAGACTTAAAGAAGACTGCTGAATGAATAAAATTATAGAAGAAAAGTAAATGAAAAACTCCAGTGACAAGCAAACGGGTACTTGTACAGGTAATTTACATTGCTTGGTAGGTCGATGATGATAATGCCAGGATACGGGATGCACAGAACCGGCCGATGTAGCATTGCACAGCACATTTGGAGGAGTCCTATGTCCAGCAGTGACAGAGGATGACGACGATAAGTTGATGAACTTGTTTTGTTTCAGAATGAGTCTTGCTACGATCCCAATTGTTGCAAATTATTTACTCAAATGATCATCGCAATTTTGTACAACTTCTCTTAACCATGTAATCGCAGAACGAATGGATCTTACGACTGATTGCAAATAGTGAGGAAGAAAAAAAACTTCTCTCTACCGTATCAACGGCATCAATGAACATGTTTTTCTTTTGTTTGAGATAAGCACGCCACACTAGGTACTCCGAACTACTGCAACTCCTGAAAGCTAGTATCAACAGGGGCGACCACAACAAATGCACGGAGGCGATGACTTTCCAGTCCCAGAGAGACGCTAAAATTGACTTGTTCTTTAAATTTTTTAGATCGCTTCTCTATGTTCTCTATGCTAAAAGTATAATCTTATTGCTATTGTATATTAAATCAACACCATCACCATTCCAAACCAGTTGACCCTCAAACAATACTCCGAAATCTGTTCCTCCTGAGACCAGTAAAAACAAATGTTCAATTCATTGTGATCTATCATCAATAATTCTGCCGCTCCCCTAATCTGGCTGGATCTAATCATACATCATCCGCGTCGCATCTGCGTGTTTAGACCGCGCTTATAAAGTCGCCAGTGTGTTCCAACAGGGCAGTTGCTACCCTCTTCTGAAGCAGAAATACACGGGAATGTGGTTATTACAGGAACGCGGCGTTTGGTCTGGGAGTGTATCAGATGTCCTCCAGTATAGCATTTGAAGGCAGGCAGGATTCTTTTCCTTTATAACAGTTTATTTAGGTTTTTGTTGAAATTTAAACATCGGTTAGTACATAATCGTTAATCATGAACTGTTGTGATTACCTACACACTATTTGAAGCTCGCGCTTTTATGTGTTTGTGTCATGGGCATCATTGCAAAAGAAAAGCACTATATTACTTAAGAGACGTGTTTTTTAATGAGTTAAAATAAATGTAATTAGCCTGTCGCAATCCGTAACTGGACTCAAGTCTTGCCCAAAGTACACCACTTTCTACTCGTCTCCTGGCTCTAGTCAGTCCCTGCTGCTTTTTTAAGATGGTCCGTCTACCTTGCGGATACCAACGTTTACGTTGTGAGCAACTTTCTAAATAAACATAGAATATTCGCCTATTTGCTAATGAGATGCAGAGAAACAACAAACACAGCCTCCAGAGTGCTCTACCACAATATTTCCTCGTATATTTCCATTACAACGGGTCTCAAGAGAGATGGGAGAATTAAATGACAATTTTAACACAGCCCTGAACTCGTAAAACATTCATCAATTTCGCAAATGGTGTTTAAATACATATGTGGCTGGTTTGCTTTATTTTAGTTTATATTTTGTATTCTTATCTGGATAATCCAATGTGTGTGTGAGGAAGACAGGATTATGTAGAGATTTATACTTCTACATTTAGTGAGCACTGGAGCAGCACAGCACTTCTGCATTTAGTAAGCACTGGAACAGGACTGACAGCACTGTCCATATCCAACTGTAGTTAGTAACCTGCTGTTTCACAGGAACCACTGCAGAAACCACTGAAGAGAGCGAATAACGGTAGATTGTAGAATAACTGAATATTTTTTAGGAACGGTATTAGTGGAACGCAAAAACTTATCAAGACAAACCAAAGATTAAAGAGCAAACTTTTTCTACAAGAAACAAAAAAGGTGCCAAAAAAATTGTCGACTGATTTTTTCGTAACAACCTAACTCAGGACATAAAAAAATATATCAAAACTGACAGAAAAAAATGGTCTTTAATACGGGGGCGCTAACCCTTCGCTTATAATGGCTAAAACGACCGGTCCCATCAAAATTGTCGGTGTTAAAATACACCCCATTGTGGCGCACTACGGCTTCTTAACCCCAAACTAACAGACAATTTGGAAGCCGAAATTGTATTTATAATAGTCTTTTTTGTTGTCAATCGAGTTTTTGTATTCCTTTTTACACAATTAAAAAAGAGGTTTGATCAATTCTTCTTTTGTAAAGTTGAAACCAATTTATGGACGGGCGAAGTAATGTTGACAGACTCCTTACAAATGGATGGAAGACCTGAATGGTTTACAATGGATAGTTGTTAATGTTACAGCGGAAAATGTAGTAATATTACGTCATACGGACTGACAATGTTGCGTCACTAAATTTCGACAATCTGACTGTATCTATTCAGTTGATCGCCGGTTTAAACATAGGCCCTTAACGAGTCCATAATGTAGTTCATAAACTTATATTCACTAACTGTTTTACACAGCTAACAACGTTATATAATAGAAAGGAAACTTTATTTTTAAAACAAAGGTGTAAATATGTACATATTTAAACACTAAACAAAAGTAAACTTTACAAACTTATACTAAAACTTACTACTTACACTATATACAAAAGAAAGAGACAAGTCCATTACTCCTCCAATATAAATGAACTTGAACCCTGGAGTTTGTCACACACAGTTTGACGACACGATTGAAGCAGTGGTTGAGCGATCGGCTGCTATGCTGCGTGTCACGGGTTCGATTCCCGCACGTAACAAATATTTGTATGGCCTCTAGATGATTGTTCCGGATCTGGGTGTCTTATGTATGTGAATTTAAATGTTTGTAAACGCACCCACGATACAGGAAGAAATTCCTAGTGAGGGCAATGTTAATAAAAGAAAAAATGTTTCATTAGGCAAGAAATTTTAAGATAGAGGATCGAGATGGATGGATGGATGGATGGATGGATCTAGAGCCGAAGATCATATAATAAACCTGTTAATTAATAGAACAATGAATACTTATGTGAGTGAAGAAAGCAAAAAAGAGATGGAGTAACTTTTCAATATTATCTCTCTTTACTATCCTGCTCCCAGATCGCCTAATATGATTCATGACAATTCTTTAAAGATTCAATTCTATATTCTAATTTATTCAAAGAAATTCTACTCGACTCCAATTGACTCAATCGCCAAAACAACGGAAAACAACTCGCAATTTAATGTCATTAATAACAAACTGTTAATTTGATTGAGTCGAGTTCGAGAAAAGACGAATTCGAGAATGACTTACAATATAGAGTCGAGTTCGAGAATGACTTAGAATATAGAGAAAGTATTATTTCTTCTTTATAGATTGTTCAAACAGTTATATCTTTTGTATACTAATTTTTAGAACCACGAATTATATTATCCTCTGTTATAGCAAAATACAAAACGGTCTTTCGGATCACCTTTGCCTTGAAGATTATACCCCTGCAACTAACACACAAAATCACATCCGATCAACAACACACTAAATATGCTGTTCCTACAAGCTTGCAAACAACACCAGTTGTACAAGGATGTAATCCAACAACACAACACGACAACATATCGGTATCATCGCAACAGTTGTCTATGGGCGCCCTGGGGTAGCTCAAGAGATGAGTCCGTATGGCGAGGGATGAACCCGATTTCATTATGGTTATCTATAGCGATTAATTTTGGGTTTTGTTGTGGAAGCACTCTTAATTTATCGTTTGGTTGTCCATATGTGACGGATTCGGTAGAGGCTGGGTTGATTGACAATGAATTATTTACCAAGATGACTTTCAAACTGAACGCAAAAAAACAAAATATTGATTTAACTGTTATTTTATTTTAAACTAGCTGTCCCACGCGGCTTCGCTCCCATCAACTGGCTAAATACCTACCCTATCCTACTTATCCTACATACATGAATGTTGCGTAACTTTTTAACTGCTTACGCAGCGCACGCAACGGAATCTCTCAAAAAGGAATATTTTTGCCCGTTTTTGGAACATTTTATATTTATGCACCACTCCTATTGGTCATAGTGTGATGTTATATAGCCTATAACCTTCCTCGATAAATGGACTATCCAACACAAAAAGAAGTTTTCAATTCCAACCAGTACTTCCTGAGATTAGCGCGTTCAAACAAACAAACAAACTCTTCAGCTTTATATTATTAAGTATAGATTTAACCTTAAACTTTTATTTGTGTGGTACGACTATACCATTCCCATTCATTTGTTTTGTGAGATAATTTGCTATTAAAACAGGTCATTTTGAAAACAGGTCGATCTGCTCATATGTCATTTTCCAAATAGAGCGTTTTGATACGGAGTCTAAAATAAGTGCAGTTTGCTCTTATGTTTAGATCCTGTCTCGATTTAAGTAAATATAAATTTTATTCGCATCTCAACTGTACAATATTTTATTATTTCTTTTTTTCGTGATCGAAGGGAACTACTGAGATGTTAAAGGGAAAGTTAAAAATCTCAAGCGTTACTGATTCGATCGGCAAAGCGGTCTTTCTTCAAACCGAAATACAGAACATTTTTTTTAAACAGAAGTAATAAGAATTGTCTGTGAATTATAGTATTGTAGGTAATTTGGAAAAAGATTTTCAAATTTTTTCTTTCTGTATGAAATTAGTTGAACCTTAATTATTAAATTTTAATCCATTATCTTTTGTTGCAGGTTAAACCGAGCTCCCGGCAACGGACACCATCACTCTTCAAAACAACGATCCAATATTTTTGTTTTAGCAGCCGTACTTCCGAAACGTAAGACATGCCAACATTATGAAAAAAAAAAACAACTAAAGCAAATTAAAGAAAAGTTGCATTTTCAAATTTAAAATTTCGAATCCGCGCGAATCCCCTCGCGATTGGTGCAAAGATAAACCAATGGAAGGGGGTCTCATTGTTACAATATCTGCCAGTATCGCGATAACGCTCGAAGGGTGCAGGCGGTTCTGAAGTGCATAGATAAGGAATAATGCGTCTCGTATCACAAGCAAGGGTGCTTGTTGACTTTATGGCATACTAAATTTAGGAAAGAGGCATTCAGATTTGAATAATAGCGCCGTCACTTAATCTAAGTCTGTTTAGTTTTTTTAGTTACCGTTCTAACGAGCTTGCTATCGCTTCTAGCTCATTTGCATACCGCTGTCTATGCGTCAATCACACAAATGAGTGCTCGATTGATTGATTGATGATCGCCGATGAGCGTTCATTCAGTACTCGTTCAACTGGTTTACTCACTACTTTTTTACTATTGACCCTAACTGATGAAATGGTGATTTGATGAAGTTTAGATTATTACCAGAGTCTATGGCGCCGCAATTATTGTTTATGCGCTGAAGGTGCATTTGATTTGATAGATTGTGTTGCATGTAGTGCTGATGAATTAATGGTTCTTAAGGGCTTCGATTTTGAAACTGCTCATCAGTTTACGTAACTGTTTTTGGTCAGATCTTGTTTAATTTAAAAAACCTTACTTCTAAAAACGTAGCTGTATTGCATCACAGTTTTTGGAGTTAAATTGAACAAAACGGAAAATTCCACATTCTTTCATTACATGAAGCATATAGAGGCTCCAAAGCATTTTCTTTAAGAAACACTTAAGACTCCTTATCTTATAATTAAATTCGAGGCAAACATAAAAACTTCTGTCTTTATTTTCAACATCTGCCGTGTTAAAATTGATCAAACAAGATTTTTATTAGATTATAAATATACTTAGACACGATTCAAAACTTGAAGTTATCTAAAGGCAACCAACAAACAGATCTTTAACCAACATTGCATCTATACGTAACGCTGTTTAGGAAAAGCTAATGAGAGCTTCGTGTCATACTCTGAAATATGCGTGTCTATGAAAAGTTACACTAAAGACAACAGTAACGAACGGTCCCAGTGATTAGCCATAAAACAGCTCATCATATCCGCAACATCATAGGTAATTTCAGCACTAAATGAGTTAAATCAAACTGAGGGATGCGACCCCATGCCATAAATCCATAGAGAACATTAAAACACCGCCCATTACACGAAGGAATTGCCCCAAAATGCCTCAAACATGTGTCCTATGGCGACCTGTCATCGGGGTTGCCAGCACAATGGATAGAATTATATTTTTTTTGTGTTGGCAACACGACGACAGACGCGCGCCGCGGGATGCCGCCACGCCCTACCTTGTTGCCGTTTTGTTTAGAACACTATTCATTTGTGGATTCATGAAGAGAGTAGACAAATGTCCTGTTGTTGTTAGTTCAAGAGGTTTTGCCTCTCAGAGGCCAAATGAGGTGTAAGAACATTATTTAATCTCAATTAATATCGCTAGACAAAGAACCAACTGGATATTTTGGATAGAACTCGACGTTTACTTGTTACTTGATATGCCATGTCGCTAACAATCTTAATAGTTTAAAAAAACATACCAACTGTGCAAAGAGCAAGGCATTTCAGAGCAGCGTGGCCAGTAGCAGAAATAGGTATCAAAAAGGAAAAAAAGAATTTGACAACCCAAAGATCCTCGTAAAGTTTTCGGATTCGAATCCTAAGCAAAGGAAATTAACCCTCTGCATTCCACCCGTCTACTCTATGCCCAATATTTCCAACTAGGCGTAGAGTTCGCTACACGCAGTCCCTCACAAGTTACAAGGGTAGCATTTTGTGCACCACATCACAATAATTAGCCCTTCGCTAATAGCGGGCCAGGCTGTAATCTGTGGTACTTAGTGCACTTAATCATAGCTTGGGAGAAGGTATGCCACTAAAAGGTTAATTACTTGTGATTTTTTGTATAATGGCTAAATGTGTACGCCTCTTTGGTTGTAGGACAGTACCGAATATGTACGAATCATATTTAGAACAAGGGCTATTCTGCGTCGTAAAGAAATCCTTTCGCAAGGGTATCGATGGATTGTGCGTACGATTATTGGCAAGTCAGGCTTTTGCATTCATCTTTGAAAGTACTAGTTGTAGGAAACATTAAGATAAGTGCTATACTATAGGAGAAACTTGACTTCTCTCCAACTTTCTTACGCCGAGGTTTCTGAATTCACTCGAGCTTTATAGCTCGATTGACGAAGGTCTTGATCGAGTGACATTCTCACTTGTAGAAGAGGCGACGGATCTACCACTAACTTCGAAGTATATGACATCAAAAATAAACCAATATTTAATAATCATAATCTCCATGGGACACATATAACTTCTGCTTCACATTCTCCCTTTTCCGATCAGTGAGTGTTGCTCGTTGAGTTTTAAGCTCTATGGCACTCGACACCTCTTGACCAAATAGAATTACTTTGGTAATCGCACTCCTTTCGAGTAGACAGTCGTCAATCATGTACTAACTGTAGCACAATGTGTTGATGGGGTTTATAATATGGTGTTTTTTTGGTAATTTGGGATATAAGCTTCTGCCAGCAGCTTCTATCTATCATCCCAACGGAATATTATACCGGGATAAAAAGCCTCCATGCTATTCCATTCTATAATCTATATCTGTGCCAATTTTTATTCAGATCCGTATCCGATCCAAGCATCTATCCATCCATCCAAACGTTCGAAATTAATATTAGTAAGAGTAAGATAACTCATAATTCATTAGCAACGAAAATTATGTCTGGCTGAGGCATAAAGACTGTAGAGAAATGTCATCATTATATAAAAAAGCACTCTGTTAATGTCATCGCCGACGACAAACCGTTTGAGAACATTTCTCAGATCTTTGACTCAAAATAGCTCTTTTACTGTTTTGCTATATGTATATTTAATTTGCAGATCTCTAGTTTAGGTGCTTTAGTTTAGGATACACACTTTTTGTTTCTTTTCATTGTGATTAAGTTCGTTAACCTCGATTCGACTCGAGGCAGAGACTAAATTCAGACCTAGGCTGTGCCTTTAGAAGGTAAGGTTATGAAGGTTTAAAAACATAATATAAAATTGTAATATGTCCGATGTTAGATTGTCATTTTCACTAAATAATAAAAAAATGTGCAAAGTGTAACAGCTGTGTGTATTCGCATGGTGAGAGGCGCGTGCGCCGACAATATGGTGACGCGCCGGGCGGTAGCCACGGGCGATTTAGGGTTGAACTATTAATAGGAAAAAAATGGTTCCGAAATATTAAAGAGGTCTACTAAAGAAAAAGTTGGTGCCCTAACTAAAATTGAAGTTCGAAAGTATTCCCAGTCTGAAAATATAATATTTTCAGTTAGAATCTTGCTCCTCCATATATGGCAATATGAGATATGTTGTTGATCCCAGTTAGTAAGATATAAGCCTTTATTTATAACTTTTAATCTTTTTCAAAACTTTTCATATTTTGCCAGTTGAACTATCGATTGTCCCTAAACTATTGTACGTCCTCCATCCAAGTTCCGTGAAAGCCGCCCAACTGGTGCACGTAAACGAGTTCAAATAACGATTCAACCTACGGAACCCAAAAAATATGAACTCAAAGGATTTCTTGTTAAAATTTTTGCAACATTGCAGAGACAAAAGACCGCCCGGTGGGACGAACTCTCAGCAAACGCGCAAAATGCTCGGTAAACTTTACACAGTGGGCTCGCTTAGCTCCCGGCCAAAATATTGTTGAGAGGACTTCAACAGGCTCGCGCTGTGTGCCCAATATTTTTTATAATACTCTCAAGTTGAGAGGGTTCAAGTTTTAGAGCAATGTGTTGGCGCTTGAAATGGTTTTGAATCCAGTTCTGTTCAATCTTTACATTTTAAAATTTTTTTTCTAGGGGAATATTCTAGTTAGACACTAGAATATTCCCCTAGAAAAAAATTTTTTTTTCTAGGGGAATATTCTAGTGTCTAATAAGGTCTAATCTGTTAGTTTTTTAATGATTGATAAGATAGCTAAAGAAGTAAATGATAAATGATTTTATTTCTGTAAGTTGGTTTGTACAAACACTTTTACATGTCGATCATATTTTTTAAAACTAAATGAGGTCGGCGTTTCCTATCTGACTACTCTGAGAAGAAAGTCCGAAACAAACTCGGAGGTCACAGTCTCTTTGAAGTCCAGACAAAATCTTGATTAGATCATGTGAAGGCCATGTAGACTGAAGTCTGAAATGGTCTTTTGAGGAAAGTACCAGCCAGATTGAGTGGGCCTGTCCAGTCAGTGCACGCATTTGTCAATAACCGTGCAGCTCAACCCAGAATTTAAGAAGTTCAATGATTCGACGAACAAGTAGGTATGTAAGGATCGTGGCATGCTACCACGCCGCCATCATACGTCCCGCGGCGTTTTGTAGTTTGTGCCTACCCCTTGAGAAAAAGCGTGTGTTTATGCATGTACCAAAGTACCTATAACTAACAAATAGTGAGCGTCTGATGGGATTTCCTATCGGCAAAAATGACGAACTTCCACACAACCCTCATCCCCAATTTAACTCCTTTATTAATTTTCAAACATTATTCCTTACTTTTATTAGAAGAAACTCTTCCAGGCTTCGAGACCTAGAGGTTTAGGCTGTGCCGCGGTAAAGATATCTAACAGTATTCTATCTTCATACAAACGGTCGGAACGCGAGTCATACCTACGCGTTTCGAGTTCAGCCAACACTCGATACACTAAAGTCGCAAACAATCACGAATGGTGTGTAAGCAGTAAGCGTGCGATTTGTGAATATTTTTTTGAAATAAGTACAAGTACTTACTTACTTAATATAACAGACACCAAATTATAAACTATATTGTGCTGTTTTTGGTTGCTTGAATTCTTCTATAGCGCACCCAGAGATAACATTTTTCAATTACCTGGCACCTATGAAAGGCAAGACTATAAAAAAATATAGGTATACCTACCGAACTTACTAGTACGTAATTTGTTTTTTTTTTAATAGGTATTTATTTTGCTTTTTCCACCGAGTAAAATACCTAGATTAATAAATAAATAAGTTTATAGGATTATAAAGTGACACACGAGTGACCTTCATTCGCTAAAAAGATCTAGTAGGTAGTTTCATAGGCTAGGCTATATACTTACTTATGTACTTAGCTACTTACATATATTATTGAATTAGACGAATTAATATCATTATGAAATGATTACCAATGAGAGTTATAAATGGTAGGTATCTACCTAGTAATATTTAAAATAAGTATAATAAAAAATATAATATTTACCTCAGATTAGAGAAAATAAACTGGCTTATTTACAATCAAAAAACTAGAAAGAAACTCAAGTAGGCAGCCCTAATGCGTGTTTAGGTAACGCAAGCTTGTAGGCACCTATTTCAAGGACAGGCCCGAGTCACAATATTGTTAGATATCTTTACCGTGGCTGTGCGTTGTCGTCCGTCAGTAATTAAATTGATTTAAGATTTTTATCAAAATTCTAGAACATACTTAGAAGAATCTTTCGAATGCAAAGAACAGCTATAATTATATATCACGTATAATTTAAAGACACTGTATTTTAAGACACTACAGAGAAATGTCTGTCTATTGGCCAATTACATCAAAGCAAAGCGGTCCAATAGAGCGCACTGATTCAGCCAATTAATAAGAGATCATTAATATTCCAGCGATAGCCCATCAGCCCAATCCACTTAGCCGATTACACTGACGGTAAACTTGTAGATAATTGAATATTTTGCTACTACAATATATATATATATATATATAGAACAGTATAATATAATACAGTAGCTTAAAGGTACCTTTAAGCTGTTGTTACTATGATGGTAGGTATTCAAATTAACTTTAATACAAAACAGAGAAAAACTTCCTAGGTTAAGGTACTTGTCCCACTGCCGACGATCAGCGAGCAGCGAGTAGAGCTAGAACCTGGATACGGGTTGGAGAGCAGCGAGAAGCGAGTGTGTAGTTCCGATAGTTTTACAGCTCGACTATGAGCGATTGATTTTGTGCGACGGGCGATCACTCGGACCACTTGCCCGGGCGGTCAATCCTGCACGCGTTGGTTGGTTGATCTTTCGGCGTGAGCTCTGACCGCCAAACGAGCATCGCCGAACGAGTATCGCTGAGAGAGTAGTCTAGTGATCTTTGATAGCTCTTGTCGCTGCGACAAACTTGTGGTGAGAGAGTTCTCGCCGGCAGTGTGAACAGCCAGCGATCGACTATTTATACACGTATATTGCACAGTGGTCATGGCTGAGACCATGGAGGACCTAAGTACAATGCTTGATGACCTCAGTAGAGCTTCTGAAAGAGTGGGTCGTGAAATGAACATGGAAAACCCAAAGTCATGGTGAATGCCCATGTAACACCCATTCCTATCAAGATCGGAGACTCTGAACTCGAAGTTGTAGACGATTATGTCTACCTGGGACAAACGGTCCAGTTGGGTAAGTCTTCGAGAAAGAGGTAACCCTCGAATCCAACTCGACTAGGCGGCGTCCGGGCAGTTGCGCGGTATCTTCTCGGCCAATTTACTGCAGTGTCTCAAGACAAAAGTCCGATGACCAGTGATTATCTCTGGGACCGAGAGGTGGTCGCTCACAATGGGCCTCATCAGAAAGCTTAAAGTCACACGAAGTGCAATGGAGAGGACTATAATAACTTTATTTTTTTAATTTCTCACAAATTATAAATAAATATTAATAATTTGTGAGGAAATGTTGTTGTTGTTGTGGTTTGTGTTTGTTTGTGTGTAATTTGTGTTTATTATTATATTAATTATTTTTCTCATAAATTATCTTACATCGGTCAGATTCGACAATGATACACAACATCGGTAAGTATATATTGTGGGAGACTGGTGCCTAAGCTAGGTTCGTGGCCTGTGTTTCAGGACACCAGAAATATATGCACGGAGTTTCTTTGTGTGATCGCATCAAAAATGAGAATATCCGCAGGAGAACCAAAATTACCGACATAGCCCGAAGAATTGTGAAACTTAAGTGGCAGTGGGCAGGGCACATTGCTCGCAAATAAAAAATTAAACAAAAATTCAATAGGTCTACAAATATTCTGGTATTCGGCTGCATCGGGTAAGACTTGGACCTGAGCCCAATAAATTTGGGAAAACGCTACTCAGATAATGATGATGCTGACTTTGACTATCTACAAACTAATGTGCCATAATTAGACTTAAAATAGAAATTACAAAGTGAAAGTATAATCCAAGCTTCCTTGGCGAAAATACGCGAAAAAGAATTTAACGAGAAAATTATTATGATGAGAAAATATATTTTTTCTGTTACCATCAAAGCTAGGCATAAGAAAGAAACAGAATCTAAATATGCAAATTCACCGATTATAAAAATTTCAATACTATCATGTACATTGTATAGACAAGCTTATGGAAATATCTATACAATTGAAGGGAGTGCCCGTCTGCCCATGCAAACAAGGACTGTTCCCCGCTACAACAATCATACTTAGATTATCCTAATATCGTTTTCGGCAAGTACCGACGGGGAACTACGAAAATCGTAAACATTGGATTCGGTAAGGAAAACGAGTTTTATTTCTTTCTTTCTTGTGTCCTATTTGTAAGCTTTTGTGAACCAGTATTATACTAGACGTTTTTTTTTTTTAATATCAATGTAGAAAATGAGATAGGACACTCCCACTCCCAATCTACCACATTGTAGAAAATAATATTCTAATAAGAATATTTCAGCTTCTATTGTACCGCCCAGAATAGATTAAAGGCCAACAATGGAAGCAATTTGCTTCTAGTTACTGCATTCACTATCTATTCAATTTATTATCATATTAAGCGGTCTCCTACTTATAAACACATACTTTGAAAGCCATGCTACCTCATTTACGTACTGTGATAAAAATTAAAAGCAATAGACATTAATCAATTGATATCAAAAACTTGATGATGCACCTCGATATATTAAAATTTATTGCCGATTCTTATCGTAAAATTGATTTTAACAATCCAATTAGTAGAAATATAAAATAAAACCAGTTGCCGCCTGTAATCAAGAATTCAATTAATTGAATCTCTAATTTTTGTTAATCAATTTAATTACTCCTATTATAACTACAAATATATTGGTGTAATGGTGAATTTTCTTTACCGTTTCTCTGTTAATTTGATGTGTGAAATTGCCACCTGATTAATTAATGTAATCAATTATATAATGTAAAGTTCTTAGTTTAACGCCTTATTCATTAATATTTCTGGAAGTTAATTTAAGAGTAATTTGTTTAAATTATTTCTGTCCTGGTTAGGGACACCGAACTAGATTTGATTTTATTTTGATTCGACTGCCTACAAAGATAGTCAGACAGTGATGAAATCTATCAATAAATTATAATTAATCCTTGTTTGAGACTGGATAGACTACAGAGTTTGAATTTAGCAATAAAATATTTAAAAATCATAGGAAATCACGAGATTATTTGCATTTGAGAGAAATCTGACAACAATTTCGACGTTGGGCAAAAAATACATGCCAACCAATGGTGTTATATATATACTGAGGTAGATACGTTTTACTGAGATCTGCGCGATAATACAAACACAAGCTGACTAGCTTGAGTGAACTCAGTCCGTCCTGCGTCTGGCTGCGACACGAACGTATACGTTTGAACAGTATGTTTATCTCTTTCTGACAACGGGGTCCTATTTATAACTCTATGATCTTTTAACCTACTCAGTGATAAAAATAAAGTTCTATGTAGGTAGCTATAGTAAAGTAGCATGTTTTTATTTCTTTATAATGAGTATGACGTCTCTATTGCTTAAATCTCATTGATGCCAATCCGAAAAAAAACATGCTATGTCTTCTAGCAATACTATTTTTTTTAAGTAAATGTCGATTAACCCAGAATTCACAACGAATAGAAACGATCCAACCCAGCGTATCTAATCGCGATTATTCCAAACTCCATGGTTCTATGGCGTCAGTGATCACCCCCATGAATACATGATCAGGTGGTCCCGACTCCGACTCGGCGACGCGGGAAATACCTCATCTATATGCAAGGGTCAAACCGTTATAATATTTGCAAAAAAAAATCGCCTACAACCCTATGTGGTTACGACCTAGTCAGCATTGTTTATTTAATATTTTTTGCCGCTGAGCAAGATTCATATCTTTAATATTAACAGCAATTTTATTCAAATCATTTGTTGTAATTGCCTAATCGCTGTAAAATAACTGCTAGCATTTTACTTGCGGGTTCTCATAAAAAATTGCACCCTGTAGCAACTTAACCATGTTTACGTAACGGAACCCTGACTGATACTAAATTCTAATGGAACGGCCTGATATAACATCAGCAATACAGAATGGTATACGGAACAGAAAATTGTACGACACTCGACATTGTATGTATGTTGACCATTTAAAACCAATATTTTAGTCAACGTAAAATATCTAGGCTAGGAAATTTGTATCAACATAGGTACAGATAAGATAAGAAAATGTCGAACCATCGCTAATATTTGTCTACAAGTTTAAGTAGGTATGACGTCTAGTGGCAGACATGGAGCAAAATATCGGGCTTCCTCAAGGCAGTGCGCTGGGACCAAAACTTTAATGCAACTGTAGCATCATTTTTTGGGAAAATATATAAACGAATGCATGCCACTTTAGGTTGCACAACCAGCAAATGTGCGTTACTATCACATAAAACCCCAAATAAACCAATTTTATTAGCAACACAATACATTTAATCCAAAAATCACGTATCAATCTGTTAACCAAAATATCCTACTTCATTATACCAACAATCGAACCCCAAGGTTCAGGGACAAAGCTAATAATTAGATCCGACCGTTTTTGCTGGATTTTACGTAAAACTGTACTCGACACAAAGGAAATCCAATACCTACGTCAAAAAATCACTGTAATTTCGCACTCAGGACCGCCCCACACCAGAAAACTTAATCAGGACGAAGGGAGTTATATTTCTGTTTCCGATACGATATACTATAGCGTTTGAACACAGATTATCCAATCAGTTAAGATAAAGGACACGCTTTTTTACTTGGCAGACATACTGTTTAGGATTAACCGCCAAAATTTGACAGTTGCATTTTGACATTAGCGTTGCAGGAATAGAGTCGCGTTTTGTTTTTCTGGATGCGTTCAAGGGAACCATTTCTAAAGTTGTCTATTCACGGGCATGTCGCATGCAGGAGAGGCGCGCGTGGCGGTCACGTGATCGAGATTAGGAGGTGCATTCACGTCGCGCGCACAAAAGCGCGGGTCGCGGGCGAGACGTCAATTGTGTGCGGATTGGGGGAGGAAATTCGCCTAAGTTCGGTCGGATTTGAATTATAAATGCGAAATTCTACACTATTTGCATATCCCACGGGTGTAGCGCGTGTTTTTTTTACGATTAAAACGACACCTTTTTATGTCACATCAATGAATTTGAATAAATTAAGCAACATAAATATAATTCGTCAATCTAGAATTCTCTTCTTAATTGCCATTAATATAGATATCATATAGCTGTCAATATTTAGTAGTTTATTGGATAGTTAATTAGTGATTGGCAAAACAACTCGTAGATCCTGTTGTCTATGACTAATAAATCTGTTTCTTCATCATAAAATGCTTGTATAACAAGTTTAAATTATACCTGACCTGCAATTAACCTCACCAGACTTTAATATAATCACTTCCTTTTATTGTAGCAATTTTATAAAAAAAATAACGTTGTCTTACAAAAATGAGCAATAAAAGTTTTATCAGTTTGCTAACAGATATAGTATCCCTAGGTTAGTATAAGTTATTCTAAGTACACTATAAAATAAAAAATAAATAAAATCCATACTATAATGCGAAAGTAACTCTGAATGTCTGTCTGTTACCTTTTCACGTTTAAACCGCTGAACCGATTTAGATGAAAGTTAATATGGATATAGTTTGAGATCCTGGGAAGGACATAGTAAGTATAGTATTTATCCCGGAAAGCATACTTAAAGGGGTGGGAACAGCCATACAAACTTCCAGCCCCTCGGCTGGAAGTTTGTATGGTGAAGTAATAATTTCTCAAGTAAGGCGACCCACAGGTGCAATATTATCGCGCGAAAAAATCGGCTATTCCAAGTACCTACTAATGCTACGCAGAAGAAGTCGCGGGTAACGGCTAGTAATAATATAAAAATCATAATATCATATCAAAAACCATCATGATGATATTATGCTAGAACTAGCTGTGCCCGCGGCTTCGTTCCCGTCAACTGCCTATCTTACTTATCTTCCAACCTAGAGTAGGTTGGAAGATAAGTAAGATACGCAGTCAGATCTGTCTGACTGCGTATCTTACCTAGCTACCAATTTTTTTCTAGGCTCGTTCCTTCGTGGAGAATCTTAACTTCGCCATTCATAAAATGACGTCAAATGCACAACGCCATCTAACAAATATGGAGTTCAGATGTCCAAGTATCTGAATTGCGTGTTGTGACATTTTTTTAATTTCTTGAACACTTTAAATTCATCTAACTTTTGATAGATTTAAAAGTAATAGGTACTTCAAGTTACGCACAATCTTTATGTATACAAGTTATCAAAATTAGTTTTGTACATTTTACTTACATGATTCGTGCACAAATAAACAGACAAACAGATAAACAGACAAAAATTCCAAATAAGCTGGAAATGGGTTCTGTTGGTTATCCTTTAAGACCCTTTCTATTTTTTTTGGAAATATATTCTATGTAAAATAAAACTACTTTTCTACAGATTTATTATATGTATTGATGAATTACAAATTAATATTTAGACAAATTTTCCACAGCGTGGCTTATTAAGCATCAGGTTGTCCTACACTAATTACTTACCGTGCTTATAGGTAGACTATGAACAGACGAAAATGAAAACAAATGAATATTAACAAACCTGCCGAGTACCATCAACACGAAATAACGCAACCAAATTCTAAAATTCCACCCACTCAAAACACAATGACTACTGAAAGTATCATCAAACAGTGTCGGTAAACAGAGTTAAAAACAAACGGCGAGTAAACAGACGACACCAGTGCACAAACACTAGCTACCATCCGATATAGGAACACGTTGATGGCAAGTACCGGGGGAGGACAAATAAATCAGAATAGATCGCGCTTTGGGGCGGGGTCCCGGGAGACCTGAACTGGGAATGAAGTTAGGATTGGATGGAGATGGTAATAAAAAGTATTTCGATTCTGAAGTCGTTGCGTTGATAGTTGGGACAGCGATATTCGACGGATAAGTCAAAGTCAAAGTCAAAATTTTATTGCGAACTAAGTGTACAATGTTGATGTTATTTTATGTTAGAGACACGTATGGTAGCATCACTTATTCTGTAAGTTATACGGTGTACCTACAAAATATAACGTATTGTGTCTATCTATCAAAAAGCTGATTCAGACAGTGAAGCATCTAAAAATGCTGTGAATTGTTCAAGAGAGGACAAATAAATCAGAATGTGTTACGCTTTGGAGACCTGAACTGTGGATGGGCTTAGGATTTGAAGGAGACGGTTATAAAAAGTCTTGGGATTCAGCGGTCGTTGGTGTGGGCAATGCTCTAAGAAGTAAATAACTTTTGATCCTTCAACGTACATTCTGGACTCCTATGAAGCATCAAAGTTTATTTCTGTAACATATATGACGTACATAATCTATACTAATATTATAAATGTGAATGTAAGTTTGCTTGCTACGCTTTCACGCAAAAACTACTGAACCGATCATCATGAAACTTTGTACATATATTCTTGGAGGTATTAGAAGTAACATAGGAACTTTTAATTAAAAAAAAAAAAAAATAATGGCTTCACTGCGAGCGAAGAGGTAAAAGCTAGTAAAGATATATTTCTATACTAATATTATAAAGCTGAAGAGTTTGTTTGTTTGTTTGAACGCGCTAATCGCAGGAACTACTGGTTGGAATTGAAAACTTGTTTTTGTGTAAGATAGTCCATTTATCGAGGAAGGTTTTAGGCTACATAACATCACGCTACGACCAACAGGAGCGAAGCACTAATGACAAATGTTGCAAAAATGGGAAAAAAACCCTTTTTAAGAGCTTCCGTTACGTGCGTTGCGTAAGCGGTTAAAATTTCGCAAAAATCATGTATATAGGTAGGGTAGGCTAGGTAGTGTAAATGTGTAGGTAGGTAGCCATTTGACGGGAGCGAAGCCGCGTGGGGCAGCTAGTCTAATTATAAAGTAAGGTGTTCAATGCAGAAACTTTATAGAAACGCCACGAATTTTGTAGAGATTATATATATAAATATATCACATATATCTTTATTAGCTATTCAGAAGACTACCGCGTAAATCAGTCATACTTGAGAACAGATATTCTGAATGACATAAATTCAAGACAGTATTTTTGTAATAGTATGCTAGTATTATATTATCTGTGGTAATAGGTACATTTAAGAACTAAGTATTAGCCAACATTTCTGTTTGATGCGCTAAAACTGAGCGTAGTTTCATTCAATAATAAGCATGCCATATCCATTCTTATTACCTCGCTTTAGGTTCTATAATGAATCTGTAGTCTCCTGGGACAGAAGACACATATTGCACTCATTTCATTATGTACACACTATGGGCACGATCTGGGGACAATATACTTGTATGTAATGCCCACCTTGCCCACAACTCCGAATGTGTTGATAGAATATACAGGGTGGCCAAAAAGTCGTGGATCAAACGAAACAGGGAGACAAAGGAGGTAATTTCCAACAAAAAATCTTTCTCCAGCATGGCCATAACTTCATTGCACGAAAAGATATGAATTATTTTTGTTTTTTTCCATGAAACTACAGAGATTTTTTACAATTTAATCAGTAGAAAATTAAATTGATAAAAAACAATAAAATAAAAGGTGTTGTATTATGACTTGATTATGTATCAATACTACAAAAAATGTATTGCAGCTCTTGGTATCAAACTTAACGAGCAATGAATTTTTTTCCGTAAATTTTGAAGTGTTACAAAAAATTACTTCTCACTTTAAGAACACCATTTGAAAAAAAAATGTATTACGGAAAAGTGACCCTGTATTAAAAAAGCTTGCTGGTTTAATGCTGATTCGAATGAGGTACAACACTTTACTCTTTGATCTTTAGTTTTGGTTTTACGGTCGTTTTTTCATATCAAGGTGCAAGTTTAATAAAATAGTAAATTTAAAGGAAAGTTTAGATTTTTTATAAAAACAACGATTATGCCTTAGTAATTTTATTTAAATACAAATTTTAACATTAAATGCTCAAAGTTCCTACTCTGACCATAATACACAATCTGCACCGCCTAATAAAATTCGCACGTAATCGGCGGAATGCACCTCTGTTATTTAGAATTTGTAACTTAGCAAACTCGAGCTTTTGTCGTAGTTCTTGTTCGGTGTTATTCTCTCCTTGATACACTATTTCTTTAAAATAGCCCCAAACAAAAAAGTCTATGGGATTAAGGTCGGGCGACCGGGGTGGCCATGCAATAGGTCCGCCTCGACCAATCCACCGGTTAGGGAAGCGCTCGTTCAAATGTCCTCGAAGTTACTAAGGCATAATCGTTGTTTTTATAAAAAATCTAAACTTTCCTTTAAATTTACTATTTTATTAAATTTGCACCTTGATATGAAAAAACGACCGTAAAACCAAAACTAAAGATCAAAGAGTAAAGTGTTGTACCTCATTCGAATCAGCATTAAACCAGCAAGCTTTTTTAATACAGGGTCACTTTTCCGTAATACATTTTTTTTTCAAATGGTGGTCTTAAAGTGAGAAGTAATTTTTTGTAACGCTTCAAAATTTACGGAAAAAAATTCATTGCTCGTTAAGTTTGATACCAAGAGCTGCAATACAATTTTTGTAGTATTGATACATAATCGAGTCATAATACAACACCTTTTGTTTTATTGTTTTTAATCAATTTAATTTTCTACTGGTTAAATTGTAAAAAATCTCGGTAGTTTCATGGAAAAAAAACAAAAATAATTCATATCTTTTCGTGCAATGAAGTTATGGCCATGCTGGAGAAAGATTTTTTGTTGGAAATTACCTCCTTTGTCTCCCTGTTTCGTTTGATCCACGACTTTTTGGCCACCCTGTATAATAATTTGAGAACTCAGTAACATATAAAAATTATGAAACCATCTTTCTATCGTTTTATTCGACGGAATCTTCAAATACATTAACAGCTGATATAATCAAATACATATTTTTCACTAGTAAGTAAGTATAAAGAAATCGAATCATTATTTATATACCATTTGTCGCGACGTGTGGTTCGCGAAGTAAACAGGTAACAGAGTCATATTAATATTGTTAGGGGCGAAACGTGTAACAAGTTAGTCATACATGATAACATGAGGTGATCTGCTGGCAATACCGAACCAATAGAGCGATCACCATAGATAAAGAGTATTTATAGTTTATGGTTATGGTGCTTAAGTAATATCTCTAGATAGTCTATGGCGTTTGCCGCTTCTTTAGAGTCATTTGAACTAAATCAAATGTAAGGTAGCTAATTCAATAAGTGCAAAGTAAAAGTGATTGGTGTCTTGATGGAGGCGTCCAACGTGGTGGCGGCTCATCTGAGAGAGATATAAGCTAAGTGGTAGCACTAAGACAATAGTGTAGAGATTCCTCACCTAAACTATAGATTTCCTAACTTTATGAAAGTTTCTGATGCTCTTAGAAGTCGGTTACATTAAGAGGTCTTTCGATATTTCAATGCGGAAACCTCGTGAGAATTAGACTGGGCGAAAGGCCGTGAAAAGTCCCTTAGAGGAGACCTTCGGTGCTGCAATACGAAGTCTCCCTAACAAAATGATGTACTGTTGCATGTACTAAGAGGGTATAAAGTACATGCAACAGAGAGATATTATGAGAAATAGTCCTGTTGTGCACACAGAGATAGCAAGAGGTTAATCGGCAGACTTGGCTGCGGTTAACTCTTTAATACCCAACAAACTATGATGACTTGTATCTCGTAGAGCATGTAACTGAATAATTGATACTAGCAGATGTGTATGCGTAGGACATTTCTGTGCTATACTATAACTTCACACCAGAGACACCAGAATCGTTTAAGTATGCAATTATGTATATCAAAATGTATAGAATGGTGGGAATCAATTTACTTTAAAACTACAGATGGCGAGCTGAATCATGGTGCGAGCTAGTAAGAACTCAAAGCCGATTTACGCGAAGCAAACCTCCCAAACTATTGAAGATTCCTCTCGGAACAAACCCCAGGTACATACAATTATCTACAAATAATAATTAATCCCGCCGCTGCGTTGCGTTATCCGGACGGGTCGGACGAGCGGAACTGGCCAGTCCTCGCATTCTGGTCCGGCGGATGGCGTAACGGCGGGCCGCAGGTTGGGCGGTTGTAAATGTTACCCAGTTGTTTCCAAAAATTTCTGATTTAACGCAGAATCAAATCCGTTTATCTCACAGAAAATTGCCCGGATTTTGAAAACATAAATCGTACAAAAAAATTACAAAGACGCAATGACACAAAAATAAGGTTACAAAGAGAAAATGCTAAGATAATGCAACATTTTTGATATCATTCAAAATTACTTTACTGGCCATTATCGGTCAAACAATTTTAGGATGCCAGTAAAGTTTGGTTTTTAAACTTATATTTCCTATATTTTTCAGTCATTTTGCATGGCTTCTTTCTTGAAGTTTTTCGACGAAGCCAGTCTTTTATTTTACCATATTCTATTCAGCCTAATCTTCTTTCATTCTTTATTAAAGTACTAAAAAATCTGTGCTCCCATAAATTCTCCACAATTAATGTCTACGCACACAAACCCCAAACTATTTAATATTTACCGAATAAAATGAATTGTACCGAAATGAAATGTGACCGCCGCTTGGGACTGCCTTCTGGGCCACCTAGGCTTGTTAATGCTAACTAGTTTAGTTAAGGGTAGCCACCCCTGTTGGCTGCTACCCTGGTACACTGATGACAGACGACACCTCGCCACGGTGGCTATTGTTGTCAAATGTTTTGACAGCGCGTGTTAGCTTTCAAATTAGGTGATTTGGTCCATGGGTTTGAGGTTGTTAAATTATCCTAACTTAAACATTAAATCGACTTGTACCATCACATAATACAAAAAAAATATTTAAAAATAACAAAAACCCGACTGCTTTAAAAGCGAACTAAAAAGACTTAAACAAGAAGAAAATCATGCTTCATGCAATATTTTTTTTATTTACAACTTTTTAGTTATTTTTTTTAGAATTCGGTACATTTGAACATATAGGTGTTTTATATTTTTGTAATCACCTCTTAAAACCCTTTATTTTGATACGCCACACGATGGGTTTGGAAGAAAATAAAAATATGGCGCCCATAATCCGCCTTTTTTCTATTTCCCAATTGTAATGTAGCCAGTGACACTCGCAGGGGATCGATTGCCGTAAGAATCATCAAAATCGGCCAACGCGTTTGGTCTCTAGAACGCCACATAGGAACAAACATACATTTATACACTGATAAACACGTTACCCTCCTTCGGCAGTCGGGTAAAAAAATATCAAAGATTTATGTATTGTGTAATAAAATCCAAATATGAATAAGAGTATATTTATTTTACAAAAGTAACGCCTAACACTTATATAGGGTCTTAAGCCGGTATTCCAGCAGTATTGACTCATTGTCAACTCAAAATGGCCAGTTGTTATTTGTTGGCTTGTTTTTTTGACATTAACATGCTCAAGCCCTAGACAACCCAAACGTTACCGAACTCTTTTAAAACAACATCAGTGGCATTGAGTAATGTTAACATGTACTTGGAACGTACTTGTACTTGCTAACTTGGACTTTCATTTTCATTCAATACCTACCGCACATTTTGTATAGAAAGAATTCAGTAACGTCTGAGCCCCGTATAGAGTCTTGCTCTATTGAGTACTACTAGTACACATATGGCAAGCCACAGATAATATAATAAGTCAATCTGAAGAATCATATGCCAAATTCGAGAGATGTGATTGGTTGGCAGATGTAGCCAATTTTTAGTTTGAGTCTAGCATGGGATCTGGAATACGGGTCTTAATAGTAGTTTATGCAATGGTCATATAATGGGGCTTATTAAAACACGAGCGTGGGTTTATCAAATGAGGCGAAGCCGAATTTGATAATAATAACACGCGAGTGTTTTAATACCCAATTATATGCCGTTGCATACACTATTTTATCTTCACTCATACATTTGGAATAAAACAAAAAGTGGAAACGGAAAAAATATGCGATATGGCGGGCAATACAAATTCTCATCAGCGCGCGCCTCCATAGACATGACACTACTTTTCGACAGCCCATAAGCGCCAATAAATTAAAAAGTAAAAGTGTGCTATAAAAATTAAAAAGTTATTTTATGATGCCGTTGTTTGAAAATCGAAGGAAAATGCTGCACTGTAATGGAACAACCATTACAGTGTGTTTAAATTTTAACTTTACATCCGTGGATAGGTAAATCCACGGATGTAAAGAACGTGTTTATAGAATATTTTTTGAATTCATTATTGGAACATTACGTTGTGAGTGTAGATAAAATATATTATATATTACAATAAAGTGTTACTTACTGAGATCAATTTTATAAACGTGGCCCAAACCCAAGACACGAATTTTAGGAGTAACTATTTATTATATATCTGTTCGATGTTACGTTTGCATGAGATTATTGCCAAAAACTTCTCTAGATGTTATAAATAAATAATTTGACATAAGGTCATTATATTATAAATGTTACTTGAATGATAACAAATTTCCCAATGAATCTTCAGCATATTTACTCATTGGCGCGCACTTATGATAAAGGGTGTAATGTATTATTTACAGCGGGGTGTTCAGGGGTGAGGGGTGAGGGGCGAGGGGTTGTTCGTTACCCGGTTCAGTGGGCCATAATAACTTCAGGGAATACCCGGCTCCGAGCTACTAACACCCGTCGGTGACTCGTACGGACGGTTGTGGTGCGATATTTGCAATTGTAAAGGGTTTTAAAGGGTTCATAGTGATGTCGAGTCCTTTTATAATTGTGTAACAAGAAAGAACTTATGCTATGTTTTCTGAATCGCAAATATTTCACTGATAACTAAATTAATTAATTCTGATAACTTTCTGATAACATCCTCAAATCATTTCGGTTATGATGGTAAACGTTCCAAGAGAAAAAATATTTCTTTACTGAATTCAAAGCAGCTATTTGGTTTAATTTAGTGTGGCTATATGTGTTTCTTGCTTGTTTTTTTTATGTACAAAGGCTCTTAAAGTGACAGTCTTTTAGCAAAAACGATTATTAAATCCAAAATTGAAGGGATTGACAACCGCTACCGAAATGTCACGTCATCAATACCTTACGTTTTGATTTTTCGACCATTGTTTTAGCTGATAGAGTACGAGTACTTATCAATTTGTCTCTAGCCTTAGATTCTGCTTCCACTAAGCCCAAAGTCCTCGGACCATTCAGCTTATTCGCACATATATGATGGAAACGCACCCCTAAGTTTGCACTCACTTCATCCGCATACATCATACTATGTTATAATTTTGTCGCCACATCCATCACGCACGCTAGGACACATGACGCGATTACAGCTCTCTGCTCACCTCCCATTCGTTCCCATTCGTTCGCTTATCATAATTCATTCTCATTCACTGCCGCTGAACTTTTATTATGTCGCCTTTCAATCTTGAGTGGAGCCTGAATGTTTTGCGTAATCGAGTGATTATTGGGAAATTCGGCATGTACATTTTGACGTAAACATGAATGACAATGGACGAATTTTCTTAATGTTTTTACAATGGCTTATAAGCAGCCCAATAATTATACCCATTTTTGATATTTTATTTTATTAGTTTTGGGTCATATCACAAAATAGGAAGCTTATGCTTAGCTTTTGTGGTCATACTTTATCAAATTAATTCAAATGTATCTAATTAGGTAGGTAGTAACCTAATTCTAAGTTTATCTAGGACTTAACTGGGTGAAAAAGAAATATCGTGAGAAATTTCACACAAACTACACTAGACCACAGATAATATAATAATAGCATACAGATGCCTCATCCCATACAAAGAAACCGTGCCGACGTAACTAGCGTTTTTCGTCTGATTAAACTGATTATTTTTCTAGGAACATCGATCGCATTCGGTTCCGTTCTATGGATATGGTTGGGTTTAGCACTGACTTGAAAATAAAAGGGTTTACTCGGTTCGTGAATACTTTTTTTTTTAATAAAGCGACGATTTGTTTTGTTAGTATCTTTTTTGCACGTTTTTACAGTTTCATTGTACCAAAATGCGTTACAAAACAAATTAAAAGATCGAGAGGATGCCTCAAAAATTTAAAACCGCGCCATCTATTAAAATCAATTTTAAATGATCCATTCAAATAATATTGAATGGATCATTCGTGTGAATACTATGTACCCAACTGTAAATCTACCATTGTTCGATGTTCGATGGTGGCGCGTGTGTTGGATCATTCGGTTCCCTTCATGATGGTTGAGCTGGGTGGTGCCGATTCATGCGTCATGTTCGTGAACGGGCGCCGTCAGTTGGGATTGGTCATAACTTTACTGCTTCGGGTGTTAATGTTTTTCTAGTACCTATTATATAACTGCACTGTACATGTGTGAGTACTTTTAATACTTTATACCTGTACTTAGTATAGTGTGTAGTGATTCTGGGTGCATTGTCCCCACATATATGAATTTATTAATGTATGTAATTATGTACCTAAATATTGTAAAAAACATTTTTTTAAAGAGTATTTTTTTATAGAGTTAGTATGAAGTTTCATGTACACGAATGCGTGAAAGATTCAATTTTTATTCTTTGTAAATTTTAATGTAACGTTCAAAAGGTTGCTTGGTGGCCTAGTTGAAATAGAATATCTTTGTCATTGTAAAATTAAAAAAGAACGCACATTTTTTATGATCGTCTCTAGAAAATCTTAATATTTCACAAAACTCAATAACAAATCGAAGCTTATCACGCCATCTAGTGCAATTAATTTGAAACAAATTTTCTTTGCGTTAGGTGCCCGTGACTGTACTAACCTCCAATTTCTGAATTTTATGTTGAATATTTGTCAAACTCTACTTGTGACTTTAACCTGAATGAAAACTGTAAAATCTCGGGACTAAAATTAATGTTTGACACGTGCTTACTAACACTAAATGCTCAATGCCGTTATCGGAACTTAGTAAAACACATGTAAACCATAAATCGCCAATCTAATCTATGCTTATACCTTGTCTGTTTGAGAAAAGGCTGGTACTACATAAAAATTGTGGATCAAGAATGGCCTGGCAGCTGGCTTACTATAATTAATTGGATACAACCTTGTCCCGAAAAGTAAATCCAATCAATCATTAAAAATTAACGCTAAACCCGCGTCTACACGAGGTAACATTAACAATTACCGTCGTGTTGACACCGGTATTTCTAGTATTGTTATTTATTCAGCCAGGTTTGAGTAAACCACAGGTTTTCGACGAACGCTGCGCTGTGCGTGATGGCAGACGGGCCGACGTGTCGCGTGCACGCCACTCAGTGTAGCCCTGGCCTTAAGGACGGATAGCAGAGCAATCTAGATCACGTACGTAAAGGATTTATAATTTTAAGCTTCTCGGAAAATACGCCTCGTCGTTCACAGTTATGATTAAGCAGAAAATTATGTGTCTTGGACATAGATGAGTCAAAATGTTTTCGTAACGTTGCCGTAGCATTATAGTGCTACCGGCCTCGTAGCGTTATTGTAGCATCGTCGTAGCAGTTTCGTAGCGTTGTCATGGCGTCTTTGTAGCCGCACTGGCGTCGCTCGTTGCGTTGTAGTAGCATCGTCGTAGCGTTGTTATAGCATCGTCGTAGCATATTTGTAGCAGCACAGGCGTCGCCGCGTCGGCGTCACCGCGTCGTAGCGTTGTTGTAGTATCCTCGTAGCAGCATTGTAGCGGCATCGGCCTCATAGCGTTGTAGCATCGTTCAAGCAGCTTCGGAGCATTGTTGTTGCATCGTCGTAGCTTTATTGTAGCCACGTCGTTGAAAAGTAAACATCGATGATACTAAACATATCGAGTGTTCAAAATACTGAATATTTGTTTATCGAGCTTTAAACATTATCGCGTAATCGTTGTATCGAAACATGAACTTAATTATTGACTAAATAACATTCATATTAAATCATAATAATATTCAGCATATTAAGTCTATAATGTGTCCATGTGCTTAGACACAGGCCTCATGTCTATGAGACGGAATAGGCCGTAGTCCACCAAGCGGTACCTGTGCGGCTTGGTGAATTTTGGTTCTAGGATAAACCAGTTTCCTCACGATGTTTTCCTTCCTCATTTTCAGAGCAGTGGTATGAAATAATTTACCCAAATTAAAGTACCTATCTGGGTTTAATCCCACAACATTCAGAATGTAAGTCGAGCCAATACCTGGGCCACCACCGTGCAGCATGTCATAAAGATATATTTAAAATTGATTTAACACAATACTCATTCCAACTATCTTAATGAATCTGCCAACGGTACCGTCCTACCTTCACGACAGTACACAAGGCACCTGCCAGCTGCCTGTCAACGTCAGCGGCGCGCGAATCAGTGGTTAGCACGGCGGCACGACGGCATGGCAGCTTGGCGTGTGGTGCGATCGATATCTACCCTCCAACTCGTTGCTATCAGCTACGAAGGGAAGTCTATCTCAACTAGGTATGCTTGTGGTCGACACGTGTTTTTTAGCATGCTACTGTAAACTCCAGTAGGGTCTTAGGATGACTTACTATCGTCTAGGCTCTGCTAATGGTGGTAGGACTATCAAGGTCAGAGATTAATAGTAGCTTTGATTAAGATGGTAAAGACATCTGGTATTTTTTATGAAATGTAAAAGTCAAAAAATTATTGCGTAAAATGTACTTACCTGGACCCTACTTCGGTTACCCATTGCGCTCGACTACTCCACTAAGATTAATATCAAAACAGTTCTTTACTAAAAAGCCTGACCAAGAAACGAGGCGTACGCAAGGCACTGCGATACAATTATTCTTCGCCAAGGTCTGTTATCTTTTAAGAGTTTTTGGGAGAGCTTAAGTATAGTATTCAAACAAATCAGACAAGGACTGCTAAAACATTGCAGTATTTTCAAGTAAACCTAAGTACATATAATTTCCTAAGATTAGATAGCCAAGCCAGCAAGTTTTTCAAGTATTCCGTAGACACAGTCACTTCCAACCAATTTAGAAATCATTCATGAATCATACTTAGCTTCTTGATTTATCGGATACCTAGGAATCTAGTCGTGACTTAACCTGTCTCGCTGACTGAGTCAAATAACTTATCGATAGCAACAAACAATTAATCAGACTACTTAGATCAACTGTTACAACAAATTGATAAAATAAAACTAGAGGTCTTTAAAGTCCAGACATTTCTTGGTCAGTTTGATCATTTATGGAGACCACGGAGAATGATGTCTGAAATAGTTTTCTAAGGTAAGAACCACAAATTCAAGAGTCAAAGTCAAAATGTTTATTTCAAGCGGCACTTTTGAACGTTGATTAAAATGTATAAATAATAAAAAAATATTCTACCGTGCATTCGGAAAAGTTTTATTGTTTTCGTCTTTTTTTTTTTACTTTGCCCCACACTAGGAATAAACTAAGGTTTTAAATTTACTTTCATTTAGTTTTAATATATCACATGGTATTTTGTTATAGAATTTAACACAGTAGCCCATGAAAAATGAGTGCACTTTTTCTCGTATTGAAATTGTGTCTATCACTGACTTTACTAAAGAGATGTATATTTTTCCTTAGATACATAATGTTTTCATAAATGAATTGGCAAGAAACTGTCATAATATTAATATTTTTAAATAGTTTCTTATGAGATTTTCGGTGACTTGACTTATATATGGCTCTGACAGCTCTCTTTTGCAATAAGTATAAATATGGATTCAATGTCAGCCGCTCGACCCCACAGCAAAATACCGTATGACATAATGTTGTGAAAGTAACTAAAATAGACCAAACGCGCGGTTTCTACATCTGTCAACTGTCTGATCTTTCTAACAGCATAAACGGCTGAGCTGAGCCGACCTGCAAGAGATGTTATGTGAGGACCCCATTGCAATTTGAGGTCTAAAGTGATTCCTAGGAAAACTGTTTGATTTAGGTATAAAGGCCAGCTTTTCTCCATTCAATTTGATGTCGTATTCACTACTTCTAACATTCGGCAATGTGAATCTAATACATTTGTTTTTTTTTTCATTTAGTACCAAATTGTTTGCCGTAAACCAATTTTGGACCTGATGAATGATCATCAAGATTTTTTGACCCGCCGATCTATTTTAAATATCAAAGATGTGTCATCAGCAAATAACACCATCTGCGGTTGATTTTGTAGTAATTGGGGCATATCGTTAATGTAAATTAAAAAGAGGAATGGACCCAATATCGAGCCTCGAGGAACACCCATTGTCATTTCAGACTCTTGTAAGTTTACGCCGTTTACCTGAACTAAAACTTTACACATTATAACTACATAGATATTTGAGTAGTCCAGTTAGAGACGCATTATTCTCCTTGATCATGTAGCTCAACTCAAAACATAATAACTGATAAGAGGCTCAAGACAAGTGGCATTCTACTAACTAGGTATAGCAATTGACAAAAACTCAACAAGTAAAATTTAAAAATCCCTGACACGATATCTTGCGCAAATACACCGATTCAAACAGTACAACGCCCATATCTTTTGAACGGCTGAACCGATTTTCACCAAACATAGCTCAGAACACTCCCGATAATGTCACCTATGAAACAAAATAAAACAAGATCGTGTAGGAGCTCTGATACCACAGACAGATACACAAATACAGGTACACATGTAAAACTTATAAAACCCCTTTTTTCCGTCGGGGGTTCAAAATGTATGGGATTGTCAAGCGCTATTGAAATATCCTTTGATTTATCCCTTAAATTTTGACAATTTGACCAACGAAATCGCTGTTACAATGATACTTCGTCATTGATGAAAGCCTAAGCCAACTTTGCCAGTTGACCTATCCCAACAATAACCCAAACCGAACCACATAAGTGCAAATATCCACGATAATTACGATCATTTTCCAATCACCGCTGGCTACAATAAAAATGCAAATCACACCAAAAGGTCGAGCAAGCCCCTGTGTACCGCGGCTATAAAACTGTAGCATTATGTCTGCGCCAACTAGTATGTAATTCACTTTCTATTGCGGCCAATTGATGTAGGGGTGGTTCTATCGTCTCGCCATCTGTCAATGTTGCTGTTTGAAACCGAGATGCTGTTATTGTTTTGGGGATAATTTTCGGAGGAAGAAAATTTTTGATGATACAAGATATATAACCCATGTAGGAAGATTTTAGCCAGCCTAACCTAATCAACCTTTTAATACCTACCTAACTTAAAATGACTTAGATAATACCTAATTTAACTAGAAGTTTCAGGGGGGTGACCATAAGCTCTTAAAGTAAGGTTAGTTTGAGATCGCGTAAGTGACAGATGTATGCAAGTCATATACATCTGTCCCTTACACTCACTCAAAATAACCTAACACTAAGAGCTTATGGTCACCCCCCAGATCATTTTGAACTTGATAGAATTCCCAATAATTTTAACTTACAAAACACGCCTGCCTTGTCAAAAAGTGTACTTAAAAATTAAAAACAAGCAAAATGATTTTAATGTTGAATGGGCACAAGGTAAGGTTCCTTGGAACAGTTCTTTACAGGTTCGGAGATCCCCCGACATCGCTGAAAATATTGTTTTCCAGTTTTTCACTTTTGGGCACAGTGGCGGTTTCATTGCACAATAAATATTATAATCAACTTAGTATTTACCTGGTGCTTAGTCAACACTAAAATCATTTAGGTGGCTTGTTTTAAATTTTTAGTTAAATTTTTTAGTTTACTTTTGGGCAAGGCAGGCGTTTTTTTTTAATTTTGTCTAGTGTTTATTTTTTATTTCATACCTTTTAGTGATAAAAAAGGGAACGTACTCCCGGGATAAAAAATGTATCCTATGTGTTATTCCAGACTGCAATCTACCTCTGTGCTAAATTTCATCAAGATCCGTTAAGCCGTTCTGACGTGAGTGAGTAACAAACATCCGTCCATCCGTCCAAACTTTCGCATTTATAATACCTTTTAGTAGGTATAGATAAATTGTCTTCAAGAAGCAAGCGTGAAAACGAATTTGTCTATTTTTTTATTTATCAATTTTTCTATGGGATATTGAATAGTACCTACTGTTATATTTATTTAATTTCTTGAATACTACTATTATTCATTTTTCTTATAATAGATAGTCAAATTTTTCTGAAAAAAATATATCCATTTTTTTCATGAATGACTCTCCCATTATATTTATTTAAGTTTTCACCAGCGTATGTTACATGGGATAACGCAACGCTTCTAACGTTACCACATGCATTGATATCGGTTAAGCCGTTTAGAAGTTAGGTAGAATAATAAAACTCACAAACATACTGGAACCCTGAAAACATAACACTCCTTTTTTGGACAGTCTGGCCCAAAAAAGCTTGGAAAGCCCGAATTTTGTGACTTTGTTCCTACGTGTGCGGTAATCTCCGGAACCCCTTCACCTAGGTACTTATTTGAAAAAATCTCTTATGTACCGTTTCAAAGGTACATTATTCTATTTATTATTATGACCCAGGCAAAGCTGGGGCGGGCCCCTAGTTCATAAATCAAATTTTCGTAAGTCTATTTAATTTATTGTTTGTGTATTTGCTTTCGTCTCGTCCGGGCTTGGCAAATCTACCCAAAAGAAAAAAATGCAGAGAACCACATACAGGTACCTACGAATTCGCCTATCTGCCTATCACCAAAGAAAACTTATTTTCCTTACTAAAAACAACGCCTACAAATTATATTAGAAAATTGACCCAGATTTTTATAAAAACGTTTTTCCTGTGTCAGCTTTTCTTGCGCCCTCGAGCAGAGTTTGCACTTCAGCGCAGGTTCATTTGCAATTGAAGTCACAACATCTCGCCCGAAAAAAAAAAACAAGAAAAAGCGCGCGTATTTGACAAATCCCCGCGGGCGGCCGAACACAAAACTTGTATAGCTGTCTCTTCCACACTTCAGACATACGTATCTTCTTTTCCACTCCCACGCACTAGGTTCTTTTTCAGAGACGCTCCTCCCGCGCCACGTTTATTTTTCATTTCTTAGGGAGCGAAGAAAATAATTTTCTGTGAGCTCTGAACCCGCGGCGAGGGAAAAATGGGAAATTTCGAAAATGTAATTGGATTCTGGACTAATCTCGACGCCTCTCGTATTTTATAAGAGGGGAGTGCGTGTTGAAATAGAAATAGGTACGGTCTTATACCTATATATCTGCTTACGTATTATAAGAGCTTCGTAAATTAGTATTGAAGTGCCTATTCAGTATTTTTTCAAGCCTTGAAAATCAAGTTGTAAATCTACTCTCCATTCCCCGTTGGCATTTTATAAATTAGTTTTATGATAGAGGGACCTACGTTGTAATGTAGCATTTTCTTAATAAAATTGAATCCTTACAATCTACACAATCAATTAAGGTACTTACCTAGGATCTAGCATCATATTTTTTTACGAAAAATAAGTAGGTATGTCGAACTCGGTTATTTTTAGTCGCGTGACTTGTAAAAAAAACATATTTCTACCATTCGTTTCATATTGATAGAAATAAAAGAATAGATACCTTGTTTTAACCCTCCATTTCACCCTGATTAACTTGATATGGAGATGGTTAAGAGTTCCCAGTCCGGCAGTCTAATGGATAATTTTAATTACATAATCACCGAGATAGTGGTCAAACGCGAGCCAAAAATACGAACAAATAAAAAAAAGTGAATTCGGCAAGGCAAAGGGTTTGACCCCATGAAAGAGTGTGACTGATGCTCTTTAATCACCCAATTAGGTAGTTATTGGCAAAAATTTTTTGGACGCCTTCATTGATGAAGATACTCTTTTCGAAAGAGTCCAATATTTTTTTACAATACTTAATATTATTTAAAGATTAGATATTTGGCATACTCTTTCATGGGGTCAAACCCTTTGCCTTGCCGAATTCAATTACGCAATAAGGGTGCAGTTCTATACAAATTGGACATCGCTGCGTATCGCGGATTCGATTCCTGCGCCGAACAAATATTTGTGTGGTCACAGATAGTTGTTCCGGTCTGGTTGTTTGTGTAGTGAGTTTAAATGTTTGTACACCACGATACAGCAGAAATTCTGAGTTGTCGTTGTCGTTAACTGATCAAAATTTGTATGGGAGATGCTATTTCTTTTTTTGGAATTGGTTATGACTTCTATGAAGAAAGTTGTTCATAAATGCAGAAGAAGTGGGATGCTTTTGTAAGAAGACTAAAATACCACGGTCTATGGACAAATAAAATTTTAACAATAATTACGTCCAGCCATATAGACATGATTTTCAATTTAAAATCAGTTACAGAGGGTCATCAATGACTTTACACTTTCGCAGGCGCCAACGCGCAAAGCCAGTATATATTAGATACCTAGATCAAACTTCCCCACGAGCCGACAATTCGTTTAGCGCCAAAAAATCTCTGTAATATATAGCTTATGGGTCTCGTCGCTGCGCATGTTTGTGCGAGTGTGCCGTTTCGAGCGTTTGTAGGCAGTTTCCGTACAGTTCGTCCATTTTTATACTGTGACACAAGCTACGGAATTACTTGTATTACTAATTTCATACCTATTTTACTTGTGATTTAGTTACTTAATTCAATCTGCCTAAGCTTTTCCCAACTATGATGGTAGGGTCGACTTCCAGTCTAGGCGGGTGCAAATGAGTAGTTAGGTACCAACCCATATTCGCATGGAACACACAGATAATATAATACTAGCATATCCTTGGCTAGACAGAGATCGACTTTCTGGTTTCTTGATTACCCGTAACGACTGTCAAAGATCTTCAAATGGCAGCCGAGACCAACCACAGAGGAGTTAGGAGGGAATAGACCTCAGTAAACGTTGCTTAAAATGGAAGACCAGAAGTCCCATTTCACACAACGCAGTTTCAGTTTTTACGTCGAACATTATTATCTTAAATGGTCACAATATCATTTATACGGTAAACCATATATTGTTTAAATAGGGCCTTAAGATCTGTTCACATAATGCAAATACGATCCGTTTTAGCACCGCAGAGCCACAGGATTGATTTTAGAATCAGTAGCAGAAATATAGTTTGATTCTAACTTAATGGCGACTGTGAAGCATGCACCCCTTACCCCCGACAAAAGTCAACTGTAAATCCTTAACTTTATATAAATACGAACAAAGTTGAGCAAACAACTTACAGAATTAGACGAGTCACTTCGCTTTGACCGCGCGCGTAAATGCGTAGTAAGCTTTGACTCTAAGCTCAATTGCCAATACTGAAAAAATCTAGATAAAAAAACCACTATCACTGCCAGCCTTATTGCGTAATGGATTCGGCAAGGCTGTAGTCTTATATTATCTGTGACAATGTCTATGAAAAATCGATCAATCACATAGACGGAAATCCACATCGCGTCTTTCTTCTCGGATGTGATTGATCGATTTTTCACTCTTTGTCCCTTGCCTTGACGAATACATTACGCAAGGCTGCAGGACCTCATACTAAAGTGCTTGCAATCACCCAATCAACGAGTCAGGTAATAGTACTTAAGTCCTTATGTTAACCTAATTCTATTGATTTTAGGTGAGGACTACAGTTCAAGCATAATAATTGTAGTACCTGGGCGACCGCGCTCTGCTCGAGTGAAAATAGAGAAATCGACGTTTTCTAAAAATTAAACCTAGCTAGATCGATTTAGCCCCCGAAAACCCCTGCATACTAAATTTCATGAAAATCGTTGGAGCCGTTTCAGTTTCGTTGAATCTAATATAAGATACGCGTCCTCGTGTGTAACTATAATAAGGAGGGATTTCTAACTACAAAAATAAAACAATAAATTCTTCATTGTAAATATTAATTTCCAATATTATTTTATGCTTATGGTAACCAATGATACAATGTTACTTTCCGTGATCGGGACGTACATACGTCACGTCATATCGCTATACATAAAACTAGCCATTGGCCTGTAATATCACCGTAACTGCCAACGACGATGCCCATGCGAGACATATAAAAATGCTATCCCATATTGATCAACTCTCGCATAAAGGCAGCTTACAAAACTAGATAATATCTATCTTATAATTAACGCTCAAAAATCACTCATCAATTTGTTTTTTTTTTCTTTATCCGTAAACTTTAATGAACAAAGATGTCACAAGTATATTTTTTTTACAAAATTTTTTTTCTATACCTAATTGTCTATAACAGAGGCACACAATGCTTAGAATCTAGCTCGATATTGTGGAGCTCACGGTTCCAAGTAAAAATGTTACTCGATAACGAACTAACTCTAACAATGTACAGTCCGTGGAGTTTGTAGCACTCGTCAAATTCTATCGCCGCTCTTTGACGCCAGTATTAATAAAAACGGTCTATGCCAGTCCTGACGGGCTGGAAACGACTATTTATATAACTGCACATAACTATTATAAATCCTTGAATATGATCCAGATAAGTAAAACATGTCCACACTGATATACTGACGCCGTTCACAAAATTTGACAAGTGTGTACACAAAATTTTCTTACTTAGCGTAACACTATAAGGTCATTATTTCTCCTAAACTAATACTATAGGCGGCCCTCCGACCTCGCTTACTGTGACCAGAGTCGGTTATCTTAAACACTAACGTATGACATAACTGTTCCTCATAATATGTACAGGATCTGGAAGTTAACAGATATGTCACCCCATTTTTTAATTTAAAATAATTATAAAATCTTGAATTTCTTTACATTTGGTGCCCATTATGATCTGCGTATATTTATGTTATGTCTCTTTACAATATTGTCTTTCCTTATTATAAGTTTAGTGTTAGTAAATTAAAAAATGGAGTTCTTTGGAGCGAATATTTGAGATGTTTGTTCCGTAACTTTATGGTATGGGGGCCAGCTGCGAGGTGTCGCACGTCTAAATCAAAATCTATTTGGATAAAAGCATGTTTAATGAGTGAAACAGCAAGAGAATTGACAATGTGACATTAAAGATGTCGCTATGAAGAGGACCGTTAGACAAAATATATGTCTGCTGGTGCAACTGCACAATAATCTTACTGATTAGATAGACCGTCATCTACATAGGACATCTCCAGGCCAATCACAAAGTCCACATTATATAATACTTTCACAAAAATCGACCAATGTCACAGAACTTACAGCTTAAACCTACAAAAGGACTAGAACTAAAAAATACAACCTAAGCAATTTTGAATAGTCATGAAACTAAAACTTCGCTTTCTTTAGGTATATTACTGTTTAATAAATAAAATCAAATGCTATTTACAACGAAAATATTGCGGAAATATGATCACACATACACAAATATACTTTATTAGGCTGCAATACCACTCATAACGTGGACAATAGCTGTACAATCTGTACTTCAAATTGTACATCTATTGTGCATAACAATACAAAGTTAATAAAAATATACTTTCCCGTCAGTTAAGAGTGATATTGCAAAATGCTATTTTACAAGTTTTAACAATAATTTCAGAATTTTTCAGTCAATGTTAAAATGGGAGCCTCTTGTGGTCCGAATGGTCTTTCAACTAAGATTTACAAACATAAAACTAACAATAAAATATAATATAGATGCAACAGCATGCAATAAAATTAATATATATATAACTACAATATATTTTATTTGATTGTGCAGTGATAAATGTGCTGTCTCATATAGAAACTATATGTTGGCACAAGTTATTGTATTGCAGAATCGAAATTATAAACCACAATTAAATAAAACTGATTCAATTTAAACTTTTCTTGTATGATTGAATTTGAGTACCTTTCTTCTAACCAAATCTCTTTCCTTATAATATTTTCCCTAATCAGAAATCGTATCACGTTAATAATAGTACCAGGGTAGGCATCAAGTCTTTGCAAAATTATCTACATTATTTTGTAGACACTGTGTGTTGATAGCATATTTTGATATGTTGTGCGAAAGATAACTAGTACAAAATCTCCAAGAAAGTATAATATTTTAAACTTTACACTGTAGAAAAGAAACACACCAAATCTTAGGATAAATGCCGATTAGAATTAAGTACGTTGAGAAGCTTTCATGAAAGAAGACAATGTTTGCGGGTTATTTCTAAGGTCGATGATGTAGAACTAGACTAGAATGTGCTAACTTAAAATATCAACAAGGTGGCAACCGGTATGTCCTGCGACCGTATGCGACCAACACACCGTCACTCACTGTAAGTCCTTCAGGAAGCGTCCGTGCGCGCACACGCGGGCTCTGCCGACGCAGGCGGCACCGCGGCCGACTCCTCGGATCAGGTCTTCCGCAACTCCACCAGCTTTACATCCTTAACGTGCAGGTTGTGCTTCGATTTGGCTGCGAATTTGATTACTGCTTGTGTTGAGACGAGAGGCACATGTCGGAGATCCAGTCTGTTGGGAAGAAATAATTGAGGTTAGTGACTTTTCTTTCCGTGAAATTATGCACTACCAAATAGAGGCTGAATCAAGATATATAGTCTTCGCCAGATAACGAAAAAATAGAAGTCATTGATCCGACTTGTACCAAAAAGTATAATTAAGTAACTTGATAACATAATTTTTTGTTTATTGAGATATTTTGATAGTTTAGTCTCAAATGAAATATAGAACCATTTTACCCGTCAAATCATGGTCCACGCGTTTATGAGATATTAACTGATTACTGAATGCCACGTGAAAGGGTCAAGGACGGCCCTTACCGCGATACATTTGTTTTGTTCGTGTCAACGACACTGCATTTACATATTTTTCGTATCGTTTTGAAATATTGGAATACATTGGTAGACAGGTGTTAACGACTTTTATTTTTTTATTAGCTGGCGGTGACTTTAGTAATCTTGATTCCTTTTTATCATAGCACAATAAAAAGCCAAATTTAATTGGCGTTGTGTTAATTGGTTGCAGCGAGAGTTTACCCACAAATAGGTGGATAGACTGAAGACTGGTGAAGATCGCTCAAGTTCACTGGATGCGGAAGGCACAAGACTGTTAATTGTGGCAATGCTTGAAGAGAGCTATATTCACCAGTCCTTTCTTTCGACTGAATGATGAACTGTTAAACGTGTTTGCTACATTGTGGCAGCTTTATGATAGCCTATTTAAAATGTTGACGTAGACGTTTTATTCATCTAATTAGTGCTTACCGCACGAGGTTGGGACAGCGCGCCAGATGGTCGAGCGCGGCCTCGGTGAGCAGGCGGCAGCCCGCCAGCGACAGGCGCTGCAGCCCGTGGTGCGCCAGCTGCGCCGCGCCGGCGTCCGTCAGCCGCGCGCACGACGACGCGTCCAGCTCCACTAGCTTTGGTAACGCCTGGGAACAATATCAATGATTCAATATTTATGACTTGAAAATTCAAGACATGCGAAATCCTAATAGTTGTGATGCAGAAACTATTAGGCGAGCGTAAACATTTCATGTTGTTTCAAGAGCGACTGCATGTGTGTCTTAGCAGGGTGATACAAAAATTACTATGTTGAAATCTTTACCTCCTTGAAGACCTCTGGAATACGAGAAACCAGGACTGGAGGATCAGTCGATATAGCGACACGGCGACGTGTGTTACCAGTAGTCCAGCAGTGGACGTTTTTTTATTTGAATAGGGAACCTTATAGCCAAATTCTATCGCAAGGCACAAACTGAATCAAGGCCAAATAAAATCTGAAATGCAGAAAAATCTGCCATTCAGCTGCAATGGCAGATTTTTCTGCATTTCAGCTTTCCTTTTGACATTTTTCTGCATTTCAGCTTTCCTTTTGATGATGATGGGTTTGCATGACCACATTACCTGCACGACGTAGCGCATGGCGACGTCGGTGATGTCAGTGCCGGGCAGGCGCAGCACGGCCAGCGCGGCCAGGCGCGAGGGCTCAGCGCGCGTGGTGTTGCCGCCGCCCGGCCGCGAGCTCTCGGGCGGCGCGAGGATGCCGCGCAGCTTGGCATCGTCTAACGCCCGCGCGAACGACAGATCTAACGCTGTCAGTGGGGGGCATGCTCCGCTGCGCAGGGCGAGTGCGGCCTCGGCTGGGGAGCCGGCTAGCGACAGTGAGCGCAGCGCTGGGAGTCGGGCTAGTAACCTGTACACAAGTCAATTATACAAAATTAAGTTAACCTGGAAGAAATTTTGGTCAATAAGGGAAATAATGAAGAATAAAGAGATGCCCATGTCGGAGGAACGGAAAGTTTTTAATAAATAAATAATTTTTAATAGTGTACACAGGTTTTTTGGTTAAGGTAATTAAACTCTTAATCATCGACGGTCAACAGGTTAAAAAAAGCCGTTGAATTATTAACAAGTTTTGAATGTTAAATCGGTAGCGTTTACCGTCCGTTTACCAATTTATGTCAACATTTTCAATCATTGACAACTTTGTTGCAAATAATTAATTGAAGATTATTGATTTGATAAGAATTAAAAAAAATAAAATGTCCTAATCTGCAATCACGGATTGTTTACATTACCGTTAATAAAAAAAACATTACATTAATAACACAATTGAGCTTTCTTATCTCGCTCACACGAGTGAGGTCCGCCACGTTTACGGTCCGATGCAACGACACGCGACGATATTCGGTATCGTTCGGAATAAAATTACAGTGAATTAATCTGTTGAGCCGTTGAGATAAATAAACAATTTATAAATATTTCCAACCGGTTTTTTTTGGAACTAAGTAAAATAATGACTATTTAACTTATGAGGAAATTAACAGCTAAAGCAGTTTATTGATTCCACAACCACGTGTACACGTACATCTTTAAAAATTAACTAAAACTTACCATGCAAGCTGCCTCCTAGCAAGATGACACCACTCAAGTCCCAGTGATAATGGTTGTCGCCTGGCGATGCCGGCCAGCTGAGCGGCAGATACACGCACTTGCACGAAAGACATGCTTCGCCACAGACTGGGATCCATCTGAAAAATAAGGTAAATATTATTGTTGGCTGGAATGTGATATGCTAACATTGCATGTTACCTTGGCAGAGTTTAAATTATATTAATTATTCTGTAAATTGGTTTAAATTCGTAGTTTATACAATGGTCATATAATAGGGGTTATTAAAACACGAGCATGGGGTAAGCCGAATGTGATAATAATATCACGCGAGTGTTTTAATACCTAATTATATGCCGTTGCATAAAAACTACTCATTGTTCATTGCGCATGTCTGCGCAGCGCGCGCATCCATAGACAATGATACTACTTTTCTACATTAAGTCAATGAGCCCATACGAGCCAATGAAGTTTCGGGTTCTATCATGACCTATCATGCAGGCCAGGCGCAGGCCAGGCGCAGGCCTTAAATGTGGCAATAGCAATTTTGTTGGATTATGCCTACATAATCCAACAAAATTGCTATTGCCACATTTAAGGCCTGCGCAGACGAGGGACTTTTGTCTGAAGAGATATAACTAATTTCTTCTCTTTTGCTTAGAATCATGTTTAAAGCATAATGGAAATCTTGAGAATTTAAACTTGGGAACACACAGAATGATCTTTACCATTTTTGATTCGGAAAGATAGCCATTGAAGTACATTCTATAAATCAAATTTTTGTTCCCTGCAGACAAGAGTTCCTCGTGGATTTTTGGCGGGCTTTTTTCGAGTTTAGTTCAGTGGCTGTTTTAATTATTCGCAAAATGATTCCTAGTGAACATTGTGCTGTAAAATTCGTGTAGTTTTGTGTCGCTAGTGTTTACGCAACTGGAGAAATTTCGTAATCATTGTAACAGATGCTATCTTAGTAAAGTGGAGCTGAGAATGTTATTTATGATACTTCAGCAAACCTTGGCTATAAGACCGACTCAATATATTTCCTGCCAAATATTCCAAAAAACATTGGGATGTTACATCTGCTTTCTAATGCAAATCAAAGTTTTTGTGCAAAGGGATTGTAGTAACTGTATAAAATTAAAGGAACTAAACGTGACGCTGGCTAAATGCACAAACCGTGCGAAGCAATAAAAAAAAGCCCTCGTCTGCGTAGGCCTTTAACAGAACAGCAGAAAATTGAGCGATGGAAATTCAGGAATCAGTGTTCATGTTGTGTTTGTATCTGACCATACACTATAAAATCTCTTCAGTACTTCTCGTGGTTCCATGTAATACAGGTTACACTTACCGAATACTCAGCCCAGGCCTTGCAGACGAGCGCGCAAGTAGCCAGCTCGTGCGGCGTGAGCTTGGCGAACACGCACAGCATGGCCTCGCGGTCCAGCCACGGCGAGCCGGGCTGGTTGCACACCGCACTCAGCGCAGGCGCGGGTCGGATCGGATACATCGGTTTCTTCATGATCTGCCAATAGATACAATGTTTAGTTGTCATACGCAGAATTAATGTGACAAATTGTCAAGCATGCGTTATCTGCTGTGATTGGCTATTGAAAGTTATTCAACCAATCACAGCAGATAACGCGTGCTTAACAATTTGGCACATTAATTCTGCGATAATTTAGAGATGAGAAACTCGGCCACGACAACCATTTGTCGAGGCTGTCGTGGCGCGGTTGGCCCAAGGGTCTGATAAAGAAGGCAGTACTCCTCGATACGGCTCGCATTGTGAGGAAGTTCGTGTATCGGGTGCCCTAACCACCGGTAGCTTACGACTCTGTTTCCGATAGCGTCGGACAATAATTGCCAGACGGTATCGGGCCAATTGTCCCAATTAATAAATTCCGTCGGACGTTGTTTATATATTAAACGTTTTTTTTTATCACATCTATTCAAAAAGAGCTAGTTTATTCTTCGTATAAAGGGACTAAAATAGCTCATTAATCCCTAGGGACTAAAAGCGATTTGTATTTGGATATTTTTAGTAAATGTTCCAATCAGCAAAGAGATGAATCACAAACCATGCGTTCCAAACTAGAATTACATCGCTAAAATCGATAACGACGAATGTATGAGGTGAATGGCTAATTAGCGATTGTAATTCTATTTCGGACCGCACGGGAACATTGTATTGAACAAGTGACTGGCTCGAAAACCGAACTCAAATTAAAAATAAATCTACAACTGTAACGGATGGTACTAATAAAATTGTTACGATGCACTTCCATAATTGTTCAAATACTTACATTGGCCTATAATCATTTCTATGTTATGTCTTATGGTTCCTTATTGTATGTAAATAAATAAATGTAACGTTCTTGTTCATAAGTTGCAATTACTTATTTTCTCATAGAGGGTGATAAAAAGTAGAGTGTCCACCTCGGAAGCAACACTATTTTAAATCGAGCGCCGTACTTTGAATCCCTCACTGCGCTCAGGATTCTACTTTAGAGCTGACCCGAGCGTAGCGAGGGATTCCACTCCTTTCCTAGAATCCTTTGCTCCGCTCTGGATTAAAAAAAAAACATTCTCGTCTTTAAAATTTGTTTGCTCCCAAGATAAACAATCTACTATTTTTATAATATATGTAGAAAATTAAATAAACGGCATAATAAAATTAAAATAATGGTGATGTCCGACTAACTTTCCTCACCTTAGCGGAGTGGTGTGTGAGCTGCAGCGCCAGGTGCGCCCGCAGCGCCTGCTTCTTGGGCGCCTCGTCCTCGTCCGAGGCGCGCCGCTTCTTGTGCGCCGGCTCCCAGCCCTCCGCCTCGCCGCCCGGCCCACCCTCCTCCTCGCGCTTTATTTCTATAACGCAAGAAAAATACTGTGAAGAAACCAGCAAATTCGAAGACATGTGACATCCAAATCCGTACCGTATGTTACAACAATCCAGTTGGTTAGAACCAACTTCGAGAAAGAGGTCAACCGTCGAATCCGAGGCCGGCTGGGCAGCGTTCGGGAAGTTGCGCGGTATTTTCTCATCCAACTTACTACAGTGTCTCAAGACGAAAGTCTATGACCCGTATTTGTTGCCAGCTCACAATGGTCCTCATCAGAAAACTTACAGTCACCCAAACGGCAATAGAGAGGGCTATGCTCGGAGTTTCCTTGTGCGATCGAATCAGAAATTTGTAGAGATCCGCAAGAGAACCAGGTTTACCAACATAGCCTAGCATACTATAGCGTAAGACTATAACAACATACAGCGTAAACCAATGGGGGCTAACGCGTTTTGTCGCTAGGGGCGCTGGTGTAGATTGAGGTCTTCAAAATGTCAAACATCATAGTTTTTGACTGCTAGCGCGAGTTTATTGACTACTTTTTATTGTTGTGAATATTTTCTAAATATGGCAGATTAAAATAGATACGGGTTTTACCAACCACTGCTTTAGTAGAGTTTTAAGTTTCGAAATATTTTATTCTCCGGTTTTCGAAAAAAGGGGCTGCCTAAAACTGCGGCATACTCGATATTATATTTAATCGCACTTCTACGGCATTAGAAATGATTTAAATTGAAACTTAGCTTCCGTGCGTGTAATAACAACGTATAACAGCTATATTTAAGGATCTTACTCGCCAGTGGCGTCAACTGGTGGGCACAAAACAGTAGCCCTCATTCGTTTGTCACGTTTGAAGATTGAGAATACTTCTTCAAGACTACTCAAATTGCAGCCAAAACTTTTCGGCATATTTATTTATATGGCCTATATTCAGCAGGAGAAGTTTACTGAATGATGGCAAGTATTTACCGTCCTCAGACTTGATATGTAGAACTTCATTCTTGCTTTCGTTATCGGAGCCAGGTTCTGACTTCAGTTGAGACTGTGACATTGGTGTTGCTCCCTTATTCTGCAAATAAATAATTATATAAAATTAATGTGGATTTTAATCAACAACTAATATTTACCAACTTCGTGAGTTGTTTTAAAAGTCCTATGTTTGCAAAAGGGGGGGAGGCCATAACCATGAATTCTTCAAAATCCAGGCTACTACTAGACTACCAGCCAAATCATAACGTAACATTTAGCTTCAGTTGGGAATTGAACCCACCAAATACAATATTACTGAATAATCTTATTTTGTAGTCCAGACGAACGGTGTATATTTTATGTAGTACCTGTAGGCCGTGACCGATTTGTCCGACGTCGGAGCCCACACTCATTCGCCTGATGTCCGAAGACTTCTGACGCGCACGGAAGTGACGAGGCTGAAATTAAAACATAAGTTTTATTTTCACCCGTTAACATTTTTATACTTTATTTCGTTGTTATATAAAAATCCAAGATGCACAAAACCATCCATCCGCATAAAATGAGCGCACAATTTCTTTTTTTCGTGTGCGCTCAGTTCAAATAGTCGCGTCATCTTCGGTCGTAAAATTTTATTGCTTTTTGTACACTGCTTTGTAAAAACAACTTTAAACAATCCGCGTAAATGATTTTATTTCTGTAAGTAGGTTTGTACAAACACTTTTACATGTCGATCATATTTTTTAAAACTTGATGTAGTCGGCGTTTCCTATCTGACTACTCTGAGAAGAAAGGCCGAAACAAACTCAGAGGTCACAGTCTCTTTTAAAGTCCAGACAGAATCTTTGTTAGATCATGTGAAGACCATATAGACTGAAGTCTGAAATAGTCTTTTGAGGAAAGAACCAGCCAGATTGAGTGGACCTGTACAGTCAGTGCACGCATTTGTCAATAACCGTGCAGCTCAACTCAGAATTTAAAGAGCTCAATGTAAGGTTGAATTTGCAAAAAATATGTATACAGTATAACTATATCTAATTATGTATAATTGGTGAGTGTTAGGTGACAGTTTCGAGTGTTACTTTTGATCGAGGATGTGCGTCTTGGGTTTTTATGTATCAATGATTTATTCTAATTAAATTTTTCAAATTTTAAATTATCATGAGTATAATTTATAAATTATCTGGAAAAATCTACACGAAAGAAATTATCTCTCTTGGTAATTTTGCGTTAGCTCCATTATGTAGCTAAAAGTTGGCTTTAAAAAAAAACATTGTGCTGCTACTCATCGTCAACAGAATCACGTAAGTGTTCCACTAGTTCCTATCCTGTAATCATATAAGGCTCTATGGTACGACGGATGATGGGCCTTTAAAACGTACCTTGTAGTCATGGTTAAGTCCCATGGTGGTGCAGGTGGGGCACTCCCAGGAGTTGGGCAAGTCTTCGTTGATCTGTCCGCCAGGCGGCACGCAAGCTGGGTGCACGATGCTGTAGCACACCGAGCATTCGCGCAAAGATGATGGGCCGTTGCGACCTGGAAGAAAATTAAATAAATCTATTAGTTTGTGGTGCCAGTTAAGACCTATGGCTCTGAGACGTGGTCGCTCACAAAAGGCCTCATCAAAAGCTTACAGTCACCCAAAGGGCAATGGAGAGGGCTATGCTTCTTGCGTGATCGAATCGATATGTAGAGATCCGCATGAGAACCAGGGTTACCGACATAGCCCGAAGAATTGCCAGACTTAAGTGGCAGTGGGCAGAGCATATTGCTCACAGAACGGATGGCCGATGGGGCAGGAAAGTTTCTGGAGTGGCGACCGCGAACCGGAAGAAGATGCTTTGGATGGCCTCCCAGGTGAACCGATGACCTGGTGAAGTTTGCGGGGATCCGCTAGATGCGAGATGCACGGGACCGATAAATGTGGCGATGCTTGGGGGAAGCCTATGTCCAGCAGTGGACGTCTTTCGGCTGATATGATGATGATGATGATAATGATTAGTTTTTGACAAAACGTTTACATAATAACAAGATTGTATTATACTACAACCGTATTGCCGTACAAGGGGCAAACTTAATGCTATGAAGATTAATGAATGACGTTTCATAAGTGCCGATATAGGTTTGCGTGACACAAAATATTTTTTTAACCTGATTTTCTACAAAAGTATCTCAATAACCCTGGCAGCAAAGAAACTATTTCTTGACTTACCATTGTTACCTTTAGCCTGTGGGGCTACTGGAGTCTGCATCCATCCATCAAGATGGCAAACTGCACATGACGCTGTAACTGGCAGCATAGGCTGTAAAACAGAATAAAATCATGAATTATAAAATCATAATTTGAAAATAAGTTCACTTCCAGTTTCAAAACTGGGATCTGTAGATGAATTATGTCAAAACTTGGGTAGTTGCCGCAACTTTAATCACAGTTTTGTTATAGTGATCATTAATGTTACCTGTAAGCACTGTCGCATGACGCAGGTCTGCTTGGCGCGTCCCATTCCGCCGAACTTAACCATGTCGTGACAGAACACGCATTCGCCGCAGTCTGTGCGCTGGCACGCCTCGCACTTCTTGCAGCTGAAATTTATTATTTACTCGTACAATAAGGTTACATTATTTAAATAGGTAGATAGAAAAATCTATTTTTTCTATGCATTTATACAAATTTCACTGTAAATTGAGTTAACTTCAGATTGACTAGAACTGACGAAAGAGACTGTTTTCATCGGATATTATATTACGTAAGCAGTATACGACTTTGTCTAAGTAAACTTGAAAATATTGCAATAATTATAATTATATTTTGATTGATATGTTTTTCATTGAAATGTATTTCGCATGAAAAGTCAAAAAAATATGCGTGTTTGTAATTAGTATGAAGTTAATTAATTTTTATAAATAAGACATGTGTACGTTGGTATAGTTCTCGCTTAACTTCTTGGCCGCCCTGAACAGCACTGTTTCGTGCCTCGCGGATGCGGAATGCTGACTTCATGGCGGTAAAAAAGTTTGGCGGGAACTATATGTATGTGTGTCTTAACATCCTTGTTAGTCTTACGATTGCAAGCGAAGAAGAAAGGAATGAGGTTTTGTGTCGACGCCCAGGTCAGGCGACTTTTACGGATAAACTGATGGCTGAAATGATGAATATTATCGCTTTCTATAGAATAGATCTGGGTAACCAAAGATCATCGCGCTTATCCGTTTAGTCTGTATAGCAAGCCTTAGACAAAAAAAACTCTTCCGATAGCGTTAACGCCAGGCGCTAACGCCATGTATGGCAGTGACATTACCTGGGAAAAGGAGCCGTAATGTCATTGCGATCAAAGTCCTTTGACTCGAACGATCCATCGCGCTCCGATCGTGCGCGGCCGCTCGTGTGTGTTCCCAGCTTATTACACAGAGCTTAAGATCTTTTTGCCACGAATTTCCAGTGTCGGCCCCGCACACGTTCAGCCCGTAGCGAGTTTGGGAGGTATTTTGTGTAGGTCGGGAGGTGCGATGCTAAGTTTATATCGACGTACGTACCGCGTGCGTCTCCTGCGCGGCGCGTTGTTGGCGTGCTCAGGTCTGGGCCGTGCGGGCCCGCCGCGGTGCAGGCCGCCGCGCCCGCCGCGACCGCTCGACTGCCGACGCTCCGTAGTCACCACGTCATCCGGACCTACGTGGAATACAATGTTATTATTAGCAATCCCTTACCCTATGATAAAAAAGGAAAGGAAAATCCTAGGGCCTTTAAGTCAAGAGTGAATAGGTTACTTCTAGGCAAGCGTGCTTCACCGTCGAACACATCATCGCTTACCATCAGGTGAGATAGTGTTCAAGCGCGAGCCTATTTATAAAAAATATTACACTCTTTCCGTATTCGTCATGTTTTGCTCCATATTTTTAGATGCGACATAATTTTTAACGATGGCCCAAATATTTTCAATCGCATTTAAGTCTGGGTGATGTTTTTTTTTAAATAAATTTTAACAGAAAAAACTATTATGCCTACCCTTGAGCACTGGCACCCCGGTGACAGCCAGGTGCTGTTTATCATGCCTGTGCTGCTCCACCAGTGTGCGCACATCCTTGACCAGCGCGATCGGGTCGGACAGCAGCTCGGGCACCGACTTGCGAGCTGCCGGCAGTTGGTGGAGGTACATCACTATGGCCTGGAACATGAGAGATAATGGTTTTAAAAAAAATGCAATTGCTATGATTGTATTTGTTGTAATGTATTGTGTCTCTGTCGAATAAATGTATTATATTCTCCTTATTTAATTATGACCTAGTAAGCAGCAAAATGTCTGGATTAAATCCATAGTTCAAACTGGAGTTATAAAGACTATTAGAGTTGGCTTCATAGGGAATCCAGAACTTGAAAACCTTACTCGGAAGGGACCTTAACCTAGGAAGTTACGATAGTGATTGTTCAATTTTAGTAGTATCATGCGCGTTCGTTACAAGTTTTTTACAAGAGATCTACATTTGTCCAAACAATTCAGTACTTGGAGTTCTTTTAAGTTTTCAAAAGGTTAGCACTTAAATGGTTTGAATAAAAAAAGACGAAAAGGGTTTTTTGAAGTTTGCAGAATAACTTCTCAACAACATCAAATGTCCGTGTATTTTTAAGAGCCGGTAGCAACATTTGTCTGTGCCGAATATCCGTATTTGCTTTTTAGGCTTTTCTTGCAAACGAGTGACGTCACTCACCTTGAGGCCGTGCAGCTCGTTCTGCGTGAGATGCACGTGCTCCTTTGGCGCGGCGAGTGCGGACTGCCCCTCGGGCGCCAGGTGCGAGCGCCCCAACAGAGCCATCACATAGCGGTCCAGCACGTACCACAGCATCTCCGTGAAGAATGGATAGCGGAACTTTTGTGGCACCTGGAATTGTAGCAGAAGGTCTCGTAAAAGTCGGGTAACAATAAGATCATAGGCATATACATTTAATTAATAGAGATGCAACAGGCTGTGACAATAATGTCTTTTGGCTGAAATCTGATGATAATTTGAAGCTGCTTGCCAGATAAAGCAAAATTTTAGAGTAGAGCTCTGTCTGGATAATTTGTGTTTATACACAAATCCAAATAAATGGTTAAGAATGAAGCAGATATAAAGCACTAGAGATAAATTAGGGTAAAAACAAAATTATACAAATCAAGACAAATATCCATCAAGTTCCACAGGCTCGATTCGTAATTCGCTCTAAGAAAAATGTTGAATTTGAATGAACGCATTCTTCTTACCTTGGTAACATCTTCAACTTGAGCGATCTTCAGCTGCTTTTCAATACCGAACTGGTGCAAGAAGTTGCCGCCGAAAACTAAGGAGTCGCTTGGAGTGTACACAGCGTGGATCCAGCCGGTCGGGATGAAGAATGTGTGGCTGGCTTGCAGCTGAAATGTTGCAAAAAACACGTAAATATTATGTAACTAACCTGGCCTTGCTGCAAACAGGTGTAATGTTCAGATGTTCCATGAGGTGACATGTCAAAATATCGAGATATAATCTTCGCTATGATGAGTTGCATATACCTTCTGAATATTTTTTCTAATTTGTGAAAACTTCATCAACATCCTTTGTGTATTAGAAAGAAAGAAAAAATATTTATTTGTGACCCGCACAGGAGACACGATATAAGCAAAACACAATCAATAATAAAAAAAGAAAAAAAAGAGAAGAATTACGCGGAAATACAGATAGACACGCATATGAAGTTTGTTTTATATCATTTTTATTTACAACTAAAAATAAGATTCTCATTAAGAGACCTGAAATATGCCTACATTTTTCACCGCTATGTTTTTTGCCTCCACTCTGTCTGAAGAAGTGGGTTGTAATCCTTTAGGGAGACGAGTGTGGGTTTCATTTTGAACTTAGTTCATGTGAACGAAGTCTACTTATAAATATTTTTTATCATCCCAACATGTTAGGGTTGTCCTATTCCCCTTGATCAGCGAAAAAAAGGAAAATTATAACATTTGAAAGACATAAAACGTTATGGTTAATTAGCGTTATAATTTACGAGTTCCGAGCGTATTTTTATGAAGCTATTAAGACCACGATTGGTGTGTGAAACCGTAGCTATGTGCGTGGTAAGCCACGTCACAGAATCACGTTTACGTTTTATTAGTGTTTCAGTTCTCGGACTAACTAACAATCTAAATCGTAGTTATTTTGTCATTCTTAGAAGGCGGATATTACATCGATTACCTTCTGACTGTTACGTTAAGAGGACGACAGTCGCCAGCAATCTTGAGACAACAAAACGTGCACTCGTTTAACACCCGCGAGGCCCAAAATTCAGTAGTTTTTTGTACTTTCCATATTAATCCACACCTTTAAAAAAAAGCTTTAGATCAAAATGTAGGTAATTAAATTGTCTTTGAGATGTTGACAATTTCATTAAAATACGCCCGGCGGTTTTGGTGCGATTGTCATGTTTTTGTCCGTGTTGGACATAACTATACAAATTAATTACACTGTGTTATGCGAATAAAACTCAAAATTTTCTTAGATCAAAGTATAAAGAAAATGGTCTAATTTAAAATATATTTTTCCAAAAAATTACGACTAGCCGTTAAGACGTGATTCTCATTTTAAAATCAGCTACCTCGTAACCCTCAGGTTACCTGCGCCTTAAGTGACCTTCGATACGGAAATTAGTGACCAACTGGCCGCTATATAAATGTCTACTATAGCATTCGGCAGATTATAAACGGGCAACCCAGAATGGTTACCCGGCCGCCGGTAGGAGGTCCGCGGTAGAGTAGAGTAACGGAGATTTTGGCAGTCTGTGAGATATAAGCTAACCCGTGAGGGAGCTAATGTTCGCGCCTTTTTTACCCGACTGCCGAGGGAGGGTAATGTGTTTATCAGTCTATGTATGTATGTTTGATCCTATGTGGCGTGTTAGAGACCAAATGCGTTGGCCGATTTTGATGAATCTTACGTCAATCGATTCGTCTTAACCCTGCGAGTGTCACTGGCGACATTAAAATTGGAAAATAGAAAAATGGCGGATTTTGGGCGCCATATTGTGGGGGCCCAATTTTTTCTTCTTCCAAACCCATCGTGTGGGGTATCGAAATAAAGGGTTTTATACCACACTTATATGTTTAAATAAAACATACACAATACAGTGTACATAATTCTAAAAAAAAATAACATAAAAGATGTAAATCTTTTTTTTTTTTTAATAACAAAAGTCCCGACTGTTTAAAAGCGAACTAAAAAGACGTAAACAAGAAGAAAATCATGCTGTGCAGTCGGAGGATACATCTGGTTTTGGTCAGCCAGCTCGCGCATATGTATTCTCCGACTGCACAGCATGATTTTCTTCTTGTTTACGTCTTTTTCGTTCGCTTTTTAAGCAGTCGGGATTTTTGTTATTTTTAAATATTTTTTTTATTAACATATTAAGACCTCTGTGACACTACAATGTGATTTGGTCAACGTGTATCTGTGAGATTAATGTGATTACAATGTGATTCCCAAGCACCTGCGTTTCACTTACACCCGTTCCCCGGCTACACTACCTTTTTACCGCGGCTTCGCTCCCGAAACATATCCTACATGGACTGTGCAGTTTTCCGGGAAATATAATGATCCATGTATGGCACTCACCGACAATGTCTATGTGTTAAAGAATCGTTATCAGAGCAGTAGGTACTTCCAGAGATTATCTCCTACAACAAACAGTTTTACCTCTTAAGAATAGAAAGAATAAAAATACTCACATGAACTCGAATGCACTTCTCGACCGTATCGCCGAAGAAGACATCGGACTGTTTGCCTGAGAGCACCCACTTTTCATACAGCTGTAAATTCTTCTCAGTTGGTGGGATCAGCCAGAATACTTTGGCGCCTAAAATGGAACAAAAACCCTTTAAAGCACAAACTCAAACTTCCGACTAAAAAGAATGGAAAAATTTACAAAAAAATATACCTATTCGTTAATAGAAATTAAATCAGTTTTTTTTCTAATTTAAGTAAACTTTTACTGAACCATATAAAAATGTTTTGCTTATTTCATTGTTTTGTAAAAACAACAACTTACCTCGCAAGATGTGGTACCAAACAGAGGTACCTCCGAAATCAATGTGGAAGTCTGTGTAGCATCCCTTGACAGACATGAGGCAGTACTTCTGCACCTTAGGGTACATCATATCGTCCAGAGCGTTTGTTGACTCCGTCTGAGGGAGTAAATAAAAACATTATTATGTACAACAAAGTTTTTAACACAACTTAAGCAGTACAGGTAGACCTCTTAATCAGAATGTCTATACAAAGCGAAGTCAGCTTATATTGCAAAAGTATAGCTTGATGTTATGTAATCATATCACTGAAGTCAGTGTACGATACATTGTAAATTTTAATACTAGGAATTTAGCTAAATAGACGTTTATTGTTTTGTTATGAAGAATAAAGCCTTGAACGCATTATGCATTTTGTTGCGTCTACTACATTATAGAATAGTTCATAATCCATCAATGAAATGTCAATGAAGTGTGTCTATCTAGAAGGGGCGAGTCACTACTGAGATGGTAAAATTCATTGGGTTATAGGCAACAGAATAGTGATTTCTATCAACGACCAATGGTAAGTCTAAAACGCTTAATGACAAATGCCTTCAGCAATTATTGTGAATCTAAACAAATATACTGACATGGTCGTGCTTGCGTGCGGATGGACCGTGTAATACTTCGGTCGTGTCGTGCGGCGTTCCCGAGCGTGACACGTAAGTATATTTCAAACCCATTCATAAACTACATAATTACGATCAGAGATCTACAAAGTAACCTACTTAACCTTTACAATAATTCCGTTACAGTTTCCTTTGTCCTTTTTGTTTGTTTTGCTTCGTCATAGATACTTTTACCGCAGTTCAAGGGTAAAGGTCGCAGGGGAGTGGGTGAATGTTGCCGACCCCACCCGGTCACCCGAAATAATCCGAGATCTCACGAGCTCTAACGAGTCCGTCCCGCCCAAGTCAGCATATTTTCCGTCCGATGCTTTGAGCGGAAAACTTGCAAAACATTATTCATTTAGCGGTAAGAGTTAATTTTTGTTTGTAAAGTTCTGGAATATGGTTTTGTGTTTGTAAGCTAAATATATTATAGACACCTTTCAGTCAGCTTTAGATGAGCTAAACTCCAATATCGGTAATACCAGCGAAACCAAAGAAGTAAGTCATCGTACATTTACTTATCTAACACTAGTGACCCGCCCCGGCTTCGCCCGTGACACAAAAACCTTCCTCGTTTCTCACTCTTTCTATTAGTGACCGCATGAAAATCCGTTCAGTAGTTTTTGAGTTTATCGGGTACAGACGCGGCGGCGGACTTTATTTTATAATCTGTAGTGAGTAGCGATCATTATAGATACCGAAAAGGCAAGATCTATTCTTTCTAAAGCAACCTATTCACTATCCCACCATTCACTGACCACCGAGATGACACCAGATAATATTCACTATTTCAGCCTAAAAAGCGTCTCCGTATGCGCGACGGAGGAGTGCTTTAGGTGCTCGTAGTAAGTAATTTAGCAGGTCGTAAATATGTCCAGCAGAAGTGGTCTGTAGCGACAGTATATTTGCTGATGTATGTATAGGTGGGATGAAAAGCATGTGACTAAAAGACTTACGAATATATTATGTAAATGAGGATCGATGAAGAGGGAGGCAAAAATAAGATGAATGGTTTATGTGAGGAATGACATGGTAGAAAAGGAATTCGGTGATAGCGTAACAGGGGACAGAACGAAATTAAAGAAATTAACGTGTAGCGTCAACCACAAGTAACATGGGACAAGGTCAGGAAGATGGATATGATGATGAACGTACCTGCTGATCTTTAAGATGTCGTGGCCACACAGTGTCGACCCAGTCGATGAGGCGCACGATGCGTGGAGCTTGAACATAGTTCTCGAGCCGGGTGTGCGAGAACTCCAGCGAGATCACGTTGAGAAGGCGCTCTTTGTTGGGGTCGTCGTAGTAACGCTGCCAGTCCTGGGAGACAATAAGAAATTAATAATAAAAATATTTTATATTAAAACAGTCACGAGAAGCACAAACGTGTGTGCAAAATTTCAGCTCAATGGAACACCGAGAAGGGTTTTCAACACCCGAAACAGGCGCCACAGACAGCCCACTTTGCAGGAGATTTTTAAGGCGGTTACGCACTACATCCGATCCGTGTCCGTTTCGATTCCGAAGTAGCCGTAGTACTTCTAATATGGAAGCTTACGCACTACATCCGAACTCTATCCGTCATACTCTGTCTTAATTCAGAACATTTTGAACTCGGAACTCAAATCACGGACACGAACGTGTAGTGCGTAACCACTCTTAGTCCTAAGATTGGGAACATGGCTGTTTACGTTACCTATCATCATCAGCCTATTAATGTTCCCACTGCTGGGATACAGGCCTCCTCTCTGCGAGAGGGTTTGGGCCATAATCCACCGCGCGGGCCCAGCATGAAAATAATTCAAACAGACTTTGTGTCGCAACTGCCCTGGTTGGTCAAATGATCACAAGTGCTAGTGACAAACATGAGGACGTGGGTTCGATACCCGGGTTGGGCCAACTTTTTGCATAAGCACCAGGCCAACAGCCTAATTGCGTAAGTGAATTCAGCAAGGCAAAGACTTGACCACCATCAAACGACCAATCATATAGACGGAAATCTACATAGGGTCTTTCATCTCGCATGTGATAGGTCGATTGATGACGGTCAAATTTCGCTCTTTGTCTTGTCGAATTCACTTACGCAAATAGGCAGCAGAGTCTAGATTTGTACCCGTTTGACTGCAATATATTAGCCGAATATTACACGAAACTAAAACATAACTGGCTAAATTTAGGTGTGCTTAAAATCTCAATGTCAAACACCTCTCTGCCTAAACCCTTTAAAAGGATTCTGCATAAACTTTTACTAAATATGTTGGGGTCGGCATCCAGTCTAACCAGATTAAGCTGAGTACCAGTGCTTTACATGGAGCGACTACCTTTATGACCTCCACAACCCAGTAACTGGGTAACACGATACCCCTTGGCAAGACTGGTGTCAGATCTCAAACTTCTGACTACCCGAAACGACTGACAAAGATCTTCAAATGACAGCCGGGACCAACAGGTCGAACAGCCGGCACGAACTAATTTGTGCGCGGGTTAAAATGCATGCTATCTCATTAGACAACACTTGCGAAAGAGATAGATCTTGTGATGAACAGTAAGAAGCTAGTTCGCGTACGAATACACACTTTTGCAAATTTGTAGCGAAATGGATGATGATTTAGGACGGAAACAGCCGCGCGAAATTTTATTAACAGACCTTTGGGAGTATGGATATCATGCAAAAACTACTAAATGTATCTGTTCAAAATAAAATTATTTGCATTTTTGAACTATTAATCTATCCCTGTGTGACTGTTTTGCAATTTTCCTTCTTTTTATGGTATTTATTTGCGCCCACAGATGCGTTAAAATTAGGGTTGAAATATGGAACTTTCGACGCCCATAACTTCCAATTTTTTTTTTTTTTTTTACTTTTTTGTTTCCACACAGGACTAGATAGTGATGAGACAAATTGATATCATTATTTATTTTGAACGTAAACCTTCAAACAGTGGAGTTGCCAGACTACTTTTTTATGGAAGAATAATCGACTAGGGTAACCTTAACGTGCTTTCCGAGGCACGGAATACAGGTACTTAAAACATCTGTCGTTCCGTGGATGGGTGACCATCTTTATTATGTAATCTCGGTAAGCTTTGCTTAACCTTGAAGATCAATCCTTTATAGAATAGCTTTTCAGTAATCATGAATCGTTTAATCAACAAACTTAAAAACGATAAATGATATGTCAATGCATCTCGCATTCCAGTTCGATGTCACACCCACAGGTCTTCTATATTTAGCCGGTCCGACTATAAAATCGCACCCGGGACGCTGACGGCTATAAATTATCTGGAATATGCGAACTCTTATCACACAAAGAGGTGTGTCCTGAAACTGATAAGGCGCCACGCGTAATGATTTGATTTGTAAAATATAATACTAACTTTTGTCAGCGGCTCCGCCCGCGTGACAGTCGAAAATTATACCATAGGGAACCGGGACAAATATGCAAACTGTAACATCAAACTAATAGTATTATAATAGTATTAAGGTGAATGTTTGTGAGTTTGTGAGTGTGTGTGTGTGTGTGTTTGTATGTTTGTTACATCTTCACGCTCAAACGGCTGGACGGATCCGGATGAAATTTGGCACAGAGATAGATTATAATCTGGAATAGCACATAGGGATTTTTTATCCCGGGAATATGTTCCCTTGGGATAATTAATTCACGCGGGCGAAGCCCCTGGCAGAAGCTAATTTATAATAATGGTGGGATGAATGGCTGCAAAATTATGTATTTGTTCGATTTATTAATTTAATCTTTTGTAGATTATTTTTACAATGACAATGAATATTAATCAATTTTGGTAATTAACTCAATAGCTGATTTATAATTTCTAATTAAATCGATATTCTTTTCCTGAGGAATCTACACCTATTTAAAAGCAAACTCCTTGCCTATAATAATATTAGCAATAGTTAGTTAGTTTTTTCGAACATATATGAAATAAGTGAAGATGTTTTTTTGTCAATTCTAGAGAAGCCGCCTAAAGGCAGGCACGTTGTTGCTAGAATATATGATATAAAAGTAATCTCTAAGTATTTTATTAGCTACCTGAGCTACCCCTCTCACAGTACTTATCTTTTGCCAAATATTTGATTATAAAAGTGTAGGTCAGACTCGTGGTGGCCAATTGATCAAATCATTCCAAAAACCATAATTATAACGTTCTTAAATACGAGTTATTCATTCACATATTTATAAACTCACAAAATTTTTAAACTTTCCAATAAGGATGGTACTATGTTTTTTTTTTGTGTTCGTTCACCTATTTCTCCGTCATCTGTGGGCAGATTGTGTTTGAAAGAGTACTTTTCCGAGGTGGTTCCATATAAATTTGATCTCATGAAAAATTTCAGAGATATACAACATAACTTTACAATAAATGACGGCAAATCTCTCGGGATATGTATGCTGCAATCGCATGTCTGTTTATTATTTAGACATAAGATGAAGCCGGCACGCTCTAAAGAGATAATATGTAGATGTGTACAGTCTGTATCCTCCAAGTACAGAACACCAACTGCTCCGAACCTTACATACCGCTTTTGCTTCGTCCATTTTGCCATACATGATACCTTTCTGAAGAACATCACCAATTAGGTCCGTGTATGTCCTTCTAGTATAAGGCGTCCCCTCTCGGCGTTTCCATTCACATCTGTCGTGTATATATTTTGTTAGGTGACTTTCATTCATTCTCTCAACATTACCAAACCAACTAACATACTTACTCCTTTAAATTATTGTCACGAAGGCTTAAAACGCGTTGCGATTTTTAGCCCCGCGGATTTCATTCGCGCGAATTTTTGACCGCGTACTAAATCATACTAACACGCACTGCGGATAAAATTCTGCGCGATTTTTGTCTCTTTCTATCTGTTCATAGAACTCAAATTAAGCGCGAATTAAATCCGCACCGCGGTGCGATGGATTCTGTGACAAAACACGGATTTCTTGCGGTATTATTGCCGCGCGATTTTTTTACCGCAATGCGTGCAGCTTCATACAATTCTATGTGTCTCAGAATGTGCGGAAAAAAATCGCACGAATAAAAACCGCATTGCGTTCTAAGCCTTAAACTAATGGGTGTTTACAGACCTACTCTATTTCTATTATAAATGCGAAAATTTTGCGAGGATGGATGGATGTTTATTGCTCTTTCACGCAAAAACTACTAAACCGATTTGGATAAAATTTGGAATAAAACAGCGATTTTTTTTATCCGGGATTTTTGGTTTTAAAATAATTTTCGACTTACATGCGGGCAAACCCGCTGGCAAAAAATACTTCTTTATACATTTGAAAAGCTTACTTTAAGAAAGTTGCGAGTCTGCGCGGCGTATTATTAGTCCGTACTCTGCAGTTAAGTTTACAGTTTATCTCGAGCAGACTTTGAACTATCCAACAACGCAGTTATTAGCGCTACTCACACCTCGATTTACGAGTGATTAGCAATTAAATAATTAACTAACCTTTCGGTGCGATACAACTGAGAGATCGCTCATTAAGACCTTGTAGAATATTTACTTCCCGCGAGGCCATTAACCCTCGATTTGATTGTTTATTTATTTATCGTTTGTATAACTCTCCTTCATCTTTTTCTATTACATTATTCCTGGTCTTATAATAATACCATTGTGTACAACACTAAATACGGCAAAATAGCAAACCCAAAGAATTCTTCGTGAAGTTTAAAAACATGAACAGAATTTACAACAGGCATTGTGAGTACAAAATAGTACACAACACATAGCGAAAACAGCAATACAGACTGTATGAATTGTAAACTTCACTCTCTAGACTCGAGCCCGGTGTTTTAAGGCTTCCACTGACTGGCGCAACGCGACAATGCAACAACTATTTGTCATGAAAGTTGATCTACGGGTATTAAAAGTAGAAAAAATTCTATGATAAACTCCGTCACAATCCTTGACGCAATGTCGCGTCACGCCTGTCTGTGGGACCCTTTAGGCCTCGAGTCACAGACATACATTTAAATATATAACGCAAATCCCTCCATCTGTATGAAAACCAAGCGTACCACTTTTTCACAAACAATGTAAAAACAAATTTACTTACCAATGAAAGAAAACATTTCCAATGCCTCGGCCAACATTTTCTATACATTCTTTACAGCTCAATATGGCATAAAAAGGCATTTTTCTAGATTTCGGTGGATTTCCGACAATGCTAAATGAAAAGCTCAGATTACGATCATTTGTCGTAACTTGGTCCGTTTTTTGGCACGCGAAGTACATACAATCGCGTCATCTAGTTAGATTTATGTCTGTGCCTCGAGTAAAAAATGCGTAGATACGACAATCGGCGATGCGATTACCGCCGTCAACTATAGATAGTGATTGATGACCGATTTGAAAATGAATTATATGTGTATACTCGTAGTAAAATATTACAAGTGCTGTTTGGCTATCGGAGTATCGGCGTTTATTGGTATAAGCGATATGTCATGCTTTGACATAAATGTCGCGCTTGTTTAGTAACGCATAGCAGAGATATTGTACAAGTGATGATAGGCCTCTGACATGATAAAGGCAGATGATGAAGTTTCAAACTTAATGGCACCTGTGAAGTTCGCTACTTGTTGCGGAGTACCCCACCCCAAGAGGCCAAGTGCGTGTCGGACTTCGCACATTTATGGTACCAAACCACAAAATTAAGTTCGTTGTAAGTAATAGGGAAAATTACGGAATTTCAAAGACAAAATCTGATTTATCAATATATTGGTATTTGTTAGTAAATATACGTAATATAATAATAAAAAATATCACCAAATTTGAAGTTTATAGGTCAATGAGAAATTAAAAAATTCTTCAGAACAAAACTTTGTAAAAAAAGAAAGAAAAAGTGTTTATTCGCCACAAAAATGACATAAAAAAGTTGTCTGAGCTGACTTTGGTGGCTTCTCGTTCCTTTGTTTTTAAAATACTTTTTAAATAAAAAATACAGTATTTATCTAATCAACGAGCTCTTAACAATGATATCCTACTCGATGGGGTAGATTAAAGTTTTTTTTTCACGTCCTGCATTAGCAATTTGACAATTTGAAAAAATATGTTTTTTGACAATTCGTATGGTTTTGGGTCAACAAGATGTACTGTGAAAATTTTAAGACTGTAGCGCCAACCGTTTGGCTGTAAAACCTGTGTAACAGACGAAGTCAGACAGACAGACACGTGAGTGACAGCAATAGAGCTCCGTTTGGACCTTTCGGGTACGGCACCCTAAAAAAGCGTCTCACCAGAACCGCTCTTAAGTTTGAATCGATGTGCAGAATAATTGCCATTACACTAAACAACTGCCAAAGCGACTAATTACACCTTGAACCCACCACAACACACGCAGTTATTTCAAATAAAGAAAGTCACTAAAAATATTATTACATTGAGAAAGGTCAGGAGAACGACGATGAATTATAAATTATTATAAGTTGTTCAAATAACAATACATTACAATAATTCCGTTCGTATTCCATATTTTACTGATTGCAGTGTTTATTTTATGCAACTCCCTACGGGCGGCACGATTGTTGATGTCGTAGCATTAAGGGCCTACATGCGCTTTAGTGCCGTAAAACGGTAACTTTCTAAAGTATACTCCTTAGTAACGGCTAGGTTAAAAGGTTTGAAAAAAAAAAAAATATTATTGTTTCTTGTACGTTATATTTTAAACATGGTTTTTTCGTATAACAAATAGTTTCGCTTTAAAAAAATAATTAGCAACACGATATTTTTCGTAACTTTTACATACTCCTCCAAAGCGACTTGGATGTTTAAAAATATTTTTACACAGAAAAATTGGCTGCAATTTCTTCATAACTGACGTAGCATATGTAAATCAAATTATATTTTGCAAACAAAACTGTTCAAAAGGAGGTTCAATATTAATATTTTGGCATCGAGCGGGCGCACGGCCAGTACTGCGTTTACATTGAGGCGTATATATCGCCTTAATGGTTTATTTATGAAAGAGCCGCGAAAATTAATGAAAACATTCGACGACCTTTTACTTATTGCCTTTCACGCTTCGTAATTCGTATTAATATTATAAATGCCAAAGTGTGTCAGTCTGTATGTCTGTTACGTTTTAACGACTAGATCACTGAACGGATTTTAATGAAACTTGACAAACGAATAGACTATAACCTGGATTCTTTTCATTCCGTTCCGTCCGGAAGTTCCCTTGGGATAGTAATAAAATTGCCACAATGGCGATTCCGCTGCTAGAAGCCAGATAACAAAAATAAGATCAAAAACTAAAATCCGACTACTGAAAAATTACACTCTAAAAGTATGAAACAAGAAAATATTCTCATCTGAAATTTTTATGTACAAACTATTCGATATTTGTCGGGTATTAAATAAACAACTTAAATATAATAAATATATTTAACGTATTTCATACATATTCATAGTGGTGTACAGTGGATAACCGTGGTCGCTTTTAGCTTTTGAACTTATATTTATAAGTCATTGTGCTAATGTCAATATTTAATTTATTTTTTTAGGTCAATAGCCTAGGATAAGTAGCAAGATTCAATATGGCAAGACCAGCCCCCCTAGCCAAGTTACAAACCTCGAATCGAATCTCTTTCTACAATCGTTAACGCCTTCTATTTGTTTGGTCTAGCCACGTAACTTAACGTTAAGATGTGACATTCGCATACATTTATTCGTTTTCTACTAGCGTTATCGATTGTAGATTGTCAACTTGGTTACAGGTGCAGGGGCCTTAAACCATGACGTGTTAAAACTATCATAGTGCGACACAGAAAAAGGAACAGAGGTATTTGTCTTGTATAGCTCCGTCATGCTCCTGTTTCTATGATCCTATCTAACAATAAATGTCAAAAATCTTTTATCAAAGACGATATGATAGACTTATAGATCTATGTTAGTGTAATACCCCCCGTAAACACAACAAGGCTTTAGGAACAACTTAGTGACACGAAAACATATTTTTTGTCCTGCCAACAGGACACAGGCTTATTTCGTAGCACCTAAACGAAAACTTGTAAATTTTTGGATTGATTGAGCTTTGAAAAGCATGGTAACAATAGACATAAGTCACGTAATTTCTGTTTTTTTTTTAATAATACTTTGCCTAACACTTGGAGTTCCTTCTGTATCGTGGTTGCTTTGATGCTTTTAACGAAATCTTACCTGATCTATAAACACAAGTTTCAGGAAAAACCATTATTAATTTACCTAATCTAGGAATCAAACCCGGCCCTGAGATTTTCGATCACGAGATTACGAGACCAACGGATACGACGAGACATATTGCTAAAGCTACCCGGCACACTACTGTTTCGTGTAGTGTTGTGATGCTGGATAAACCAATGAAACGAATTTGTTTAGATCTGCGTCATATCACAACTAGTTTTGATTGGCTAATACAACTCTGACGTTGTGTTCGCTAATCATAACTCGTCGTCAGCGTCACGACACGACACGACACGACACAGTTGAAACCGGCTTAACTTGGACATGCAGCCTTACCTTCATATTCATCTCGATGTTCTTCTGTGTGTTGACATCCATTACATCGAGCATGCGACGGGATCCGACGCACATTCGCACATCGTTGACTGTGAAGTTGTTGGTCGGGACCCTGCAACAAACAAAACACTTTTAGAAACCTTTTTTTCCCCTACGCTGCATACTTTCAGTGAATTCCCGCGCCACCTTGTGAATGGCTTACCCACGACACAGATAATATAATACTAGCATAAAGATGCCTCATTCCATACAAAGAAACCGTTTTTTGTCTGATTAAGGTGATTATTTTTTTAAGTACATCAATCGCGATCAGTCCCGTTCCGTTCCAGGCCTAAGATAGTGTTAGCAGCGACTTGCAAGTAAAATGGTTTTCTCGATTAGTGACAATTTTTTTATTTAAATGCTGAGACAATTTGATTTACAGTATTTTTTGCACGTTTTTACAGTTGCGTTGTACCAAAATGTGTTACAATACAAATTAAAAAAATCTAGTGATAGCTCGGCAATTTAAAACCACGCCATCTATTGGAATCAATTTTAAATTATCGGTTCAAATAATCTTTGAAATACCCAATCTATATTAATATTATAAAGAGGAAATATTAGTATTTTTGTATGTAACAAATAAACTTAAAAACTACTGGACCGAAAATTCTTTCACCATTGGGAAGCTACACGATCCCCGGGTACAAAGGCTTTTTATCCGTGTATTCTCACGGAAACTACGTGGGTGAAACCGCGAGGCATCTGCTATATTCCAGAATTTTGTGCCTAGGAGAGTTGGTTAAAAAAGAACATACAATTTTTATGATCAATTTTAGAAAATGTTAATTTTACACACAACTCAATAACAAACCATGCATATCGCGCCATCTAGTGACATTTATTTGAACCATGCCCACGATGAGTGTACAAATTTTTATACATCGACCTACGGCGGCGGCGGTCAATGTGGTACAGCTTGGGGGAGGTCTATTTCTAGTAATGTCTTACTAGTTTCGACTGAGATTATAACGATTCAGAAGGTCAGAATTTCTCATATCCATAATCAGCCTTTAATATTCCCATATAATCGACTGCACAGCATGATTTTCTTCTTGTTTACGTCATTTTAGTTCGCTTTTTAAGCAGTCGGGTTTTTAGATTGTTTGAATTAACGTTTTTTTATTTATAACCTTTTAGATTTAGGTACCTTTAAACATAAGAAAATGGCGCCCAAAAGCCGCCATTTTTCTTTTTTTTCAATTTTAATGTAGCCAGTGACGATCGCAAGGTTAAGTTTAATCGATTGACGTAAGAATCATCAAATCGGCCAACGCGTTTGGTCCCTAGAACGCTACATAGGAACAAACATACATACCTACATAGACTGATAAACACATTACCCTCCTTCAGCAATCTGGTTAAAAGCTAGTTATTATTACCTTATTTCGGTACCTTCCGTAATTTTATAGATGATCTTAAAGACAGACATAAAGAGGTCAAAGCAAATGGAAAAAAATCTAATAAATTTTATTGTATTTTTTATTTTTAAATTTGGATATCATAATAAAAATTATTTTTTTATAGTATGCGTCATTCCTGACGCAAATAAAATCATTTTCTTTCACAATGTTGTTTCACGAACAAAACATTATTTCTTTCGAACCACTTTGTATTTATTTTCAGCCTATTCTGTCCCAATGCAGGGCAAAAGGGAGGCCCCCTTTCTTTCTTCAGCTTTGTAACCAACAGGAAAATACTCAAGTTTTACCTAACTCGAATCAAGTTCTGGGAAGCACTTTTGAAGCTTCAGGGAAACTTTGGGCGAGTTTTGCAAGGCAGCTTTCACTGAAAAAGACTCAAGTTGAGAAGAGTTGTTTTCTTTATTGATCCGCCCACGAAGTAACAAAACGCAAACCTACCCATTATACAGATTTGGTTCAATTGTTTTGTAATGTTTAGGTAATTTGTTGTTCAAGAGAAAATGCGGTCGCAGACATCGCAACTGAATTTCCTAAGTGAAAAGTCACTGTGCCCCTGTGTTCTCATGATGGCAAGTAGATTAGGTAGGTAAGTAGGTAGGAAGGATAGGGTAGTTTTAGGTTTTGATTCTTTTTAACTTATAATGGCTTGTTTTAAAAATAAAAACAAATGATCTTATTGTTAAAACTTGGTTATTTGTAAGGGATTTTGTTTTATATAATATCTATATGTCTTAATAATTGAAAAAGGGCTGCCATGGAGGCGATAATTTTTATGGTAAACACTCGGGAGTTTGTCGCGACATTCGGAGACATTCGGTCGATAGTCGTCGCCTGAGACGCTTGGTTAAAATATAGTGATCAAAGTCATAGACATCGTTTTAAAATTGTATTTCTTTGTTAAAAGTTTTCTCAGATTATAAACCTAAACGACCAGTATGGCAGGCCTACTCACTGTTACAGTAGGTAATTAAGGTAGGCAGTTGACGAGAGCGACACAGCTAGTTATCTAGATAGATCCTCTCCTCTTCTCTCCGCTCCGCGCCAAGTTGACAGACAGACTAAGTCAGATTTTTGAGTTTTGTGTAGTTTATTATCTTGATAAATGTACATGCCATTTTCCTAATAGAAACTTTTGGACTTTAATATCCATACATACACAAGCTCAAGAAAGCTCACCTCTATCTTTGCCGTGAGATAACGAAATGGGTAACTGTATGACATTTTTTCCTTATTGATTGTAAAACAGACGGTCACTTTATGTAAGTAACTAGAACATTATGTATTGAACGTAAAACACTTATTATTCTCGTATCAGCGGCTCAGCGCATTATGTCGTTTTCTCCAAAAGTCCTTTCTCAAAATTTCCTTTTATCCAAATATTCTTTTCTCTAAATGTTCCTATCTCAAAATGATCCCTTCTCAATATGTTCTTTTCTGATAATGACCCAAACTCAAATAAAAAAAATGAAAATGCATTGGATGATATTAATTTGTTATACTTGTTTGCAAAAAAGTCAATAAGAACTGTAATAATTACTCCACATTACATACATCAATTTTATCTTTACCTTTAATTGTGTAAATATTTTTATTTTGTAACCGAATTCCCAAAAAGGAGTAGGTTTTCAATTCGATCGCATAATTTTTCATAAAAAAGCTATGGGAGATATCTTAAGGAAAGATTTTTTTTTTGTTTGTTTTTTCGTACCGAATAGTCTCCGAAACTACTGGACCGATTTATAAAATTCTTTCACCAATAGAAAGCTACATTATTCCCGAGTGACATAGGCTTTTTTTATCCCGAAAACGGGTCCTGTGGATTGGACTACGGGAGTGAAGCCGCGGGGAACAGCTAGTTAAAAAATAAAGAAGCTGAGTGCCAATTACATTTTTGTTATTTTTTCCGAGTTCGCGTTTGACCAGTAACTAACTGATTATTTACCTATTAAAGGTACTTGCCATAAATAACAAAAATATCGATTAGAAAAAGAATTACATTCTGTTTTAGTGGAGTAATTATTACAGCGCTTTGTAATTTACTTTTTTGTAAACAAATATAACAAAGTCATCCAAAACATTTTTATTTTTTTATATTTTTCAATTTCAGTAAGGGTCATTACGCGAAAAAAACATATTGAGATAAGGACATTTAGAGAAAAGAACATTTAGATAAAAGGTAATTTTGAGTAAAAACATTCTAAGAAAGGAAATTTGGAAAAAAGGACCTTCTGAGAACGGAAATTTGGAGAAGAGGGCATTATACGCTGATCTTCTTATAAAATTTAACCCTACATCTTCTAATAATCTTTCTCGCTTTGCATCTATAATGAAACGCAGCGCGGGTTGTAAAAGTCAACCTAGAAGGCTATCCAAACATTACCGTCTATTGATATTGACCTCTGAACCTGAAACATATTTTAGTTCGGTCTCCCGAGCTAGCGGCGCGCCTTTTCTTAGTATCGCATTTCAACTGAGCCGAACTGAAAGGAAAGCTTAACGTAAGCAATTCTTAGAATATATGTGAATATCTCGTTTGAATGTTTCTTAGTGTTGCCACCGTTTGAACATTGATACGATTTACGTGAATATGGAATTTATCTAGGTTTATCCACAAAGGAACTTCACAAAGGACTCTGCGAATACTTTCCAAGTTTACCTTCGAAATCGCTGAGAACGGTGAAGGAAAACATCGTAAGGAAACCTGCAGTCTAATTGAGCGAGTGAATCCGGCAAGGCGAAGGGTCTGACCGCCATCAATCCACCAATCGCATACCTACGAGATGAAAGACGCTATGTGGATTTCCGTCTATGTGATTGTTCGATTGATGACAGTCAAACCCTTTGCCTTGCATTAGGCTGCAGGACTTATAGATGTAAGTCTGAAACCGCTAACCCACATTGAGCAAGCGTGGTGATCAATGCCCGTGACTTCTCTGTATGAGAAGAGGCATTTTTCTTGCAGTGAGACAGTAACAGGCTTGTATTATTATAATAAAGTTTCTCATGTAATCTGTAACTTAAGATCAACTACTCTACAACAGTCGACTTTTGGGGCTGGCTTTGTAACTTTTAATAGTGCTGATTGGCAGCTCCATTTGCATAAAAGTATTCAACCAGCATCTCTAAGAGCCAGAACATTAAGTTTCACTTGTTCAAAGCCTGGGGGATAACAAGGCTTTATCGGCACTTGTTCGCTCTCTCGGCGGATAGAGTTCGAAGGAACGAACTGAGTCCCAATTGAATAAAGACTACCGTAGACAGGTGCTAAACGACAACGAGTCAGCGTTCCTATAAAGGAAAATGTTCTAAAATTGTTCAACAGAAGGACAATTTCTAATTGTCCCATTGCCGCGTCGTCTTCGGGGGCCTTAAATGTATTCAACCAGTTTCTCTCGAGCCATAACATTAAGTTTCACTCGATCTAAGCTTCGGGGATAACAAAGCTTTATCGGCACTTGTTCGCTCTCTACGGATGAAGTTCGAAGGTGTCAATAGCCTGTATGTATAATAAGGTTGTCCCGACGAACTGAGTCCCTATTGGCCGCCGCGCGGCGGCTTTGGTGTGTAGACACCCCTAGACATGTACGATGCGACAATGAGTCAGCTTGTTTTTATAGAAATTGTTCTATGCTCTACAGACGGGTTAATTTCTATGAGTTTTCGCATTGATGCGTAATCTTCGGGAGCCTTAAATGTATTCAACCAGGTGCCTCAGAACATTAAGTCCAACTTGCCCAAGCCTGGCGGATAAAAAGGTTTTATAGGCACTTATTAGGTCTCATAGCGGCAGAAGTTCGAAGGTGTCAATAGCCTGGATTGTACAATAAGATTGTCCCGAACTGACCAATTGAATAAAGACTCGCTTAGACAGATGCGAAACGACAATGAGCCAGCGATTTTTTTTTTAAAGGGTTTCTTTTAATTGCTCTACAGATAGGACAATTTCAATGAAATGTCTTCGGTAGCCTTTAATATATTCAACCAGACAAACAGCGAATTTTTACTGTATGTGACCGCAGCTTAAAAGCCAGAATATTAAGTATCACTTGCCCGAAGTCTGGGAGATAACTAGGCTATATCGGCACTTGTTCGCTCTCATAGCGGATGAAGTTCAAGAGTTAATAGACGGATTGTAACGTTGTCCGGTCCCGTCTGAACTTCTCCGTTTTACCTATTGTGATTTTAACTTGGGCACTAGTACTACTAGAAGTAAGTAGACAAAAGCGAATCAATGTACGATTGAATGTTTGGTCAATGGGTCGTCTTAGGGGCGGAGTTTTCTTAGGACGGGCAGTTTTTTTATTAAGACGAGAATTTTGAGAAACTAATTTAAATATCGCTTTTCTAATTTACAGAATTCATACCAAAATTTTCTCGATCATCGTTTGAGACAAGCGCTTCTTAGGTTCGATTCAGGTCGGGTAACGTTATTGAGCTGTTCTCTCTAGATTTTTAACAGTAGCACCCGGAGTCCGGATAAGAGCCGGGTAAGTGGCAATATTAGCAATGTACTCGTCCCTATTACGTAACTGCCAAAATTGAGGGTACTAATAGTTATACCTGCGCTTAATCCTACGAAAAATATAAAATGTTGTTTCCTATAATATAACTAGCTTCTACCAGCAGATTCGCCCGCGTGAAATGTGTTATTTTTATCCCGGGGTCAAAAGTAGCCAATGTGCTATTCCAGACTATAATCTATCTCAGTGCCAAATTTCATCCGTTCAGCCTATCTGGCGTGATTGAATAACAAACATTCATAACATACATCACACACATCCATCCAAACTTTCACATTTATAACATTTATAAGATATTACGAGTAGTAAAATTAACTTAAGCTCTCCTAGATCATAATTTATCTTTACTTCATTACTAAAGGTTCAAACAATAAGAATTCAATAATTTCTTAATTACTGGAACTATACAAAATTGAATTTCAATATACAGCATACGCACAATTTCCCTGAAGTAGTTTCCCTTTTGTAAACATGTCGACGTGAATATTTTCCATCTAACCGCACTCGGGATTTTCCAATAACTTAAATGTCGTCCGGATATTATCAAGTTACTGGATGGGACACATATGCATTGAAAACTTCCTTTTGTGAATGGATTTATTTTATAAAACTCTTAGAAATGTGAACATTATGTTTCTTTAAATGATTACACTTAAGGGTTCCGTAGTCAAATGGCAAAAACGGAATCCTTTTGATTATATCCTGCCCGTCTGTTTTACTACTTTTAATGTTGACTATTGGCACTACATTATCCATGTTTTAAAGGGACGGGTGGCACTCCCCTAGGTATTTGTAACCGAGGGATGAATAAAACTTTTCAACAAAAAATCAAACCAACTTCCAAAACAAAACACTACAAAACGAAAAATAACATTCTTTTTCGAAGTCGGTGTCTTTTGAACCCATTGTTTTCCGTTATTCGACACCGACTTCGGACTTCTTTTTAGTTTTGGTAGGTACCTGTAATAAACATGAAAATCATTTATAACCCAAGTACTTCTAATGACGATTCCAATAAGCCCAAACACGACTTTGATACATTGTTTAAAGTATTTGCTATCATGCCCGTGACATACTTAGCATTGAGGCGTTCAAGTGGCCATCTGTAGTCTTCTTCATCAGTTCCAATTCTCAGTGCAAATAATTACATTGTTGTTGATAATACCAAAACCGCTATAAGTATGCCTATAATGTTTGAAGAGTTCCCTCGATTACTCTAGGATCCCATCATCAGATCCTGACCTGATGACCATGGACCACCTTTCAAACAAAAGAAAAAATCAACAATCATCCAGGCGTCTCTGGGTACCTAATCGGGGAACATTCATAAAAATAAAAAGATTCCGACGCGACCTTCACGCGTATGTGCACTTTTGAATTGAGAACCTCCTGGTTCTCAATTCAAAAGTGCACATACGCGTGAAGCATTGTTGCCAATGTTGGATCCAATAAGATTACGATTTTTCTTGGCCTATTTTGCCGAAGTTGTGCCACTTGACGCTAAAATATAACATAAAGAATTTCAATGTTAAAATATGTAGCGTTCCGCACAATATGGAATATATTTTTACGGAAGTATTAACTCTAAGCTGAGATATTTTCTTTTCATTCATACCAACATAAAACGCAGAGTTAAGCTTACACCGATATCCTTACACGAAGTAGTGCTTCAGAAAAGCAATAAAGATTGCGATACAGATAGCAACAAGGAACGTGTAAGTAAAATTATATTTTTACTAGTAAACTTATCTTTCAGCTATTTTATGCATAAAATATTATTGTATTATCAAGTTCTGTCGCATACAATAAAATTGTGGAGGTTAGAAGGTAGTATTTATTTAATAGTTTACGCACAAAAGCGTACAGAGGCGTAAGTTTGAATGTTTTTCTTTCAATCACGGTAAAACGTATGCACGGATTTAGATGAAATTTTGCACACAGATTGTTTATAACCTGGGTTAACACATAGGATACCTTTTATCCAAAGCTGTAGAATTAACCCTGGTAAGTATAAAAACGCTGTTCTCGCGGGTGATGTCGCGGGCAGAAGCTAGTGTTAAACAAGGAACAGCAGTGAGAAAAAAAAAATCCTACGAATTGATAATCTCCTCCTTTTTATGAAGTCGGTTAAAAAGGAATAACGTTACTGTCGTTGTTTATATTAAGCTTTTATAGAGTAAAATATGAATCCATTATTAAGGCGCGGTGAATAGACGACTCCGCGTAGAAATGAAAGAGAAGCGAAAAGACGCCGCGATGGCGCGACGTTTCGTTCGACTCGTTCGAGTTATTTATCATTAAATACATTAATCCTAACAAATATCTTATTCCAATCGATAAATAAAAACAACAGTTCCCTTTATTATTATACAGGGTGTTTGGAAGGGAGCTGTACATACGCCTAGGGTAGAAACTAGGGATAGTCTGCTACCTACCCCCGCCCATTATATTGACCTTGGCCTCAAGGTTTTTTTTTAATTTATTATTATTTTTTATTTGACTTTTTTATGATTTTTTGACTAAAACTACCTGTAGCTCAAAATCTATCCATGGGACCGGTCGGCTAATGGTCTTGTTTTAATCGTTAGAGTCTTAGGGTCCTGCAAAAAATTATTTTACACCAGAAAATTGTGGAGAAGAAAAGTTATGGGGCCTGAAGTACCGTAGTAAGGTAAAGAAATAATTTTAAGGGCAACTTTCTATGGGGTTTAAAAAAAAACTAACAAGGTTGGAGTTCTTCTGATTTTTTTTAAAACATCCTCAGTCCATGCCCTTTCTAACGATATGCTAAAAGTGTAATTATCACTTTTAGTTTTAAAGTTATTAATTAATTTCCGCAACTAGGGCACTTTTACCACCACGAGTCGACATTTTTTTACGGAGTATTCTCTGGACTGACGAGTCCAAGTTTGACAAGGAAGGAATTGTAAATTACCACAATCTCCATCACTGGGCACCCAGAGATCAAAACCCGAGAGTCAAGAGGCACAGAGGTTTTCAACGAAGGTTCTCCGTGAACGTATGGGCAGGCGTCATCGGTAATCGGTTGATAGGGCCGCACTTTTTGCCAGACAACCTAAACGGGCAAAACTACTTAGATTTCCTCGAAAACGATTTGCCTGATTTAGCGGAAGAAGTGTTTGACGAAGATCGGCCCATAGTCTTCCAGCACGACGGCTGTCCTGCTCATTGGAGCCTAGCAGTGAGGGAGCTTCTGGACAACTGCTTTCCTAATTCTTGGATTGGTCGGGGTGGGCCAATTCCCTGGCCCCCAAGGTCGCCTGACCTTACCCCACTCGACTTCTACGTCTGGGGAAGGGCGAAAGAGTTGGTGTACGCAGAAGAAGTACCAACAAGGGAGGTTCTAATTAACAGGATCCACGCCGCATTCGATACAATGCGCGAGGAACTGCTGCTTAGAACGGTGACCGTGGAGATGAGGAAGAGGTGCCGAGCATGTTTACAGGTCAATGGTCATCAATTTGAACAAAATTTGTAATTAATTAAAATTAGTAATTAATTAAAATTTGTAATTTAATGACATTAGTCATTACCAAATTTTTTGTTTCATTTGCCATCCTTTTACGATCGAACACATTTAATTTTCATTAGTTGAAATTTTTGCTTGAAGTGCCCTAGTTGCGGAAATTAATTAATAACTTTAAAACTAAAAGTGATAATTACACTTTTAGCATATCGTTAGAAAGGGCATGGACTGAGGATGTTTTAAAAAAATCAGAAGAACTCCAACCCTGTTAGTTTTTTTTTAAACCCCATAGAAAGTTGCCCTTAAAATTATTTCTTTACCTTACTACGGTACTTCAGGCCCCATAACTTTTCTTCTCCACAATTTTCTGGTGTAAAATAATTTTTTGCAGGACCCTAAGACTCTAACGATTAAAACAAGACCATTAGCCGACCGGTCCCATGGATAGATTTTGAGCTACAGGTAGTTTTAGTCAAAAAATCATAAAAAAGTCAAATAAAAAATAATAATAAATTAAAAAAAAACCTTGAGGCCAAGGTCAATATAATGGGCGGGGGTAGGTAGCAGACTATCCCTAGTTTCTACCCTAGGCGTATGTACAGCTCCCTTCCAAACACCCTGTATATTACATCACTGTTATTATTAATATCAAGATTTGTTTATAAATAATACAGTTAGGTACAATTGCTACAATTTCAATTTAAATGGTTATTTTATGTTTTTTTTTTATCGAGAAAATTTACCGAAAACGTGTTTTGAACACAATGGTCCACCCATAAATATGATCAAGATTAACATATATTTTTTTAGCTGCTCTAATATGTATACATTTGGCTAAAAAACTGTTTAGTGAAGCCTATTTTGACTAAGTACAGCGCCTTAAAAACGCGACTAAATTTTAAATGAATTACCTAATTAAAGTTGAACTTTTAAAGAACTATCATGTGAAATCTTAACACTACGCTACTTAACATGCAAATCACGTTTAATGGAAATCCAGCCAGTATCGTTAACGACGACAAAAAAAAAGGTGAAGGAGGTCTGAAGTGTTTCAACTTTACGCTTTTTAGGGTTCCGTAGCCAAAGGATAAAAGCTGGACCCTATTACTAAGACTCCACTGTTCGTCTGTCTGTCACCAGGCTGTATCTCATGAACCGTGATAGCTTCACTGTGCTCAACCGTGATAGTTTAAATTTTCACAGATGATATTTCTGTTTCCGCTATAACAACAAATACTAAAAACAGATTAAAATAAATATTTAAGTGGGGCTCCCTTACAACAAACATGATTTTTTGCCGTTTTTTGCGATAATGGTACGTAACCCTTCGTGCGCGAGTCCGACTCGCACTTGCCCGTTTTTTATTAGTACGCTGGTGTTACCCTCCCTAAAACGTGTATTGAAATTGTATTGTACTTGTTTTTACAAACTTTATAATATAACCTCACTTTCGTATGTGTCCGACAAGTAGTAATCCAGTTTTACAAGCAATTCCTGGCATCCGAGTAAGCTAAAACTTGGCGTACAAGACTTATGTAAATTCGGTAACATTGAAATAATATGGTACTAAGGAGATGGTCTGATTATGGAGCTGGAAAATGCCCACAGCAACTCCTCAACCAGACAAGATTGCATCATCGTGGTTGGGGTCATGGGCTGTGTATTAACAAGTGATATTACATTTACTAACTTATAGTTCAAAATGCTTGTTTTAAATAAAACTACTTAATACTTAGTAGGTACTTGCTTTTAGCGACACGGCCGGCCATTGTTTCACTCAGTGTAATGTTTTCTTCGTCTATACTCTCTGTAACTTATATGGTGTACATAATAAAGAGTATTCTATTCTATTCTACTTGGGCGACCGAGCTCTGCTCGGATGAAAATAGAGAGAACGACGTTTTCTAAAAATAAAACCCAGGTAGATCGATTTATCGCCCCCCAAACCGCCTGCATACTAAATTTCATAGAAATCGTTGGAGCCGTTTCCGAGATTCAGATTATATATATACATATATACAAGAATTGCTCGTTTGATGGTATTCGATTAGAACTGAACTAAATGATACTTGGAAAGTACCAAAGGGATGGACAAAGAATAAGTTCTGTAGTAACGATTTAAAGCTCAAAACTGCGTGGGCTGTTTTGTTCTAGCATTTCACCCACGCAAACTACGATTCGTTTCCTGCAGAAAGTTTACAAATTGTGGAAATTCTACAGAACAATAACTTTGAGCACTAATTCTAATTGAATAAAACAAACCAACCTGACGCAAACAAACTTTTTTTTTGGGGTTCCGTAGTCAAAAAGGAACCGTTATAGTTTCCCCATGTCCGTCTTTCCGCAGCTTAGCTCAGAGACGCTTAGTACTAGAAAGCTATAATTTGGCATGGATATACAAAATATATATATCCATGCCAAATTACATTACTAATCACGTCGACAAAGTGGTAAAAAAAAACAAGTTTTTTCTTTGATTCCCTCCTGTACACGTAATGTGAGGATGTTTTTTTTTATCTATCCCATAGTGTGGGATATTGTTAGATAGGCCATTCAAAAATGTTACGGGTTTGTGAAATTTTTGAAACCATTTCTCGATTTAGGGATCAGTTTGCGTAAAATTAAGCTTAAAATGGCTAATTTTGTTAGAGTCAAGTGTACCATTTAGATGGCGTTGCTATAGAATATGTGAAAAAACACGGCACTGGTATATATAACGAAATTAAAACTATCACAGCTAAGTAGGCTTTAAAAGTTTACGAGTAATAGCCGACCAACTTATAAAATGTACTTGGAAAAATAAAAAAAAATGTATATTGATGTATACAAGTTTTCGAATGGCAATTAATTTTGGCCCTTTGTTAGAGCAATGTGTCGGTGCTTTCATTGTTTATGTATTTTGGTGAACGTAGCTGTTTATACGGAACCCTATGTGCGCGAGTCAGACTCGCACATAATTTCTCTATATTTTCTGCCTCTAACCTTTAGGCTTACTTACTGTAGCATAAATTACCCTTAATAGCTTGGGAAAAGATAAAAAGTTTTTTTTTTTGTTTAACTTGTTTGAGTAAAGTTCTTACAAAAAACTTTTGGTTTCTGATTATAACCAAGCCTATATGACTTATAGGACTAAACTCATACCAATACAATTTTATTGTTCTTGAAAACGTTGTATAAATTACTAAACTCATAAGAAAGTCACATTACAGAATTATACTCGTTTCTGTTGACGCAATTCGACCTGAAACGACCTAAAATAAGCTTATCAAAGGCCTAAAATGAGCTTATCAAAAGCCGTTCTCAGTCAAGGAAAAAATAGTATAAATCCCACCTATTATATACGCACAAAATGTTCAGGGAATACCTTCATTGTGCGTACAGCTAAGAAGTGGAATCCCTGCTGGAATCTGTGTTTCCTGGTAGCAGTAACACGAGGGTCTAAGTCCAGAGCGAATAGGTTACTTCTGGGCAAGCGTGCACCATTGTCGACCACATGAGGTAGTGGTCAGAGGCAAGCGCATAAAAAAAAACAATTACGTGTTATTTTTATTCTGCTACAGCGCGGTTAGGTACTGCGTTATAGCGGCCTACCACAAAACTGATAGCAATCTCTTTTTCTGATAATATTCATAAAGTGAATATTATTATAGGCACTGGCGATTCGTAATCGATTTGTTTCTCTCACGCCCTATTATCGACCACACTCTACAATTGAGGAGTTAGTACCTAGATACGCAGCAGAACGCGAGCAGTTTATGCAGTCATAATAAATAATGATTATGCATCTATTGAAGACATTTTTATAGGCATTAAAATATGAATTATACCATTACTTTTGCATTATTTAAATAACAATAAGTTTCCAAATTACTAGTGACTTAATAAATAATTAACAAACGATAATTGAGTTACATGTAATTTACTAATGCCACACAAAACGAGTGTCAAATGCTTAGGACATTCCTGGAACAGATTTAGGGCTTTAACAAAAAAGAACGAGACCACTTTGTCCGTTAGTAGGCACCACGTCAACGCGATAAACCACGAAAGAGATAAGAGATCCCAGTCTGGCGATATAATTTTGTAAGGCTTGTGAAGACACCGCAGGATACCGACTTAGCACTTAGGCCGGTATTACACCATAACAATAAAGTTATTCGTCAAAACACTTTGTCAAAGAATGTTCAAGGGTACGGCCGAGGCTTTTTTGAAACATGTTTTGAACGGTTGAACCCTACTTTATTTACGATGAAGTCCGTGTGTAAACCAGATCTGTTACAAAACAACGAACATTTTTAGTGAACCCTTACAGGGTTCTCTGGTCGAACTACATAGGTATAATAGGTACCTACGTAGTTATTCATTCGTTCGAAGATTGGTTCATGGTTCGACAATACTAATGAATTCATTGTATTTTGAAATTGTTTAGGTTCGCCTCATGGCAAAACATAGATAACCTACAGTAGTCAGAGCGGATCTTTGTGTCTCTGAAATAGGCTCTGCGATCCATTGCGCAAAAAACAATTTGTCAACGAGTATACTGCATAAAGTAAGTGAAATAGGACGATGCGATAAACGTAAGCGTGTGAAAGAGGCAGTTATACAATGCTTTTTTCTACTTCAACATTGACACAAAAATAGCAACTGCGCGGGGTTTTGTAGCCAAATTCCGAGACAAATAGATCCGCTGTGAATACTGTACCTAATGTTGTAACACACACTATGTAGGTAAATCTTCATATGTTTACAAATAAAGATTCTAATAAGTTTGCATACGAGCTTTTTGGGCCTACCAATTGACCTGCACAAGGCACAAAATTACTATAGTAAATCAAAATTTAACAGAAAAAACAATATTGATAAGTAAGATAACTTCCAATAGCCCAATAATTGAGGACGAATACGATCGTAAGATTAGGCGCGGCGATAAAACACTTGGTGCACTGTATATTTTACGAATAAATTATCAAAACCTGTTGAGAGAAAATGTTTGAGCTTTATTTTGGCGAACTTTTCGTGATATTGGATATGGGTTTTGTAGCTTGAAAAGGCATACAACTACTCATCGTAATTACAGGTAGCCGTCTAATACATGATTCACTTTTTCGTCGTAGAATTGTTAAGCCACGGATAAAGTTCTTTACAAAACTTGTTTCCGGTTCTTTGAGCTTTCCCGTTCTGTTACAATACAAAGCCTTTTACTATCTGGGTGATAAACCGACTACCTGACCAGATAAAATTCCACGATACATTTTGTATGAACTACAACAAGATTAAAAACATATCTACACATAGCGTTAAATAGAAACAGATTTCCGCGAGTTTTTCATTCAGGCAAGTAAACAACGTTACGGTGCGCGACCCAACCATAGACAATAGCATGTAGTTCGCACCCATCATTTATGGTATGACCGCGGATCAACGCGTAGAATCAAACTAGGTTAGTGAAGTCCCGATACGCGATACCACTGCTACTTGTGGTATCAGTTGTAATTATTTCCGTCTGTCATACGTGTATCATATCTAGTATATATAAGTAACGCGATAGTATTAACTTGCTTTAGTCGATTACGCACTCTACTAGCCTACAGAATATTGAAAGTGCACTAAAGCTCACGGTATCGTCCATACGCGTGCCAATGCATACATTATTTTATGAGTGTGAGTTTCCTATTATTACATGATGTGTGGCAAATGTTAGTTTGAATGTCTATATTGTCTATGGTGACAGTAATAATCATGCCTCCGCGAGTTTCCGACAGTTTCAGCAGGTGCACTGACGTAGTTCATAAACTAGACGTTGATTGTAATAATCTTTATCAACGGAAAGGCAACATTGTCGAACGTTATTATCATACGCCATAATACCTAATACGGTGGCCGCATATATTTCCGGCAATATAAAATATCGTATTATAATATCTATTAGCCCAATATTGGTGCGAAATAAAAGTTTAGATTTTGGTAGTACTAGCCACAACAAAAAGGGTCTACACTTGTTCTACACCAAAATAAAGTTGATAATTAACTGTCTCCACTGGGCAATTGGGCGAAAACAATGGAAACATGACAAAGATAAACTAAGGGGGGACAAAAAGAACATTCTTATAAGCAATTCTAAAGCTTATAAGAAGGGCCTACACTTACATATCAAAATCATCATTCCCAATATATGAAACAAATGAAATAAGAACATACCTGAGCCCCAATCCAAGTTTCTCCTTGAAGAGCAGCGGAGTAGTAAATCCATTCTTCTGCAGATAGGACACTGTCAGGTCTGTGCCATGCATCTCCAGCACCGCACCGGAGTGCTCAAATCTTGGGCTCTCCAGCTTGTCAGCCAAAGAAAAACCTCGGCCTCCTTCAGCCTCATCATCACCCAGGGCCCACTCATCGGAATAGAGCTTGCGTTGTTTGCGTTCACGCTAGAGAGAAGAGAGTAAATATTTGATATATTATAGCATTTATTATTGAATGAATACTATTATAATTTTAAAGGAATTCTAAAGGCTTACTTTGGATTTCATATTAAGTGACATTATCGCTTGCCTATTGTGTTCACATTAATGTGGCAACTAAAATGTGAGAACTTTGATGTACAATAATTTGGACTATCATGTCAATAGTAGTAATGATAATAAATAAATAATATTCTCTTTATAACTGAAGTTGCCAGGAATTTAAAAGTGAAAACATGTTGCATAACATCTGTGACAGCTGGATAGGATGCTATATTTTATGCTGTATAGCTTGATTGTGAACCCATAAATTACAAAGTCATTATTCAAACAAAACTGAACTTACAACAAAATAATGACAATTAGTGTATAAAATGTAAGCAGCAAAATTAATTTTCCAACCTAATCTAATCTTTAAATTACACTGGTATTTTTAACACCATGAAATTTTAGTGCTTGTATAAAAATATTTCAGTGTTATTGTAGAGGCCTCATCTATAAAATTTGCTCAGTTAGAAAAGTTGACAATACGGCGCGCTGAAGTCATTAGCGACTTTCACTTTTTAACACCTTTTGTGAGACAGGTTCTATGGATGAATTTTCTTTAATCGTTTTCCGATTTCGTACAAAAATGCATCTGCAAGACTGTTTAGCTTCTCGCGTTACGAAGTAGGTTATTTTTTTCTAGCCAAGGCCAATGAAATACGAGTAAAAGAATAAGTGAACCTAAGTTGTAACAATAAAACTTTTGATGCGAGGGCTGTTTGCGGTCTTGGCGTAACAAAGAGCGTTCAGTCGCTCGCTAAACAATCGTGTCGTATCCTATTTAAATCAATATGCAAGTGTTTTAGACGAACTACTCTCGCCCAGCGTGTAATTGTTCGACGGAAGATTAGTCAAGTAATAAAGTAGATTGCTCGCGAGCTGCGAGCGGACTCGGGCTCGACGCTCGACGTGCGGCGGCAGCACACCGCGCACGCCCCTGGCCGCCTGCTCTCCGCCAGCCCGCGGGAGGGAAACGCCTTCGACACTCGGTCCCTACCAGATGCCCACAATGTCTCGTGCGCCCAAGACGTCGCTGGCGCGCGCAATATATTGTCACGTCGCTCATTATCATCGCCGCTGAATCGCAATGCCGCGATCTCCGGAACTATTATAGATTTTGACACCATCTCGCATGCGCGAATGCATACGGCCGCCGCGTTTTAAACTCGGCCGCGGCGTGATCACAAAAAACTGTCCGGAGTGAGGAGTCCGATGACCCTCAATGTCTATCATCACACACAAAAACTATATTCACAAAATGATTCCTATCGTCATCCCGTAACTTTCGTAAATCGATACACGATGCAGCGATGCACCATTTCATGTTTACGTGATCCCAGATAAAGCCACCATGGCGTCACCCGGGACTAAATACGTAAAAATGTAACAATAAACACTCACCAGCTGTCTTGGAACTTGTTTTTTAGCACTCGGCAGTGTTTCCGACATGTTTATGTTAGTCAGAAACACTGCACCACGAAATTAACACTATTTTACGTAAATATTTTACACGGAGCACGAGAAAAAGTAACGCAATCCACCATTTGCAATAGTCGACACTGCTGCCAACCGTGCGGCGAGCAATCACTCCGGCAAACTACTGGAGGTTGGTACAACGTGAGTTGCCCTATTGGTTTATTTATGAAACAAGATGGCGGGAGCGTTCAAAACATCGCCACATCTTTTAATTTAGCTAAATTCTATTTAATTTATTAATAAATGTAAAAATCTAATGATCCGACTTTTATCCTTATAAAACTTAAAGTACTGCAAAAATAATGCAGTATTGTGCGGTTGATTAACTTACAAATACTGATAGAAATTTTACATGTAGAGCAATACAAATCCCAAGTCATTAGACTAATAGATTATATATTACACCAATTATTAGATATAATAAGTCAATTAACTAAGCTATAATTTTTAAATTAAATTTGTGATGAGCGTTATAATTATAAATAATGATGTCATCAAATAAAACAATGAAACGTTTTGTGTTGGATAAAACGCCGGCTGGGCTCATGTCAGAGGGGTTGGCTGATTCATAGGTTCTGTCATGACATGATCATGACGCAGCATGTAGGAGGATAAGTAGAGTACTAGGTGTTGTCATCTTTTTAACAAAACATTAAGCGAAAATATTTATTTACGGTTGGAAGCTCCGGGCGGAAGTAGCACAGGTAACCAGGATATTGTATGGATGTTAGATACCGTACATAAATATCGTGTTATTGTTTATGAGTTATTCTATATCCTGGGGAATAGATTACTTTAGCTTTCACAATACCTACTGTACTTTATCGAAGTACAAAATTACATGATGTATATTTTCATGGGTAACTGGTAAAATTGAGGAATAAAATATGTTGACTAATTAACGAATTTTCTTGGCATGGAATGGCGCTATAAAGTTTCTGAATTATGCTGGACAGCTCCGGCTTCCGTTGGATGCAAGACGCACAGGATCGGTTAATGTGGCGACGCCTGGGAGAGGCCTATGTCCAGCAGTGGTCGTCTTTCGGCTGAAATGTTGATTGGATCCTTCGGTTGTTCCTTTGCTGAAGTTATCTTTACGCTCATTGTACAAGATTGTGTATTGTACAAGACACTTATTAACAATAATATGTAAAGTTGAAATTGACTCTGTAGGGAAGTGGTTACCTACAATAAATATTTAAGTATGCTACGTAGGTAAGTACCTACTAATTTAAAAAATCATTCGATTTTTCTTTTTAGGGTTCCGTACCCAAAGGGTAAAAACGGGACCCTATTACTAAGACTCCGCAGTCCATCTGTCTGTCCGTCTGTCACCAGGCTGTATCTCATGCACCGTGATAGCCAGACCTAGTTGAAATTTTCACTGATGATGTATTTCTGTTGCCGCTATAAAAACAGAATAAAATAAATATTTAAGTGTGGCTTCCATACAACAAACGTGATCTTTTTTCGTTTTTTGCGATAATGATACGGAACCCGTCGTGCGGAAGTCCGACTCGCACTTGGCCGGTTTTTATTTTTTATTATAACCTTGCTTTTTAATGTGTCCTGCACCTAGTAATTAAGCTGTAACTTGACGTACCTACTTATGTAATTTTGAAAACAATAAACTAATTTAGTACTATGGAGCCTGGTCTTATGATGGAGCAAGAAGGTTGCCATAGCTACCCCTCAAGCCACCTACTACCTCAACAAGACAATAAAACACCGTCGTGTTTGGGGTCATTGGATGTGTTATGACAAGTTTCAGTTCAAAAAGTTGGTTTCAAAAATATTTTTTTACCTATACTTAGGTATTCAAAACTTTCCAAGTAGGCACGCTTGTATTAAAATATTTTCGAAAATTTGCTTGCGACCAGCGATCAAACTCACAATGAGAAAAAAAGAGCCTGAATATTTATGACAACTGTCGGGCGAGCACGGCCTCTGTGATAGGCTTGTGTCACTCATTTTATCACGGTTTTTGCTCCCAAACTGTGACAAAAATGTGTGACTCAAGCCTGTCACAGTAGGCCGTGCTCGCCCCGCTAAGGTTGGGAAGTGGAAAATAACCCTAAATGGTGATGCCATCAATATTTGCTAAAGGAAAAAATCCCAAGCAGTTAAAATGGTAATTTAAAAAAAATGGGCTTAAATTTCAGACAATTATCAACATTTCACTCTATAAATTTCTACTTGAAAGGTTAACTTATTGTTTTACATCACTGGCATGATACGCACAAGACCGATCGATACGGTGCCACTTCGGGGAGGCCGATGTCCAGCAGTGGTCGTCTTTCTACTGGCGGCATTTGTCCTGCACTAAAAGTGTCTGTAATGCCGGCTGTACACTCTCGCGCGGGAATCATGTATATATTATTGCTCTCAAGTCAGTACTGAGCTCAATCATACAGTATTTTGTTTAAAAACTCAATGTGCAACGTTTCCTCGAGCTCTTGCGCGAGAGTGTACAGCCATAAGTCTCCATTTGTATTTTTTTCGATTGGTATGGTCAACAACAAAAGTCGATCAACATGCTATGCATGCTATTTGATATAACAAAAATATTTTTTTATTTAAACTTTATGCAACAATTTATTAGTCAGATATACGACAAATTATAATTCTTCAATTTAACAATAATGATGTATGATTCAAAGGGTTTTGTTCCCAAATTTATGGATAGACGATACGACTAGACGAACCGCCTACATAAGCGTACTTACATCGGTATAATTCGGCATCCTAAAAGTGTAATTTATGGCACCAATACGACTGGAATGCTTTCATAATCGTACCTTTTTTTTGGAAATCTGACGGAACCTTCAAAAGGCGCCTGGACTTTTGGAGACGAAAGAGAGAGTGAGGGAAAAGACCAGAGAGTGTGGGATTTTAACCTCACTTAACCACCCCGGCGATCACCATCAGTACGTCGTGACCTCTTAAAATACCATCCCGAAACTCCCTCTGTGCAACGCACATCCCTGGGGATCATGGTCGTGACTAGGTAATCATGGTAGTGACCTAGGGGTTTTCACTTTTCAGGAATCAGTATTCCTGAAAAGTGAAAACCCCTAGGTAGGTAATTCAAGCCCTGCTTGTTGTAAATTCTAAGACTGCGAAGTAGCCTATCATTATTTTCTTGCGTTCATATAGTGACTAGGCGTCTTTGTAGCACCGCGCAAACACCCAAGTACACACGTCAAACTTATAACACCCCTCTTTTTCCGTAGGGGGTTAAAATTTACTTTGTACTGTAGGTACCTCAAAAATACATGGCAATTTTTTGTCTGATGTCGAAGTCGTCGAAAACTAGTAGGCGCTTGAAACTTAAATCTTCATAATTATCACATTTTAATATGTAGGTACCGTATACCCATTGCAACGGAGAATTTACTACAGCAAGCGTTTTTGTTACATTATATAGGTAAGTTTTTCTCCGCTTCCGGCAGCATCTAAGTCGAAGCCAAGTTTTTATTTCGGTTAGAGTAAGTGAAGAATGAAACAAACATGAAAATAAATAAAAATATTTATTACTTGATCATTAGTTAAAGCACGCTACACAACACATTCAATATGATTATTATTTAAATTGCAACATTATTTTTATTATTAAATATAAATATGAATAAAAGGATAAGTGAGAATGCCCTCAGACAGTAAGATTTTAGTTAAAAATTAATCTCTTTGAACAGTAGTAAGTAACAAAAGTCGATGAACACTTGAGATTTAAAAAAAACACAATGTTTCTATAATTTTATCTATTTATAATGTGATGTAAAAAAGTAACAGCGTTAATCGGCTTTCGCTGCTGACCGTATTGAACATGTGGGCTACATAAAATTCTTAAGAAGTCTTATTTTAAAATTCTCACTTTGAACGAATATATTCTAGTTAATACAGCTGACTGCACGTCAGTAATGAAACATTGGGGTATTCCTCGAAGCGCACCAAAAGTTTGCCTCGAAACGCACCAACGCTGAAAAATAGAAAACAGCATGACGGATTCGTAATAAATGATAACGATAGACTTTTTTAAATTCAGCTGTCGTAATTGTTTATTTATTAAAACTACCAGGAAAGAAGAAATGCACTAGAACTAGGTGCTTAAGCGAATTAAATTTTATAGTTCAAAAAAGTTGAAAGTCATCGTTTGTAATGTCAGTGAAAAGTTTGTTGAATTTTAAGACTCGATATAGTGAATACTAACGAATACTTTATTTATATTCCTCGATGTGTTTCACCGTTGGTGCATATCTTAGTGAGATCGTTTAGGCGCATATTTTCTGTTCATTTCTGTAACCCGTGAATACACTATTTTTCAAAACACCAAATGATTCAATTTCAAAACCTGTATTATTACCGAGCTATGAAGTAATTCGCTTAAGTGCCACGTTCCAGTTCATTTCTGCTTCCCTCGTCGTTTTAATAAATAAACAATTAGCTAGGACAGTTGAATTTTAAGACGTCTATCTATATCATTTAATACGAATTATTTATTTATTTATTTAAACTTCATGTACAATATTGATACATAGGCGGACTTAATGCCACAAGGCATTCTCTACCAGTCAACCTTTGGGTTAAAAAGGACAACTTTGTGAATCCTTCATGATCTTCTCTATGTTTCTTCGTTGGTGCGTTTCGAGGAATATTTTTGGTGCGCTGCCTTTGGTGCGTTTCGAGGAATATTTTTGGTGCGCTGCCTTTGGTGCGCTTCAAAGTTGGTACGCTTCGAGGAATACACCAACATATTGACCGTGACCTAGCCCAGGGTAGTATGGCGTTTCAATAGAATATTAGTCCAGCTAATACCGGTTTTTGTTCCCATTGACATGCGGCTTATTGTACCTTTCTGTGCAGTTAGCTATAATGTGGTTATGCAGTATTATATCTAGCCCTTCTTATTTAATAAAAGTATGTATAAAATCTCTCGCCAAACTTCTGGGCCGCCCTGAAGTTGGCTTTCCGCATGCGCGAGGCACGAAACGGTGCTGTTTTTGTATGAGATTCACTACTGCACAGTCATTGTAGCCAACTTCAGGGCGGCCAAGAAGTTTGGCGAGAACTATATCTTCTTTGTCTTACAAGTTATCTACTACTCTACTATTGTCTTCATACAATTACGTGACAAAAGGGAGTAATAACGTATAGTTATTTGTTTTCATTAAATCTATACTAATATTATAAAGCTGAAGAGTTTGTTTGTTTGAACGCGCTAATCTCAGGAACTACTGGTTGGAATTGTAAAATTATTTTTGTGTTGGATAGCCCATTTATGCGAGGAAGGTTATAGGCTATATAACATAACGCTACGACCAATAAGAGCGGAGCATAAATGAAAAATGTAGTAAAAACGGGCAACAATTATTCCTTTTTACGCAACAATCATGTATGTAGGGTAGGTAGTTTAGATGGGAAGGTAGGTAGCCAATTGACGGGAGCGAAGCCGCGTGGGACAGCTAGTTAAATAATAATTGCAAACACATTATTATTCTGATTTTTAACCTTGAACTAAACTGATCCATAAATTAAAAATTGTCAGTAGGTAAAGGTTAAAATTAATTGTGTAACACTTTTGCCAAATAATCCTAGTAGATAGTAGAATGAAACATAACTATGGTTGAAAATATGCAACTTAAAAAAAAGATATAATAGAAAAGAAACTGTAATATAAAATTTAATCGCTTTCTGACCTTGACGAGTCATTCAACCGTATAAGGTAAGAAATAATTTCCCTGATTATTGGTAGATGTTTTTGTACTTTCACACCCTAGATAAAATAATATAGAACTTTTTCTCATTTTACAAAAATCGAATTCACATCTCTCAAAGTAATTCTGTAATACTTCATAACTGGATCTTCAATCACAAACTCACTGTCCACCGCTCCATTTTCTTCTAAAAATTCAGTGTGCCCACGTAGCCAGTCTAAATACAACTTTAAATACCGGTCATTAGGGTCTATATCCGTGTGTCCCAAGCAGAAGATCCTATAGGCATCTTCGCCATATTTTCCGATGCCACTTAAGTCACTTGCTCGGCGCCATTTTGAGGAAACAAACTGATAACTGAGCTTCCATATCATATGACCTCTTTTCCTTAATCCCAGGTTATCAAAAAATGTTTCTAAAGATACTGGAGTGTCGTTCAAAACGTGATAAGGTGTGGGGTACTCTTCGAAAAACGCCTTCATGTAAGGTCTGGCGGTTTTGCCTGAAGTCTTCGTTAGGAATATCGTTGCTATTAACATCGCCCAGGGGTTTGAAGAGAACTCTTCTTCAACTACATAATGTGGAGAAACTGGCATTGTTCTCGGCGTGATGTTGAAAAATGGTTGAATAAGTAAAGGTTCTTGTTCCTCTATGGTCAATTGTGATAGGCTTAGTTCTTCAGACTCTATGGAGGCCTGGCTCAGATCTTGAGAGGCATCCAAAGACTTGGTGGGTGAAGGAAGCAGTATTGTTCGAGGGCTTATAGCTGTTAGATTTTCCTCTTCATTGAAAAATCTGCTGATACAATCCGGGTCTTCCATGATTCTGTAAAGAAGGAAATGATATTTAAAACCAAAATTCATTAAAATATACTTATAACGTTGCTGATAATTGTTAACTTTCTGTTTAAAGATATTATAATGGTCTTCGCGAATATTTAAAGAACTGGGACATGTCTCTATAACTTTTTTAATACAGAACATCATTTTTTAGATTGTTTAAAGCTTACGTACGTATAAACAAACTTTAATTTTTATAGAGTTCGTAATTTTCCTATCCTTAAGGTTTGCAAAACGGCTATCTGTTGGTTGATAAAATACCCATTTATATGCACTATGTGCATTAAGTTTAAGACTACCTAACATTAACACATCATGTATAATAGTGCACTATATACGTTTACGAATACTGTTTTCGAATCAGCATTATTCTAAGAAACATTATGCCAGAAACCCACACAGTGTAGCTAATGAGTTTATGAGCCGAATCCTCAAGTCGAGTTAAAAGTAGCCAACAACTAATAAGTAATAACAAGGTTTAGTCACAAGAAATAAGTAGCTAACTGTATTGTTTTATTAGTCAAAAGGAGCGAACAAATGAAACTTATTAAATAATTAAGAATATCTTTTAAGGGGTTGTCCATTAATCACGTGATGTCTTTTTAGCATTGTTAACCCCCCTCCCTATCCTCCTAGGTGATACGTGGTGAGGTTTAAGACTACAAACCACCCAAAATCACGTGTATTTTAGTACCTACAAAGAATCTTATTCTTTTTGTATATTATCTTTAAATACAGGTATAAAGTATAATCTAATTTTATGCCGAAATTAAGTACCATGACAAAAATGTCTAGACAGAAAGGTTGCAGCGAAGCCTAAAAATAATATTACACGCGCAATAACACTACACGCCGCTTTTCGCGCGTTTTTTCGAAATAATAAATACACGTGATAACTTACTACACCCCCTCTCCCCTTGTGACATTTCGAGATTTTTACTAACCTCCCCCCTCCTCCCCCTCTTTCAAGACTCACGTGATTAATGGACGGTGCATAAAGATGCTGGATGCGAGACGCACGGGACCGGTCAATGTGGCGATATTTGGGGGAGGCCTATGTCCAGCAGCGGACTTCTTTCGGCTGAAATGATGATGCTGATCTTTTAAAGATAAGAATATGTTTTCATAAATGTACCTATCTTACGATCTAGCAGTCCAGCACACAACACCTTTATAAAGAATTTTGATAATTGTTTTTTAACGTTCGTTGACTTCTAAGGGCGCCTTAATTAATAAAATCTGTTTTGGACAATACTAGCTTTTACCCGCGGCTTCGCTCGCAGTGAAGCCATATTTTTTTTTTTTTTTAATAAATATTTTCCTGTGTTACTTCTAATACTTACCTAAACTTCTAATACCTCCAAGAATATATGTACAACGTTTCATGATGATCGGTTCAGTAGTTCGTTCTTGCGTAAAAGCGTAACAAACAAACTAACATTCACATTTATAATATTAGTATGAAGTATGATTAATAAGTAAGGATCTACGAACCAACCAAAGAAACAAAAGATGAAATATTTCTAATTATGTTTCAATAAGGTTATATGTTTCAATAATAGTTCAAGCAAGAAAGCTGATGGGGAGTGAAATATTCCCCGTGAGAAATGTTTTTTTTACTGAAGTTTGTCATTGAATGTTGTATAACTATAGTAACTATAGTAGGTATCTCTTTGTATTGAAATTCATTATGTTATTTTTTTTAAGAATGTTTTTGTTTCATAGTGTGCCTGTTGGCTAGTAAAACCAGCATACAATAAAATTATTAATTCGGTCTGGGTTACAAGTAAAAAAAAAATGTCTTTATTTATTGTGAGAGAATCTCTGGAATTTATAACTTTAATATTTAAACAATTTATGAAATAATTAAATTAAAATGAGTGCATGCCTCTTTAACTTGGTTAGTAGGTACATCTACAATCAGTTTAATTCATATGTAAAAAAAGAGCGGACCAACAAAGCTCTCCTGTGGCACCTCCAGCGAAATAAGCTTAAAGCGGTATTTGAAATCTTCCAGATACTGTTGGTGCACACCCACAATACAGTTCTGCTTAATCAATCGTTGTATACCGGCGTTATACATATAACATACTGGTTAACTATTATTTTTCATGCATTGCATGTTACAAAAGGTTCTAGACAGTTCAGCACTTAAGAATCGAAAGCTCAATCACAAAAAATTAAAATTACTATGCGCTATGTTTATTTTAGCAACAAATCTGAATTTGACTCAATACCTATTTATGACATTGGAAGTAACTACAGTAATTACAAGATATATTAAAATACAAGCCTTATTCGCTAAAAATATGCTATACAAAAGATGGCGTAAAGGGTATACTATGAAAATAATAAAAGCCTTTAATTTAGGCGATCAGGTTCGGGCAAGTTAAATGAACCTAGTTCACTGCCGTGAAAATTGAATCTTATCAGTTCCTTTCACTCATTCGCTCAGTGTTCACAAAACTTTGCGTCCATGCTTTTTAGTCTTAGGGTCCGTTGTTGGATCTGTTTTGTGATGGAAAAATATAGGTCCCTACTAGATATCTACAGAACTATTATTTTATTTGAGTCTTCTGCAGCTGTAAATAATATAAGTACTACACGGTCAAGAATCAAGATTACTGAGTACCCGAAATATTAACGTCACTCTTTTTTTTCGGTTTGAAATCATCCAATGACTTCTCCCGCTCTGGGTGAAGCGGGAGGGCGTGTCAGACTTTTACTGACTAAAACCCACCCGTGTTCCTTCAGTTGCTAGAGCAAGGGCCGCGGTAACTCTCTTTCAAATTTATCCGCGATCCATCAATATCACTCTGACGTCCGACTTTCGCTATTGACACACGAGGCGCACTCGGGTGCCGCGCGGGCAGGCGGGAGTGGGGTCGTTTGATATTTCGGGTGCTCAGTTATCTTGACCGTGCTATACCTACTTATTTTTTGTCAGACAGATAAGTTTCTAAACTATACGTAATCCTCTTTCTAAATTCGCTTAGTAAACTTTCACTACACTGCACAATAATACAAACAAAGTTCCTATCCCCTCTTTTCATATAATTTGCAAAACATTGTGATGTAGTTTCAATAGCCGCTAAAAGATGTACTGCCACAACTAAAACTGGAGTAATTTGCAACAAAAAACTGGTTCATTCTGAAGGGCCTCAAGGGCCCATCTGTTACACGGCAGTCGCGACCCTCTCATTACAACTAGATCCTGTCCGCCGCTTTATCCGCGAAATAAAAGAATATACCGGTTTTTATTCGATTGTGTTCATATATTTGATATTGAAATTGAAGCTGAACTCTTGACCTTTTGTTCAGAGGCCGTTAGACATTTAAATTGCTAAATGTATTAACTAAAGAGCTTAACTAACGTGAAAATAAATGGTGAAGACTAAAAAGACGTAAACAAGATGAAAATCATGCTGTGCAATCGGAGGATACATCTGGTTTTGGTCAGCCAGCTCGCGCATATGTATCCTCCGACTGTACAGCATGATTTTCATCTTGTTTACGTCTTTTTAGTTCGTTTTTTAAGCAGCCGGGTTTTTTGTTATTTAAAAAAAATATATATAAGTATGTAGTTATTTTTTTTTAGAATTAGGTACATTTAAACATATAAGTGTTATATATTTTTGTAATCACCTCTTAAAACCCTTTATTTTGATACCCCACACGATGGGTATGGAAAAAAATAATAATTTGGGCCCTCACAATATGGCGCCCAAAATCCGCCATTTTTCTATTTTCTAGTTATTCACTCTTGACTTAAAGACTCCCAGGTTGTAGCTATCAGGAAATACAGACTCCGGCAGGGCATTCCACTCCTTAGCTGTACGCAAAATGAAAGTATGCCCAAAACGTTTGGTGCGTATGGGTGGGATGTCCACCATGTATCGACGACTCATCGTCGTACGTCTTGTAGTCCGATGATGGAAAAGGCTAAGAGGAATTAGTTCATGCAATTCCAGCGCATACTCCCCGAAATGTAACCTATAAAAAACCATCAGACTAGCAACTTGGCGCGGATGTTCAATATTTTTCCCCAGACCAGTATCTCATTGCCGATGAGCCTCTTGGCCCCTTTTTCGCTTGAGTCTAGTGCATCCAGCTGGTACTTGGCAGACCCATCCCAGAGATGAGAGCAGTACTCCATGCATGACCGAACTTGCGCTTGATACAAGTTGAGCAACTGTTCTGGCGTGATGTACCGTCTCACCTTTGCAAGGATCCCCAACTTCTTGGCAGCCAGTTGAGCTTTTGCCTCAATGAATGAACCAAAATTGAGGGTCGATGTCAACGTAACGCCAAGAAGCTCAAGATGGTCCGTTATCGGCACAGTCACATCACGGAAAGAATTAGCCGGGTGGAATTGGCTCCATTTCGCGGAAAAAAGACACGTCTGGGTCTGAGCAGCATTGAACCTGACCAGATTGGCATCGCCCCACTCGGAGACTGCCTTCAAGGACAGATTCAAGCGCCCAACTTGAATCTGTCCTCTCCATCCTGGAGAGACCGGATCTGAGGCCAAGTAGCGCGCGCGGCGGATACGAATCTCTCAGTAACAGTGCTGTCGTCTGCATACCCAAAGGTACCGGTTTTAGCAGATCATTTATATGCAACAAGAACAATGTTGCCGAGAGAACCGACCCCTGAGGGACCTCGGCATTGGTATCCACTCCTATAGACCGGTCCCTCAGGAAGTCTGCAATCCAATCGCATAGACTACTTGGCAGATCGAATGAAGGAAGCTTACCAATAAGGCTCTCATTCCAGACCTTGTCAAAAGCCTTCGAGATGTCGAGGTAGACGGCAAGCGCTTCCCCGTGCCTCTCGATGGCCTCACTCCAAATGTGAATGGTATACGCTAAAAGATCCCCAGTTGACCGATTTCGGCGAAAGCCATATTGGTGGTCACTGAGGATGTCGTTAGCTGCTAGGTATGCCAGGAGCTTGGAGCTGAGCACCCGTTCCATACTCTTGCAGAGGATTGACGTAACTGAGATGGGTCTATTTTTGGGCGGGTCAACCCGACTGCCCTTCTTGGTTACAGGGTGAACGTTAGCTTGCTTCCAAGCATTCGGTAACTTTCCAGTCTCATACGAAAGGCGAAATTAATATGCGAATAGGACGCCCATTTAAGTAGAGCAAGTACAGTTAACTTTTCCATTTCCATGCCTGACCTTATGTCATCCGTAATATGCACAAGTGCTGAGGTAATGCTGTGTTCCGGACGAAAACCAGATTGGAAAGGATTCAGCAGCTTGTGTTTGGAAAGGAACGAGCTGAGTTGATGGTGGACAAGTTTTTCAAGGAATTTGGGTAGGAAAAGGAGAATAGAAATGGGACGATAGTCAGAAAAAGATGCAGGATGAGATTTTTTAGATAGAGGAATAACATGGGCATCTTTCCAGGCTTCAGTGGAGGTACCTCTGAGAACAGAGAAGTTGAGGATGTGAAGGATAACAGGAAGAATGTCATCAAGGATGGGTACGATCATTTTACGGCTAACACAATCTCTACCAACAGCGTCGGACGAAATCGATAAAATACTCTTTTTAACATCAAAAGCATGAATTGACTTATGACAAAAGGGGAAAAATCAGGTACCGGAATGTTTGAAAGATTACTAAGCGTAGAAAAATGACTATTATTCAATTATTGATATTAATCAAGAGCGTAAACCTACATTTCAGATGTTTTACCTTCCAAAGCGAAGAAATTTCATATATAGTTTCAACCCTTATTTTATCCTCTTAGGGGTAGAATTTCCAGAATCTAATAAATACATGAATTATTCTGATCGACTAAAAGCTTAAATCTTAAATTTCACGTGTCCAACTTACAAACTGTAGAAATTACATACAAACTTTGAACCCCCTTTTTACCCCCTTAGGGTTGGAATTTCCAAAAACCAATAAATAAATAAATTCTTTTTATCAACGAAGAGCGTAAATCTAAAATTTTACGTGTCCAACTTACAAACTGTAGAAATAACATACAAACTTTTAACCCCCTTTTTACCCCCTTAGGGATCGAATTTACAAAAACCAATAAATATATTAATTCTTTTTATCAACCAAGAGCGTAAATATAAAATTTCATGTGTTCAATTTACAAACTGTCCAAATTTCATATAAAGTTTTGACCCCCTTTTTACACCTGTTGGGGTAGAATTTCCAAAAATTCTTTCTTAGTGCTCACTTAAGTCATTTTAGGATCCTTTCTGCCAAATTTCATGTTTATAGGCATAGCTGTTTTAGCTGTGCGTTGATCGATCAGTCAGTCAGTTTCTTCTTTTATATATATACTAGCTGACCACTGCGTCTTCGCTCATGTCAACATTATAGCCTATGTTACTCAGGAATATTGTAGCTTTCCATAGGTGAAAGACTTTTTAAATCGGTCCAGTAGTTTCGGAGCCTATTCGGTACAAACATGCAAACAAACAAAAAAATCTTTCCTCTTTAGTAGGGTAGGGTAGGGTATGTAGGGTGTATTAGTAGGGTAGTATAGAGAGGGTAGGGTATGTAGGGTGTATTAGTAGGGTAGTATAGAGAGGGTAGGGTAAGTAGGGTAGGGTAGGTGGGGTAGGTAGGTGGGTAGGTAAGGCAGCGGTAGAGTAGGTAGGGTAGGGTAAGTAGGTATCCTATGTGCTATCCCAAACTATAATCTATCTCTGTGCCAACATTTCATCCAGATCCGTTTTAGCTTGTTTGAGTAACAAACATACACACATCCATCCAAACGTTTGCATTTAAAATATTACTAGCTTCTGCCAGCGGCTTCGCCCGCGTGAATTTGAGAAATTAGCCCACAAGAACAACAATTTTTTTTCCGGGATAAAAAGTAGCCTATGTGCTATTCCAGATTATAATCTATCTCTATGCCAAATTTCATCCAGATCCATTCAGCCCTTCTGGCGTGATTGAGTAACAAACATACATCCATCCATATAGCATTTATAATATTAGTAAGAGTAAGATACTGATCCATTGGTTATAACTAGACAAAGTTATAAAGAGGAAAAATAATTGTTTAAAGGTAGGTACCGGTCCGTCTATCTTTCTGTCACCAGGCTGTATCTCATGGACCGTGATAGCCAGACAGTTGAAATTACATATGATGTATTTCTATTGCCACTATATCAAAAAATACTAAAAACAGAATAAAATAAATATTTAAGTGGGGCATCCATACAACAAACGTGATTTCTTTGCCGTTTTTTGCGATAATGATACGGAACCCTTTGTGCTCGAGTACGACCCACACTTGTTTTCTATTAATTAATGTAAATTTGAAATCACCAAAACGCGCAAAACAAAAGGTGAAAAAAATAATCGCCAAATTGAAAAAAATCGATTATCATTTGGCAGGAGGAGCCCCCTGTCCCCTGAAAAGGTAACGCAAAACACTTGACGATATTGAAGATAGCAAATTACATTAATAGAAGTGATATCCTTCGGGAATGGCACGAACAGAGATAAATAGACCAGCCAACGTTGGTGTTGGCGACAAATGTTGGTATTGACGCTAACAGCTTGGCCGCCCAATCTAGGCCAACGTTCCGGCGAGGTTCATACAGGATTTATAGAGAACCCTTTTATATGCACTGACCTTGTTTCTAGATGGGCTCGTTCCTGAACAGCATTTTATGTATTGAATCTTCTATGAATTTCTGATATGGTTGTGTTGTCGCTCTAAAGAATTAGTACCTGTTTTACAGTGTAGTTACGCTGATTAGCAAAATATACCATTAAAAAAGATCACTTGTTTTACAATGTAATCTAGCTTAATTGCAAAAATAGGGCTTTAAAATGTAAAAATGAGCTTAGGTGGCAAAAAATAATGGTAAAGGACCAGATAGGTTGGGCGGAAGTTAAACGGAATCGAATGAGGAGAAGGCAGTCGCGGTGAGACCTCTCGAAATATTAAAGAATTGTGAAATTATGGTGCCTTATTATAAAATCTGAGACAATTGTGAATACGTATTTTTAATAAACTTATATTACCGGACCACTTCTTTGATTCTTTTACAGTTGCTTGTTCAATTTGATAAAATGTACGCTATTCGCTGATAGGTTTACTGTTTTTTGCTGAAAATAAACCATTTTTTGTTGTTCTGATTCATTCATTTACAATGTACTCTGTTGATCCATATTGAGGCTTCCACAGACAGGCGCAACGCGATTATAGTCGTCGGTTCATCACAGAGCAATATTAGTACAATATCTTTAAAAACACGCCGTCGCATCGTTGTCGGCATTGTCGCGTCACACATGCCTGCGGGATCCTTTTTCTCAAAATAGACCACGAGATTATAGCTATATATATATATATATATACCTAACGTGCTTTCCACCGCACGGAGTGGTCTCGGTATGTTATGGATTTGAGCATGTACATATTGACATCGTAGTAATGCCCTATTCTGAGGGATACCGTTATTGTCTTACTTGTGTAGGCCGGAAGCGATTCCCATTGTCAATCTGATGAGATAAGATAAGAAGCCGACACAATAGCCCGTGCATTTGCAATAAGCTAATAAAGAAACTCAAATGTAACTATGAAAAACAATTGCTTGAAAAATCAATTAAAAACTCAAAATGCCTTTGGAAAAACATTAAAAATATTACTCACATAAAACAGACTAAAAACGATAACGACAAACTGCTTAACATCAAATCCACTGAAATGGAATCAGTCATTTATGTTAATAATTTTTTCTCAAGCATAGGGGCGGATATTGCTAGTGAGATTACAGATTACACCATTAAGTCCCACCCAAAAATTATCTGACTCCCATTTTCCATGCCAGTCCCGGCTCTCATCCTTTGTACTACTGGACACTGATCCGCAAGAGGTACTCGAAGTTCTCATGAGTTTAAAAACGGATAGTGCTCCTGGATGTGATCGTATTCCAGTTAGCTTTCTCAAACTGGCTAGGCACATACTGATTCCAATAATCTCCCATTTGGTTAACACACTTGTTTCAGGAGGGGGTATTCCCTACTCTCTTGAAACAAGCAGTCAGTACCCCTGTGCACAAGGGTGGGAGCAGAGAGGATGTCAATAATTATAGACCGATCTCCGTCCTGCCTTCACTGTCCAAAATACTAGAAAAGCTTATAAATAATAGATTAACAGACTACCTCAATAAGTATAAAATTTTATCCGAATCTCAATACGGTTTTCAATCGTGTAAGTCAACGCAGGATGCTGTACTAGCTTTAACTTCTCTAATCACTGATCAATTGGACAGTAGAGGCAAATGCCTAACAGTATTTCTGAAAAAGGCGTTTGACACCGTCTCTGTTCACACTCTTTTGCAAAAACTCGAAAATATTGGCATAAGAGGCACCCCTTTGGATCTGCTTCAGGATTACCTGAGAGGGAGAAAACAGAGGGTTGAGTTGGGGCAATTCATCAGTGCCGGGTGCCGAGGCTGAACTGACTTTCGGGGTAACTCAGGATGCCGTCCTGGGACCAACACTATTTCTCATTTACATAAATGACCTCTGCAATTTTAAATCTAACAACACTAAGGTTTTTTTTTATATGCTGACGATACTGCCATGGTAATAACGGGAAATTTTTGGGACTCCATAAAGAGGGATGCTGAATCTGCCCTGGCTACCACTGCCCTGTGCCTGAGAAAAAATTTGCTTACCTTGAATACTTCAAAGACCAACTTTATGTGTTTTACAATCGACAGTAGAACTCAATCTCGCCCCGGGTATAGTCTTAGAATACATAACTGCCTTGGTATTAACAACAAATGCAATTGCCCCATTATAAACAAGGTAGATTCTGCAAAATACTTGGGAATTATGATTGATGGAAGATTGTCTTGGCACTCCCAGATTGAACTAATCGCTAGTAGAATCAGGAAGTTCATCTGGATCTTTAAAATCCTTAGACATTCTGCTAGCGTTGAATTACTAAAAAAGGTCTATGTTGCTTTGGCACAGTCAATCATGATCTACTGTATCCCGGTGTGGGGGGGTGCATCTAAAGTTAAATTCCTGGAGGTGGAACGTGCTCAAAGGATACTTCTGAAAGTTATGTATTTTAAAAAACTTATATTTCCAACAGCTACTCTGTACTCAATAGCCGACGTATTGACTATTCGTAAATTGTACAACCTACATGCCACTCTAAAAAAACATAAGTCGCTTGCAGTTGATCCCACACTATTAAAAAAAAGACGAAATGTCATAGTAGCTAAAACAATGCATATAGAACATACTTCGCTAGACACCAATATTCAAATCAGGCTTCGCATTTATATAACTCCATTAATAAAATTCTTAAAATATATACAAAAACTACCTTGGAATGTAAACAGATGGTGACAGAGTGGATAAAAACTCTTAATTATGTAGATACAGAAAATATGATTGTTCATATTATTAAGTAATAACGATTTGTATGTAACGTGTGCGCTAGTGTGTAAATATAATTAATGAATTTACGTATAAAATATTGAATAAATAAATATATATCGCGTTATATATTTTCTCACACACATTTACACACGCACGCACACCCTAACTCACACTTGCACACACACGCACACCCTAACTCACACTCACACTTGCACACACACGCACACCCTAACTCGCACTTCCACTCACACGTGCGCACAATTGCGTGCGCACTCTCATACATTTAGTAAATAGTGCTATTAACTCAGTCAAATAGATTTAAGATAAGTTATTATTATGATACATGAATGTAACCAAGTTATGGGAGAGCGGCCTCTCCTGGCACAAGTGTTTTCACACTTAAAAGGAGAAGTCAACCTCAATATTGTTAAACCAACTTTTGTTAACGAATAACGAATAAACATTTTTATTTTTTATTTTATTTTTTTATTCCAATTGGATTGCTCGTCTTGACATACCACTTAGAGTCACAACAGATAGATGAAAACAGTTTGAGTCGCACCTATTTAGAGATCTCAATACCCTGAACGGTACGGCTCATTTTCGAACGAAGGCTTATCACCCTGCAGCTAACGGCATGGTCGAGCGTTTCCACCGTCAATTAAACAGTGCACTTAAGTGTGAAGCAGCAACCAATAGTTGGACGCGAATTCTCCCGACCATTTTGCTAGGAATCAGGTCGTCTTGGAAGGAGGACTTGAAAAGCACATCCGCAGAGTTAGTTTACGGACCGAGCTTACGCCTCCCCGGAGAATTTTTAGGTGACAATCCGACTCACGAAACTACGCAGACTGAATTCGCTAAAGAGCTTCATTCGCATTTTAATAAGCTCAAGCCTGTCTCTAGCACCCAACACGGACAGAAAAACACTTGAATTTTCAAGGACCTTGATACCTCTACTCACGTGTTGGTGCAGAATGATGCAGTCGAAGTTCCATTACAGCAACTTTATGACGGCCCTTACAGAGTAATTTCTAGGAAGGATAAAACATTCGTATCAGATATACGTGACCGCGAGGTTACGGTATCAATCGATAGACTAAAGCCAGCTTATTTCTTAAGGGATTCTTATTGTCATCCGGATAGCGCTACTAACATTGTCGTAGATCTCGCTGCCGAAATCACTTCACGTTCTCAAACCGCATCTGAATCAGTTCCCCAATGTTCAGCATCTGTACCTCAGGTTTATGAACCACAGGGGCCGCGAAGGTCTGGAAGACGCAGACGATTTCCTGATTACTACCAGGCCAGTTTTTCGTGATCTCGGTCGCTGGCAGGGGAGTACTGTAGCGTCGCCATTAATTGTTTATTAATATAATAGGTATTACTTTAGGGAACTTAGTATGTAAATAGTATTTTAAGTTAACTGTAAAGAACCGCTAGCTTAAGGATTCTCACAGCGAGTCCGCAGATGTGTGATTGCGTGTTGTTTTCTTCCTTGGGTATCCAAGGATATATAACAATAGTTTATTTTAATGTGAGGGTTCCTTGTGTGATTGCGTGTTGTTTTCTTCCTTGGGTATCCAAGGATATATAACAATAGTTTATTTTAATGTGAGGGTTCCTTGCGCAATTTGTTTATTGTTTTAGCTTTAAGAATTTAGCGTTATAATCATAAGATTTTTGTTGTGATGCTGACGGTTCTTTTGTAAATGTCTAACTGTTCTATATTTATTGTGTAACCTATGTAGCTGTAAAAACCTTTGTGTTTTAGTTTGTAACGTGCCGCCCCGACCATATCCCAAGTTTTCGACAATTGCTTATATGTAAAGGTATTCAGTCTCTTTCCATCTAGAGGAGCGGTCGGTCGGCATTCTTCTTCTTTGTAATTTAATTTAATAAACTAACTCCAACACGAAGTAAATCAAGTACTCATTTTTGCGATTCCCGTAACGCTGACATAGATATGTGACCAACCTACGTTCCCGAAAGACTGACCTTAGCAAGTGTTGCTTATCTTGAAGATCGACCCGTGCGTTAAAACTTAGCCACGAGCCCTGAGCTAACACTTGTTCCCAGAAAACGTTAAATAAAGATGAGCTTCCACGATCTTAGATCACTGTGAAAGCCTCATTACAGCTGGTCAGCGTTTCTTAAGCGTTGCGCGTGCGCAAGATAAGAAACTGTTGTATTGCAGTGATTTTATTAGCAGTAAATAGTCAACAACATGTTGGAACTGTTGAAAGTATAGAAGTTATTGGCAGTGGTGTGTGTGCGGCATAAAAATAGCTGGCTACTAACAATGGTAGAAAGAGTCAAACAAAAGAATATAGCTTCCAAAGAGAATAATTACCTAGGCGCTTCGATTGTAGGTTTTTTTTTAATAAAAAGTAGCGTTCGCAAATAAACAAATGAATAGGCATTTATAGCAGCCGTTTTTTTTTTATAAATTAACTTGATTCTGCCAGCAGTTTCGCTTGTGTGAAAGTCAGGACTTATTCCAAAATTATCCTATTCCCTAATCCATGATCTGCTAAGTTTCATCCAATTCTGTTTTGCCATTGAGGTGTGATTGATTCCTAACCTTCACATTTATAATATGTTTTTGTAGGATTGAATATGCATGTAGGTAAATAGCGTTTCAATAAAAACCAAATCAATATCCATCAGATTGGGTACAATCCAACACGTGGTTTACATTTTCCTAATTTATTATGAACTAGCTTCTGCCCGCGGCTTCGCCCGTGTAGAAAGTATTTTATCATCCCAAGGGTAAACAAACTATCCAGTGTCCTTCCCAGGGTCTCAAACTATGTCCATACCAAATGTCATCTAAATCTGTTCAGTAGATTCAGAGACTACCCCTACAACCTCACAAACTTTACCTCTTTATAATATTAGTATAGATTATATTAACCAGCACAGATAAATAATATATTATCTTTGTACAAAATAATTTTCCCGTTGTTTTCCTATTCTATCCGCGGGGAAATACGATTCGTGCTATGTTGGCCGCACAATTATGTATCGAGGTTCCAACATAATTGTTGACAGTTGGAATTATGTATGTTATGTCATAGGTTAGTTGTAGGTAATCATAAATCATAGAGATACTCGTAACTAACATTATAATTATTTGTTAATGTGTTTGTAAAAGATAAATAATCTCTGGGCAACGAGGCGAGCCGACCCCAAATAATGAGATAAGGCTAAGCGAAGATGAAAAAAGGTTATCTCAAGTATCTTTTTTTTTTGGAACAAGTTCTGCCCCCTAAATTAAGGGTTCTGCACCCGATTTGAATCCAGAAATGTCTGTCCGAAGTCCGTAGTGCTTCTTGTAGGGGAGGTTATGCATTGTATCAGAACCCGTCCGTCTGAAATCAGTACATGCCCAATTCGGATGTAACTCGGATCTCGGATTCGGATAAAGATCGGATGCAGTGCGTTGCGTAACCGCCCTAAATGCGTCACTTTTTGAGAACGTGCTCACATATGTTTTTTTCACGTGGACGTTTTGCACGTTTAGTTTATAAATACCGTCTTCACCTTCTTAGGGATAATTGACTTACTTATGTCCCCTAGATGGGGCAGAGGCAGGAACAGTCTTTAGCTTTATGCTTCTCGCTCCACGTCATTCCGTTGCTCGTCGCTTCTGACAACACGGTGCGACACCAGTTTTGACAGCGACGGCCACGCTTTATTTCCGTTGCTCGTCGCTTCTGCCAACACGGTGCGACGCCACGTTTGACAGGGACGGCCTCGCTTTTATTCCGTTGCTCGTCGCTTCTGCCAACTCTGTGCGACGTCAGGTTTGACAGGGATGGCCACGGTTTCTTTTGGTGAGTTTAATTTGGTACCATTACAAAGTTTTGTTGGGCTTAGATTTCTAAGTTATATGCGAGCCGAACTTTTAATTTATCTTATGAGCTGGCAGTCCAGGAGCACTGAGGGCTTCTAAAAATTTTACTGGATTTTTGATAGATTCTTTTTCTTCCAAACCTCAGTTAATGAAGAAATACTCCACATTATGCCCCGAAACAAAGCTCAAAATTTTGGTTGTGATGACAACTCGTCGCACTTGCTATTTCTTCGCTATCCTTAGTAGGTCACTCAGCGTTGATTGCTATCGCTTAATTGGTCATTTCGTGGGGTCAAATAGCTCTTAAAGTCGCCACACAAAAGTACTGGTACTTATACCACCCATGGGTTGGCCATTTTGATTAATATCACGTTCTATCTACTGCTTAATCGCACATATCTATACTAATATTATAAAGCTGAAGAGTTTGTTTGAACGCGCTAATCTCAGGAACTACTGGTTGGAATTGAAAAAATTCTTTTTGTGTAGCTAGGGTAGGGTAGGTAGGAAGCCAGTTGACGGGAGCGAAGCCGCGGTGGCAGCGAGTGTTTAATAAAATCCGTCTACTCGACAGCGTAAATACGTAATGAATTCAGTTTAACTGTCAAATGATCTTTCAATTAAGTTACGTAATTAGGGTGCTGAACGCTTGGGCAGTGGTGAAAAGCGCCAATTGCTTCATTGCCTCTTGCCAATGGTCCAAGAGGCAATAAAGCTCGGCGACGCGGCAACGTTTCCAGATCAGTTTACCAATATTCTTTCACTGATACTTACAACAAATACAAACATAACAATAACAACAATAGCTACATTTCATCGCGAAAATTTTAAGTTCATCCTACAGCATAGGTGACGGAGGGGCGCAGGGGCAACAGCGGGAAAAAAATTAAAAATTATACTATCGTTATTTTTGGCTGCAATACATGATTTTCACTAGATTTTCTTCTGTAATGGTGCAAATCAGTTTCTTAGTCTGAAGGTTACGTAATGAATTAATTAGTTAGATAAGATTAACCACTTTAAGGTTGCACTAGTCGATCATTCTTCCATACAAACGTAGTCTGACGGTTACTCCACTGTTTCACGATGTACGTTCAAAATAAAAAATGATATCAATTTGTCTCATCATTAGCCCTGTATGGAAACAAAAACGTAAAAAATAAAATATTTGAAAGTTATGAGCGGCGAAAGTTACATATTTCAACACTAATTTTAACGCATCTTTGGGCGGAAATAAATACCATAAGAAGAAGGAAAATTGTAAAACGGTCACCATACAGGGATAGATTAGTAATTCAACAATGCAAATAATTTTATTTTGAAAATATACATATAGTCGTTTTTTCATGATATCTAGACTCCCAAAGGTCTGTTTATAAAATTTCGCGCGCTCGTTTTTGTCCTAAATTATCATTCATTTCGATACAAATTTGCAAAAGTGCTAATTCGTACGCGAACTAGCTTTTTACGGCTCATCACAGCATCTATCTCTTTCGCACGTGTTGTCGGATGAGATAGCATGCATTTTAACCTCGCACACAAAATAGTTCGTGCCGTCGACTAGGGGAACCTTAAGTATTAGCACAGGTTTAGGATAACAAGTTTAGTAGCACTTTCCCAACTGTGCTATAGCTTCGCAAAATTCGTACTTGACAGTCCCTTGGTACGCGCGGGTGACGGGCGACGACACGAGCCAATGACACAGTATAAATATGGACAACTAAGCAGTTTTCGCGATGCTGTCAGTAGTGCGGCCCGCTTAGGGGTCTCGTCGATGCGCATGTTTATGTGAGTGTTCCGTTTTGAGCGTTTGTAGGTAGTTTACATACTGTTCGTCCATTTTTTGGTTTCCGTACCGAAAGGGTAAAAACGGGACCCTATAACTGAGACTCCGCGATCCGTCTGTCTGTCTGTCCGTCTGTCACCAGGCTGTATCTCATGAACCGTGATAGCTACACAGTTGAAATTTTCACAGATGATGTATTTATATTGCCGCTATAACCTATAACAACAAATATTAAAAACAGAATAAAATAAATATTTAAGTGGGGTTCCCATATAACAACAAACTTGCTTTTTTTGCTGTTTTTTGCGATAATGGTACGGAACCCTTCCTGCGCGAGTCCGACTCGCACTTGGCCGGTTTTTTATACAGTGCCAATGACGTGACGGCGCAATGACGCGCCGACGACGCTCCCGTCTGGTGGACCCGGTCCCGCGCGTTCGTTTTATAATTTCGCCGCTGCCTAACGTCCACCAACTATGAGAGTGTCGAGTACGAATTCGCCAAGCCCTAGTAAATATTTTTACAATTTTGAAAAAGGAACAAAATTAGAAAAGAACTATCGAAATCATAGACTCCTCGTGATCTTGGTTCTAAATAAAATAAATTAATTGTTTATTATTCCAAAATCATTACATAAGTGTATTATGAGGCAGCCCCATTAAGTTATTAATAATACCTGTGTTGGGGCCGACTCGCTACTTCCTCTATTTTACATTTACATAATGGAGAGTAATAAACTAAAAAAATATATATAAAAGAAAAAAAAGTGCAAATTAAAAACTATGATATTATATTATAAAATAAATGATACTGTCAAGATAGCAGCTCAATTGTGTATGTATGTATGTGTGTGTGTGTGTGTGTGTGTGTGTGAGAGAGAGAGAGAGTGTGCGTGCGTGTGAGTGAATGTGTGCGCGTGCATGTTTGTATCTGTGGTCTGCTTTTATGTATTCCTTTTTAGCATGGTCTGATCAATATTTGTTAAATTTCCTCGTATGTTAATGTTTTTAACCAGTCAATTGTGATCTTCCTGCATTGATGTTGAGCCTCCGCATGGAATTTTAATTTTGAATTTATTTTATTGTACACAAAGGCAGATTGAGCAACATACTGCAATCTGCAAGAGCCGTGCGAACCCGCGATGAGTGCACCACCATATTATAACGTCTTTTAACCTGGTCTGCTGGGTTAAGTGGTGTAGATTTATGCAGGCCAGGTAATAGATATAGCTGCCTTACTGTTAGCAAAGCACACATACTATATAGGCTGTTAGTCGGATATCTGTATGGTTTAAAAAACACGACTTTTAGAAGTGACCGCTGGGCTGTTTCGAGCTCAAGTAGCTTAATTTTGGCGGCTCCTCCCCAAACCCGAAATGCAGTATGTTGTAACAGATTATGCCAGTGCAACATACATTTTACTAAGTACATCCGTAGGCATCACATAGCAAAGAGTTTTGAAGATCCATGTCAATTTTCTAACACGAGATATATTAGCATTAATCTGTGCCTGCCACGATAAACACTCATCAATAACAACACCCAAGTATCTAGTAGAGGTGACTCGTTGTAGGTTTTGACAATTTCGGTTTAAGAGAGTAGAGCCTAGAAATTTCTTTGAGTGTTGTACACCGGTATTAGACAGCCAATGTGTTCGTTGTCTGTGATCTGCAAACTCCCTAAACGCGGCTTTTACGAGACACGTCGAAATGCCTACACATGGTTCTGGGCCCACAAAATCATTTGCTGAGCCCTCTCTTGCCAGTTCCTCCGCCACTTCGTTACCATGGATTCCTTTGTGCCCACATCAGTCTTACCCTATCATGCTTCCCAAGCCTGTTTAGGGTCCGGATAGCATCCAGAACAAGTCTGGAGTCCACTTTGTAGGATGCCATGGCTTTGATTGCCTGACTGTCACTAAGAATATATATGGATTTACCTCTGGTTCCTCTATCTATATTCTCTTCGAAGTAGTTACTGATGCGACTACAAAAGCTCTGAAACTTCACTAGGAAGGATACATTTTGTCCCGGCCAATGCATTGTTTCTGTGGCAAAACCCACGGCAGCTAGGCCGCGGAAAAAAAAAGTATTTCATAAGCCTAATCCTAAACTAAGTACCACAAATTCTTTGCAAAAAATGCTAACCATAATAGGGACAAGAACAATAGAGCTGTGGCACTATAAAAGGCAGGTAGACAGACATTAGTACCTACAAACAAATGAGACTACAAGCCCATCCTAAATACCTCAGCCTAAAGGTCACACATTCGGGTTTATGCGATCTACTGTGACATACTTACAAACCTTGTGCATCTGCACAGAACCTAGGTATAAATGTATAAAATACCAATAGATTAAAGGTCAAAGTCAAAACCGGCCACGGTAAAGGGATCTGAAGTCAGGATAAGTATTTACGCATATTCAAGTTGATTTTATAGACTGCAAAAATAAGTTTTCATTTCATAGTGTCCGTATACTTTGCCACTGGCTAAGAATAAAGCCATCAAAATGCACACACTTCTATTTTTCTATTGTTCAAACTTGGAAGCAGAAATTACGTATCAAATTCCTTTGCAAAACGTCCTCGTCCGATAAAAAGGTTTTTTTTTTACTGTCGTAAAACCGTACTTACTATTGCCAGTTGCATCATTAAATTTTGTACCATCGATTTTTAAAAGCCTAAAGTCTAAAGCTAAAAGTGATAAGGAGTCTATTTTATGCAAAGAATACGGGCAGAGCAATAGCGAACTTGCAAAATTAAATAAATAAGGAAGGACGAGCGACAGAAAACGAGATGCAGTGCTAAATGTTGTTTATACTGACCGCGAAAGTGATATCGGAACAAATTAGGCATCAATAGAGTCAAAACGTGCAGATTAGAAAACAAAGGGATGCCTCGCCCAGCCGTAGGACAATAGCAAGCTTACATGGTTACCAAGTTACCGCTAAAAACAACATACAATAAGCCCCCATTTCGCAGCTGTTTTGATAAACAACTATACCTATGCACGGTCATAGTGGCACACCTTTAGCATGCCTATAACTTAATATTGTGTATTATGCACGAGTGGTTTTACGTGTCGATGTTCGCATTGCCACCTTAATTTAATGAACGCTAGGCTTCGATCAATTTGTAGGAAGGTCAGTGTTTGCAATACATTTTTATGTTTGTTTTATGATGCCTATATTTTTCTAATGCTACTCGTAACACTTTAGCCATTTTGTTTGCTTAGCGTAAACAAGTATTTAGCATCGCTACCTACATTCATTATCATGATTTTAAAAGCCATAGAAACTCGCACATTATTTGAAAATTTAATTTAACTACGGTTCTCATTTGCCGACTTTTAGGTTAGAAGTTAGCGTATTGTAATGCGACAGAGATCTGAAGTAGTGAAAACGGGTCTTCATTTTTCCGACAGCACGGTCGCCTTCCAAGCGCCGCGGCTGCCGCGGAGCGAATGCCGGGAACGAAAATGAAAGGAAAGGAAATATTCTCACTACCAACATCACGAGAGCAGAAATTTCTGCGCATGCTCGGTGCCAACATCCGCTTTCCACAGTTTCCACGAGACGGCGAGAGACTTCAGTGCGCATTATTCAGCCATATGAACCGCATGCTTCACGAAACAAGATGTTGGGCGCGTCTTTATATGTTATTAGTCTTTAAGGTTAGCGAAGTATATTACGTCACCAGAAATGAGGATCATCTCTGTCATATTGTAATATGGGCTATATTCTTGCTATAGGTGAAGATTTAGTCGTTTTTGAGGCAGTTCAGTTGCGTCACCAAAATGTTTTGAATATTGCTGTAATAAAACTTGGATCCGGGCAATACCCACACGATCATCCGATATAGCTTAATTAAATAATTTGTTAATTGCATAGGTATGCAACAAACAAAAATAATAAAAAAGTAAGTAGTGTGTTTGTGTCTGTAGTAGTAATTACTCTTTTACGTAGGTAAAAGAAAACTAATTCTGTGAAAAAGATATTTGACTAGGACATTAGAATATATTTTCAATTAAACAACACAAACAACAACAACAAAATGCCTAATTTTCTATCTAGATCCTGATTGGGGTCGTTAACATAAACAACTATGTTTTCATCCGTCTCCTTAATAACAAAAGCAGTAGTAAATATTTACGCCATTCACTGTATGAGATTTTTTATCATCCCATACATAAAACTACAGTAGGTAAATCGTGTACTTACTGATTAATTGATTTAATACAAAGGTGTTTTGATTGGACTCTTCAATGGTATTTACAGACCTATGCACTAAAGGCACGTTGCTAAGTACTTGGATTTTTTGCAATATACTCAGAATATTAGTATTATCTTAGAATTCTTTGTAAGTATTTATTTTTTATGTCATTTTTCAGGGGCTTCGTTCGGACTTCCGGAATAAAAACATAACTACGTTCTTTGCTCTAATCCAGGGTACCTATGGTATGCCAAATTTCATACAAATTCGTTCAGTCGTTGAGGCGTGACCGCGTAATTAAGGCGATATATACGCCCCAATGTAAAAGCAGTACTGGCCGTGCGCCCGCTCGATGCCATAATATCAATATTGAACCTCCTTTTGAACAGTTTTATTTGCAAAATATTATTTGATTTACATATGCTATATCAGTTACTTATGAAGATATTCCAGCCATCAATTTTTCTGTGTAAAAATATTTTTAAACATCCAAGTCGTTTTGGAGGGGTATTCAAAAGTTGCGAAAAATATCGTGTTGCTAATTATCTTTTTAAAGCAAAACTATTTGTTATACGAAAAAACCATGTTTACAAAATAATGTACATGAAACAATAATAAATATGTATTTTTTTCAAACCTTTTAACGTAGCCGTTACTAAGGAGTATGCTTTAAAAAGTTACCGTTTTACGGCACTAAAGCGAATGTAGGCCCTTGGTAAACATCAAAACAGCCTGAATTTCACATTTAGGTATAATATTAGTAGCATAGCAAAGCAGCATCACTTCTGTAGGATAGAGGAAGAATTTATTTATTAAATAAATAAATTCTAACTCTATCCTACAGAATCTACTAGATATCTTATACAATTGAGAAGATGCAAGCTAGGTTCAACGTTCAACCGTGCAATACACAACACACTTGATAAAACGTGTAAAGGTATGACTGTACGTTTATTTCAAAGTCATTAAAGAATAGCTTAGTACTGAAGTAAAAACAAGTAAGCATAAGGCACAAGTGCACACAATTATAATTGAGAATGACTGGTCGGAAATTAATAAGGTTTCTTTCAATTCTTTATAGTTATCTTATCTTATCTTGTCTTATCTTGTGGAGGGGCCGAGAAATAACTCGGACACTTCGACCCATTGGGATCTATTGCGGTCCCCTAGATACCTTACTCCTTCCCAATCTCGTTTAAAACTCTTTTCATGAGTTTTACAACGAGACTAGGTGATATGAGCCTATAGTCGTCCGGTTTTGGATATCCAACCCCTAGGAGACTCATTCGCTTACCATCCAGTGCATCGCATGTGCACAGAAGGTGCTCCATGCGTTTCGTATGTTCCCCACACAATTCTTTATAGTTAGTCATAATAGATGATCAATACTTGGTTCTTTCAATGCCAATTCAAAGGCTTACTACCTCATGATCATCAACATTTCAGCCGGAAGATGAGATGTCCACTGCTGGACATAGGCCTCCCCAAAAGTCGCCACACTGATCGATCCTGTGCGTTTCGGATCCACCGGATCCCCGCAGCCTTGACCAGGTCGTTACTCCACCTAGAGGGACGCCTTCCAACGCTGCGTCTTCCGGTACGCGGTCGCCGCTCTAGAACTTTTCGGCCCCAATGGCCATCCATTCTGCGAGCAATGTGCCCTGCCCACTGCCACTTAAGGGCCTACATGCGCTTAAGTGCCGTAAAACGGTAACTTTCTAAAGCATACTCCTTAGTAACGGCTACGTTAAAAAGGTTTGAAAAAAATATATATTTATTATTGTTTCATGTACATTTTTTTTAAACATGTTTTTTTCGTATAACAAATAGTTTTGCTTTCAAAAATAATTAGCAACACGATATTTTTCGCTACTTTTGGATACTCCTCCAAAGAGACTTGCATGTTTAAAAATATTTTTACACAGAAAAAATGATGGCTACAATTTCTTCATAACTGACATAGCGTATGTAAATCAAATAATATTTTGCAAACAAAACTGTTCAAAAGGAGGTTCAATATTGATATTTTGGCATCGAGCGGGCGCACGGCCAGTACTGCGTTTACATTGGGGTGTATATATCGCCTTAAGTACTGCCTACTATCTACCTAAACATTATAAAACTTTAAGTACTTTGTAAATCAAGACTATATCGGCCATACTAATGGCTACGGGCGCAGTCTCGGGAGAAGAGCTAGCTCTTCTTACTATTCTCTTGGCTTCGGTTCCGTTTTCCCACAGGAAAAACCCAGAGTTCTCCTTCCAATCTACCCAAACCGAATTCTCCATCTATGAGGAACCCCAATGTTTAAATCAAATAAAAAAAAGTCAATTCAATAAATCAAAAATACCCGACTGCTTAAAAAGCGAACTAAAAAGACGGTTAGAAAATCATGCTGTGCAGTCGGAGGATACATATTCGCGATTTGGCTGACCAAAACCAGATGTATCCTCCTTCGGCAGTCGGGTAAAAAGGGGCAACCTTTAGTCAACCTTAGAATAATTTAACCATATTTTCGGAATTTAATTAAAAGATTCGTTCTGTAATGTAGATACATAACTCCCAAAGATCATAAAGATGTTAAAGTTGCATCAAATAAAAACTAAATAAACAAAAAATCTTTTCTATTGATTTCTGTCTCGTAAATACCTAAAGAAGGTTGTCATAATTAGCAACGTGACGCCGATAGGAATGTGTATAAGGCGTCTGAATGTTGATGTTCCCAAGTTAGATGTAAAAGTCAGCGAAGGAAACGGGTTGTTCAATGTCTAGCTCGCAACATAGGTACTCGTAGCGGCTAACAACCTTTTACTTGTGCATGACCTATGGGCGATCTTTACGTTTAGATACTTTTGTTTTTACTACGGTACTAGACTTTGACTAAAACCTGGGGCCCTACTATGAGCTCTTAGAGGAAGGGTATTTCTATCTTGACCTCTTAGAGCAAGGTTATTACCATTGTGCGTAAGGGACAGATGTACTTATCTGACTTGTATAGTAGGACACCTAGTTTTGAATTGTCGAGAACACGAAGTCGAGAACTAGTCAAACTCTATTGGATAATGGGCAAAAATGTCTGGAACTTGGTCCAAGAGCCTCCACTGATAATACTTGCTGGAAACAAATGTACCTACTTGTCATATGATCATAGTGAAGTGTTCATAGTGGTGCGTGTAAAGACAGTTCACTGCGGAGTAAAAGCGCGCGCGCGCTCCGCCTCCAGCGAAACAATAGTATATTATGCAACTAGTGAATAAAGGACGGATTTAAAGCGAGGGCCATTGATGAATCACGAACAAGTGAAGGATTCTAAAAACTGAATCACGACCGTAGGGAGTGATTCATGATGATTGAATCACGAGCATAGCGAGTGATTCAAGTATTAGAATCCTGAGCGACGCGAGTGATTCATGGTCCTCGATATAAATCCGTTTTATTCAAGAGTTGCATACTATACTTTATACCATGACTACGAGAAAAAGAAGGATTTAAGCAAAAAGCACAAGGGATAATAATAAACAAAATAAATGGTTAATTACCTTCAAAATTAAAAAAAAAGTGAGAAACCTCAGGGTTCCACATTTTTTGTAAATTTAAGCTGAGCTAGATGTGTTTCAGACGCCAGTGGCCACCTCCGTTATGTTACATAATTATAATTAATTAAGCACCAATGCAATTAATATTAGAATTACAATCCAAATAAGTATTCCCTAAATATCCTAGACCAAAATCAACATCATTATTAAATGCCTAAAAATAAACAAACTCAAAATTAAATCGACGAAGGAGTTTGAAAATCGAATATTCTTTGCACAAGAAGTTTGCGAGTTTCGAGTATTTTATGCGCAAGGAGGTTGTATAGCATTGATATGGAGGTAGAATATGTATTGGTGTGTTCTAAATTCAAACACCAAAACAGTGATTAAAAGTGCTTTTTATTCACTGTTTTCAGTGAATAAAATAAGCTTTTTAGAGGGGGAATGGTATAAAAGAAGTTTTGGTAATTTTCTCTAAATTTTTTGTAGGTCCCCGCCTAAAGCAGCTCATAATATTTAATGTCTATTTTAATAGCACATGTTTTTTAGCAATCGGGTTTTTTGTTTTGATAATAGTTTATTTTATTTCATACTTTTTAGTTTTATTAATGAAACGAGTTTTCCAAATAAGTTGTGTGGTAAAAGATTATTTATTTTGCTATCAAATTGACGCTTATCTTGAAAATAGTAACACAAAAGTGTTAATATGTATATATTTTTTGAACGGTATATTTAGTAGCTTTCATTTGATACCCATTGACCCTAACTGTTTATTACAGCTACCATTTGTCGTATCACTAACGCAATAGAAGTCAAAATCTGTTAAACGGGCTGTAAAATGGGCTAATTTAAACGTCTAATGTTATCGCAAATGGAGTATATAGGAAGCAGTGAAATGTGCAGGAATTAGGGACTGTTTGAAATCATGTCATTACGAATCATGGCTCAAGTTTGATATTTAAGTTTTTTTGTTAATCATATTTTCCCCCTCTTCTGGGCAAGGCTTCGTCTTTATCCAACTAAGGGCCAGTTTCTGCATAAATCCCAAAATTAATTATGATTGTTTGTACGAACTTTCAATAACTAATCGAATCACTTGACTTGCATTCAATTTGTGAATCGGCAATTATTTCTTTTTAGAAACCGGCTGTGTTTTTTTTTTATTTTATGAGACATCATCAGGTCATATTTGTGTGCCCTTGAGTGACAAAGGTATTTTTTCGCAAAAGAAAAGAATGCTACATCCTTTTCAGGACCATGAATCAATCTCTGCCCTCCAAAATAAAGTACTAAACAGATATAGAGACTCGCTTTTGCTTTTAAATAAGATGGCATCACGAAAGGTAAGGTATAACACCAAAAAAAACTTAAAAAGGAAACACTGACATTGTCCTCATTTGGCTTTTAGGTATGTACGTAGTACGTCACAGGCCAACGTCAGATTTGACATTCGTTCGTTTTTGTTTTTATCATAACATCACTTTTAATGAGGAGCACGCGGCTAAGGTAATAACAGCCGTACGAGGCGATCTTCAAGGTTAAGCAACGCCTGCCGAGGTCAGTTCGTAGATGGGTGACCATCAATTACATACCGAAGTTCCTCTGCCTCGGAAAGCAAGTCAAGCCGTTAGTTCCAGCTGCCATTTGTAGACCTTTAACAGTCGTTACAGGTGGTCAAAGGCCAGAATATGTGACACAAATCTTGCCTAGGGCACGGAGTCCCAGCGCTAAGAAAGAAAATTTGGTTCAAATAAATATCACTAGATGGTGCGATATTCACCGATTTGTTACTGAATTGTGTATAAAATTAACATTTTCTGGAACCGAACATAAAAAAAAATTATGTTCTTGTTTAATTAACTCTCCTAAGCACAAAATTGTGGAATATTGGGCTCTTAATTCACATTTCAAAGATTATTTGATCATTTAAAATTGATGCCAATAGATGACTCGATTTTAAATTTCTGAGGCATTCCACTCGATTGTTTAAATTTGTATTGTAACACATTTCGGTGCAATGAAACTGTAAACACGTGCAGAAAAATACTATAAAACAAATCATCAATGTATTTAAAGAAAAAGATATTCAAAAACCGAGTAAACCCTTTTAATACAAGTCGCTGCTAACACCATCTATCTATCGCCGTGGAACGGAACTGAACGCGATTAATGTACAAAAAATAATCAGATAATCAGACGAAGAACGCTTGTTACGTCGGCACGGTTTCTTTGTATGAGATGAGGCATCTGTATGCTAGCATTATATTAGTTAGACGAGGTCAGATAGGTAGTCACTCCAGGTATAATACTGGCGTTCAGTAGCAGACTGGAAGCTGACCCTAACATTGTTGGGAGAAGGCTGGGCAGATTGATCAATTTCAATGACAGTACCCGACACTCTTTATACCATGTGGAGAAGCCAAGGGGCAGATAGAAGAGTCGGAAAAGCTTTCTGTGGCTAACTAAACCAATTAGTGACAGCAGATCTAGTGAGGAAGGTCGCGGATAAATTTGAAAGAGAGTGGCCGCGGCTCAGGCCTAAGCAACTGAATGTACTCGGGTGGGTTTTAGTCAGTAAAAGTGTGACACGCCCTTGCCTCTCCCGCTTCACCCAGAGCGGGAGAAGTCATTGGATGATTTCCCAACAAAAAAAAAGTTTTAGTGAGGCAAAGAAGAGACTGGCTCCTCAAACATCCACCTCCGACTGACTCTATTGAGCCTGCAGAAAAACTCTCTGCAAGCCACCAACTTCTATGGCCCACCTGGAAATCCTTAAATCGACTTCGAAGCCAAGTGGGTCGCTGCAGGCACAACTTAGTTAGACGGGGGTACTCCAATGACCCGCAGTGCGATTGCGCTCAAACAATGCCTCACCTTCTATCGTGCTCTCTATGCAACAACACCTGCAGCCTGAATTACCTTTGTGAGGCAAATGAAATAGTGAAAACGTGGCTGAAATCTAGTCAAAATGTTTATAATTGTAGAATCATCGATACGAAGAAGAATGACAGTACCGAGTAGAATTTGAGTATATATTTTTTTTGTTTCAGCTCTCAATGGCTCAATCTTCAAAAGAACAATCGTATTCGCAAATATACAAGCCTCATCTTCTTACTCAAAACATTTATTTCAATGAAACCATTTACAGGCACTTTTGGATTCCCAAGGAAGCGATTAGTCAGAAAGATGAAATTTGTTGCACATACCGAAGCATAGATTGAGATCTATGCTTCGGTATGTGCAAAAAAATTTCATTGGAACAAAAACGTGCAAGAAACTCCCATGGACACTCATTCATACCAGAGGATTATTACAAAATGTTAGTTTACTAACATCATTCATATGAGAAAATCATATTCATATCACCGTGAGAATCCAACAAGAGTCTAAGTAGCTACCTAGCTTTTTTTTTACTCTGATACCTTTTATAGGTACCTACTCTTCAAACGTCATTATTCAAGATAACAACTCTCTTAATAATTAATATTTGCAAAACAATAACTTTATTTATTCATAGAACATCTACCTACGGGGTTCTTGTAATCTTGGAACGGTACTCGGTAGACATCAAACATTATCCTTATGAATAACATCAATTAAATATTTTTACTGACGTGCCTCTATGTTGTAGATCACAGATAATCCAACCTTTTTGGTTCCTCTGAAGATGATGAGACAATGTGCAAAGAAACAGGAAAGACCCAACAAAACGTGACTTCTACTATAACTCGATAAAATCCGGTAACTAATTGCGGTATCCGTAGAGGTATTTTTACTTGGAAAACCATTGTAAAAATCGTAAAAAAAGAAGTGTGAAAATCTCTGAGAGGTTTTTTTGTATTTACATTCGAAGAAAAACGCCTGAGCTCCTGTTGGGCAAACATCTGAGTCGATGACAAACAAGAGAGAACAAATAAAGCAAAACATATTTCTATTGTTTCCAATCCGCTTTTCCGCACGAATGCTGCGCGAATTAATCGATATTAATCGTGAGAGGTCGAGTTCACATGGCATGCTTTTTCTTCAGCTGTGCGCTAGAGAATCCAAGTAATCCAACCACTTGCTTTATTGCGAGCGGCTGCATCGTCGCGGCAGCACGCACGTCGCCTCCTCGCGCTTTATTCAGCAGCGTAAAATCGAGAAAAAATAAAAACAAAATACAGCCGTTAGCATCGATAATATGAATTCGATTCGCTCCGACCGGCCGACGGATAAGTTTTGAAAAAGGAATACTGTTTACAAAACGCTTTCCTCGATTTGCGTTCGGTACGCGAGTGAATATATCGAGTTGGTTCGAAACTATATCGAGTGTATAGTTGTGTACGGAATCGATGTTTGACGGAAGCGCGACCGTTGCTGTGCTGAACTTGTGCCACGCTTCTGGAAGGTCAAGGAACACAGGTGGTGGATTGTTATTCATGCGTCGATTGATATGATCGCAAGCAGCTGTTTGTCTAATGCACCGAATGGTAAGCTGTTAAATAATGTCTCTCTCAATATTTTCATTTGTTTTAGTTTTATTATGATAGCAGCTCTTATTGAATGTTGACATTCTCTAATCGAACTGATTGAAGATCCAATCTAAACGAAACTCTCAAATGTTGATAACAAAGAACAACACTATAACAAACTACAGATGTTTATAACCTATTCAATGCCATGGGCATGTAATAATTCATTATAATAATTACCGCAGCTAACTAAAATTCTCTGCACTTAGGTAAAGTGACATCATTATGCATAACATACCATAAGTTTTTCTTTAAAATTTGTTGACAATTACACACGTACTTATTGAAATTTATAATATTATATGTTTCATAATATGTGGAGACATAAACGAGGTAGTTAAACTGGTTAAACAACAAGCTATTTCATCGTAGATGACATAATATTATTCATTTATGAACTTCTTTGTCACGATTACGAGCAGAGAAGAGCTTAATTACCTGTCACTTATGATTATTATTTATTATCATAGCAATGCGTACAATGCCTATATCATCATCAATCAAAATTGTAGTCAATATCAATCTATGAATCATATTTTCAAATCTTTCTTTGCGGTCTTCAAAGTCTTCTTTTATCTCAGACTAGCTGCCGCCCGCGTGGTAATAGTACTTCTCCCAATATATTTATTAATTATAGTCAATGTGTTAATCTGATGTATACTGTATTTCCGTAAAGTTTCATCAAAATCCGTTCAGTAGTTTTTGCGTGAAAGGTTAACAAACATCCATCCATACATTCTCGCAAACTTTCACGTTTATTATAGTAGTAGAATTCCTACTAAGATAATATGCCTAAAGAAAAATGATGTGTCCACATACTCAATTAGGTACTGAAATATTACAAAAACAAACACACAGTGTTACAAACGCAATAAAGGTACCGTGCAGTTTCTTTCGTTACGGAGCTATATTAACTGTAAATAAATCAATATAAAAGAACGAAGTGATTTATATTTACATGCAATAGGAAGATGAAGGATTTAAACGTAATACTTGAAACAAAATATATTGAGAACCATCCAGTGTAAAACTCCCTTTTCAATGTTAATTATTTGGTCTTCTACAAGAACGTAATCAAGTTTCCAATTTCAGATAAGTTTGATTGAACAATCTCAACGGTTGATTTTCTTATTAAAAGTATATCTATTCTTAACTATAAACTTACCTATGGTCCAAGTAATGAATATATCGTCCGTAGTTACAAAGTCCGGGATTTCCTGATTATAAGTGCTCAATCAAGCAGTTCCGTTTAAACTTTAAATTAATCAGTACGACCCTGACTTGTTTACTTGTAACATGTTATAATGTCAGTCAAGCCCGCCAGCCCCATTGTTTTTGTTAAGACCTCTCCGAAGCCTTTGATTCGTTTCGATTAGATGATTTTGCCTTGTATTATCTGAGATCTCTTAATTTTGCTAAAGAAGAATCTATTGAATAAGATAATTATATGCGGATAACTATAGTTTAGAACTCGGAAGATCTTCAACCCTTTATGTGTCATCAGTAGTGTTAGAGGCTACAGATAAAAATACTTACAAGGAAATGTTGATGTATGAAAATGAAATGACTAGAAATGAGGTCGCTACCCCAAATAAATTGGGTTAAGCAGAATGATGAAAATAGGTCAAAACTAATGTGTCGGATAAGCTTAAAAGCCACAGTTGCGTGGCATTTATTTAATGAAGATGAAGAAGATGCTGTAGATATTGCAAGTACACACAAGAGAGAGATCTAAGCAAGCTGTAGCCATAATTAATGTAATGATGACTGGTCAACAAATTCATTTCGGATTTGTACACTCCAACGAACTGGGAACTGTTGGGTTTCTTGACTTGTTTCGCAATAAAAACAAGAATACTAAACTGGTTTAGTAAATAATAATTCTCGTTTGAAATCGATAATTTAACGGACAGGCACGCTTTCTATAAACTGATTTGAGCAAGTGTCTCAACGAAATGGTTTCACATAAAGCTGTTCTCTTCGGAACTATGAGTGCCAATTTACGAGAACACTTTTGTAAGAGCCATACGAGTGGGGATGTTAGATTGATCTCCGAGTCCTTATTCGGGATCCAGATATCATACTACGTGACGTGCCACAATTCCGTTGTGTAGAAGAGATAGAGCGATACAGGACGAATGTATCCCTTTTTACAACATAATCATGATGGAAGTGGCACTTCATAGTGGGGCCCCAGGTTAGTTTACTTTACCATATATACTTCCCCATAACCTCTGGTGTTGCAGTCGTTCTCAGGGGGCGACATCCACTTGCAATCAGGTGTCCTCCTCTTGTTTGTCCCTTTATGGCATAAAAAAGCCTCTCTTAGAATATCAATATCATACACACGACAGAAAATTATATTCAAAGCACGTGCGAGTTTCCTCAACATATTTTCTATTAATCTTTGACACATTGCGTACGTGGTCATAAAACCGATGAAGTCTCGACTCGTCCTATAAATCTGACCACAAAGCAGTAAGAACTATATCGATTATAAAATACTTAGATGCTATTAATTTTGTAGCAAGAGATATAACAGGTTCAGAAGAAATTAATTATTTATCGAATAAATAATAATAATCTTCACACATGCGGATCATACACGGATCTTATTGGTGATGTTCTTCAGAAATGCCTGGGTCTTACTTTGACGTGTCATGATTCCGCTGAAAGAGATAGTGCTATTTATCTTGTATAGTTAAGTTTCCTTCTTACAGTGGTACTATCATAGTTTTGACACGTCATGGTAAGGTCCCAGGTGCGCAGTAGTCATAACTGGCGTGTTTGTATGATTATATGTATGAACGGAGATTAAACAAAACGAGTAGGTATGTAATGATCGTAGCCGGTGGCGTTCTGTAGCGTCCGTCTACCCCCATGGGAAAAAGGGGTAAGTTTATCAGTCTATCATATATTTTGTAAAACATATGTATGGTTACAGACAGTATTTTGATTATTAATATATTTTTAATATTTATAAGATGTCGAAGAAGCTTCAAATTCGATAATATTTGATGTACGAAATACATCATTTTTAATCTGCGGTTACATCCAGGAAGTTGTTACAAAGAATATTCAGGGTCACCAGACGGAAACTGCCTTTACGATTGATTTTTGACAAGATAACGGAACAATAACACAAAAATTTACAAGATACACTACGGTTGTTGGTAATTAAGTTCTTTTTTCTCCAAAATCTAAGGTATAATAAATAATTAGTCAGCTTGGTTTAACTGTCAAAATCATCAAGCGAAACGTACAGGATCTAACGATGTTTTTGGCATACTCGAGGGTTTTGCGAACTAATGAATAACACGAGAAAAAATCTTCGCGAATAATACAGCCTCTCGGGTCACTCGAAGACGACGAGTTTTTGAGGGCAAAAAACCAAGAGGCACCGACACTCCTGTTCCTCGGCACTTAGCTGTAGCAAAAAGTAGTGTTAATCATCAAGACGTAGGTACTCTTGTGAATTGTTAGTAACATTGATGTTGCGTATTAAATTAATAAAGATTGCCGCTACCAAAATCAATGTGAATAACGAACTAATTGGTTTTTTAATTAAAAGATCGACCGCAAATATTTGTAGCGGTCGATCAATGTTTATGTTCTTCTTGCAAAGAAGTTCTTATATATAAATATAACTGTTAAGCGATGTTATTTACGCGCACGGATGCAAATTTTTAATTAAATTCATTCTCAATGAATGCAGTAGAAGTGTGATTAACTTAAATCAGCTTCGCGAAGTTTTTTTACGAAAAAAAGGAGGATAATATTTTCCGAAACATATAACTCTATCAAAGAAGTGGTTGGTAAAACCCGTACCTATCTTAATGTGCCATATTAGGAAAATATTCAAAACAATAAAAAATAAAAATCTTTTTTACAAAAAAAATACTACCGACTTCCAACTAAAAACACTACAAAGTGAAAAATAACTTTCTTTTTCGAAGTCGGTGTCTTTGGTAGGTACCAATTTTTTTCGTTATGGACACCGACTTCGAAAAAGAAAGTTATTTTTCACTTTGTAGTGTTTTTAGTTGGAAGTCGGTAGTATTTTTTTTTGCAAAAAAGAATTTTTATTTTTCACTTTTTTGTTGTACCTATTAAGCAACTTGCCTTTAGTGAGGTACTTATAATGCCAGAATAGATTATCCGAATGCCATGAAACTTGATCATAACCGGTGAAATGAGAGTGTATCAAGGTGAACTGTACACATCTGCGTACCCCTTTAGAGCGTATTGGCGTGATGTTATGTTATGAAATGGTATAAACAATAAACAGACATGCGGTTGCAGCAATCCCGAGAGATTTGCCGTTATTTATAGAAGAGTTCTTCTGTATATCTCCGAAGTTCTTCATCAGATTTTCACCAAATTAAAATGGCACCAATTTCGAAACATACTCTCACAAACAAAAAAATAATTTTCAAAATCGGTCCACAATTGACGGAGATATCGGTGAACATACACACAAAAAAAAAAAAAAAAAACATTCAACAAGTCGAACATAGAACCTCCTCCTTTTTGGTAAGTCGGTTAAAAACTTTTTCCTAAAATACTACCGACTATTTTTCACTTTGTAGTTTTTAACTACAAAGTGAAAAATAACTTTGTTTTTGGAAGTCGGTGTCTTTCGTAGGGACCAATTTTTGCGTTATGGACACCGACTTCCAAAAAGAAAGTTATTTTTCGCTTTATAGTTTTTAAATTTGGAAGACGGTAGTATTTTTTTGGAAAAAAGATTTTTTTCACTTTATAATTGTACCAGTGGTTTAGAAGGTACTCGTACATACAACGTACGTACTCGTATAATGCCAGAATAGATTACCCGAATATCATAAAACTTGAACATAACCGGTGTAATAAGAGTGTACCATGGTGAACTGTACACATCGGCGTACCTCTTTAAAGCGTACTGCCGTGATGTTATGTTATGAAATGGTATAATCAATAAACAGACATGCGATTGCAGCAATCCCGAGAGATTTGCCGTTATTTATTGAAGATTTCTGTTGTATATCTTAGAATTTCTTCATCAGATCTTCACCAATTTAAAATGGGACCAATTTTGGAATATATTCTTTCAAACAAAAAAAAAATCAAAATCGGTCCACAATTGACGGAGAAATCGGTGAACATAAAAAAATATTAAAAAAAATTAAGTTGAACATAGAACCGCCTCCTTTTTGGAAAGTCGATTAAAAAGTAGTGAATAAATTCGCGTTAAAAGCCAAAAATCTATGAAATTTGACATTTTGAAGAGCTCACTCTACACCAGCGTCCCTAGCGGCAAATTCAAGGCCCTCATTTACTTCGTGTTGGCACAAAACTTTCTTCTTCATCCATACTTCTCTATTAGTTTTCATTTCAGTAATCATCTCCTTCTTAGCTAAATCCTCACACAATCCATCCATCGGTCTTCTTCTCTTCTTATAGCTATCAACATTTATACTCAAAACTACCTTCACGAGATTAAAGACAGAATTCAACACGAATTTGAATAAAATTACAATTAAGGACAAGAAAATTTAACGACTTCACATTAACATCGATACATACGCCAACATTTCCGCGGCAATAACGTTTACTTACAATAGTATAACTATCTATAAGCAAGCAATAAACCGATTTACCTACATCACAGTAGGAATATTAAAATATTGTAAACAGCGTTGAACTCATTGAGCCTTGTCCAAGAGTATCTCACGGTTGATAGCTTTCACACTTCCGCAGATGCATGACTCTATGATCGTCATACGGACTGATGAGGTTTTTTATAGATATCAGGCAAAGGTTTAGCTAAAATTAGAAGCCGTTAATAAAACATCCTAAAAAGGAAAGCAGAATTCAGATGTAGATGCGAAAATAGGCAGGAAACAGGCAAGAAGGATTTAGTAACTAACACGTGCTACATGCACATGTAAGTTACTAAATCCCTCTTGCCTGTATCAAATAAGAATATAAATATAAAGCACCTCTGTTCAAGGTCGCATTAACAAAAAATCCACACTTCAATAATGCAAAAAATTAAAGAATCAAGCTTTCAAAACAAAAACAACAAGAAACCATCATCATTAGAGCGTGAGTGTCAACGAACGGAAACAATTGCTTTGATTGAAGAGACTGAGACACCTGTAGCTATCACCAACTTTCAAGTTTATAAACCTGTCAATCTAGTAACAAGAATTAATTTAGACTCCAAGCTAATATCTTGATTCATAATATTATCCTTATTAAGCGTGTCCGCGTCCATAGTGAGCAAAATCATAGATTATAATATAATCATCGCAGCGGCTACAGCCCTTCCGACATTTGTATCAAAGATCGCCTTTTAGGTGAACACGGAACTAAAAGGGCTGATCATTTGTAACTGTATCCGATAGCAGCTATACACACGGAAATATAAACATCTATATCGATAGCTAAACACTTAATCGATTCAGAGCACGAGACGATGCAATGAAGTTCCGTACCGCTACTCACCTAATTTGAATTAAAGAAATCTTTTACAATGGCGTAAAATTAAATGTTAAGGTAGAGAAATTTATCGAACATGCGTTTTTAAAACGAGCCTCATCAAGTCACCTAAAGTCAAAGTCTGTAGAACGATACTCACTCACTAGCTCACTCCATCGTCGACTCTGTCTCTGTCATTGACTTAGACTAGAGTCAAGAGCAAACCCATCAAAAGTAAAAAAAAAAAAAAAAAAAAAAAAAATACACTATCGGCTCATCTATTAATGTTGCAATATTACACCAATAAATAAAACCATAACTAGTTTTTGCTCACACTTTAATAGGTTTTTGTAGAATGGGTAATAATTTTATCCCGACGACTTCACGCAAAACCGGAATATAATAGTAATAGGATGGAATTTCTTTAAACACGTTATTCAAAAGAAACAAAGTTTTTAGTCTTCTTTTTCTATTTGTGGATAGGTGCTTAAATTTCGTGGTAATCAAAACCTGGATAATACTCACACAGACTAGAAAGGGCACAAAATCGAAAAGACGTGGTCCTTCAGCGGTGACGAATTGAACAAGGATGTCAATAATGATGAGGTATATTTTCTTTGGTTGTCTGCAATATAAACCTCGGGTGTTGAACTCATATTTAATAATCTGTCTGAATTTACTAAACATAAACACGACCGTCCTTGCCGGCGATATGACATTAAAAAAATACTGCACACGTATTCCATCAAAAACTGGATCTACTTTTGCATTTATATTATTTATGCAAATTTTATGAATTCCAAACAAGTATTCTTACATACGTTTTAGAATTATATTATTCTAAATTCATCATTAGGTAAAAAAAATCAATCTGTGTAGCCTTTGCACAAATATGTTGGAGTTGGGTTCTTTCTAGTATATCCGGATTCAGCTAAATACCAGTTCTTTTTTTACATGCCTGTCAGCTCTCCACAACCCAGTAACTGGGTAACACGATACCCCTTGGCAAGATTAGTGGCAATTTTTCTGGCTTCATTCATTAGTCAATGAATGAATTACTAATGACTGACTAATGAAAATGAATAAATGGCAGTCAGGACCCACGGCTTAGCCTTCTTTCCGAGAGACGGAGAAATCTTAGTTTGTAATGGATGGTCACCCATCCACGCTCCGGCCTCGGTCAGCGTTGCTTAACCCTGGAGATCGACCCATGCGACTGATATTACTCAGCTACAAGTTTAATCCCAAGCTATAAAACCAGATGAAGTTAACTTTTAGCTACCAGGTATGCAGAACTACGTTGGAAGTTTCAATCATGGCAATTGGATCGTCGAATCAATCAAGCAATCTGGGTCGTCAATTAAACCACGGAACATTAATTGCTAGGCAGATTATACTTGACCTTTGTGTAGCAGAATTATGAGTATTCATATCGCATTACTTCTTGTATAACGTGATTAATATTTTCATTTAACATAGATAGCTTGTTGATTTTTAACCGACTTACCCAAAAGGAGGAGGTTCTATGTTCGACGTCATGTATGTTTTTTTGTTTTTATTTATGTGCACCGATATCTCCGTCAATTGTGGACAGATTTTGAAAATTCTTTTTTTTGTATGAAAGAGTATTTTTCTAAATTGGTCCCATTTTAATTTGGTGAAGATTTGATGAAGAACTTCGAAGATATACAACAGAACTCTTCAATAAATAACGGGGAAATCTCTTGGGACTACTGCAATTTCATAAAATAACATCACGCCAGTACGCTATTGAGGGGTACGCAGATCTCTCATTTCACCCTTTATGTTCAAGTTTCATGATATTCGGCTAATCTATTCTGGCGTTAAGGTAACTTGCTAAACAACTTGCCTAATAGGTACAACTAAAAAGTGAAAAATAAAAAGCTTTTTTACAAAAAAATACTACCGACTTCCAAATAAGAAAGCTACAAAGTGAAAAATAACTTAACTTTTGGAAGTCGGTGTCTTTCGTAGGTACCATTTTTTTTGCGTTAGGGACACCGACTTCCAAAAAAAAAAATGCAGAAGTTTATTTTTGATTCTCATTTGTAAAGATTATGGCATTTAATAGACATGGCTTTATGAGTCAATGGCATAACCAAAAAGAATAAATTTTAGTACGCATTTTATTTTATAAAAACATAAAAGATTTTCTGGTCATCTCAATTAACTGCAAGCATTTTAAATATTCTAAATGCAGCAACACTAGTCGACATTTCGAATGCGGAAGCTATATAATATATATTTGGCTAATATTCTTTGTCAAGTTCTCCAAAACGATATTGTAATTGGCGGTTTGTATACAAATTCATTAGGGTCACTTGCCAAAGTTGAATACAATATCGATGCAGGATATGAAGATGTTGTGTTCATTTGACTCATTCGATGTTAATAAGTCGGCAAGGACAGATGCATCATTACAAGTTTGACTGTATACCTATTAGGTGATATAATTCTAAAATATATCTACCTAGTAGGTGTAGGTATTGCGTATTAGTATTGAACCCGGAAAACCTATAAATATTAACATTTTTTGCCAAAGAAAATCTGTAATAGATCATTTGAATGGATTGATTGACCTTTGGGGAGCAGTGGTGGCCCAGTCCTTACGGCCCCGACTTACGAGTTGTAGATCGTGGGTTCGAAGCCGAGCAGGCGCTTTACTTTGTGTAATTTACTTTGGGCGCACGGTTGGCGCAGTGGTTGAGCGATTGACTACTGCGCTGCGTGTCGCGGGTTCGATTACCGCACGGAGCAAATATTTGTATGACCTACAGATAGTTCTTCCGGCTCTGGGTGTTGTGTATGTGAGTTTATATGTTTGTAAACGCACCCACTTTTCTAGTGTGGGACAAAGTACAAAAAAAAATAAAAAAAACGGTGAAGGAACATCGTGAGGAAACCGGCATGGCTTAGAACCAAAAATTCAAAGACATGTGACATCTACAAATCCGCACTGCGCACGCGTGAGCCCACTCCCTCTTTGATTGTAGACCTGTGTCCCAGCAGAGGGAACATTAAAAGGCTTTTGATGATGATGATTGACCTTTTATTTTATTATTCTGTTGGTATCTGCCTATAATAATCGCGATATTGTTATAAACCGAAAATAAATAATTTTCCTAAACTTGATCAGTATTTTTAGACATATGTACATAATATAGGGGGAACTGGCAGGGTTTTTGATCTAACATTTCCAGGGCGATTATCACTAAATCTAACGACTTTGAAAACTTCGATTTGATTTTTGTAAAGTTGTCAGATTTAGTGATAGCACACAATTTCTTCGTCATATTTGTAATTTTACGTCAAGGCGTATCTGATCAAATGGCCTTTTTGGAAATCTGTAGGTGGACCCCTCACCACAAGCTCATATATATGAAACTTCTCATCTATTTAACCATGTTCTCTCAGCAAGCCGCACCTATTCAGCTATCAACTTTTTACCCTGGATATGCATGCTCAAAAATCCTGCCCTGTTTAAAAGGGAATTGTCTCTTTTAAATTGTTATCAATTGTAATGTACAGAGTGCTCATATCTGAAACTTTTCACATATATATATATATATTGGTGTTCTCTCTGTAAGCCGGAACTTCCCATTTAGCTATCAACTTTTGATATTCGCACTTGCTCAAAAACCCTGCCACCCTTTATAAAGGAAGTTGTCACATTTAAATTGTTACCACTGATATACCTACAGTTAACTGCACATCTACCTTTACACAACATACGGTACAGTCGGGTCGTCAAACCATCAAGATCGTCGGCTGTGCAGTCTGCGAGGGGGAGCGTAATAAAATCAAAGCGGTTGCGTTGACACCATTTGCATTTCCGTGGAGTTGTACTCTCTTGCTCGTTTTGTGGGACCTTTCTGCCATCAAAATCAAAATATATTTTTTTATTACACATTTGTCTACATGGGCACTTATAAAACGTCGAAAAAAGGTGCACGGTTCGTGTTGGTCGTTTCCTACGGAGAAGAACCGTCAAGAAACCCAACGGTTACTCTTTTAAAAAATAGAAACTAAAAAAAAAACATTATATATTATTTAAACAAAGGAAAAAAAAAAGAAAGTAAAACGAGATAACATCGTAACAGTGTAATTGAAAACACAGAACCTATTTTGATTTAACAAGTAACTGAAGTTATTCTGTTTTCAGATACACGCTTCATCATCATCATTTCAGGCAAAAGACGTCCACTGCTGGACATAGGCCACCCCCAAGCGTCGCCACACTGATCGGTCATGTGTGTCTTGCATTCACCGGACTCCCGCATACATAATACATACACGATTGATAAAGATAAATCACTAAAGCATCCGCAGACAGATGGGACGTGACAATTAGCCAACGATATGACGAGGCTTTTTCATGATATTGTTCTAAAATGACTCTACAGATAGAACAATACTTTTTAAGGAAAAATGTCATCACATCGCCGCGTTATGCTGTCTGAAGGAGACTCAAGGATTTATGTAAATCTACCGTTGCAATTTTTTTCCATAAGTCTGTCATCACAGCTCTATAATTTTCGCACAGCTAATCTAAAATCTCGCTAATCAAAATACTCTGTACAAAATTGTCAGAAAATGAAGCAAAAATAGCACTTAATGACATGATAGATGGGTTCAATGTGTTGTTACACTCGTATTTAGTATTCTGCAGGCTTCCGCGACGTCGCCATGTAATTATGACTCATTTCCTCCATTTTGATTATACGTTTGCAAAATAATAAACCATTTTCGTTCAGGTTTAATGAGCCTTTTTCATCTCATGTTCATACGTTCACAAAGAACATCTGTCTTTCCAGGATCGTTTTAACGGATCCGTCGCTACTGGGGTTAATGTTCACATCAACTAACTTTCTACAAGGATGGAGGTCCGATAAAACAGATCAGTATTTTAGTACTGTTGTGTGTGTGCACTCGCTCATACAACTACCTACGCCATTGCCGAATAAAAACGTTTTCGATAAAGCAGACCTGTAAAACGGACTGCTGTATATTTTGTCGGATCGGCATTTTTTACTGGATTCGGAATACTGTGATGTTTGTGAACTGGTTCATAAAACTGCATACGTCAGCGCCGAATAAAAACGTATACGATAAAGCGGACATGTAAAATCGACCTCTGTGTGAACGCTTTGGACTTTTAGCATAAGAGATTTTTGAACTTCGAATTTAGTTCAAAAATGAAATAGATAATGTTCTCACCAAACTTCTTGGCCGCCCTGAAGTTGGCAACAATGGCTGCGCAGTAGCAAATCTCATACAAAAACAGTACCGATCCGTGCCTTGCGCATCGGAAAGCCAACTTCAGGGCGCCCAGAAGTTTGGCGAGGACTAGTATACCAGACGAGGCCCTTGAAAAAAGTCCAAAATGGTTAGGATTGACAAGCGCTACCGAAATATTATGTTCATCTTTTGACAATCACTATCACTGATAATAATACAATATCACTTTGTCTAAGATCCCAAGGTGCTATTGCAGCATGCCAAAGCTATTAAATTCTTTTAACACATTCTACAGAAGGCAAATTTAACATCGTAACCTTGGTAATTGCACTTCATTAAAGATATAACATATATAAGTAGCTATATAAAGTGACATAATATTTGCCCAGCACTTCTTATGACTCCACATTAAGTCAACAAACACTCATAGTGTGACTGTTGAAGATTTCCTACAGAAACAATTGGTTGTAGCAAATTTATACAGTTCTCAATCTTTCTTAGAATAAGTTCTAATGAATTGTTACATCATAAGACGAAAGATAAAATTCTGGGAAACGTAATTTGTACCTACTCACAACAGCTGTATGTTAATTTTATACGATAACTTATAGACTCAATTAAAATTATGGTTACGGACTGTTCCAGGCTAAGCCCGTGTGAAAAGTGTTTCATTATACCAAACATACATACATACTACCGGGATAAAAAGTACTAAGTTGTATTCGAGTCTGTTCTCGTGTCCGACCGAAGGTTCGGTTTCAGTTTCGGTTGAGTTTCGGTAAAAAAATGAGATTCGGTTTCGGCTGCAAACCTGCCGAAATTACGACCGAAACCGAAACCGAATTCGGGAGTTCCCGCGCTGTGATCGGTCATGTTCGGCGCGTTAAATTCCATCCAAGCGAGTATATTTCTTCTTAAATGACCGCTCATTTTATGTTGATTATCATACCAATGAATGAAAATGTCGATGACTGCATAGATATGTGATTTAAAGATAAAAAAATAAAGACTGAGTGATTATAAAACATTTTCTTTATTTTCCTTCAAAACATGATCCTTGTAAGGAAGCTTCGGTTTCGGTTTCGGTCGGACACTAGCTCTGTTCAGCCGATATGATGTAAAATGTAAGAACCAGACGGACAGAGTTTTAGACTTCGCATTATTTTATAATACGTATTAATAAAGATGGATGAGCAAAGTGTTCGCGTCATTGCATTGACGCTATGATGACGTCATCCAAATAGCAACTTAGCTCTTTATAAAAATAAAAACTATGTTAATAAGTTAATACTAACATCAAAGTTCAAGGTTCTCTTATTTTTATCCTGATTAGTTAGAATCTGTGTTTTCCCAGGAATTTTAATTAGAAACTTAATATTAGGGGGCCAAAGTCTACACTCTACACGAAATTTTTTTGTCAGCTCATAATTTTTTTAAATAGGCGCTTTGGACTTTGCCCCTGTTAACAGCTTTGTTGTTAGGTTATTAGTGTTATTACTAACATCAAAGCTCAAGGTTCTCTTATTTTTATTGTGATCAACTAGCATCATTCTGTGGTTTTCCCAACAGTTCAATTAGAAACTCGATGTTAGAGGGACAAAGTGCGAAAACTTTTTGTTTGCTGTTCGTGATGTTTCAAATAGCCGCGTTTGACTTTGTTCCGAGGAGTTAAGCTTTTTATTAAGTCACTAGCTGACCCCCGCGGCTTCGCTCTCGTCAACTGGCTATCTATCTACCTACCTACCCTACCTACCCTGCCTACCCTACCTACCCTACCTACCCTACCTACCCTACCTACCCTACCTACCCTACCTACCCTACCTACCCTACCTACCCTACCTACCCTACCTACCCTACCTACCCTACCTACCCTACCTACCCTACCTACCCTACCTACCCTACCTACCCTACCTACCCTACCTACCCTACCTACCCTACCTACCCTACCTACCCTACCTACCCTACCTACCCTTCCTACCCTACAAACAATCAAACTCTTCAGCTTTATAATATTAGTAAAGATGTTGATAAAACTCCTTCGCAAATGAACAAATTTGATTACTATAAAAAAGGTAGTGGTAGGTATAGTGAGTCAATCTTGCTGTCGTGGACATTTTTTTAGAAATTTTAAAGAGGAACAATTCCATTATACATGATATTTGCGTAACTTAAACCGTTTACGCAGCGCACGCAACAGAAGCTCTCAAAAAGGAATATTGTTTTCCCGTTTTTGCAACATTTTTCATTTATGCTCCGCTCCTATTGGTTGTAGCGTGAGTTTATATACGCTATAACCTTCCTCGATAAACAGTCTATCCGAGAGAAAAATAATGTTTCAATTGCAACCAGGAGTGCCCGAGATTAGCCCGTTCAAACAAACAAATAAACTCTAGCTTTATAATTTTAGTAATCAAAGGTTTTTTTTTTGAACTTTAAAATTGAGCATTAGCTTATCTACGGCTAAATTCATGTTTGTACACTTATTGAGAAGTTTGCTTGTCTTGTAATATGTCTCTATGTACTAGACTCTTTGTAAAGGAGCCCGTAGACAAGCGCGATGAGACAATGCGATAAATAATCAATCCAAAAAAACAAGGAATTCGTGAAACTATGTCTATAAAAAAGTGTTGTCGCATCGTGACTGTCTGCGGGACTCTTAACATAATTACCGTGACTTGTTCATATTTTTCTAAATACAAATCTGAATCTCAATAATTCACGTGTCTGTTTTTCTGGTTATAAATCGGCTGATTGACAAACACGTGACAAAAAGGCAGACGAGCATTACGTCAACATAAATAATGTGACGTCACAGTGAGTATAAAAAGTAGTACTCTTCAACTGCGTGGGAGCATCGTAATTATCGTGTTGTGTTTAGGTGTTCGCTACACAATGCCAATCTACCCACATTTTTAACAAATCGGTTCTGAAGGTGTCAATCAGTTTTAATGTTAAGAACTGTGTGACACTCATAGACAGATATCTATAATAAATAAAATTTAAATCTATATGCATAAATAAACATTATTTTTAATGCTGTTCGTTGGTAACCGCATCACGTGAGAACGGCTTAACAGATTTTGCTGAATTTTGTACGAAAGTTTTCATTTGCTGTGGAAAAATTATGCATTTTTTGATAAGTTTTTTTACATAATGTACAGTCAGTTAGATCCAGTGACGTAACTAGCCTTTTATGAGCCCGGTGCGAGCTTCTATAACTACGCCCTTGATTTTTTTCTAAATTTACTCAGCTTTAACAATAAAATGGATTATGTTTATAAACATAAATCTATCATATAAAAACTACATTTTTGTATACCTACTTAATTATGAGTAGGTACTTGGTGGAGTTTTGCATAAGGAAGTACTTTTATATAAATTGCGTTTATGAATTAGGTGAAAAGCGCAAAAATTTGAAAAGTTATAAACAATTTAGTAAATTTTTGGTTTGTTTTGGTTTTTTGCGAATATCTCACAAACTATGCCAGATATTTACAATCTAAAAAATATTCTGAAACAGCAGGCAATTTTCTACAAAAAAGGGTACCAAAGTCCGGAAAGAGTTCCGGGAGGTAGGACTTTTTTATAGGAAAAAGAAATATTGGTGATAGATAATATCACCAATATTTCTAATTTTAACCTTTTGAAAATAGGGCTAAATATCACCTGATATTTAGCCCTATTTTCAAAGCGCGCTCGTTTCGGTCCCTATTTTTTTATATTTCTGCGCCCCTCCAGGGTCTGCGACCTATGCCTGGGCACAACTGGAATCGCCCTAGTCAGATGGTCTTCGACCTAGCCAATCTAAACGACGGATCCCAACTTCTTGCATGTACGTTTTCACGTCGCCAGAACGGTGCGGGCGAGCATTGTCGTCCATAAAAATGGAATCTTCCCCAAGTGCAGTCAATGCGGGTTGTGCATATGGAATTAGAACTTCCATTTTTTACCGGTGTGCATTTAATGTTCTATTTTCTATGAAAACTAACTCCGTACGCTCCATCGAATTAATTGCTGCCCAAAACATAACGGAGCCTCCGCCATAAGGAGTGATTTCTTCGAAACACACTTCCGCATAGCGTTCCCGTGGTCTTCGCAGCACTCACCGGCGTCGGTCCTCTCCACACAAAGAGATTCTAGCTTCATCAGAAAACAATACTTTATTCCAGTCCTCCTGAGTCCATGAAGCACAGTTTCGAGCAAACTGAAGTCGAGCAACACGGTGCTCACGGAACAATTTAGGGCCCCGAGCCGGGCGGTAACTCCTGATATTGGCAGCCAAAAGCCTCCTCCTGACCGACCACAAGCTTACTTCTAATCCTCTTACTTCTTCAAGGCTCTTCTTCAGGTCCACATTTGACGCCTTACGATTCCGCAACGCCTGACTCACCAAAGAACGATCATCGTTTGGTTCTGTGCATCGTTTTCTTTCCGAACCGGGTCTTCTTTTGACCGAACCGGTCTCTTGATACCGTTGCCAAGTCCTCTGGACAGTTTAACGACTCACATTTACCCGCTGAGACACGTAAGTTTGGGAATAACCTTCTTCAAGTAGGGCTATAATTTTACCGGCCCTTATCACTTTATCACTCATATCAAAAAGTGGTATTTAATGTAAAAAGAAAAATTAAATTGCTTAACTTGCAGAAATATCCAAAAAGTTTTAAAATCTTAGAAATCAGTAAAAATATCGTTTCAGCAATTCGCGCCATTAGAAAAGCAATTTTACAATAATCCATATTTTTCTTTTGTTAATTCTTTTTTTAATTTCAAGATTTAAATTTGGAACGTAAAGAATCATGTCAGGATGCTTCAAATAACATTTCAATACATCGTTAAATTAATAAAACCTCGTTTTTGTTCATCTTCATTGAAGTAGAGAAAAAACTCTAAAGTGCCCGTTTTTTTTTGCACATCTATAGTATATTAATGAAACGCAAAATGTGTTGGTAAGCGCATAACTCAACAACGCCTGGACCAATTTTATTTTTTTTATTTTTTTTAAAGTCCAAGGATGGTTTTTACGGCGAGAAAAATTCGAATAATTTCCGGGAAAACCCTAAAAACAGGCCTTTTCTTTTTCCCATACAAACGTTTTCTAACTAAACTGACATTTTCATGTGATCTGACGTATGTCTGTCTTTAGGGTAGGTAGATAGAGTAGGTAGGTTAGAGTAGGTAGGGTAGGGTAGGTAGGGTAGGGAAGGTAGGGTAGGGTAGGTAGGGTGGGGTAGGTAGGGTAGATAGCCAGTTGACGGGAGCGAAGCCGCGGGGATCAGCTAGTAAACAATAAAATAATCTAAATGTTTCCCTATCTACTTAAAGCACATATGAAAATTTATTACTATCTGTTTGGAAAATATTGTGATAAATTTAGTAGAGTTTAAAAGCTTTTAGTGGTTGCGTTTACGAGATAAATCAATTAGCAGGGAAAATGCATTAACAATAATAGCAGTGTACAATGTAGGAACCGAATGTTGATTGATTTTTTAAGTGTAGAATAGTCAATAAAGCTTTAAGTCTAACTAGCGTTTGCCAGCGGCATAACAAGTACTATGTAGTTGTCCAAGATTTAATCTACTACTATACCAAAATTCATTAAAATTGTTTCAGCGGTTAATACGAATTATTAAGAATGAATGATTAATCTATCTATGGTAGATAGTTCATTTAATCGAGGTAACCAGTTTTTATATTTACCACTATCTCGCCTCAAAACCACACGCCTGTAACCAGAAATAAAACGCAATTCACAAAAAAACAGTTACCTATATGATAAGGACAAAATAACAACTATAAAATACAACAAATACCAATACCGAATAGGTATACTTATAAGAAGTTGTCAATATCGTTTTTAGGGTTCCGTACCTTAAAAGGAGTAAGAAGTCTATGCTATTTAATTAAAGTAACAGGAAATTGCCCAATATTTGTGCATAAGATCATCATTTGCAGTTCTAATGTTACAACCAATTTGCTTCGAATATACTAGTACTAGTAATTAACCGACTTCCCAAAAAGGAGGCGGTTCTATGTTCGACTTCGAGTTTTTTTTTTTTTGTGTATGTTCACCGATATCTCCGTCAATTGTGGACCGATTTTGAAAATTCTTTTTTTGTTTGTTAGAGTATGTTTCGAAATTGGTCCCATTTTAATTTGGTGAAGATCTGATGAAGAACTTCGGAGATATATAGCAGAACTCTTCAATAAATGACGGCAAATCTCTCGGGATTGCTGCAACCGCATGTCTGTTTATTGTTTATACCATTTCATAACATAACATAACGCCAGTACGCTCTAAAAGCGTACGCAGATGTGTACAGTACACCTTGATACACTCTCATTTCACACGTTATGATCAAGTTTCATGGCATTCAGTTAATCTATTCTGGCATTATAAGTACCTCACTAAAGGCAAGTTGCTTAATAGGTACAACTAAAAAGTGAAAAATAAAAAATCATTTTTACAAAAAAATACTACCGACTTCCAACTAAAAACACTACGAAGTGAAAAATAACTTTCTTTTTCGAAGTCGGTGTCCATAACGAAAAAAATTGGTACCTACCAAAGACATTTTTGTAAAAAAGATTTTTTTATTTTGGTGTAGGTATGTAGCTGTTTGTACGCAACTCTCAGTGCGCGTGTCTGACTCGTACTTGGCCGGTTTTTTATTACATTAGTTAGCTACCTATGAAAAAAGATTTAAGACTAAGTCAAGATCGAGACCAAGTTCATTGACATAGCAAAAAATATAAAAATAAAGGCTGCTTACTATAAGTTACCATTCTATGGTCACCTCAAAAGATGGATTTTTTGATCGAACTAAATACACTTCAATACATTACAATTAAAGACGTTTCTAAAAACGCAAAAACTTATTGAATCCTATTGTCTAAGTTTTATTATTATTTTACGACGAAAAACCATTTTGAAACAATAAATTAAGTAATCGTTAATCACACAGAGTGCAATTTTGAAAGGTATTTGTTGATATGCTTTAGTAATTTTAATGAAAACTCTTATTAATATTTTCGCGCACAGTCGCACAGCCAAAACTGATGCTAGGCCTAGAAACATGAAATTTGGCAGAAAGATTCTTCAAATGACTTAAGTGAGCACTAAGAAAGGATTTTTGGAAATTCTAACCCTAAGGGTTTAAAAAGGGGGTTGTAAGCTTGTATGAAAAATCTATTGGCCAATATTCTCGAAACTTGGCACGGTTAATAATCGCATTAGTAAATAATCTAAATAAGATAAAGGTGTCATTATTAGTTTTTCGAAATAACCTCCAAAAGACGATTTAGGAGGTGTTTAATTGTTTTTGGAGGATCTTTTATTTCTTGGGTTATTTACTTGAAACTTGACATAAATACCCCAATGATTTTTTCGAAATAACCCTTAAATACGATTTAGGGGTTTTGAAAATATTTTGAAGAAATGTAGGGGTCTAAGAGAGCTCTGGAGGAATTTTCGGCAATTCAACCTTTAAGGGGGTGAAAAGGAGGAAATTTGTTTGAATGCAAAATCCTTGGGGATAAAGTAAATAATCAAAATTAACATTACAAGTTTTTAAAACTACCCCCTAAATCGGGTTAAGGGGTGAAAGTTTTTTTGAGGAATCTTACTGCGCAAACTAACATAGACGAAAAAAAAAAAGAATTTATAACATATTTGTGTTGTTGAAAACTCGACCCTCAACGGGTCAAAAAGAGGTTATTAAGTTTCTAAGGGAGGATTTTCCTTTGTGGCGGTAACCTCAAATTTATAATTATTTACGTCAAATAACGAATCGTCCAAAACCAATACACCCTAGATATCTACGATACTCCATTCACTGTGTACAATTTGACATAGATATATGGGCGCCGGCAGAAGGTTACAAGGGGCTTCACTTGCACCCCGCTTTCAATAAAATTGATACAAATAACAATAATTATAAATAATATTTAATATTAAAATACTAATTCAATAAAAACATAAAAAATTGCAAATATAAAAACCCTCGTATTTCAGAACCTAACTTATCCGACGCGAGATGCTAAAATTTTAGAGTTCGCTCTTGCATCCTTCTGGTTTACTTCTCAAGCTTTTCTGCATAAGTCAACAAAATTAACAGTAGGTATCAAGAACAGCTATCCTATTAAATGCGGGATGCTGACGATGCACACAATCCTGCCGCCGGCGCCCATGCTTAGGTATTCTTTAGCCAAGGGGCTATAGGTATAAACTCCCAAGGGGGAGTTTATACCTTTTGGGAATTTTGATTCCCAAGACAATTGTTTTTTTCTATTGTGTCTGCTAATTAGCACTCAAGGGATTAACCAGCTTCTCAAGGCTCGCGACCTGCGCCACTAAATAAAAAACCAAAGTGTGATACGCCTACATTATTTGACAACGCCATCTTTGAGAAAAAACAGAATCCCGATAATTTTTCAAACAAATTGTATGTTACACTGTAAACAATGTATACAGGAACGCAAAATCGATTTACGATTTGTCGGTTTACGTTTTTATTTAAAAAAAAAGGTTTCTTTCCTTAATTTTAAAATAACATGTAGTTTTACTTCTTTTGTTACTAGGGTGAACTCATCTAACTTCGTGACAAAGGCATTTGAGTAATAAAATACCAATAAATTATTAATTAATTTAATTCAGTCTCAGCATGAGTTTTAATCAGTCTTTTATGAGGAATATTAGCACAAATAATCAGATTTTTTTCTAGAAACCTAAGAGTTATACCAAATTTACTAAACCAAGTCAACTTGCCTAATTCCGTGGTGACCTCTTTAAGTCCGTGATAGCTAATACTTTAATTCTGATATAACGGAATTAGGCAAGTTAACTTTATTTAAGTAGTACAATATTAATATTATAATAAAATTAACATAAACATAAAAAAAAACAAGATATACATTTTAGTAACATCTAGAATTATTCTTCGGCGCAACACATATCACACTTAAAAATCGTCTCAATAGCCTGTGTATAGCGTGTTCTTCTTGTTGGGGTCATCCATGATATATCTGAAAGTAAACAAGCAAATTTAAATAATAAATACGTACCTACCTGCTTAGATTTTAGCGTCTGCCCAAATTTGAGCTCATATTAATAAAAAAAAAGCTGCGAAATTTGGTAAATTACTCACGCAATTACGTGACAAGTCCAAAAAAAGTGTCATCCAATTCCGAGATAGCAAAATATAATATTGGCTCAAAGTCGTCATTTTAATTAAGACCAGATAAAAGTAATAAAATGACATCAATCTTGTCTACTACACTCAAAATAAGTCAATAATTTCAGTTAAAACCACAAATATTTGTACATAACTACTATAATTCTGTGATAGCACAGAAACCACTCAACCGCTAAAACGCTAATATTTTTGACGAACAAAATAAGCTCTAACGCGAAAAAGACGCAGAACTATGACGATTTTTTTACTGCCACATCAAGGGAATATCAATTACAATTCATTTTATTAGAAAGAAACTAAAAAATCGGTTAAATACTTACATAAATACAGCAAAGTTCGCCACCAATTCACAAACACTGCCGAAACCGGCGAGATTCGCGCGCGAACTGCTAAAACCGTTAGCTGTTTCTATCTCGCTCACTCGAGCATCCCCAAACTTTACAGACGAATTTGAACTTTATCACAGAGGCTTAAGGTTGTATTTCAAACCATTGATTTCACTCGTATAGCCCTATGATAGCGCTCAAACCAAATATCACCGAATTAGGCGAGTCACAGAATTAGATGAGTTCACCCTACAAAAGGTACCTATGTTTGAAGCTAGTGAGCTGGCTGGCAAGGGCGCCAACATTTTTCACGAAACCTCTACATATTGTGTCAAATTGTGTCCCACTACCAGGCTAAGGTCGGAGAGGCCTTTCCCCTTCCAAACCTCTCTGTGTTAGGCGATCTCTGGCCAAGTTTGCGCCTCATCATCAGGTAAAAAACATTCAAGTATAAAAAAAAAATTAAATGTTTTCTCAAATACTGCATACAGCTAGTCAATTCCCTGGTATTCTCAATCTTCAGTTACTGGGCCGAAACGTGGACTTTAAGGAAAGCTGACCATGACCGCATAGGTGCGTTTGAGATGTGGTGCTGGAGAAAGATGATGCAAATCCCTTGGAACGCCTTTCGCACCAATGATTCCATCCTCCGCGAACTGAATATCAAGATCAGAGTACCCACGATCTGCCACAATGCCAGAAAGTATAGACACAACCTTGAACAGCTGATGGTGACTGGCAAGATTTAAAGGAAACGTCCTAGAGGTCGCTGTCCAATACGAAGGTCAGACCAAATCAGCACATTCTTGTACATCAAACTGTGCGATGCGCTCCACGACGCAACAGAGGCATAGATGGCGCAAATTAGTGTTCCACGGCGTCAGGGGAATCACGACCCTCTGTATTGAGGAAAGCGACGCGAGGAGAAGGATACAGCTAACTTTAATGCATGTTATTACAAAGCCTACCAAATGTATAATTTTGAATTTTACTTGTGACCCGCTTGATAGACATGTTATCGGCCTCGTCTTAAATACATGCATTCTGTTTGAGTCATGTTAAATAAACATGAACTCACATCAGCTAGTTGGGTCACAATATCAAGTGCCAGCGAATTTGTCTTTTATTATCTTCATTATAAGGACTTTAGTTCTGTGCCTCTTCTCTTCCCATCATTCATTTCATTTTCAAAGAACTTTATTTAAAATAAAATTAAACAAAAATGCACTTACCCTACGACACATTAAAACAGACCACAGGGCACTTTATGAGGCTACAAAATTCACCTTTCAAAGTTTATCAAAATGATTTCAACAAGAGCTGATTATAACATAAACTTTTAACTTCATATTATATTTCTTTTTTACTTTAGATGGGTTTGCTCTTCACTCTAGTCTAGGTCATAGGTGACAGAGACAGAGTCGACGATGGAGTGAGCTTACCCAGAAGAAGCCTGTTCACTCTAACAAATTGGTCGGTAGGTATGTTGAGTAGGGTAGGTGGGTAGGGGTAAGATAAAGTAGGTAGATAGGGTAGGGTAGGGTAGGTAAGTTGGTAGGTAGGGCAGGTGAGTAGGTTGTGTTGTGTTCACTCTCACATATTATATGGTAACTTATTAAAAGTTTTTCAGATTATTTAAAACACATAACTTTGCGGCTTGCAAATATGTATTTCTAACTAAAAGTATAATGTTTGGTAAATATCAGCTGATCGTACGGTATACTGTAGAAAACTAGCAGCCGCGCGACCATTTAAGGGCCTACATGCGCTTTAGTGCCATAAAACGGTAACTTTCTAAAGCATACTCCTTAGTAACGGCTAGGTTAAAAGGTTTGAAAAAATATATATTTATTATTGTTTCATGTACATAATTTTTTAAACATGTTTTTTTCGTATAACAAATAGTATTGCTTTAAAAAAATAATTGGTAACACGACATTTCCTAATAATAATTAGTAACCTCCAATTTTGCTGTTTAAAAATATTAATACACAGAAAAAATGATGGCTGGAATTTCTTCATAACTGAAATAGCATATGTAAATCAAATAAGATTTTGCAAACAAAACTGTTCAAAGGAGGTTCAATATTGATATTTTGGCACCGAACGGGTGCACGGCCAGTACTGCGTTAACATTGGGGCGTATATATCGCCTTAACGATATACGGTCTCTTCCCATCAGTATCTTATACTATTTCTATACGAATCTAGCCGTAAAAACGTGAAGTGAGTTTCTTGCATTAGATGCTAGGGATTGGCAGTTCAGTTCACCCTAGTTTTCACTGAGAGATTTTACAGAATAGCTCTTTCAGGCTATTCAATATCTCACCAGTTGCCTCTTTCTCTTATCGTGTTCAACTATGTAAGCCATCGATAAATTTATTAGAAAATTGATTCTCTATACATCAAGACGCAATTGGTATGTGTAATAATCGATATCGTACGGATCCGATTGCTCTTAGATTAAACGTCAATATAATATCGATATTTAAAAATACATGTAAGGCAGCTAAGGCCTTATACATTAGCATTAAGGTTAAATTAGCAGAAAATAAAATCAAGACGGTTTGAAAATTATAAACAACTAGCTGACCCCCGCGGCTTCGCTCCCGTCATTTAGCTACCTATCTACCCACCTACTTTACCCTCCTACCCACCTACCTTACCTACCTACCAACCTAATCACCTGCCCTACCTATCAACTTACCTACCCTACCCTACCTATCAACTTACCTACCCTATCTACCTATACTCCATTTGCGATAACATTAGACGTTTAAATTAGCCCATTTTACAGCCCGTTCATCCGATTTTGACTTCTATTGCGTTGGTGATACGACAAATGGTAGCTATAGTAAACAGTTGGTTTTGGTAATAGGTTTATGCTTTTTATGTCATCCTTATAGTTACGGGATAGAACTCAAAATCGGTTGAACGGACTGTAAAAAGATTTGGAAACATGGCTAATGTTATTTCAAATGGAGTTTAGCTTATCTTACCCCTACGCTCCTACCCTACTCAATATACCTACCTACCAATTAGTTAAACTATTTATTTGAATGAGAGCTGTCAATACTACATTAGGAATTTAACCCACCTTTGTTTATACTGGCGTGGCGATCTAATTAAATTTTATAACATAAAATCCGTTATTGTCACTTAACTATGATTGCTACTGTTTTGTAGGTAATAATGTGTACTTTAATCATGTAGTACATAATTTTTATGTATCATCAATAGTTTTCTCAGCGCACGCCAAATAATGAATTTTATAGGCAAAATTTAGGTTTCATGATTGCAATTTTCATAAGGACGTCTAATTTTTTTTGAGAATAATTTATAGCCTTTGTTACTCGGGAATAATATAACATTCCATAGGCGAAAGATTTTTTAAAATCGGTCCAGTAGTTTCGGAGCCTTTTCGGTACAAACAAACAAAAAACTCTTTTATCTTTATAATATTGATATAGATAGATGAAACGAACAGGAATAAAAGAAATATAACACGCTTGAGACCACACAGAATTAACAAAAAAGTTACTCAATAATTTGTAAATTTCTTTACCAGCATCACAATTAAAACTACTGAAACCTTTAATTCTTCGCACTCGATTAAATCGCAAATGAATTTAACTTACATATAAACAGCATAACAGTAATAAAAGCTTTTAAGCAAATCAAGATCTAACCGACCGAAGATCTATGAGGAATGTCCATCAAAGTTTGTACCTACATTATTCAGATTATAGCGCCGTTCTAATTGGGGTAAGGACGAAAGAATGATGAAATGATGAAATAAACAAACAATGATAAAGAGCTGCTAACCGTTTATGGCAAGATTGAGCCATTATTCGGTCTTCAAGAAACTCCATGACTATTCTTGGCAACTTTTTATGGTTCCAGTATGACTTTTCAATCAGCAAAACTATAAGCAAAACATTTTTTGCTGTTTACAATGATATTGTGACTATAATCGATTTCGCATTTAAGTGATAAAAAATCTGCTAAAAAAAGTGTTTATTTATACATTTAAGCGGTATTTAATGGACACTTTGCACTCTTGTCATCAGCGGACGAGTCAGTTAATATTCGTCATGGTTATTATTTTCTTGTCGTCATTTGTTTTGTTCTAATCGTACAATCACTAAGTAACGACGTGAACCGACGTCTAAGATGGTTTCTTGTGGATATTGCCAGTGTCAGGAGAAAATCGTGTTGCAAAACTGATGAGGACTCGTGTCAACATAAGCTACATAGAAGCGTGTAACTGACTGATCCTACAAGGATGCAAGGTTATAGAATAATTCACAATACGGATTCTGGTAGATCCAAAAGTGCAATGAAAAGGCTTTCCCCTTATAAACTAGAAGCTTAAACTAGCCGATCATAAAAAGCTGCAAGGCCGGGCAACAATTTTCAATTTAAATTTATAAAAATATTTTGGTAGTTCCAAAAATGCAACAGGAATATGCCACATTATCACCGTATGATGAAAATGATGAATAATCTACAACCGTGATGTTACCAAACCCTGAAATCAACACAACAAGTGAAACTCTAAATATCAGAACAACACATAAGCAAATCGATCAATCTACCAAGTGTTCCTGTCGCAAATGAGAATTCATCTAGCGGGCCGCGCCCTCGATATAATCTACTTACCGGCAGTTGATTGCCGCAGCACGTGCATGAAGTTAATCAAAACATTTTGCCAGAAACTTGGAAATATCAGCTCTAAAATCAGCTTTTGTATGAGTAAGTAAAGGAGATCAACCGAATTGGTACCGCGTTGTACATTCATTTTATAAAATTCCCCTTGACAATCTTCTTAATTAATTCATCTCTGTCGTCAAAAAATAGATTCTGCAGTAAGTTGTTCCCAATAAGTAACGATATGTATTTTGCCTTGATATTAATTACAGAAAAGAGCTTGAGCTTTACAGATATTTGAATCAAGTTATTCAGACAATCACACTGCTATCAATAGCAAGTTAATTCTGTGTGTATTCTTTTACATTAAGGTTTATCTTATATAAATTGAAATAAGTTTTGTTGCTGTTCAACGACGGTAGGTACCTGCTGTACAAAGGTACCAAAGCTCCAAAGAAAATGATTGATCTCCTTTACACGATGATAGGTATGTCTGCCTATGCTTTATTTAAATACATTACCAAAATATTGGAGGAAATATACAACAAAAAAATAAGAAGTAGTTTAAAACGCCTTTTGTTTGAGAAAGTCTATTACAGCACCTTGCAATCCAAGCAATATTGTTGCAGCAGGCCGTCCTCAAAACGCGACCTCTCTGTCCGATCTCCTTAGTAGTAAGCCCCTCAACGCCCTGCCGGAATTTAAATCTTCTTTAAATTTCAGGGAAGTTAAATCTTCGCGATTGACGCGTTTTGATTTGCTCCAACAGATGACCCAGTTTCTGGAATCGTTGGTCTTTAGAATATTTGCATATTTTGCAGCAGCGCGTTAAGTGGACCGACAAAACTAACCCTCCCAAAGTCGAAGAAGAATCTAATTTGTTGCCTTTGTATTGGCGTCGTGGACGCATTGTAGATTTATGTTATGGGTCTGACGGAGTTCCCAGAGTTGCGGAGGTCATGGTCGGAGATTCGGTTTTGAAGCGAGCAGTGGCAAGTTTAGCACGCTTAGCGGATATGACTCCTTATATCCGAGGCGGGGGGATGTTCGAAACCAATAAAGGTTTCGTCCTTTTATTTGTTATTTTGATGCAACACTGTGTCAACTCGCTGTCATCGATATTGACAGTTTTTGGTTGGGTTGAAGTTGGCAACACTAGTAAAATTGTCATTGATAACGCGAGACGTAAAACGTTGGTCTTGATTTATTTTTGTTGAAATTGGTTTATACTCGTAACAAACCAATCGTTATTAGAAACTACGTTCGCGATCCGCGAGTGCTATCGCCCGTGCATTTGTTTGTGTATATATTTCGCGCGCAGCGAAGTATTTTTGTCAGGAACGTGTTCAGCTGTCTGCCGGGAATCCCGGTCCATACCACGTCGGTTGTCCCTTATTATTATATACATTTTCCCCCTATAATCCCCATCCGGACATTGAGAGATACATTGAACGAGACCAGGAGACCACCACGGGGACAAATGTAAGTTGTAGATGTAAGGACTATGACCTTCCAACTATACGGGAATCGGTATCCCAAAAAACAAACCCCTAGGTACCGCTGCCGCGTATCGCGGTTTAGCGGATAGACCTTATAGGATACAAGATTCGCAACATTGCGCATAGGCCCTAGTGTTGCCTCTTGGCTAGTGATAAGCAGGCCTGTATTTAACAGTAGGTACCTAAGTTAAAAAATCAGTACCTGGGCGACCGAGCTCTGCTCGGGTGAAAATAGAGAAAACGATTTTTTTTTAATAAAACCTAGCTAGATCGATTTAAAGGCCGCAGGGCCTTTCGAGGGCGATAAATCGATACAAAATTTCATGAAAATCGTTGAAGCCGTTTCCGAGATACAGATTATATATATATGGCGCACGGTTAGCGCAGTGGTTGAGCGATTGACTGCTGCGCTGCGTGTCGCGGGTTCAATTCCCGCACGGAACAAATATTTGTATGACCTACAATTAGCTGTTCCGGTTCTGGGTGTTGTGTATGTGAGTTTATATGTTTGTAAACGCAACACGATACAGGAAGAAATTCCTAGTGTGGGGCACCGATAAAAAAATAAATATAATATAAAGTACAAGAAAGGCTCGTTTAAAGGTATTAATTAATTATATATATTATTAGATAGATTATTTATTAAACGACTTTCCAAAAAAGAGGAAGATCTATGTTCGATGTATGTATGTTTTTTCTCACCGATTACTCCGTCAATTATCGACCGATTATGTAAATATTGTTTTGTTAGAATGTGTATACTCTCGAGATGCTCATTGTCACCAAGTCCGGATCTGATGAGGGAATCCCATGGAAATCGAGGGAACTCCTCTAATTTTATAGGCGTACTATTAAAGGCGATTTTGGTATTTTTATCAACATGGCAAGCATTTGCATTCAGAAAGTATCATTTGATGAAGCAGAACTGATGAAGACCACAGGTGGCCACTAGAACTTTTCAATGATAAGTTTGTTTTGCATATAAGATATTTCGAATAGTTAAATGACTGTGATTAAGTAAATTTTAAATAAATAGTTCTAATGAAAAACCTTTTTTACAAAAAAATACTACCGGCTTCTAAATAAGAAAACTACAAAGTGAGAAATAACTTTATTTTTGGAAGTCGGTGTCTTTCGTAGGTACCATTTTTTTTGCGTTACGGACACCGACTTCCAAAAATAAAGTTATTTTTCACTTTGTAGTTTTCTTATTTAGAAGTCGGTAGTATTTTTTTGTAAAAAAGGTTTTTTATTTTTCACTTTTTAGTCGGTAGTATTTTTTTGTAAAAAAGGTTTTTTATTTTTCACTTTTTAGTTGTATTTACCTAATAGGCAAGTTGTTTAGTAAGTTACCTTAATGCCAGAATAGTTTAGCCGATATTAATATCATGAAACTTGAACATAAAGTGTGAAATGAGAGATCTGCGTACCACTTAAGAGCGTACTGGCGTGATGTTATGTTATGTTATGAAATGGTATAAACAATAAACAGACATGCGATTGCAGCAAGCCCGAGAGATTTCCCGTTATTTATTGAAGAGTTCTGTTGTATATATTCGAAGTTCTTTATCAAATCTTCACCAAATTAAAATGGGACCAATTTCAAAACATACTCTTTCATGCAAAAAATGAATTTCAAAATCGGTCCACAATTGACGGAGATATCGGTGAACATACATTAAAAAAAAACATACAGGAAGTCCAACATAGAACCTCCTCCTTTTCGGTAAGTCGGTTAAAAATGGTACCATCGAACTGATCTGGTGATGAAGATGGAAGTGGCACCGGAACTCCGTAATGAAGCAATATATGCCAGTCGTGTCTAGGCTTGTTGGAGTTCTCATAAGAACCCCTCCCCTCCCCCTCCCTCCTCCTCTCTTCCCTTTATATATGATTTTCATGGTAATTGGGTACCAAAACCAAAAAAAGAAAATAAAAAGCTTCAAAAATAATTACAGCTACCTCCAAAACAAAACACTACAAACCGAACAATAACTTTCTTTTCGGAAGTCGGTGTCAAAAACGAAAAAAAATAGGTACCAAAGACACCGACTGCCGAAAAAACATAATTTTTCGCTTTGTAGTGTTTTGTTTAGGAAGTCAGTTTAATTTATTTGTTAAAAAGTTTTTGAATGAAACGGTAGGTAGTTTATACTATTGATGTTCCATATCTTTGAGTAGGTATGAGTTAAGCAAGATCTTTCTGAATAAAACGCAAAGCAAGAGGCTTTTTCCATGGCCACAAGATTAAACAATCCACGGGCCCGACCGGCTATCAAGTGCTATTTTGCACTTTTGTTTAAAAAACACGCTAGAAATTTTAAACAATTGTTACCTTTGAGTTTAGTTTGCTTTGTAACGTACTACGCCCTGCGCCTATCGCGTTGCGTATACCCAGTATACTTATTTAGAATCAAACCGAACCAAACGGAACACTGCGTTAATCGCCACGCAGTAGCATATTCATAATAATGTCAGTAGGGGTGAGGGGTAGGAAAAACTAACTTCACAGACGTCATAAAGTTTGAATCGACCTATACTCCACAAATTATTAGATGAATGAATTTGTATTTTTAACCTAGATATCTCTTTTTTTATTATCAATAGGCTCGCGCTTTACCACTATCTCACCTGATGGTAAGCGATGATGTGGTCGACGGTGAAGCACGCTTGCTAAGAAGTAACCTATTCACTCTTGACTTAAAGACCCCTAGATTGTAGTTATCGGGCAACACAGACCCCGGCAGGGAATTCCCCTCCTTAGCTGTACGCATAATGAAAGTGTCCCGAAAACGTTTTGTGCGTATGGGTTGGCTGTCCACCATGTACCGATGACGCATCGCCGTGCGTCTAGTTGTCCGATGATGGAACGAGCTGGGCGGAATTAAATCATGGAATTCCATCGCACACTCCCCGAAATGTAACCGATAAAAAACCGACAAGCTGGCAACACCTACAAATAAAGAGGATTGTTTTGAAGAAATTGTGGGAGACCTTTGCGGCTTCGCCCAACAGTTATACAACTTGGCTTAGAAGTAATACTGACATTTAGAAGTGACTGATTTCTGTGATTAGGTTAATTTTTTCACAGAATATATTTGATGTAGACACAAAATATATATTGAATTTCTTCACTGAATTTTAAGCATCGACCATACAGCCCCTAGACGCCTAACAACAGGCGAGCGATGTCTATCAACACATATGACTACAAGATCATATACAGGTCCACTCGACAATTTCGAATTAGTAGCGACCATTTCTGTGAGCCGTAAACACTTCCGTGTCAGGCAATAAAAAATTGGTATAATAAATATTACGATGGTCCCGTGTACAATACGTTTGTGTGGTAACAACAGCCAGAACTCGAGTTTCCCGAAAAATGGCATAACATTTCATCGGTAAGTTACATAATCATAATCAGATTTATTTGCTGATATTATTTATCGGAGTTCATTTTGTACTGGTCATTATTGTAGGTGAAAACCACAACAGCACAAATTTTGTCGCGCGCGTTGATGTCTTTGGTGTTTCGTCTCTTTCTTTTTAATGTATTTTTTTCTCTATCTCTTTTCCTCTATAATATGATAGACAAAACTAGTGATGCACCATATTCTATGACCAAATCTGTTATCGATAAAACTAGAAACCTACATACTATTTTACAAAAAGAGACATTAAATTAAATAGTTTATTATTAGTAAAATTAATTGTGAAACGAATATTGATTTTAGGTACCCACAAGATGCCGAATTAAAAAGCAAGTGGATTATTGCAACCAAGCGAAATAACTAGTTCCCCACAAAATAATATAGGCTAACATGTTCACGGCATTTTACTGAAGATTGTTTTATGGCTATGAAAAACCGGTGCCGTCGCCGACTACTAAGTTCGGCAGTACCAACAATGTATTTGCCTCTTTTGGTGAGTATTCCGTTTAATCTCATGGCCCACGACCCAAGCGAAAGAGATTTTTCGAATGAATTAACCCTTTAAATTTAAATGAGTGACGGAAGAAGATAGTAGAAAGTAGTAAGGAAATAAGTATAATAATAAGTAATAATAAGTAGTTACGAAATATTATAGACTGATTATTGTATTTTAAAGATAATTATTTTGATTTTGGAATTTAGGTATTTTTCTACTAATTGTTTTTTACTAATATTTAATATTATGAAACAACCGCCGAAAAAATATGTTATAATTAGAATTTTGATATTTTGTTTTTCCTTTTTGCATTTTATGTTATTAATGTTTAATCAATAATAAAACTAGCTAACATTAATAAATAAAAAATTTAAGTACACCAACAATTAAAAAAAATATCGATACCTTCGTAGTTTTATTTAAACCTGTCCTATCCCTAGTTCGGCGAAATGACGTTGGTATGGACCAATCAGAACGCAGTACCCCGTGCTTCATACCTCAGCTAGTTGACAGAATTGTTTTGATGTATTAAATCAAGCATTAGGTGTCTAGGGGCTGTATGGTCGATGATTTTAAGTAACGAAATTCTAATTTTACAATGATTTAATAATTTAATCCGGCTGTACCTAATCTTAATACAATTTTAATTGCTTTGTCAAATTTATTATTCGAAATTGCACAGGTACCATTTTGATTATCTATTAATAATCGTGACATTTTATTTTGATTTTGTGAAATATGTTCTTTGTTCTGAATTGACATTTTATTTTGATTTTGTGAAATATCATTCTAACTGAATTTTATTAAGTACTTTACTAAATAATGACATAGAAAATAGATTTAAAAAAAAAATTGGTACCATAAAGTGGTATAGTCGTTGTGAGAACTACCCTACTAACTTGGATTGAGTCTTGTCTGGAAACTCGGAAGTTACGGATACAAAAACAGAAGCGCAAGACCTTTTTTTCCAATATATTGAATTAGTTCTGAGTGGGAATGCTTGTTGGAAACTAGATTAAACTGTCAAGACATCGGTTAAATGATTTTAGATTCACATCTGCACTTGTTTGTGCCCAGCAATACGTTAGGCAGCGTCAGAATCGCCGACCATGACCTGTTCGCACCTCCACCATTTAGAACAGACGCCAGAACTGAATCTCCAGTGCGTCGTTCTCTGTAGATGCGCAATACCTTTTGCGGACAACGGAATAAATTAATGCGCGCATGCCTGGTGTTCTGTGCGAGAATGTTGCGAGGGTGCCCACTGTTTGTATGGTTATTATTTTATTTTGTATTATGTACAATTGTCAATATTGTGTTCTGATTCCATGTTAATTAATCAATTTGGTTTTCTATAGTTTTAATTAACTATTAATAAATTAAATTATCACTATGGTCAGAAGTCTATAGAGAAAAGCCAATAGTCTCCAAACTGAATATGAGCTTCCTTGGCTAAGTAGGTATGAGTATCTTAACATATTTTGGACACTGGTTGATTAACGCAAGAATAACCTGGCGGAGATTTATAGACGGGTCCACCCTGAAGTAGAAATGTTATGCTGTTCCACAAACGATGGGACACCTGATGACCTGATAACATGACCTAAGTGCCCTGCTGATTAGGTGCATGCTACGGGAACTGATGGAAACCTCTGATGGCGTCAAATTCATAACAGTGTTCTGAAACGACTCATTGTCGATTCCCATAACAACAGAACGGCAGAATATAGGTAATATAACAACCCAATTCAATATTATGAAAATGTATCGATTACTAGCTTCGCCGGCGTGAGTTTCGAAAATTATCCCGAAGGAACATATTCCCGGGATAAAAAAGCCAGATTTTATCCAGATTCGTTCAACCGTTCTGGCGTGATTTAGTAACAAACATACACACATCCAAACTTTCACATTTTACAAAATCCAAGATGCCAAGAGCCCGAGATGGCGGACTGTTTATTTTTTGTGCACAGCCATGATATGGCACAGTGTTTGAGCGGACCCAAAAAAATTCCCTATGCTGTTTATCATATGTAAACTGATCAAGAGAAAGTGTGGATATTTTTTATCAGTGATAGGCCTTATTACGAGGAATATTTTCCTTTTAGTAGCAAATCTCACTTCTGAGTTTTTTACAAACATAAAAAAACGAAAACTTTGAAAAAAAAAATTACTCGTCCTTAGAGGTGATTTTCCAAACATACAAATTAACAAACATGCGCCTAAAAATCCTTCATTAGACCGTATTTATTTGAAAAATAATCTTGGACAGTTAATTTTACAGAATTTATTAAACATTTTTTTAAGGTTTCGGCCGCGTAAGTTTTATTATTTTTTTTATAAAAAAAGTACTTGAAATTGTCACTTGGGTTTTCTACTCTAGTATAATGCATTTCTTGATCAGTTTACATAATAAACAGCATAGGGATGTTTTTTGGGTCCGATCAAACACTGTGTATGGGTATCAAATGAAAGGGCTAGAGAGAGAGAAGAATACGAAAAAAGATTGCTTTATTTTTTTTTAATGAATAATTTATTTAGTATTAATAAGAAGATTATAACACCAAGAAGAACACATAGTGAGTGGAACCTTTAAGGTTCTTAAAGCAAACACATTCATAAAAATAAGTAAAACCAGTTGTTAGTTACATTCCTCTTACAAGGTAAGTACTTATCTCTTGTGAAATCTACCACCTCTTAAACAGAAAATTACAGTCATACAATTATACAAATTATAAACTTCATTAATACGAAGTAACCATATGGGTTTACCAACAATGACGTGTTCATAAATGTGAAACTGTATTAAAAAAGGTAAGGTTTCTCGTTTTTTTTTTTTTTTATTGGTATTTATTAGTTCATTTTATTTGTATATGTGTATTATTAATATTTATGTATTTGTCGGGTTTAGTCAATGGTACGGACGTCAAAACAAATCACGAGCACGCCACCTGTCGGCAAATCAAGAACAACTATGCTGTGGCGCGCTTTCTCTAACGACCTGTGTGGTGGGGACATAGAATATAAGGGTTGAGTACTGACCGCCCTAGAGCAAAAAGACGTTGTAGAATCGGTATCGATCAGTAATATTAGTGAGCAAGATTGTAACTGTGAACTATTTAAATAAACCCAAATAATTATGTTATTTCATTTGCACGACTGTACCCACCGACCTGCCCATACACGATGTCTTAACCTAAGGGAATACATCCTGACTTCCCGATGGTTTGCATCTATCGGCCAGCCATGATGCGACATATTAATTTATTTGTATATGTGTATTACTAATATTTTTGTACCCATTTCACAAAGTTGTCCTTTTTAACCCAATGGTTGACTGGTAGAGAATGCCTTGTGGCATTAAGTCCGCCTATGTACCACTATTGTACATGAAGTTTAAATAAATAAATAAAAAAAACATTACAAAGCACTATGTAGCTTCTTAATGTAATATAAACAAAAAATGATTTAATATCCAAAGATTCATCGAGTTTTTTTTTTAAAGTTGGTAGGTAATTCCCCTTGGCACCAGGTACCGAATGTTATGCTCAGTTGTGAGCATTCGATTTTTATTGAATTGGAAGAAATAACTTTGTAAAGAATAAACCTAATGATATGTGTATGTATCAATTAGAATTACTTATGTATTCACCTGTATATGGTATTTAAGCATATTATGCATAATTGCATGATTATTTTGCAATTATAATAGAGTTCTCAAGAAAATGAATTATGATGCGGTTAACCGTTTTATAAGAAACCAGTTCTCGAAATTAAAGTTATAACTTTACAGCTAAACAACGTTTATAAGATTGATGTTGACAAAAATAAATTATGTACCTAGTATTAGTTCCCGCCGAAATCATTACTAGTTGACGGACTAATTTTCGTGTCACTGTGGTTTAGACTTCGGACCGTCAGTGCGCGATTAAAATTTTGTTTAGTTTATGATTATTATAATTTAGCGAATTCCATTTTTGAAAAGTAATCTCGAGTCCATAAATTTGATACGACACATGACTAAATGACTACTGGCACAAAAAGAATACAACTACACTTATAAGAATTGCGGTCACCATATTTTTTTTTTCGAATTTCCTACAGCCGTATGTCACTTATGGTATCAGGCAAGATGTATCTAAAGATACGACATTTGTTAGAAGCCATCCAGCCGTTTTGGCTACAGGGCGTGCTAAAGATAAAGACACACTTACATACACTCGAAAAATATTACCTTTCAGTCACTTGCAGCCTGCAGACGGGTAATAACATTGAACACAAATGAAGCATGTTGCAAATATCATACAATAAGAATTTAAGAACAATACAGTTTCTTTTAAATTGAAAATGTTATTAACACATGAAAAGAATACATTAAAAAGTTTGCGGACAAAACAATGATTCATACTGATACCAGCCAATTTTACGACAAAATGTCATAATAATATGGAACGAACGTGTTTAAGGCACAAAGCACAGCGATGCAGAGTCGGAGCGAACTTCTAAAACTATACATAGCACATTGAACCCTTTTTCTTTATGTGTGGAGGTATACTCATGCATACTGCGTTACCACGAGGAGATAGCGCAGTTATGTGGGACTCCAACCCACTAAAACTCCACGGAGTTCTTCTGTACCGCTTCTGGAGGGAACACGGGCACGCATTGACACTCACCGCGAACCCGCCGCGGCTTTCCGTCACCGGACCCTCCTCTGCGGAGTATCCCCCATCACCGGCGTACCAGAAAACACTGGGCGCCGTGACCACCCCAGGGACCAAACCAGCACATGGGTGCCTGACGACCCCGTGTATGGCACCTCTTATGACGGTTCAAGCCGCCATTTTTCGGCCGCAGGGGATTGGGAGAGCGGCAAACGCCATCCCGAGACTCCTCCTCCCCTGCGGCCCCACCGCGTCCGCCGTCAGACGGTGGCGACCCTGTCCAGCCTGCGGAAGGTTGGGAGAGCGGCGCACCGCAATACTGGCAGTCCTCTCCCGCCGCGGCCTCAAACCCTCAGCCACGATATCGTAGGTTCGGGCCATACGACATCGCGGCCCGCCTCAGTTGCGATGTCGCCAAGGTAGCACCGCAACCTACATGTTGGCCGCTACGTCGTCGGCTTATCGGCAAAAGCCCTGACGAGCGGCCCCTCCTCGGGTTCCTCTTCACCTCACCGTGGGTGACCAAGCCACGGTTACTGAGGCCCCCCGCCTCAACAATGCGGGAACCCACCGGGGGAAAGCACATTGACCCCTATCTTCACATCGTAATGCACACATTTCTATCCAGATAAACGAGTAAAATATAAAAATTGATTAAACCCCCGACTTATTTTTATTTCATACTACATAATTTTTCCCAAAAATGGTATGTAATGTTGCTATAACATCTCTAAAAAGTATCCAGAAAGTGAAGTCTACCGGAGACTTATTCACAACTGTCCAGTAAAGAAGCGAAATTTTAAATTTGGAATCTCCTACTGTCCAGTAAGTTAGTATGTAATTTACTTACTGGATAGTAGATCATCTTCTCTAGATCTGCTTATAAAAAAAACATAGTAGCAGACACAGATTAGAGTTTAGCCATTATAACATGGTTATAGAAGGGAGGATCCAAATACATATCTATCTCTCTTTTTGATGTGACATTTTATGAGATAGATATATTTTTGGAGCCTTAAACAGCCATTTTATAGTCTGTGACACATAACGCGACGAAGAAAAAGTATGCACAGTGTGGGATTTTATATTTGTATTTAGTAATTTCAGTTTTAAATCATGTTGGATTACAACTTTCCATTTTAAAATTAACATTGGGTTTCAAAACCAATAATTTGTTGTTAAACTTTCTTTCATTTTTGAGAAAAGCATTATACAAGCCTCAACCAGTAAGAAAGCCATCCTGGCCTCGTATATAACCGGACCTCATCTGCGGTTCGGTCCGGTTAACTCATACCTGACAAGGAAGGCTTACTTACTGGATTCTGCAGTAATGTACTATATCTAGTAGTAGGATACGCTTCGATCGACAATCTATATTGAATACGTAATTATGACACGATATTTTGCGGAAACAGCCCGATTCAAACAGTAAAACGCGAATTACTTTTGAACGGCTGAACGGATTTTTATGAAACATAGCTAAGAACGCTCTCGATAATGTCTCCTTTCAAACAAAAAAAAACTAATTCGAAATCGGTTCATCCGTATAGGAGCTATGATGCCACAGACTGATACAAAAATATACAAATACACATGTAGGTACACAAACACACAGGTACACACATCAAACTTATAACACCCCTTTTTTCCGTTGGGGGTTAAAAAGATGATCGCATTCGAAAATTCGAAAATTTTCTATTTCTCAAACATGCTTGGAAATTTGAGCATTATTTTGACAAACTTCTTCGACATAAATCGAAATTGCAACTGGCCAAATACAAGCGAGCAGCGGCCGGCAAAAGTTTTATGAAAATTCCTATCTGTCGTGTTTAGCGGCCAAATAAATTACATAGAACACTCATATCTGTCGTGTAATTTAAAAATGGAACGATATTTTACTCCGAAATAAAAGTCCCTCCTTGGTCAAGTACCTCCTTGGTTGCCATGTACTACACTTTTCAAAGATTTTATTTAAATTTCGAACTGGCTTGCAAATACTATACTTCGCTGTCTCAACAATAAAGCTCTGGATCCCGCTAGCCTTTGGCATTAAAAAGGCTGAAAGCAAATTCTCTTTTAAAAGAAAAGTTCGTGACCTCTATTTGAGTCAGACTAAATAACTCTCATCTAGAATCAGAAGTTTAGTCATAATAATTATTAATAGGTTTCTCGTTTTTTTATTGGTATTTATTAGTTTATTTTATTTGTATATGTGTATTATTAATATATATGTAAGTATATACATTGTCGTATACAAGTTGTTATTTTTAAATATTTTTTGTACCCATTTCACAACGTTGTCCTTTTTAACCCAAATGTTGACTGGTAGAGAATGCCTTGTGGCATTAAGTCCGCCTATGTAGGTACCACTATTGTAAATGAAGTTTAAATAAATAAATATAAAGCTGTTTATTGAAAAAAAACACAAATGAACACTTTAACGCGGTGAAAATTCGTCATTGATGTTGAAAGTATTTGTCAAAATGAGTTCTAGGTACTACTAAGTTTTAATTTCCGCGCATTATTTGAGAAAAGTACTATTCAAGCCTTGGCCACAACTAGGCATTGATTGACTTACGTATGTACGCCTAGGCTTCGCCTTCGCCTCGGCCCACATTTACACGTTCGTCCATCAATGCCTCTTTTGCTGGCCGCTGCAGTAATGTACTATATCCACAGGTGGAAGTTGCATAGAACAAAAAACAACTCGTAAAAAAGAAAAAAAAAATACAGATCTTCAGTACAATTCATACAACTAGACAAAATGTAGGGGACAGTAAATTTTTATTTATTTTTAACAGTGTTATTGTTTGCATAGTTCTTGTGCTTGATTGATACTTAACGCCTGAAAAAAATGGCATAACAAACTTAGGTAGGTAGTACCTATATTTTAGGTAGGTACCTACATAATTCTGCACAACATTTAGTATTAATGTTCGAAGTGCTTACTTAAAACAGAGGTAATTTAAGTATACAATAACATCTTATTGGCATCGTAGCCAATTCCTTGACCAAATTGAATGACACTTTTACTAATAGAAGGGATCGTCAATTCGTTATACTAATATTAACATCCTTCATGGAGAGTCAACAAAATAAATTTGTATTAATAACCAACCAGGCTGCTATGTTGGAATCTCAAATTCTTCTGAATATTTATTGACACATGCAATTAAAATGAATTATGTCTGCCTAATGTAAGATCAATTTTTTTTAGCTATTGTTTCTTCGTAAGCAGGTCTGTTGAAAACATCATCTACAATGTTTGCTCAATTGCATCAATATGTACTATAATATTCTTTTGGGTTGTTATTGTAACTTATGTTGTAACTCTTTTTTTATATTTGAAGATTTTAATGCGATAAGGGATCGTTGCAATCCGGTTGAAACCAGTTTTATTGAGGTTACGTTTTTGATTTTCAATTTGGTTTTCCTCATCGCGCTAAAGTGCATCGACCAGAAAAACAAGTTATTTAATGTATTACGCTACAACGTATTTGTAAATAATAATATGAGACTTGACAGAAGAATATTTTATCCGTGATTCGGGTTTAAAAAAAACTTGAATTGATAATATCAATTTAAATTAAAAAACAACTTGTTTTCTCAACAGATTTGTACTGAACAAGAATCTTACTAATATTATAAATGTTTGTTACAAAATCACGCCAGAACGCCTGAACGGATCTAGATGAAATTTAACACATGGATAGATTAAAGTCTGGAATAACGCAAAATACGCGCTTAGTCGTGGAGTTGCGGAAACAGCCCGTCAAAATTAAACTAAACTAAGTCTGGAATAGCACATAGGCTACTTCGTCCGGTATAATGTTCCTTTAGGGTAAGAAAACACTTTTTACGCGTGCAAAGCCGCTGGCAGAAGCTAGAGAGAGAAAATTTGTATGGATGGATATGATGGTATGTTTGCTACTCAATCAAGCCAGAACAGCTGAACGGATCTAGATGAAAGGAGAATGCTCATGGATGTATGGAATCCCGTACCATGCTGCATCAAAATAAAACTTTGTTTTTTATAGACTATACTGATCATATTAACTCCTACAAAAGTTTGTTTTGAAAACAAAACCCGTGTTATTTTATAAAATCGAAAATAACCTCAAAACTAGGTCTATTTTGTTCGACGCTACCAACGACGTATTTTATATAGACACGTTACAGACGTTATAGTTATTTATTACACAAAAGAAACAATTTGTGGCCAGTAGATTCATCAAAAATCGATTCTATTGCATTCTAAATCTTTATGACTGGCTGTGAAAGGCCAATTAACCATAGACAAAATAATGATAATCTTTTAAATAAAGATTCTATTCTATTCTTTTTTTTTTTAATTAATGTAAAACAGGCAAAGTATATTTTTAACCGACTTTCCAAAAAGGAGGAGGTTCTATGTTAGCCTTCTTGTTTTTTTTTTTTTTGAAAATTCTTTTTTTGTTTGATAGAGTATTTACAGTGATCACTCAGTGACCATGACACTTTCAAAAATCAAGGTTCAAATCATATTATTATCATTGAAATTAATTTTGCTTAAATGTAATATAATATTCTTTATACCATTCCCCCTCTAAAAAGCTTATTTTATTCACTGAAAACAGTGAATAAAAAGCACTTTTAATCACTGTTTTGGTGTTTGAATTTAGAACACACCAATATATATTTGACCTCCATCTCACTGCAATACTTGCGCCTAAAATACTCGATACAAACTTCTTGTGCAAAGAATATTCGAATTTCAAACTCCTTCGTCGATTTAATTTTGAGTTTGTTTATATTTAGGATTTTGATAATGATTTTGATTTTGGTCTAGGATGTTTATTATTTGGATTGTAATTCTAATATTAATTGCATTGGTGTTTAATTAATTATAATTATGTAACGTAACGGAGATGGTCACTGGGCCCTGAAACACAGGTGGTGCTGTTACCTAGCTCAGCTTCAATTTACAAAAAATATGAAGAATCACATTTTTTGTAAATTGTGAAGGTAGTAAACCATTTATTTATTTATAATTATTTATTCCTTGTGCTTTTGGCTTAAGTCCTTCTTTTTCTCGTAGTCATGGTATAAAATATAGTATGCAACTCTTGAATAAAACGGATTTATATCGAGGGCTATGAATCACTCGCGTCGCTCAGGATTCTAACACTTGAATCACTCGCTATGCTCGTGATTCAATCATTATGAATCACTCCCTACGGTCGTGATTCAGTTGTTAGAATCCTTCACTTGTTCGTGATTCATCTATGGCCCTCGCTTTAAAACCGTCCTTTATTCACTAGTTGCATAATATACTATTTTATACCTGTATATATTAACTGCGTGTTACATAATACTGTCGAGGAACCGTGTTTTTGTAGCACATTACAGCACATACTGTGATGCAATACTGTATAACAGACTGATATAGTGCAATGTATATTTTTGTAAGAAGCTCAATTGATGCATCTCGTAAGAGTTTTAAAAATATAAATCATACTCCTTAACCTTGTTTTTAATTTATTTAGATGTTTGTCCCATCGCAGTACAACAGTAGTAGACCGAGTAATTGTTCGACTATTATAATTTTGTGTTCTGTCTTAACAATTATGGGCAACAAAACTAAAAGTTTTAGGTGGCTGAGTGATCTTAGTAATGGCACGGGGTCCAAGCGTTAAGAAAGAAAATTTGCTTTAAATAAATGTCACTAGATGGCGCGATATGCACTGATTTGTTATTGTACCGTGTGTAAAATTAACATTTTCTGGAATTGACCATAAAAAATTGTATGTTATTGTTTAATCAACTCTCCTAAGCATAAAATTATGGAACATTGGGCTCTTAATTCATCATTTTAAAGATTATTTGAACGGATCATTTAAAATCGATGCCAGTAGATGGCGCAGTTTTAAATTTGTGAGGCATTCCACTCGATTGTTTAAATTTGTATTGCAACACATTTTGGTGCAATAAAACTGTAAAAACGTGCAAAAAATACTACAATATAAATCGTCACTGTACTTAAAGAAAAAATATTCACGAGCCGAGTAAACCACTTTACTAGCAAGCAGTGACTAACACCAGTAGCAGTGGCTAACACCATCTATATATCGCAGTGGAAGGGAACCAAACGCGATCGATGAATAGAAAATAATCAGTTTAATCAGACGAAAAACGCTAGTTACATCGGCACGGTTTCTTTGTATAGGATGAGGCATCTGTATGCTAGTATTATACTATCGGTAGTAATGGCAAATTTAACATAGTTTGTTTTGTCCAGGTTGAGTGTGAGGAGGTTGGAGTTAAGCCATTTTATATCTACCCCAAAACAATCTTCCTTGATTTTATGTTGACTTCGTCCCAGGTAAGAGCGCTTATCAAAATAGCTGTGTCATCAGCGTAAGTATATACTCGTATTTTTGCGTTCGGCATGAACATTGTGCAAAGGTCATTAATATATATTTTAAATAACGTTGGACCTAAAACGCTCCCCTGGGGCACTCCGTTAGTAACTAATTTCTCCTCACTTCGGTTTGAATCGATTTTAACTTGTTGAGTTCTGTTGCTTAGATAGTCTTAGATTTGGCACAGGGATAGATAATAGTCTGGAATAGCAGTTTCACAGGTTACTTTTCATCCTGGAATCATATTCCCTTGTGATAAGAAAACACTTTTCACGCGGGCAAAGCCGCTGGCAGAAGCTACTAATAAAAATAAATTGTGAATAATTAATAATATAATCAATGATTATTCAATTTATATTTGACTAGCTTCTGCCAGCGTGATTGAACAACAAACATACATGTGGATGTCACATCTACACGTGTATCTAAAGTATCACATTTATAATTGATTGATAATTAATTTTAATAAATTCAGTGTTTTCTTTTAAATAACCTTTAGGTGTTTTGAACTTTGTTACTTACGTAAAGCAAAATTATTAAATGTGTTTTGAACATTTTTGATTCTAAAAAGATACTCCACGACGACGTCCGTTTTTTATATACGAGTACCATCTTTATTCATGAATCTTAATATTTCTTCGAATATTTCGACTTCGGAATGAATAAAAAACATTTACAAAAACTGGAACTTTTATTTAAACATATTAGGTGGGTTAATTATTTTAAAAAAAAAACATTCGCGTTTGAAAACAACTTAAGGTTGCACTAGTCGATCATTCTTCTATACTAACGTAGTCTGGCGATTACTCCACTGTTTGACGGTGTATGTTCAAAATAAATCATGATATCAATTTGTCTCATCATTATCTAGCCATGTATGGAAAAAAAAGTAAAAAAAAAACATTATTTTAAAGTTATGAGCGTCGAAAGTTCCATATTTCAACAACAATTTTAACGCATCTTTGGGCGGAAATAAATACCATTCGAAGAAGGAAAATTGCAAAACAGCCACCATACAGGGATAGATTAGTAGTTCAAAAATGCATATAATTTCTGCTTGCTTTTCTTCCTCAGCAAAAGTGAACTGTCATTTACTGGGCTTGCTCGATCCACGACTCAATCTCGTCGCTCGACCGCATCCACCGCTTACCACCAAGAGCAATAAAAAAAGATGTTTATACCTGCACACTTAATCTTTTGTCTATTGTACATTCTAAGTTCAAAGACAGATAGACATCCGTTAATGAGTCCAACTGTCCAGCAATTTATAATAACGCGGCAAGTTGGGCCGGTATAGAAACCGAAGATTCTTTGAGACTTCAATACTGTGATCTTCTTTCAAATCTTTTAGTAAGAAAGGTAGTTTGGATCCGGGTTCGATATTTTTATCAATGATGTTACTGTGAATGCCTTTTGAGTTTTGTATCTATTATTTAATAGAATTGTTTCATATTTTAAAGATATTGTGTTTTTTTATGGCCGGTATATATATTTTACATTACATTACAGTTTGCCCATGTCAGGTGAAAAAGGCGTTCCTATTTCATCCATTTCTTGGACCTGTCTTAATTTTTACTAATTATATTATAAATGTGAAAGTTTGGATGGTTGTGTGTGTGGATGTATGTTAGTTACTCAATCACGCTAGAACGGCTGTACGGATCTGGATGAAATTTGGCAAAGAGGTAGATTATAGTCTGGAATAGCACTCTTTAACCCGGTATAGTGTTCCTTTGGGATGATAAAAGTCGTGAGCGAAGCCGCTGGCAGAAGCTGGCTATTACATATACTTATTAGACTTTTATTGCCATTGTCGTAAAATTCTGCTTACTCGAGTGACTGCTATGCTAATGTACATGTACTCGTAAATAAATAAACATATTTTAACGAGAACGTCCGTGCAAAGCATGAAGTCAGCCGAGCCATCAGGCGCGTAATGCTCGTTGGAACAGCTCATAATCGTGACCTGTTATTTTAAATCACGTGTGGCGGGCTGCGCACGCGCACTAATAAAATTACTCTTTAGGACGTTGGAAGACATGAAATACCTTTTAAAGAGCCAGAACTCTTATGTGATACCTACCCTCGTTTTGGCGAAGACAGAGGATTGTATAGAAGAAACGCTCCAGAGCCAAAGTGACCATCTATCAACGATAACAACTGTCGAAAAGTCAAAAATGTATGAGATTGACATGTTAAATCACCATTTTGACATTTCGACAATCGCTAAAGTCGATAGAATACCACATCACATTGTCTAGAGCCACAGAATCTCTGATGGAACGAAAACCGACGACGGCTATGTCTTAATAATGCTGGTATTTTTGGGTTTCCGTTCCCAAAACATAAAAATTATTTAAAAATAACAAAAAACCTGACTGCTTAAAAAGCGAACTAAAAAGACGTTAACAAGAAGAAAATCATGCTGTGCAGTCGGAGGATACATATGCGAAAGCTGGCTGACGGAGTGTGGCTCCTAGAACCCTTCGTGCGCGAGTCCGACTCGCACTTGGTCGGTTTTTTATTTTATTTATTAAAACTTCATGCAACATACCAAGTACATAGGCGAACTTAATGCCTGAGGCATTCTCTACCAGTCAAACAAGAGCGGCATAAAAAATGAAATAATAATATGGCCCGAGGATAAAGAAGAAGATCATATGCTATATTGCTGCTAGAGTTTTGGGAGGACAGAAAAACGGGTATCCTAAACGCTAAGTTCGATCGAAGAGCTATTCAGAGATAGCCAACCATACATAAGCCTATATAGGAGCTTAGATTCCCAGTCACTTCAATCAACTAACTAATCCGTTCCCTGCAAGCCCAAGAAACTAATCCGATTGAATATGATAGGGACAGCAAAACCAGCTTTGTCACATTACGTAATAATTCTCGGTAATATTCTATGACGTGTGTAATAAATCTAAAATAAATCAAGAACACAATAGCAAATATAATTATGAAATATGTGCAGTTTGTGGTAATGAAGAGCAAAAAGTTATTATAGAAACAATAGTTTATACGACGTCCAATCATTGCCTCATCAAAACCAGTTGGTTGAGTTTCTATAAACAAAATTAACCATATAATAATATTTTCTTGGCCATAATCAGTAGATATGAATTTTTAAGATATAAATAAGCAGAAATCTTTGTAATAACTAAATGATAGGCATCAGTGATTCTGCTTTAAAGCTCTTAGGTTATTGGAATACTTTTTACCCGACTGCCGAAGGAGGGTAATGTGTTTATCAGTCTATGTATGTATATTTGTTCCTATGTGGCGTTCTAGAGACCAAAAGCGTTGGCCGAGTTGGATCTTCTTATGTCAATCGATTCGCGAGTGTTCACCCTGCGAGTGTCACTAGCTACATTAAAATTGAAAAAAAGAAAAAGGGCGGATTTCGGGCGCCATGTTGTGAGGCTCTTCCTGACCCATCATGAGGAGAATTAAAATTAAGAGTTTTAAGAGGTGATTACAAAAATATAAAATACTTATATGTTTTAATTTACCTAATTCTAAAAAAAATAGCTAATAAGTTGTAAATAAAAAAATAACAAAAAACCGGTTTTGGTCAGCCAGCTCGCGCATATGTATCCTCCGACTGCACAGCTTGATTTTTTTCTTGTTTACGTCTTTTTTGTTCGCTTTTTAAGCAGTCGGTTTTTTTGTTATTTTAAATAATTTTTATTCATCCAATTACAAATAAGAACCAGACCTACTTGCCCAGATTTATACTTCCTCATAGAAGCCCGTAAACATTCGTCTTTCCTTCAAACAAGAGTGTCAAGACCCGGGCTTATCCAAGACTCTACGTACACTATCCAAGACAGTGATCTCTAGAATCGACTACTCAGTAAAGTTACAAGATCTACCGAAGGAAGAATTTGAAAAATGCAGTTAATGGGGCCATCTCTCCAAGTCACGGATCTCGTGACCCAAGAGATCTGAGTAGACACTACATAATACAATATCTATAGCAGACAGTATGTGGAAAATGCAGTTTATAATAATTCCGCCTATCTAGGTCTAACCCACAGACATAAATCTAACTAGATACCGCACGTCTCTTCATCTATCATCATCGGTATGAAAACCAAGCGTGCCACATTTTCACATTTTTATTTAAGAACATTGTTCTCACTTTTACTCCCTATTTTGACTCGCAAAGTACATCTACAAACGTTTGCGTCATCTAGTTAAATTAATATCTGTGGTCTAAACCACAGATCATTTAGATAGACGCCTTGACGGCGGGCACTGTTAGAGACGACATTGCCAAAACTTTGCATACAAACCATGCGTGTCACCCAACTCATCAATACATGTAAAAAATCTGTAGAAAAGTCGTTTTTGTACACCAAAAATATTTCCAATAAAAATAGCCAGGGCGTTAAAGGAGAACCAACAGAACCCATTTCCAGCATTTTTGGAATTATTGTCTGTTTATCTGTTTGTCTATTTATTTGTGCACGCATCACGTAAAATGTACAAAACCAATGTAGATAACTTTTATACATAAAAATTGTACGTAACTTAAAGTTTTACTTAGTTTTGTTTCATCGAAATCGGTTCACTCTATCAAAAGTTAGATGAATTTAAAATGTTCAAGAAGTTAATTACCACAACACACGCAATTCAGATACTAGGACGGTTGAACTCCATATTCGATAGCCATCTATCGCATATGGAGTTCAACCGTCCGTTGTTCATTTCACAACATTTTCTCAATTGCGGTTGGAAGATAATTGGTTGATAGTTTAGATAAGTATGAAAAGTGAGGTAGGTAAGTAGGATAGTTAGGTAGGTATGTAAGTAGGATAGGTGGGTAGGTTAGTAGGGTAGGTAGGTATGTAAGTAGGATAGGTAGGTAGGTAACTAGGATAGGTAGGTCTAGGTAAGTAGGATAGGTAGTTAACGGGAGCGAAGCCGCGGGCACAGCTAGTAGATAATATGGCTATAGCTGTTAGAACTCCATCCCGGCGAAACAGATAGAAATATATTACATTCAGCGATACACGGCACAGTGGCTTATCATGTTGCCACTTATACCGCTTTAACGGACACCTACTGGTCCCAAACTGTCTAAGGGTTAAATCACCATCTCGACTCGAAAATAAGAAGAAACGATGGTATGAGTATAAACTGGCTACAAAAACATTTTCACAATCAGATAATTTCTTGATCAGATAAAAAACGGCACCTCTAAACGCTGAGCGCGGCGGTTCCTTGCTCTATGGTAGCTTACAGTTCACATGCCGTTACAAATACCTGGCGACAAGGAAACTGTTCTCAATTATGAATAATCCGCTATCCGAGACAGAAACCATAATGACAGATACCCGTTAGAATAGAACCAAACCTCGTTTCAACAATTAAATACATTTTTATAGCTTTTCCATTTCTATCTTAATTCGGAAAAACCATTCAACTTTCTAACTAAAAATACGCAGGCTAGGCGGGCTAGTGTTAATGGCTGGCGACTGGTTTTGCGGGTTCTGCTCTTGTCTATGGCGTGCTAACTTTAGGCGATTCCGTTTTTAGAGAAGGCATTTTATTTAATGGATTGTGGACTATCTGCTAAGTGCTAAGGTAGCTAAAGCCGGTTTAAAAGATACAAAACTTCATAGGCTAGTATTATATATTATATATATTCTAGTATTTATTTCCCTCAATATTAAAGTTTTGATTACGATTGTGGATAGCAATAGGTACCAACAAGCCGTAAGTAGTAGGTACAAGAGAAACCAAAGAAACGAGGGATGGACTGCCTGCAAGATGATTTATGGCTAAAACCGGCCAAGCGCGTGTCGGACTTGGCACATTTAGGGTTCCGTAACTCAATGAGCTCTAAACGACAATACCCCACTCGATGTGATACCCCACCCCCTGGGGTAGGCCGAATTCTTTTTTGTGTATGGGAATTTAAACATATTTTTTGACAATTTGTATGGCTTTGGGTTAACAAGATGCTTATAAGTGGAAATTTGAAGACTGTAGCTCCAACCATCATCATCATCATCATCAGCCTATTTAATGTTCCCACTGCTGTGACACAGGCTTTCTCTCTGTGAAAGGTAAAGGGCCGTAATCCACCACGCGGGCCCAGTGCGGTTTGGATGATATCACATGTCTTCCAATTTTTGATCCGGACACGCCGGTTTCGTCTCGTTGTTTTCCTTCACCGTTTTGAGAGCAGTGGTGATGAAATAATTTACACAAAGTAAAACGCCTACCTGGGTTCGAACCCACAACTCACAACTTGTAAGTCGCGGCCGATACCACTGGGCCACCACTGCTCCAACCGTTTGCCGTAAAACCTGTGTGACAAACGACGGATTGACGGACAGATGGACAGACGGACACGTGAGTGATAACAATAGAACCCTAAAAAGGCAGTGACGGTTGAGATAAAGACTAAAAATTAAATATCGAAGACAAAGACATGTGGTCCCAAATAAATTGGAATATGGACAAAAACAAGATGAAAATAAATTTTGAATTTTCCTATGGTGTTTAGTTATTGTTGCACTTGACTGTACTTCTACCAAAGGGCAGAGTTACAACTACGTCAGTTCATAAAATAACATACAGTTACGTTAACAAACAAGCCATGATGGATGCCATATGCAATGACATGGTACGAAACATACCATTATCGTCCAATCACGTCACTCATATCATTAATTTTTCACAAGACATTTTTGTGTTATACGATTTCTATGTATGTTTGACGTTCAACAAACTGCGAACGAAATGAATGTTTATCATAGTTTTAACTGAATATCTTAAATTATAATAAAAATATGTGCAATAAAAAAAATATTAGTAAGTTAAATTGGAAATTTAAAAAAAAACAGGTGGTACCCATATTTTACACAATAAAAGTTAATAATATAAAAATAACAATGCTACTAAAATATAGCCAAATTGAATAACAATGTAACCAAAATACCAATGTTACGAGTAAATAAGATTCAAAATTATTTTCAAAAGAACTCTGGTTTTCTTTTGTTTTTTCAAAATTAGTGGAGCGCCGTAAGATTTATACCTCGGAATCCAGGGCCAGTCAATGAATCTTTATAAAAACTTTGGAAATGTGTTTTTAATCTAATATATAAAATTCTCGTGTCACAGTTTTCGTTGCCATACTCCTCCGAAACGGCTTGACCGATTTTGATGAAATTTTTTGTGCTTATCCGGTATCTATGAGAATCGGCCATTATCTATTTTTCATCCCCCTAAATGTTAGGGGTAGTCCACCCCTAAATGTTTATTTTTTATTTTTTAGACAAATTTTTTAATTTCTATTTTTTTATGATACAACATACAAAAATACATACAATCCTCAATTTTCACCCTTTTATCACCAACCCCTAATTTTTAATAGCCATTTTAGTAATTTAATCATTTTTCGCGAGGGGGATCGCGAGAGACTAGGTAGGGTAGGTAGGGTTGGTAGGGTTGGTATGGTTAGTAGGGTTGGTAGGGTTGGTAGGGTTGGTAGGGTTGGTAGGGTTAGTAGGGTAGGTAGGGTAGGTAGGGTAGGTAGGGTAGGTAGGGTAGGTAGGGTAGGTAGGGTAGGTAGGGCAGGTAGGGTAGGTAAGGCAGGTAGGGTAGGTAGGGCAGGTAGGGTAGGTAGGGCAGGTAGGGTAGGTAGGGCAGGTAGGGTAGGTAGGGCAGGTAGGGTAGGTAGGGCAGGTAGGGTAGGTAGGGCAGGTAGGGTAGGTAGGGCAGGTAGGGTAGGTAGGGTAGGTAGGGTAGGTAGGTAGGTAGCGTCTTTTTATGGCAAAACAACGTTTGGCGGGTCAGCTAGTAGTATATAACAAAATGTAAAAAAAAAAAAAATGAGCGACCTCAATTTTTTTTTTGATTTTTTGTTTTTGATTTTTTGAAAAAGCTTTGCCCCACACTAGAAATTTCTTCCTGTATCGTGGGTGCGTTTACAAACATATAATATATATGTTTGTAAACGCATATGTGTTGTGTACGTGAATATATAATATATATATTGGAGCCGGGCGAATACAAACCCGGCTTTGAAAACGCAGGGTCCAAAAAAGGATACTTGTGACAAGGATGGTTTCGTCATAATCCCGACGACGCTGCTGTATGTGTCCAGACTGCACCACTCCACGAAGGTTGAGGACGTCGTGGAGTATATGCGCGTCAAGGTCAACTGGACTTTGAGGGTCGAGAGATTGGAGCCGCGTCATAACACGAACTTTAAGTCGTTCGTGGTGCGTGTTCCGACGTTTCTCAAGGAAGAGTTTTGGCCGAAGGGTGTTGTGTACCGCCGGTTTCGTGGCCAGCTACGTGACACCAGTCAGCGAAACACGACGCCGACACTTCGTGTGCATTAGTTTTAGATAATTATGTTATATATATTTATAGTATTTTTAAGTTTTTTTATGTAAATATAGTATTTTATATATTGATATGGGCCTTGATGCCTGAAATAAATGGATAAATAAATAAATAAAAATAAATATATTCACATACACAACACCCAGAGCCGGAACAACTATCTGTAGGTCATACAAATATTTGTTCCGTGCGGGAATCGAACCCGCGACACGCAGCGCAGCAGTCAATTGCTCAACCACTGCGCCAACCGTGCGCCCAATTTATTAATTATTATTATAAATAATTATAAATTTTTCGGTATTTTTCCTTTATTTATATGAGTTTAAGGTTATATTTTATAATGGAGAACTATTACAAACTTGATCTTGGGTCTCAAGGGACTGCAGGTATAAAGATGAGGGGAGGGGAGTGCAACACACGTCGCAACTTGCTAGGCTCAATACGTAGCTGTTATTGTGGGCTCCAAAAAAGAATTCTGATTTTTTTTATTTGCAATTATTGTATATGTTACGGCTAATACCCGAAGTGCGGCTACACCTAGTATTAGCCGGTTGGAGCTTAGGGCACCCCGACACGGACAGGTTAGGTTCGAACGAGATGACGGGAGCTGAAGTGAGCGAGCAAAGCGAGCGAACTCAGCTCCCGTCATCTCGTTCGTGTTAGGTTACTTTAGACCCTGCGGACGGAAATAGGAGCCCCGCGCAGCGGGGCTCCGTCGACTATGTTGCGTGGCTACACCTAGTTCTAACCGGCTAAAACTAGGTGCAGCCGCACTTCGGGTATTAGCACACCTTGTTCTAACCGGCTAAAACTAGGTGTAGCCGCACTTCGGGTATTAGCCGTAACATATATACTACTGTGCAGTAAGTGTGATAAAAATTAATTACTGAACATTATTGAGTTTTACAAACTTTCAAAATAGTGGCATAGATAGTAAGCCCACAATATGGCTCCGAAAAGCCGCCATTTTTCAATTTTCCAATTTTAATGGAGGTAATGACGCTCGCAAGGTTAAGATTTACGTAAGAATCATCAAAATCGGCCAACGCGTTTGGTCTCTGGAACGCCAGATACATACATAGATACACTCCTCTCTGTGAGAGGGAATGGGCCGTAATTGACCACGCGGGCCCAGTGCGGGTTGGTGGATGTCACATGTCTTTGCATTTTTGTTTCTAAGACATGCCATGTTTCCTCACAATGTTCTCCTTCACCGTTTTGAGAGCAGTGGTGATGAAACAATTTACACAAAGTAAAGTGCCTGCCTGGGTTCGAACCCACGACCCACAACTTGTAATTGCACATGCAAAACAGGATGCGGAGCATCTTGTGGGTTGTGGTTTAAACTGCACTGCTGCTTGCTTAGAATGCAATGGTGACAGCTGTACTAATCCTTTACCTACAATCTACATCAACGAGATCGACGACGACGTCAATAATGAACAATAATGTATATAGTTGATGACTTTTTTTTTTGTAAATCGTTATTTTTTGCGAAAATCTAATCAATTATCATTAAAGTTACTATGCAAATATAATTTATTAAATATAAAATTGAAATCTTTACTATAAACATTTTATTCCCCTTCCACCTCTTATTTTCCAGTAAATTCTTGTTAAAAATTTTTGTAATCGAGATCGGTCAATTTTTATTTTTTAACTTTTTTATTTGAGCTTTTAATAATTTTATTCAGTAAAACACTCGTTATACAGATTCATTGACTGGCCCTGGGTTCCGAGATTTTACAATTTTTATGCCTTACGGCGCTCCACTAATAATTTATGGAGCTAAATACTATTTATTATTATTATGTTTGCATAAGTCATCTCTCACCAGGTGGACCGATGCCCTGGTGAAGGTTGCGGGGATCCGCTGGATGCGAGACTCACGGGGCCGGTCAATGTGGCTACGCTTGGGGGACGTCCTCTGCTGGACATAGGCCGTCCAGCAGTGGATGTCTTTCGGCTGATATAATGATTATGAAGTCGTAATTAGTCTTTCGTCTTTCTTTTTCGTGTGAGGATGTGGCCACCTCTGATTTTAGAGTTAATTAAGCCGCCAACGAAGCCGATTTAGTCTTTCATTAGATATTTTTCAACATTTCAAGCTTACTAGAACCAGTTTATCGAAGTTTAATTCAGTAGTTATGTTTATTAGCATAATATTGATATAAAAAAAACATAATATTAGAAAAGGGCTATTACATAACTACCAGTTCAAACACCCAGCTAGGAAGTAGCGCAGGGCCACATTCATTGGACTTCCACGACTGGCGACACTTTTCATACTCAATCATTTTATTATGATGCGAAATTGAAATAGCCGTGACAGAGACAAAAATGGCGCGAACTCGATTGAAGATATTATTATGCGAAATTGAATTAAGCAGTTCTATATTCATAATGACATGATTCCTGCAATGTTTTCATAACATATTACAACCTATTACGTATTGTCTACCTTATTAGAATTTGCATAATATTTACTTACGCGATAACGTAATTTGTTTGACATAATCTTAGCATAAATATGAATTTTTATTTGCACGCAATTCAATGTCGAGGCCGCTTGTTAATTGTTTTCTTTTTTAAATTAATTTATATTAACTTTTTTATCTATTTATTGTAATATTCAAGAATAGTTACACAAGTGGTTATTACACATATCTTCTGCCAAAACTGATGTAGTTTGTAGGTAATGTAATATAACTTTGTCATCATTTTCTTTTTGACAACAAAATGAGTACTGGATTTGAGTTGTAAAACATAAACTATAATTATGTAATCTAAACATGAAAAACAATGTCCTAGAACCAAAATTGTAAGACATGTGACATTCACCAGCAGGCACTGGGCTCGCGCCCATTCCTTCTCTCAGAGAGAAGGTCTGTGTCCCAGCAGTGGGAACATTAAAAGACTGAAGATAATAATAAAAAAGCTGGTGATGCAATTACAATTTTTTTTTTTCAATAATAGAAAGCAACTTCTATAGCTGAGTGTGAAAGACAAATTTTTATCCTGTGGGCAAAGGCAGGATGGGCAAGCCACTGGAAATCAGGAAAAGACTAGAATTTTAATATCAAAAGACAGGTCATCGAAACTAGTTCTGCATTGATTTTGTAAATATAATCATTATTATTTTTTATATATATATTTCTTTGTTCTGCTTTTAATAAGGAAACCAGTTTTAAACAGATTCCATTGTCTATACCTGAATTTTCCATGCATTATTTATGTGACTGGCAACACAGCATTGCAAAACTATTACAATATGGACCTGTGCCAGCTTTATGAGGTTGTCTGAATGAAGCGAAATAAAAATATACTGTTACAGTATATCCTGATTGTAATCAGGATGCCCTAATAAGGAAATATTGTTTAAAGAGTATCCTCAGTTGCTTTGTTCCAGAAATATATCAGTAGTGTTGGTTTCAGGAAGTCTGGGTTAACATTTACTGATTTGCATGTCTATGTGTTCAAAGTTACAGCTTGTGCAGTCATGGTTTAAAAAGAAGTTCTATATTGAACTATCATTTCTTAGCTAAAAAAACATATAGTACTTCTTTCTTGAATAATTACATTTTCTTTTATTATACCTTATGATTAAGTTCTTAAATAAAATCACTGGTTTATTTATTACAGTATTGCTATGAATAAACTAATTTTATCATCTCACATGCGACCAAAACTTCTCAAATGGAACTTGAACCGCAAGTGAAAGTTTTTGTTTGCAAGTACATACCTAATAAATTATATTAAATTAAGAATGATAGCTACTAACACGGACCGTGTCCATAAAACATAAACAAACTAGACTTCGTGGTCTATATTTCAAATGTTATTGACCATAGTAAAATTAATGGTTATAAACAACTCGTTTACTACTTACCGGCGAAGTTCCGGTTATAAAACATTAGAAATTCACGACAAAGTTCGAAGAAAATCTAACTTGCTTGAAGAAATAAACACAAACTTGTTTTCTAATCCAATACAAATCTTATTTTAACTCGTATAGCGATAAAGTATCTATACTTTATTTTCAAAACAAGGAATGGTAAACCGTAAACAAACACGATATTTATCAGATGACAGCAGCGATAGATGACAAAAGGTGTCGTGTCAGTGTCACTGGCAACCAACTGTCAACGGTTTAGGGAGACGTTTGTAAGTGATGTTACGTGATAACTTATTTCAGTGAAACAATATATTTAAGATGTTTTTCTTATTTGTCGGAAACTTCAATCATGTGTCGTAGAACGATATAATTATTTACTTTAGCTATTAAAAGTTTACAAACACATAAAATGTATATCTAGTATGTACCCAGTTATTGTACCGTATTTTTTAGTTTTGTTGTTTAAATTGAAACACTAACTTTGTAAATGCGGATATCTGTTAAAATTCCATGGTTTTAAATACTAGGTTTTTAAGATTAAAATGTTGTTAAATTATATTACAACTGAAAGTGAAAAGTGAATTTTGGTAGAACTAAGGCAATAATTAATATTTCTGAACTCGGGTAGCTCAAACTCTTGAAAGAAAGGTTTAGATTTACGTTTTTTTTATGGTGCATTATATTTTTTGCTAATGTGATTTTTTTCTTTGCAGGTTTAATCATCATGTTCTTCAAGTTTCCACGATTATGATAATACCTATAAGCAAAATGTTGGAGGTACCAGATAATGTGAGTATTATTGGCAATTTATGTACTGCCCTGCGTTCTATCCAATAAATATTAGGTAATGGATGTGAAAACAAAGTGAAATGGCTGAGCGAGCGAGTACTCCACTAATGTGTCCCGGGTAAGCCCAGGCACTTCACAAACATACCAAACCTACCATCACATTTGTGTATGCTTACATAAATGTAGTTGTGCCGGGTACGCGTGTTTGTAGATGATGCATTTGGTGTTTGTTATTGCAACCAGTAACAGACTGAATAATAAAATTAACAAAATAAGACCCGAGAACCGTGTACTAGATAGATAGAGGTACTAACAACCTTTAATATAGTTTTTTTGTTAACGTTCCTCGAGGCGGCATTTTTCACACACTAATTAGTGTATATAAAAAAAGAAACATCCGAATCGAGAACCTCCTCCTTTTTGGGAAGTCGGTTAAAAAACACTGAAACTAACCCTGTGTGTGTCTTGTTTACTACCATTTTAATTAAACGATCTTCAACTATTGCCCTTGAATAGGTACCTAGTTGTAATAATAGTCACAGTAGTACAATTAACAAACAGCTACCACACCGCTGTCTTTAATTGGATGACGGCCAATAATCTACCTTAGATATCGATCGAATTTCTTCGATTATTTTCATTCATAGTGAAACTGAAAACGGTTACTTATAAAGTGCTTTGATTTTATTAATTCTTAGTGAATTTAGCCTACGTTAGATGACTACCTACTGTGTAATACTAGATTCAAGTAAGGTAAGTGGTGTCGCAATGATATTGATTTTACGATGCAATCAGTTTAATGCATTGCCAATTGCATATCTACGGCATTTCTCTGTTAGATTATGTTTCCTTCAACATCGGAGTGTTAGTGACAGACAAACGAACAGAGAGACCGAAAGACGCCCCATTTATTGAGGTAGGTCTGTGTCTTAGACCTACCTGAACCACTGTCCTACATTAAGGGTTTTTATCTAGACTCAAGATAATAGGCTTGTCTGCTTGTCTCTAGTTTACTACCTACTTCAGCGATTAGTTCTGCAATTAGTTAGAACGTAACTAGATGCCTCATTTCTTAGTTGAAATTACCATGGTTGGTACTAATTAGCCGCAACCAATTAGAAAATTAACAAGAACAGCAACGCCTTATTTTAACGATTAGGTAAATATTGCTGTATGTTTCCTGTACCTACTTTATTTGCGTAAATGTATCAAACAATGCTATCACTGTTCGAGACTTCGAGCTAGCGTAAATATTGACACAGGCATTTAGCAGAAGTTTCATCTAATTTTTACTCATAACAGTAACATCATTTCAGGTGGTTTTAGGGCTGCCAATTCGCCATTGTTTATTTTATGGCAAAACTTAATGATGCCCGTATACAGCATGTTCTTAAAACGTGGTGCGAACAGAAAAGCATTGTCTTTACGAAAATTTTGCCCAGTTGCACGAAAAACTTAACTCAGAGTTAGTAGCTAACATGAGGTTTCACATTATGTCATACAATATTGTTAATTTAACCTCGTGTTGGCAAATAAGTTTCGTCGATTTTGTCTCTGTCACCGCTGACCTAGACTACGGTCAAGAGAAAAAAATAAAGAAAACGTTTATTTGCGCTAGGCACAACGCATATCATAAAAAAAAAATCAAAGGTGGAACTTAAATACAAATACAGAGTTAGCGTCTCAACCACGCAAAACGGTCCTCGCTTAGCATAATGCTGAGCTGGGACTCGCGTGCGAGACAGCCACAGCGCTGGTTTCAGAGCAAACCAATCTATAAGTATCTACTTAATATAAATCGCTAATCTCAGGAACTTCTGGTTGTAATTGAAAATTTCTTTTTGTGTTAGATAGTCCATTTATCGTGGAAGGTTATAGGCTATATAACACCACGCTACGACCAATAGGAGTGGAGCTTAAATGAAAAATGTTGCAAAAACGGGCAAAAATATTCCTTTTTGAGAGCTTTTGTTACGTGCGCTGCGTAAGTGGTTAAAGTTACGCAACATTCATGTATCGAAGCCGCGTGGGACAGCTAGTCTTAAATAAAAAAAAACAGAGTGTTGTTTTTCGTGCAAGAGGGCCTGAGACTATAAAATTACACAAGTATTAGACTACTTAGAGAGAGACAATATAGAGAAACAGTAAGAAAGCCAAAAAATATGGATTCAATATTATTGAGACATTCGGATTGCGAGCACCAAATACACGAGGCTTAGGTACTATGGCTCGCCAAACTTCTTGGCCGCCCTGAAGTTGGCTACAATGGCTGCGCAATAGTAAATCTCATACCAAAACAGCACCGTTTCGTGCCTCGCGCATGCAGAAAGCCATAATTCAGGGCGGCCCAGAAGTTTAGCGAGAGCTATACCTAGGGTACGTAATACTGTCACTTGTAAAAATGAGATTTTTTATATTATTGAAACCAAATAAATAAAATGAAATATCAAAACTGAACTCTGAAACGATTATTATTTTAAAAGTTCGTAATTTTCAATATTTACCACGAGATATTTCGGTAGCGCATGTCCGAATCCACATTTTGGAATGTTTGGTATTTTTTGGCGCTGCTGAAATGACAATATCTTAAAGGCCTCAACTTTTATTTGAGTAATACACACTGTTTATGGGGAACTATTGATTGCACGAATGTGGGGAAAACCGAATTTACTCTAGAATTCCCCTAGTCTTATAAGTGTTCATTTGGGTGGTACTATTTAGGTACAAATAAGGGTCAATTATCGACAAGATGTAAAAAGTACCTACCTACAAAAGTAACTAACATTTTTCAATACTCAGAAATAGTATTATTAACCGCTCGTGTTGTCTATATTTAGCTGGCTTTTGGTATAAATAAATATCGATAACTGGGTACACCAATATTGGTCACCGTTTTGTTTACATTTGTTGGTATGGTTATCTCATTATTTTTGATTGATTTGGTCACAGAATAAATTATACGTATAAATTATACCTACCTACATAATTCTGAATACAAACTTTTCACGTTGCACGTGAATAACTACAGCTAATCTACGAGAAACGACAAAATTTAAGCACAGAGGCATCTTAGGTATGTACTTGAAGACTAGATAACATGTAATTGTACTTTGCAGAATTTAAGGTTTAAATAGACGTGCGTGACAGAGAGAAATGGTGCGGTTTACTATTTCTTGAAATAGTAACAAGGGTGTCGCCAGCCGATGGCAAGTTGATACATGGAGGATCAAAGAGTATGAATTTTATATGCAGTAAAAAGCACATGTAGCTTTACATTGGTATAGTGCTCGCCAAAACTTCTGGGCCGCCCTGAAGTTGGCTTACTGGATGCGCGAGGCCCGAGGCACGAAACGGTGCTGTTTTTGTATGAGATTTACTATTGCGTAGCCATAGAAGCCAACTTCAGGGCGGCCAAGATTTTTTTTATTTTTTTTTATTGTCAATTGGCTCGCGGTTGACTACTATCTCACCTGATGGTAAGCGATGATGTGGTCGATGGTGGTGGACCTATTCACTCTTGACTTTAAGACCCCTAGATTGCAGCTATCGGGAAACACAGACTCTGGCAGAGAATTCCACTCCTTAGCTGTACGCATAATAAAAGTGTCCCCAAAACGTTTTGTGCGTATGGGTGGGATGTCCACCATGTACCGATGACGCATCGCCGTGCGTCTGGTTGTCCGCGGAATTAAATCATGCAATTCCATCGCACACTCCCCGAAATGTAACCGATAAAAAACCGACAAGCTGGCAACTCGGCGACGATGTTCAAGGCTCTGGAGCTTTGATTTGACCAGCAGCGCCTCATTGCCGATAAGTCTCTTGGCCCGCTTTTCGATCGACTCTAGTGCATCAAGCTGGTATTTGGCAGAACCGTCCCATAGGTGAGAACAGTAGTCCATGCACGATCGAACTTGCGCTTGATACCAGTTGAGCAGCTGTTCCGGCGTACTTTCTCACCTTCGCAAGAATCCCCAACTTTTTGGAAGCCAGCTGAGCCCTTTGCCTCAATGTAAGGCCCAAAATTGAGAGTCGAAGTCAACGTAACGCCAAGAAGCCCAAGATGGTCCGTGGCACGGTTACACCACGGAAAGTTGGAGCTGCGTGAAATTGGCTCTTTTTAGCGGAAAAAAGACACGCCTGGGTTTTAGCAGCATTAAACTTGACCAGATTGGTATCACCCCATTCTCAGACTGCCTGCAAGGACAAGTTCAAGCGCTCCACCATGGCCTCACGGAGAGACCGGATCTGTGGCCCGGTAGCCCGTGCGTTGGACAAATATCTTTAAACAACAGTGATGTTGTCTGCATACCCAAAGGTTTTAGCAGATCGTTAATGTGCAACAAGAACAATGTCCCCTAAGGGAAACCGGCATTAATATCCAATCGGTCCGACGAGCAGCCATCAAAAACCACTCGAATGGACCGATCTCTCAGGAAGTCTGCGATCCAATCACACAGACCACCGGGCAGACCGAATGAAGGAACCTTACCAAGAAGTTTGGCGAGAACTATATAGTGCTCGCCAAACTTCTGGGCCGCCCTGAAGTTGGCTTACCGGATACGCGAGGCGCGAGGCACGAAACGGTGCTGTTTTTGTATGAGATTTACTATTGCGCAGCCATTGAAGCAAACTTCTGGGCCGCCCTGAAGTTGGCTTACCGGAAGCGCAAGGCGCGAGGCACGAAACGGTGCTGTTTTTGTATGAGATTTACTATTGCGCAGCCATTGTAGCCAACTTCATGGCGGACAAGAAGTTTGGCGAGAACTATATAGTGCTCGCCAAACTTCTGGGCCGCCTTGAATTTGGATTTCGGATGCGCAAGGCACGAACGGTGCTGTTTTTGTATGAGATTTACTACTGCGCAGCCATTGTAGCCAATTTCAGGGCGGCCAAGAAGTTTGGCGGGAATTATACCCCATACCCAAAACAAATAAACCATTAACATAATAAACAATAGGTACATCACAATTCACAGCACAAAAATCGTCAAACAATACTTGGCAAGACTTATCCGTTTCTACGGCCATAACTCAAGAAGGCACAAAAGGGACTTGGTTTCTCCAAGTTTCGTACAGGTTTCTTGAGAAGCCGAGAACAATACTTAGAGTTATTGCTCGCTGCGTCCGGGGGAAGTCGGAAGCTGTGGAAAATGGCCCTACGGCGATTAAAATAAGAACGCTACAGAGTATCATGTGCAAAGCTCTACGATCTCTCGACTATACAATAGATAAAACTAATAAACAAAGTTTTTTATTTTTATTAGAATAAAAAGAATTTGGCCAAAATAAAGGACAATTAGTAGAATTAAAAGAATTTGGAGGCAATCAAATGGTCCATTAACAATTAGAAGATTTTAATAAATAAAGTAGTCGAGCGAGATCCTTTTTTTGATTTAGTTAATTAGAACTATTAGAACGCAAACTTCGGGGTTTTTTGTTTGTAAACTTCTCGACCACTTGAATTATGGAAATCTTGTAAGTTTTCTGTGCACACTCACCATGGCCAGATCATAGAGGCGATTTTACCCCATATTTCTTTTGAACCAGGTTTTTAGTCTCCTGAGACTGCTAAACGATTGCTCTACCGTGATCGGTCAAGCAAGTCAAGTGAGTAGACTTAGGACTTTGATTTCTTTGCATTTGATTCCTTTTTTACTGCCGAACTGCCGAAGGAGGGTAATCTGTTTATCAGTCTACGTATGTATGTATGTTTGTTCCTATGAGGCGTTCCCGAGACCAAACGCGTTGGCCGATTTTGGTGATTCTTACGTCAATCGATTCGTCTTAACCTTGCGAGTGTCACTGGCTATATTAAAATTTTATAATAGAAAAATGGCGGATTTTGGGCGCCATATTGTGGGGTACCAATTTTTTTGTTTTCTTCCAAACCCATCATTTTCAAAAATATATAATACTTACGAGTATATGTTTAAATGTACCTAATTCGAAAAAAAGGTTGACTAAAATTTATAAACAAAACAGTTCATTCAAAAAACCAAACTGACGGGTTTTTTTTATATTTAATCTCTAGGCGACGCCTTTGAATAGTAACTCGTACTTATTACAAATTTTCTTTAAGAAAATGCCTAATTAACCTGCATTATTCCAAAACCCAGAGTTTCATGTGCTATTAAATAGTAGTGTAAGCTAGGCACGTAATAGTCTATCTAGGTACCAACTCAAAGTAACATTTAAATACCATATAAGCCATTTCATTCATCGTGCCGTTTCAGCCCTGAAATTATCGTAACATTCATTGGCTGTATTGATATTAACTTCGCTCGTTAAATCGCTTAGTTTCGTAAATAGTCCGCACAGTAAGAGATTAACAGCGCGACCCGTTGCACGAAAACGCTAACCATTCGGAAGAATATTATATTCAAAATAAATTTAAAATATATTGGTTGAGCAAAAATAAAATTGAAAAACGTTCCATCGATTTCTTTAAGTGTGGTTTTGTGACTAGCAGTTGCTTAAGGTATGATTTTTCTTTTTATCAATGAATTTTCTTTACAACGTTTTTAATCTCGAATTGGTATTACTTTTACCCACGCATAATAGCATTCGAGATAATAAAAATAGGTTTGCTTGGAATAAAGTATTCAATCATGCTTAACTCATAAAATAAATTATGAATTACGTGATATTTTTAGTGGTAGGAAATCTACTTATTAGTTATTTACCTAACTTTGTTTTCCTTCCCTAATTCCTTTGTCCTTTTAAGGTCGGGATCTCTTAAATTGTAACTGTAATTACTATGATTTCTCGTCATTGCTCTTCATACTTACCTAATTATATTATATCTATACATACATATAAATAAAATTGGTGTGTCTGTTTGTAATATTGAAATAACCGTTTTTTACTACATGTATATGAATATATATACGGTACATACACCAAAATATTTTTTTTACATTTTTTGTCTGTATGTCTGTCTGTTTGTTCCGGCTAATCTCTGAAATGACTGGACCGATTTTGACGGGACTTTTATTGGCAGGTAGGCGATGTAAAAAGGAGTAACTTAGGCCACGTTTATTTTAGAAAATAACTTTTATTTTTGAAATTTGTTAGGCGGAACGAAGTTCGTCAGGTCAGCTAGTAATAGGTATATATTATTAAAATTCTATTATTTATTATACCTCCTACCTATCTTTTTAACTAGGTAAAAAGGCTCTCAGTCCACAACTGCGTAAATTTCAACAAATTTAGTGCTACCTATATCAGAACTCGATCATAATATTTGAATTTATTGATATTCCTTAGCAAATAATTTCAAGATCTCTCATATAAGTTATACCTGATTAGGTCACTCAAACAAAACACGAAATGAAATGAGTCACATGTTTTCACTACAAATATTCTCAACCTACGTTCAGTTGAAAAATATTTAAGTAAGTGCCTTCCATTCTATTAGGACATTTTGTAAATCAGTCCTTTTGTATGCAAGCCCCATTGTTAGGACAGTGGCGATGACCATCATATCTTATTCATTGTTTTGTGTTGCTAATTAGTTGTGACGTTAGTATATCTACTTACTAAGCGAGCACCTTAGATCACGGAATGTGTGTGGATTTATGGTGGAATATGTCCTAGAAAATTCTCATCATACAGAATTGTTACAGTAAAAAACGATTAAATGTTAATAAATCCTATCCTTTAGTTAAACAAGCAATATTTGTACATATTTGTAATCACGTTCTCGAAAACGGCTCTAACTTTTTATATTACGTCCTTCCGCAATCGAGTAAAAAGTGGCGCGCCCCGCATAAGCTTTCCTTTACAAAAAAAATATTGATGGAAACTCCTTGGTGATATTAACTTCTTGGATTTGCCCTGTATCGTAATACTCGTAGATAAAAATTGCTTTATAGCAATATTTTGTTAGAGAAAAAGTGTTATAATAAGATTCTATTTTTAAATTTCGGTAGTGTGTTAACTATGTCAATGAGTTTAGGCGGGAACGTGATGGCGTCTATGTTGCTTCGCTGTTTTATTTTCCTAAAATTGTGTTAAATTGAATATTAGTGTAAAAATGGTGGTTTTTTATTCTAATAATATTAGTAAATGTGCACGAGTGTGGGCAAGTAAAACACAGCGGTAGAACATGAGTTTGTACTTACATGTTGTCGACAAAACTCCGTAGAAACTTTCAATAAAGTTACCGCCATTTTATTGGAACCTAACCAATGATATATTACTATTAAACAGATACGTTACACACTCACAAAACAACAGGAAAAAGTGTTCAGCACAGCAGCGGCAGCACACATACACACTTTTCATTCATCTGACATTTCACTACAAGTCGAAAGGGATGGCTTGATAAAACCAACAAGAAAAAAAGAGACGGCTAGTGTTTTTCACTTGCGTGTGAATGTAAACAAACATTATTCTGACCATAAATGTTTTTTCTTTTTCTAACCTCCAAATATCAGAATATTAGGAAAAATTAAATAAATTAGTAAATTGAGGTGTATTGCGTACTTACATGTGGTATGAGATCTCTTCTGTTTTATTTACTTTGGTATCATAACATGAAGGCATTGTTCTAATTTTGTTTTTGTCTCAACAAAGCGTATCGCTCTTCGCCATGCGTGGCATAGACTAAAGATTATACGTCCCAATTGGGATGTATTCGAGTCTTCACAATGCACGCGCTCATAACATATCTGTTTAATAGAATATCATTGGGTCTAACTAAGACATTGGACTAAAATCTGAAGAAACTAGAACTTCTATTCTAACGTGACACTAGCTAAATGCACAAACCGTGCGAAGCCAAATTATAAAAAAAGTATTTCAATATAAACTCGTTTTGAAGTTTATAATTCGAATAATACGATATGAGAGTAGAGAATAGTAAATTAATATAAATCAACATTGTGTCATAACATTATCATTTATATTAAACTTACATAAATATTATTATCATTCATCTTTACTTTATGGAAAATCCTAATCTATATCATCACGATTTTCATTCTGGTTTCCTTGAATCTATATCTTGTTTTTGTGTCAGTTTTATTAGCAGTAGACACAGCTGTAGCTATATTGGTTAAACTAATATTTAAGTATACTGTGGATAATCTGCCTACGAGGTTTAAATTAAGGCGAGCACTTCTCAGGGATGGTCAACTTTACGTATGTCGGTGCTAACGATCATTTAATTAATAAAAAAACTTTTTACAAAAAAAGCTACCGACTTCCAAATAAAAAAACTACAAAGTGAAAAATAATGTTTCTGTTTGGAAGTCGGTGTCTTTCGTAGGTACCATTTTTTGCGTTATGGACACTGACTTCCAAAAAGAAAATTTTTATTTTCACTTTGTAGTTTTTTTTATTTAGAAGTCGGTAGTATTTTGTTGTAATAAAGTTTTTTTTTTCACTTTTTTGTTGTACCTACCTAATAGGCAAGTTGTTTAGTAAGATACTTTTATCGCCCGAATAGATTAACCGAATATCATGAAACTTGAACATAACCGGTGGAATGAGTGTACCAAGGTGAACTGTAAGTACACATCGGCATACCCGTTTAGAGCGTACTGGCGTGATGTTATGTTATGAAATGCTATAAACAATAAACAGACATGCGGTTACAGCAATCCCGAGAGATTTGTCATTATTTATTGCAGACTTCTGTTGTACCTATATCTTCCACAATTGACGGAGATATCGGTGAACATAAACGAAAAAGAAAACAAACATAAAGTCGAAGATAGAACCTCCTCCTTTTTGGAAAGTCGGTTTGTAAAACCAATCTTATTTTAATTTTAATAAATTCGCCATTTATCTCGACATCAAAATACTTATTTCACTGGCAGACATTGCACAGCCGAAAGGTCTTTAAAAAAATTGCACAGAATTCCATGTAATCAAGGGTTTTTGAAAATTCGTTCTATAAAATGGGTAGACTAGCGTACTGTAGCTGTCTGTGTTTGACTGCGTATGTTATCTGTGACTAGGGGAATGGAAGTTCGTAGAAATTTTTTCATGGCATAGAGTTGTCGCATTGTCGCGTCGCGGCTGTCATATCTCAGATCGCCTTTATTCTAACGCAATCGACTAAAGCAAAACGATCGACGCCGCCCGCTACCTCTCATGGCGTGGACCACAAAGATCATCAGAGTTTGTCAAGTTTACTGAGTAAACAATCATTGTATACATTATTTTTTGTTGTTCATGTGATCGCAACCTATTTAGATAGCATAATATGTAGGTGAGCAGGTATTTGTTTTGCTCTGTTTGTTATTAAGTTTAATGAACCGTTTTAATGAACCGCGATTGGGCGCTCCTTGTGGTGCTCCACATCGTTGTCAATGCGGTGAAGCAGTCGACTGCCTCGGACACCATGGTCTTTCATGCAGTAAGAGTTGTGCAGGTCGGATTGCGCGGCATGCTAGCATTAATGATCTCATCCGTCGTGCTTTTGCCACCGCCGGTGTGCCAGCTGTCTTAGAACCCAATGGCCTGGCACGCGTTGATGGGAAGAGACCTGATGGTATGACCATAATGCCATGGAAGTTGGGTAGGTCTTTGGTGTGGGATGCAACTTGCGTCGACACCCTTGCACCATCCCATCTTCCTAGTACGGTGGGCTGCGCTGGGGCGGCTGCTGCAGGTGCTGAAAACCTCAAACGGCGCAAGTACAACAACTTAATTGGTAATTATGACTGTGTTTGAGCCGTTTGGGGTTGAAACATTAGGGCCATGGGGTCCGAGTGCACACCTATTATTTCGGGATATCGCCAAACGGTTGGTCGACTCTTCACGAGACTAGAGGGCTGGCCTTTTTTTTGCCCAAAGAATCAGTATTGCCATCCAACGTGGCAATGCTGCCAGCCTTCTGGGCACGTTTCCTGTTGACAGCAATGGGGATGAATTTTTTTACGCCCCGTAATTTTAAATATTTTACTCTTATTTTAGTCCTAACTCTAGTTTACAAATAATGTTCATATGTAAATAAAAGCTTTCTATTGTTATGAACCGTTACAAAAAGTTTTCTAAATGTTAGCCATTATATTATTTGAATAATAAACTAGAGTTTTTGCAGCAGCATCGACCACACGATTTTCAAAAATCGGGCGATTTTATTATTGGGATAAATATTACAATCCAGTTCACTGTACTGTAGGTGTACTGGAGCGCCAAATTTCGTTTAGATCCGTTCAGCCGTTGAAGATTAAATTATCTAGCAATAGTATAGTCAGGGGCGTAGCTACCGCCGTATCTGCCGTATCAATTATACGAGGCCCCGGGCCACGGGGGCCCCCAACGTGCGTAAGCAAAAATTAATAAAAATCTTTTGTGAGAAATCTTTACCCTTCTTAAGGCCCCCCAAACAATTTTTATAAGGGGCCCCGCCAAGGCACGCTACGCCACTGAGTATAGTCCAGTGGTAACGGCCCTAACTTACGGTCGTGGGCACAGACGTCCCTCCATCCGTATGAAAACCAAGCGTGCCACTGTTTCGCAAACAATTTGAAAACAAATTTAATTACCAATGAAAGAAAACATTTCCAATGCTTCGGCCAACTTTTTCTATACATTCTTTACAGCTTAATATGGCTTAAAAAGGCAATTTTCTAGATTTCGGTGGATTTCCAGGGACGATAATGCTAAAGGAAAAGCTCAGATTACGATCATTGATCGTAACTTTACTCCATTTTTTGGCACGCAAAGTACTTACAATCGCGTCATCTAGTTAGATTTATATCTGTTGTCGTGGGTCTGAATCTAAGCAGGCGCTTTATTCATCCAAATTCAAAAACATAATAATAATATAAAAACATACAGATTTAGGTATAATTTTAATTTTGATATTCCGATTTTTATTTTGTTCTGTTTATTAATAAGTTTAATAAATCACAACAAAAAATCCCATAGTTACATAAATAATTATCATACATTATTTTTGTTAATAATGCGTGTTATCCTCGCTCTGGAAAAATAAATGTTCTAGTGTAAATGCCACTTGAAATATACAATAAATATTTAATTTAGTGGTCATTATGATCTGTGAATGAAAAGGGCAAAGGACTGGTCTGCATCGGTATAAAATAATAAGAAAAGTGAATATAAATGTGACCTTTGTGACCAGTTTTTGTTCTGCTTAGTTCATGGTCCTAAGTTCGATAAACTTACATTGTGGACATTCCACCCACACGCACAAAGTATTTTGCGAATACTTTAATTGTGCGTACAGGTAAAGCCCGTGCTGCACGGTTTAAAACGGCGGTTTAAACAGAGGTTTTAAACCGTGTAGACAGTGCTTTCAAACCAAAGTTAGTATGACCTTTAAATGCCCTTGATTGAAAGGCGTGCGTTGTTACGTTTGGAGTTGGTTTTAAACCGTGTAACCGGCATCACACCACCCGCTTCAAACCAAGGTGACCTTGGTTTTTAACTAGGTTTTAAACGTGTAGCACGGGCTTAAGGAGTGGAATTCCCTGCCGGAGTCTTTGTTTCCTGATAGCTACAACCTAGGGGTCTTCAAGTCAAGAGTGAATAGGTTACTTCTGGGCAAGCATGCTTCACCATCGACCACATCATCGCTTAACATCAGGCGAGATAGTGGTCAAACGCGAGCCTATCACAGATAAAAAAACCAGCCAAGTGCGTGTCGGACTTCGCACATTTAAGGTTTCGCATCCATGAAAAAATCTGATTTTTCAATATATTGGTATTTGTTAGTAAAATATACGTAATAATAAACATTATCACAAAATTTCAAGTTCATAGGTCAATGGGAAGTTAAAAAAAATCTTCGGATCAAAATTTTTTTCTGGAAATCACTTTTCGTATTACAACCAACTTAATTTTGCGGTTTGGTATGGAACCCTAAATGTGTGACGTCCGACACGAGTTTTTCAGATTAAATAAAAGTTTTACAAATATTCAATAAACAACTTTCATTCAGGATTCGGCGGTGAAGTAGTAAGTGATCAAAAGCAACAGGCTCAGATGTAAAGACGCCTAGTTATTCTTAGTTTGCAATATTCATGGTGAATGCTAGACAAATCATTCTTTGTTTTTTTTTTTTTTTCTATCGGTAAATTCGTGAGTCGTAACAATGAGCCTGAGCTCGGGTTTCTCAACACGTGAAAAGAACGATAAAACCTACACGTGATTAGTTCACCTTTTACAACCGAAGCAATTAGCACGAGTTTTGTTTCATTGCTTCCGATAGTCATTTTTAAAGTCTTTGTTTTCCTTATTTTCGTGTTGAAGACTTGCTCACTCTTTTCTGACCAGTATTTTGCTACTGGACTGAAGTCTCGAGCCCCACCACCAACCACCAAGTAGAGATTTCCATCATTGCCTTAATTTAAAATCTGGAAGGTACCGGTGGTTGCACATGATGGTTGTTGGTTGCTACCGACGGTGTATATCGGATCATCATCATTAGCCTCTTAATGTTCCCACTGCTGGGACACTGGCCTCCTCTCTATAAGAGAGGGAATGAGCCATTCCACTACGCGGGCACAGTTCGGATTGGTGGATGACTGCAGTATTATATTATCTATGGTGGATGTCACATGTTTTCGAATTTTTACCCGACTGCGGGAGGGTAATGTTTTTCGAGCGTATGTATGTATCTATATATTTCCATTTTCCTTTACGGCACTAAAGCGCATGTAGGCCCTTAAGGGCCTTCCACCGCTTTCGTGCCGTAAAACGGTTACTTTCTAAGGTAACTATGTTCATTTGAAAATCGTTTTACACAAACAATACACAAGCACACTGCTCTGCCCCATATCACAGACATTAACCACTACCTGGGCTTAATGAGGGGTAATTATTTGGCTAGGTACCTAACACATCCGTACTGCCGGCTACATTACCTAAATAATAACCCCCCATTTTCAGACGTAACGGTTACCTAGGTATAAGATACTAGTACCAGTAGTCTGAATATCGTTTTCTAAACTATACGGAGTGCCGTAAAACGATAACTTTCTAAAGCATACTCCTTAGTAACGGTTAGGTTAAAAGTTTTGAAAAAAATATATATTTACTATTGATTCATGTACATTATTTTTTAAACATGTATGCCTTAAGAGTAGTGGTGGCCCAGTGATAACGGCCGCGACTTACAAGTTGTAGGTCGTGGGTTCGAATCCAGGCAGGCGATTTACTTTGTGTAAATTATTTCATCACCACTGCTCCCAAAACGGTGAAAGAAAACGGCATGTCTTAGAACCAAAAATTCCAAGACATGTGACATCCACCAACCCGCACTGGGCCCGCCTGGTGGATTACGGCCCTTTCCCTCTCACAGAAAGAAAGAAAAATTATTTATTTGTGACCCGCACAGGAGACACGAGAAATATGCATGAAATTAAACAACAATAACAAAAAACAAAAACCCCGTGCTAGACCAAAAAGGCTCCTATCCCAGCATGTACAGCGATATCCAAAAAAAGAAATAACGCTGCGCTGATATTCAGATAGGGCTCACTGTTGATGCCTCGGATACACTTACGGAAACGGAAAATACTTAAATAATAAAATAGAATATATAAATAACAAACAAATTAGAATATACACAGAAGTTGGGTCACAGGGAGGAGGCCTGCACGCACAACGGACTAAATGGGAGTCTAAGTGCCGAAAACGGGTCCATCTACCCTATCCTTGGATGATTTGGACAGAGAAAACAGCGCTCTGCAAAAATTTTGGAGTTTTCGGTTAGTGCTTCTTGATTGTCGATATCGAAAGAAGGAAAATGTATGTGATACTCTTTTTACATATGATGTTTTCCTCCAATTGTTATTGTTACAGATGCTTACTTATGTTAGTGCGCGTCAAACAAAAATTTCGTATTCAAGAGATGTATGCTTGCGGGGATCCCAAATACAAAGGAATACCTATGTATCGACCGTTTTTTTTGCAGTTACGACCTTCTTACTTTTTTCTAATAATTGCTATCTATGAATACATGAATTTTAATATCAGTAAAAAATTTAGGAGATAAATCATTATCTGTAATAATTCAATTCATATCTCTTTCCTGTATTTTCTTTCCATTTTCCATTGACGTTGGCGGTATGTTGGATAATAGAAACTTCATAGCGTGTACTTTAATATTATTTAGTACACTACTACATTCAATCGCCTTTTCTATATTTAGTACGAGTAGATCATTATTACAAATATGTGAACTCATGACGAGTCAGTCAAAAACAAAACCAACTTTTTATAAGTTTTCAAAGTTTATGTTTGTATCAAAAGTCAATGTTTTATTTTCGGGTTTTCCTAAAATCGCCATGGAACTGGCTAGTGGCCTTCAATTCATTTATTTTGTAATAATTGAAGTTATAAATACAGTAGATCAATATACCTAGTGGATAGTGAGTCCATGCCTAATGGTTGATTGTGTTAATTGGCTATGGAAACAATCGAATAGTTGATGGTTTAATACTTCGAAATAATGTTTTGGTGCGAAATTCAATTATTATGAAAGAGAATTAGTTACTATGCTATGCTTAGAGGGTTGGGTGGTATTTTAATTTCTTGCAATTAAAATACGTAATTGAAAAACAAATACGTATTTGGTATTTGTAATTCAATTACTTACTTCTTAAAAATGTAATTTGTAATTGGTATTTCAAATACCTGACGATATTTGAACATAAATAAATTTAGCGATCGTATTAATGGATGCGTGCAGAATACAACGCTCGATAGCTTACGTAAGCAAAATGGCGACCCCGAACGTCAAATTGTCTTTAATAGTAGTACGAGTATCTTGACAATTGACATTTTCATTTGAAACGGTTATTTTATAGGTACGCATTATTTTGCCCAGCACTGGCTACCTGTAGTGTTATCTGTTAAGTTCTAGAAGAAACATAACCTATCATCACGGCTGTATTGCGCAAAGGGATAGGCTGTGTTTAGGTGCACCTATCTAAAGAACAGACAGATTTTGCAAGTTATTTTTAAGTTCCATATACTTTATAGGGGTATTGCACTAGCCGGGCACAACTTTAAAGAAAGAAAGAATACTAGTTGATTTGGCACACACAGATACACACAATGTAGGTACAAATAAAAGGGAAGTTAATTTAAAAACGCGTTATCGCTACTATAATATTGCATGCAAGCACAGGGAACCACAGAGAAACTTGTAACTTGGTCCGGTTTGACTTTCCAAGCCATAAATTGTCATTTCCTCTCTAGAACGAGTCTTCCGCCTTGAACGACTCTAAATGAGTATGTTTTATTTGAACTTCGAATGTTCGATGCGATTCCAATCACTCTTTTTTAACCGACTTACCAAAAAGGAGGAGGATCTATGTTCGACGTCAGGGTTGTTTTTTTTTTTTTTTTGTTCACCGATATCTCCGTCAAATGTGGATCGATTTTGAAAGTTCTTTTTTTGTTTGAAAGTGTATGTTTCGAATTTGGTTCCATTTTAATGTGGTGAAGATCTGATGTAGAACTTCGGAGATATACAATATAACTCTTCAATAAATAACGGCAAATCTCTTGGGATTGCTGCAATCTCAAGTCTGTTTATACCATTTCATAACATAACATCACGCCAGTACGCTCTAAAGGGGTACGCAGATGTGTACAGTTCACCTTGGTACACCCTCATTGTGTACAATTCACCTTGGTAAACCCTCATTTCACTATTCTGTGCAGTGAACGCTTGATCTAGGTAGGTAGAAAGGTAAGTAAGCTAGGTAGGTCTAGGTACGTACGGTAGGTAGCTAAGTATAGTAAGGCATAGCTCAGCAATAAGATTAATAAAACTGAAGTCTGTCATCAGTTCTGACCGTTCAAAATTAAAGCTTAGCTAAAAAAAAGTAATATATAGACTATAGCTATATATAAACTATAAGTAACTATAATTAAATTACTTTATTTATGTGTTTTCTCCTTGTATGAAGAGAATGTCCAACACTTCCGTAGCAGGTCTTTGTCCAACTGGCGATAGCGACGACTGAGTCGGCTTTTCTCCATTGTTATTCTGTGATTGTATGCCGCCAGACTATTAAATCAGTGCTGACGCTATGACTGTTAATGCGGGAACATCCCACGAGCCAAGAAACCCGGTTACTTGTTCCAAACAACACACGGCGTCATTGTGAAACTTTCTGATTCGATCTTCCTCTTAGCAGTCGAAGATGAAAGAAAGGGTCTTATATATCAATATAGAGATTCATTCTCTTGTAAAATTAAAATATCCTAATGGTCTTTGCTAATAGATGGTCTTTGCGAGGTCGGTCCGTGGATGGGTGATCATTTTCAACATACCGATTTTCCTCCGTGCCTCGGAAAGCACGTTAAGCCGTTGGTCCCGGCTGTCATTTAAAGATCTTTGACAGTCGTTACGAGTAGTCAGAAGCTTGAAATCTGACACGTCTTGCCAAGGGGTACCGTGCTACCCAGTTACTGGGTTGTGGAGGTCAGATAGGCAGTCGCTCCACGTAAAACACTAGTACTCAGCTGAATCCGGTATGACAATATAGTTGGGAAAAGGCTAGGCAGATTGATTGGTCTTTGCTAATACTCTGCGCTTCTTTGAACTTTATTGTACGCCTTGTCGGCAGTCGTTAAATTAGGTTTTAAGAAGCGTCGGAAGCGCCACTGCCAAGCGTGAGATCCTCGGTAAGCACGATCCTCGGATCTGGTAAAGTATCACTGGTTTTTAAAAAGCAAATCATCCCGTGTTCTTCGACAGTCCAATAAAAGTTCATTTTGTTCTCCGTTCTTCTTGACGATTAAGTAAGCCTCGTAATCTCATCTTCAACAAAAAAGAATTGAATCTTACAAGAATTACAGAATAGATAATAATCACACTACAATAACAATGGTAATGACCGTTACTTACTTAATTTTATTGTGTTTCTGTATCCATATGTAGATATAGTCACTACTAGAATTAGTCAAGAAACTATAGTCACTAATAGAATTAGTTCACTTACAAATTTTATTCTCATAGTATACCTACCTACACATGAATAATTATTATTTTTTAGTCATTGTTGTCCCACTGCTGAGATCTACCCCTATAACCAAAGGTCACCCCTATAACCTTCCAGGTATTGTTTATCTGGGCCGACTCCAACCAGCCCTTGCAGTAGACGTCAAGGTCGTCTCACCACCTCTTTCTGGGTCGGCCTCGGCGGCGCTGTTCATCCTCAGGCAATTTATGTACACTTTTGCCTAGTGGTCGTTGTGCTGACGTGATCCACGCAATCCCATTTTAGCCTGGCAACCTTGCTTCCCACGACGATGATACCCGTTTTTGGGCGAAGCGTGGCATTCCTTACTGACATATACGCCGAGGAAGAACTTTTGCGATTCGGTGAGCAAGCAGGTCTGAGCACTGTAGGTTAGGATGGGCAGTATAAACAATTTGATGAGTTTTCGCTCCAGGAAGACCAGCAGATCTCCCTTCAATTGCATTTTATGGACCAGTAGCTTTTGCAGGCGTTTTCGATGCGGCGGTCGATCTCTTTCTCCTCCTTGTTTTTGACAAAAACTAACTGGTCCATTAAATGAACTCATCGACATAATGTATTTATTAAAAAACAATAAAATTACGACGAAAAATTAAATTAGTGACATTCCCATTGTAGATAGATTTGTTAAAACAAAATGTAATTAATTATTAAGTTTCTCAATCAACTAAAAGTAGCAGATAATTAGGTAGTACCTATTGAGCACCGGAAAACTTATAAAACTTTTTCATTATCTCATCATGAGTTCATCCAATGATACTGATCTAAAAGCACTTATCAGCATTCTTATTTACGTGCTTGTAAAACAATAATCACTGACTGAAAAACATGAGCAATTAATCTCAAGTATACCTACACATTGCTATTGTTGCTAATCCCTGGCTCAAAACCACTAATTACAAATCCCAGAGGGGTAAAACTATAATTTGGCCATGTAGATCGCATCTCTGCTTACGCCTTTCGGGGAATTCAGGCGTGACGACATCCTAACATGACTTACGTACCTATCCGTATTCAAATTACAATGCTAACGACTACACACAAGTAATCATTTCGAAGCGTGATTATTTAAAACGTCGATCTTCTACAACCGCGGAGTCAGTCAGCATTTCCCGGTTGACGCGCATGCTCGTCACATCGACATGTCAATTTTTCCCGCCCTTTGGAACGCGCCAAAGTTATATTGTCTATGGGCATTTCGAATTTTTAATCGAACTCTTTAGTAACTTGACAAATCAATTATTTAAAAAATATTTAAGTGAAAGTGATTTATTGTGCGTTGTGATTTTAGTGAATTATGCAAATAATAGTGAGATTTTAGTGCATTTATTTTCATTGGTATTATTACCGGTACGAAATGAAAGAAAAGGTGATTGTAGATTTTTATTCAATTTCTATTTAAGTAGTTTAGAATAATGTTACCGACAACTTATTCATAAATTATTTAACGTATTAGGTACAGCGCCTAGAGCGATAATTTATCATTAATGACCCAATTACAATGAGATAAACCAACAACTAAACTCAACTTCGAATTAAAAGGAAATTAATTGGATTCCTAAACTTCAAATTATTATTACTTTCTTTATTTAAATAATAGCCATGTCGTTTCTATTTACTATGCAAAATTTTGATACTTAGAATAAGACTTCAGCTGTGCTTCAACTTTCTCTAGCTTTCTGCCCTTTTTGTTTCTATCCAAATAGTTTGACTTGTTGACCATCGATTAATTGCTTGAGTAGAAAGGGACAGAGGAATTGTCAGGTAACAGGGTGGGCAAAAAATCTCGGATCAAACGAAAAAAGACGATAGTTGATATTTGGAGTAATAAAAAAATTGAAATAAAGACAAGAAATTTTTGGTACCTACTTTACGACCTACTGCAAATAACCCAACTATCGCCCTGTTTAATTTGATCCACGATTTTCGGCCCACACTGTTTTATGAAACATTTTCTTCATTAGGTACCTACAATGTTTATAATATTGTATGAATATTTAACAACATTGTTGTTTTGTGTTCGATAATAAATTTGATCGACCAATACTGTAGTAGGTAATATTGTTATGGTAAGTATCGTAGGTACCTCAACAATACGTACCTACTTATATTTTACGATAACTTTTCCGGAAATTGGTTGAAATGTGTATTACAAAATTAAATTATTATAAAATGTTTTTATGTCCAGCGTCTACACAGTGGACTTTCAATCACTAGGAGTCTGGGAGGCTATATACAGGGTGGGCTAAAAATCGTGGATCAAACGAAACAGGGCGATAGTTGGGGTGAAATGCGGTATAAAAAAATATTGTCATTTATGACCTACCTACTTCAAATAAACTCAAATATCGCCCTGTTTCGTATAAACAAGTATCATTTCGATGTCAGCAATGGCGATAGTCGAAGTCGAAATGACATAAGGGATTGACCACGTGACATTTCGATATAACGTTTGACATTCCCATACATTTCTGTCATTTTTCCAATAGCTATCGCCTCGCTATTGATGATAGAATGTCACTTATCTAGGACCCCGGAGGTGCCGAGTTGCACTCCTAATTTTTCAAAGCAACTTTGTAAAAACATAACCCTGTCTTTGCTGTTGCGCATTCGGGTAGAAATGGATCCGGGCATGTATGGTAGGAGGCGCTACGTAATAGGTTACTAAAAAAACCGGCCAAGTGTACATCGGACTTCGCACATTTACGATTCCGTACCAAAGAAAAAATCAGATTTATCAATATAATATTGGTATTTGTTAGTAAAGTATACGTCATAATAAATATCATCACCAAATTTCAAGTTAATATGTCAATGGGAAGTAAAAAAATTCTTCGGAACAAAATTGTGTGACAGACGACGGATAGACAGACGTGAGTGACAGCAAGAGGTCTCCGTTTGGACCTTTCAGGTACGGATCCCTAAAAACCATTGAATCATTGAACTGTAGTGGGTTCAATAGCCCGTATGTTTTTTGATCAGTAAAGTTTGTCTCCAAAGAAAAAGTTGGTAGAAGTTCTACAAATTGATAAGGTAAGCCGGTAAAACCTTAAATGACGAATTGTACTTACTTACATTAGGTAGGTACCTATATAAGTAAATACCGTTACTTATTTACTTCTTAGTTTTTTTAAGCTTGGTAATAGTACCATCAAGTCTACAGATGATAGTGGTGGGCAGGTACCTACGGAGGAATTTAAATATCTTAGATAGGACAAAACTTTTTAACAAAAATATTTAACCGACTTTCATAATAAAAACTACAAAGCGAAAAATCACTTTCTTTTGCGGAAGTCAGTGTCTTTGGTAGGTATCTATTTTTTCTCGTTTTTGACACCGACATCCGAAAAGAAAGTTATTTTTGCTTTGTAGGTAGTATTTATTTTGGCAGTCGGTAATTTTTGTTGTTGAAAAGTTTTTTATTTTTCTCTCTTTAGTTTTGGTAGGTACCCTATATTACCATCAAAATCATTTATAGTTTCCAGTGGCCATCTGTGGTCTTCTTCATCAGTTCCACTTCAACAAATGATACTTTCTGAATGCAAATGCTTACCATGTTATTGAAAATAAAAAAATCGCTATGTATATGCCTATCAAATTTGAGGAGTCTCCTAGATTTTTCCAGGATCCCATCGTCAGATCCTGACGTGATGTCCATCTGGGAAATATACCCTTTCAAACAAAAGAGGAATTTTCCAATTCGGTCCAGGCGTCTTTGAGTAATCGAGGAACAAAGATAAAAAAATAACAGATTCCAAGGAATTGAGAACCTCCTCCTTTTTTCGAAGTCGGTTAAAAATCAAAGGTTAAAATCCACAATTTTAGCAAAGTTGCCACCCATAACGTGTTTCTTACCGAATGATTACTATTTATTCAAGGATTAACTAATATTTGTTCGTCTGAGACACTTCACAACTACCAGACTGATTCTTAGATAAAGAGGTAAAAACATAATAATATGTTTGACAAATAACATTGTTATAATTTACTCAAACGAATAAAGAACTGTGTTAATAGTAAAGAAAAAGTATCTACTTATTATGAAGGTTGTTTGAAGATTTAGTTAATTGTAAAGAGTGATAACTCAGGAAAGTTTCTAACAATGTCAAGGCACGGTATAAATATTATAATTGTTGTTGTGCTAAGACCTTGAAGCTTGCTTCTGGTACAAGATTTTCTAATGATATTCCGTAGTAATCCCTCTAATCCTAACAGACCGTAACGCCACTGGGCCTTAGTACCGACCTACCCGAGCTTAAAGTGCTCCCCAAAGCAAATAAAATATTTCCTAAAAAACCAACAGAACACATTTGTAGTATTTTTGGAATTTTTGTTTGTCTGTTTAGTTGTGCATGCATCACGTAAAATGTACGAAGCCAATGCTGTTATTTATAATGTAGACTTCATGATCATCATCATATCATACGAAAGACGTCCACTGCTGGACATAGGAACTGAAGATAACTTAAATATAAAAAAATTGTGCGTAAGTTGAAGTATTACTTATTTTTTGTTTCATCGCAATCGGTTAACAATAGTTAGATTTATTTAAAGTGTTCAAGAAGTAAAATATAACAATACAGACAGTTGAACTCCATATTCGATAGATAGCGTTGTGCATTTGACGTCATTTTCTGCATGGCGGAGTTAAGATTCTCCGCGGAAGGGCGACACTAGAAAATAATTGGGTACAGGTAGGTAGGGTAGGAGTAGGCAGATGCCCGGAGCGAAGCCGCGGGCACAGCTAGTATTTATCTAAAATATTCAACAAAAAAAAATGCACTAGATTTTCTAGATCTGCCTAGCCTTATCCAAAATCAAAATCACACTTGGCCGCCTCACAAAATCTTCAGCTTGCATTTTACAAGCTTTATGCAAATTTGTTTGTTAATTTTTAATAATTATATTGGAATTAAGAAATCGAGATAACTCGTTTTTATCATATTTTGGAACAACCAACTTTATGAATCATACAAGTCCAAATTCTATTGCATCAATTTTAGGATCTGGTTAACCGACTTCCAAAAAAGGAGGAGGTTCTATGTTCGACATAATGTAAGTTTTTTTTTATGTATGTTCACCGATATCTCCATCAATTGTGGACCGATTTTGAAAATTATTTTTTTGTTTGAAAGAGTATGTTCGAAATTGGTCCGATTTTAATTTTGTGCAGATCTGATGAAGAACTTTGAAGATATACAATAGAACTCTTCAATAAATAACGGCAAATCTCTCGGGATTGCTGCAATCGCATGTCTGGTTATTGTTTATATCATTTCATAACATAAGATCACGCCAGTACGCTCTTAAGGGGTACGCAGATCTCACATTTCACCGGTTATGTTCATGTTTCATGATATTCGAGTAATATATTCTGGCGTTATAGGTACCTTACTAAACAACTTTCCAATTAAGTAAGTACAACAAAAAAGTGGAAGTGAAAGTTTTGGAAGTCAGTGTCCATAACGCAAAAAATTGGTACCTATGAAAGAGACCGACTTCCAAAAATAAAGTTATTTTGCATTTTGTAGTTTTTTTATTTGGAAATCGGTAGTATTTTTATGTAAAAAAAAAATTTATTAGTACAAATGGTCACTCAAAAATCAACTTAAAATACTTAATACGATATTTGAGTTGGTGACGATAAATTGAATTTTTATTATGAATTCAAGTATTAAACAAAGTCAACAAAAAACCTACATGAAATTAAAACGTGTATATATAATTTGCTAGTTTTCCTTTCCCATACTATAGAGGACTGAGGAAAAACTATCTATGTAAATAAATAATTACTTGTATGCAATTAATAACACGCATAAGGCACTTGTCCCACCGCCGGCGAGGAAGCGATTAACTTTCGACTTTTATCTCGCTGAAGAAACGGACAAAAGATATGGATCTCGTGTCAATAAAAAAGTCACATATGTATTTATAGTTGATCGCTGGCTGTTCTCTTTGCCGGCGAGAACTTTCTCACCACAAGTTTGTCGCAGTGACAAGAGCTATCAAAGATAATACTCGCTCAGCGATACTTGCTTTTCGATGCCCGCTTGGCGGTCAGAACTGACGCCGAGGGACCAAACAGCGGTCAGCGCAGGACTGGCCGCCCAGAGCGAGTGGTGCGAGCAATCGCACAGAACACTCGCTTTATAAATTGAGCGACAAAACTATCGGCACTACACAAATCGCTTCTCGCTGCCCGCCAACTCGTATCTAGTTTGTAGTTCCACTCGCTTCTCGCTGATCGTCGGCGGTGGGACAAGTGCCTTAGGCTGTACATAATTATGTTCTTTATTTACCCTCGAAACTAACATTTCCGTGATTCCGTGATGGTTACAAGGCAATAATGGTATCTATTTGCCTGTTACGGACTAATCCATTAATTTTGTTATTATTTCTTCCGCTTTCCCGAGGGATGTTGGGTTTATTATAGGTAAGTATATGAGTTTCCTGTATGGATGTATACCCTACCCATGGCTCTAGTAATACGGAACATGTACGGACCCTAAGTTTAGATTCAGAGTTTGTTTTTTTTATTTTTTTTAAATAGGCTCGCGCTTGACTACTAGCTTACCTGATAGTAAGCAATGATGTGGTTTACGGTGAAGCACGCTTGCCCATAAGTAACCTATTCACTCTTGACTTGAAGATGCCTAGATTGTAGCTATCGGGAAACTCAGAATCCGGCAGGGAATTGCACTCCTTAGCTGTACGCATTATAAAAGTGTTCCCGAAACGTTCGGAGGCGCATCGCCGTACGTAAGTCCGATGCGGGGTAGGTGGAATTAGATCATGCAACTCTATCGCACACTCCCCGAAATGCAACTGATAAAATTGACAAGCTGGCGACAGGGCATGAAGTTTCGTACATTTTGTATTTCGAAATTATCTTACGAGCCAAATACACCGTGAAATTTAAATGGTTGTTTTCCCGCAGCGAAATGGTTTTGTCTATGTAATACAATCGTTTCGTAGTTATATAAAATATTAGAAACAAAAACTGGCATATTTAACATTGTGAAAAACTAAACTCGAAAGCGATCACGAACCAATAGTATACCTCCCGATATCTACGGCCGAACGACAGCAGGCCGTTGACCCGGGTGCTAGGTCACCGTCGAAAGGATTAGGTTCGAAGGCGGCTCCGTTTGATCATGTTACGCGCGGGCTAGATTATGCCGTATAATTACATGCGAGAGCTTATTTTACTTTAAACATTTAATAAATCGGTCTTTGCTTTGTCGGCTTGTGGCTCGCTCGTTTGTTTTGCGTGCAAACTTTTATGCCGTATCACCACGTGCGAGAGTTTATTTTGGTTTGATATTATTTTGTGCATCGGTTTTCTTTGTAGGTGGTGACACGAGTAGTACCTAGTACCTACAAGTTACGTCCAGAGTTACTATTGTTACTCACTTTTTCGAGTTGGTGAATATTTTTTTAATTATTTTAAAACAGAAACATCGTTATTTATTTACTTTAACTCTATACTTCGAAAGTACTCCTTAAGGCAAGTCATTCTGCCGCGGGAAAACAACCAATTAAATTTCAGGGTGTATAATGGGAAATCAGACTAATAATTAAACTAAACTCAAAATGCAAAATTAGTAGTCTTGAGAATTGCCTAAGTGCAATTTATATTCAATATATTTATATATATTTTAAATAATATATTATTTATTTATATTTTATATAATATATTTTCTTTTTCCCAAGACTTCTACTACAAATACTCCACTGCTGGGGACACCGACGATACCATCCAGCTTTCCGAGCTCGGAGTGGCAAGAGACGTTCGGTCAGCGTTGATTCGAATTAAAGATAGTTACAGATCGACGGCGCCTCATAAAATTGAGGCGCTGTCGAAGAGCAGAGAGCCACCCAGCTCGTTAGTGACAATAGGAGATGCGCAAGTCTACTATCTTGGTTTAAACATGTACGATGGGGCTTCGAAGAGCAATTCGAGCGCCTTTTCCCCCGCATTGGTAGGCCAGTGGATGCTTTGCATAGACTGCTGCCCAATATCGGAGGCAGAAATAGACTGTCAGATGACCGACGCGGCAGGACTAAATCAACAGCCTGCAGCGGCAAATGGTTAATTGAATAGCACGTGGCTGGTTGAAAATAGCGGAGCGCGTCTCCTACAGGCACCTTCACGTACTGATCGGGCACGGTTGCTTCGGTGATTACCTGAATAGGATTGGCTGAGCGGCCACGGTAAATTGCCATCATTGTAGAGGCAACTTAGATTTGTTTTGTTTTATTGTAATGTTAGCACACATGGTCACAAGGTGGCCCAACGCAACGGTCTAATTGGCTTTAGATTCGTATTCAGATTCATTTCCAGACTATCCTCTCTTGGTTTCAATATTAAATTTCATACTTGTATAAAACATAACATAATATTTAAGTTAAATCCAGTTTCGAAATGACGATTAGGGGTTTCAATTTCGAAATTAATAAACATGCATATATATGCATGTTTATTAATTTCCGAAATTTCAAAACTATGAAATACTGGCAACTCGGCGACGATGTTCAGGGCTCTTGAGCTTTGACTTGACCAGTGCCTCATTGCCGATGATCGCTGAGATCAGTCCCAGAGATGCAGGGAGCCCCATCGTGGGCTTTATCCTTCGATCAATAATCGAAGATTATTGATTTACGATTTACCCGGCTATTCTTTCTGCCCACAATGTTTTACCACCTTCACCTTCCAAAATCTGAACGTGGCAAAGTACAGAGTTCTACAGGTAGTCATGACATCACAGAACAGATAAAAGGTAGCCATATACTAGTTGGACAAAATTTTATAAGTAATCGATCGACACCGAAAGAAAAAGATTACAAAAGATAAAAAATATCTCTTCCCACAGTGTGAAAAAAATTTAACAACGAAAAAAATTACACCTTTGAGGCACTTCGCGATCACCTAGGCAACTAAAACTTTTCAATCTATTCAGCTTGCCGTCAATTTTGAGAATATGCAAAAATATTTATATTTTTAACGTTTAAATACCCTTCTTTATTAATATATTTCAATTCAATTCATATATTTTTAGCATTTCATTTTCGACATATTTTACGAAACTGAAAGACTAAATTTAATGAATCGAAATCCGTTCCAACCACGACACGGGTCCAGCGCGGGATGGTGGATGTCATATGCCGATTTCCTCACGATTTTTATCCTTACCAGCTCGAGTGCATTATACACAAGACCTAGTTTTGACGGAGACATTGCTTGACAACTCCTCTGTCATTAAAAAATACTATGATACTACAACTAATTACCAAACTCACCGTACAATTTTGCACCGTGTTCAGAAGTGTCGAAGGAATAATTACTATTTACTAGATATCGCCGTCATATTGTGGACCGGCGCGGGCGCAACACATGTTAATTACTAGCTAGTGTGAAATGATACCATGTGGTTTCGATTGTACATCACGTTGATGCCTGATTTGCGATAACATTAGACGTTTAAATTAGCTCATTTTACAGCCCGTTCAACCGATTTCGACTTCTATTGACAAATGGTAGCTGTAGTAAACAGTTGGTTTTGGTAACAGGTTTATGCTTTTTATGTCATCCTTATGTTTACGGGATAGAACAAAATCGGTTGAACGGACTGTAAAAAGATTTGGAAACATGTCCAATGTTACGACTATTTCAAATGGAGTTTAGTAAAGTCTGTTTTTGACTTAAATGTCATTGCCCGCCTCATAATATTTCATACTAAAATTGTTTTCTTATCAAAAACCCCATACAATTGTATTAAGCGTTGGTCTCTTTTTATTACCCGACTGCCGAAGGAGGGTAATGTGTTTATCAGTCTATCTATGTTTGTTCCTATGTGGCGTTCTAGAGACCAAACGCGTTAGCCGATTTTGAGGATTCTTACGTCAATCGATTCGTTTTAACCTTGCGAGTTACACTGGCTTTATGTATATCTTGCCAGTGTATATTAAAATTGGAAAATAGAAAAAATTGGATTTGGGTCCCATATTGTGGGATACCAATTTTTTTGTTGTTTTCAATCCCATCGGGTGGGGTATCAAAATAAAGTGTTTTAAGAGGTGATTTCAAAAATATCAAACATTCATAATATTTAAATGTAACTAATTCGAAAAAAAAAAGTTAACTAAAAAGTTATAAATAAAAAAAGTTAATTATTTACAAATAATCGAAAAGCTCGACTTTGTGAAGCGAACTAAAAAAACGTAAACAAGAAGAGAATCATGCTGTGCAGTCGGAGGATACATCTGATTTTGATCAGCCAGCTCGCGAATATGTATCCTCCGACTGCACAGAATGATTTTCTTCTTGTTTACGTCTTTTTAGTTCACTTCTTAAACAGTCGGGTTATTAGATTTTTTGAATTTACTTTTTTCATTTGTTTTCTGAACACATTACGGAAATGTATGAAACAGTCGTAAATGTGCAGATAACAAAGGGTAATATTAGTTCATGTTCAATACTACTAAACCGCATTATGCGGGGGCACGTATCGCTGAAGTATTCCTAGCATGAACATTGAGGAAAATTGCCTATAGCGACAGCTATCGTGTCGCCAGCGATAACTTTTGTATGGAAAAAATGTAAATGCGACACGAACGCACATTTGGTTCGGTAAACCGGAACAGCTGTAAGTGTCGAAGTACAATATTTATCTTGAGACATTTATACGAAAAGCTCATTGAACATAGGAGTGATATTACCAAAAACAGTTAGTGATATTATCATATAATCTTTAGGAAAACCTCATTTATCAAGCCTCATCATCGGCTTTTCCCTGAAAACTTACGTTACTAAAGAAAAAATTTGTAGTCATACTTTTAGGCTTTAGAAGGTATAGAAATAAGAAATATTGCACTTAAAGTAATTGAGAATTATTTAAATAAAAGAATGCAGGACAGTCTTATTGAGGTATATAATGAATGTATAAAAATGGTGGAGGTGGTGAAATCTAAATTCAAATCTGTAATACTGGGCGTACCGCAAGGCAGTATATTGGGACCCCCTTTGTTCGTATTGTATATTAACGAGCTTCCAAATGTAATTTAACATCTTTGCGTAATGTATGCTGATGACGCAACTTTATTTATTTCAAATGAATATGCCAATGATATTATTTACGAATGTGAAATTAATAGAAAATTACTGTAACTGAATGGTTGCAGTCAATAAATTTAAAAGTCAATGTCTCAAAAACCAAATTGATTAAATTTAGAAATTATAAAAGTAAACATACTAAATGTGAAAAACACAACTTTTTTGATAAAATATAATATTTAAGTACCTAATTTCTAAATATTTTTGCATACCCGACTTGGGTAGACTGTTAAAACTAAAAATGTAATGTTTATTAGTAAGAACTTAAAGCTGCAATATTTGCTCTTCATATAGACGTTTTGGAGTTCATAATGGCCTTTTTTTTAGAAATAGATGCATTTGACAAACAGCAACCTACCCAAATACCTGCACTGTAGTAATTCCGAGTTTTGTGAAATAAAGCGTTTGACCGCGTGATGATTGCTGTTCCTTACTTAATAAGCCTGCGGTCCAGCCTGAGTGTTGACTTAACCAAAATTTAGGACCGAAATTTTGTGTATTAAAGGAATCTGATATAAAACTTTGTCTTGCTCCGGAAAACAGCAAATCTATCATTTGGTTACATTTTCCGTACCTATCCGATTATAACATTATGTAACTCTAGCATGTATTTAAATTCAGTACTTACTAGTGCCACATTTCGTAACAGCGCTCCGCTGATGTGCACGCGCACTATAATTGTCCCCTTTGTGTGCACCATAATGCTCCTCGTTCGTGTAGCCTCACGTTATCAGATGAAGAAATAATAATTATTATTTAATTTAATACCTCACTCGTGCATTATGGCGGACCGCGGAATGTATGAATCACCTATGTGTGTCATTCGTGAGCTGAAATTGTTTACAAACAGACTTCATTAAGATACTTAGGTGTACTTGTCCCTGTTCGGGGCTTAAGCCAATACACCAATATGTTTTCTACTGCACTACACCGCATAATGTACCTAGGTAGGTACTGTTTTGGAAAACCTGAAAATAAAAATGTTGGTACCTAATCCTCTGAAGTATATTGTAAATAAGTCGGTTAAGTGTCGTCTTTTTTATTACATTTCTTAATAATTATTTGAACAGTTGTATTCGCGAAATGATGTACCTATGTAGGTGACTAATTTAGATAGTAATATAACTCTCAAAAATATTTGTTCACGTACTAAAGTAATACAAAACAAATAATAAATACACTTTTATCAAAATTACTTGCGAGACCGAGCTCCGTTCGGGTGAAAAAGATAAAAAAAATTAGATGACTTTAAAAAACCAAAACCATTAAAAAAACCGGCTAATTACGAGTTGGACTCGCGCACGAATGGTTCCGTACCATTATCGCCAAAAACGGCAAAAAACACGTTTGTTGTATGGGAGCCCCACTTAAATATTTATGCTATTCTGTTTTTAGTATTTGTTGTTATAGCGTCAACAGAAATACATCATCTGTGAAAATTTCAACTCTCCAGCTATTTCGCTCTCCAGCTAATGTTCATGAAATACAGCCTGGTGACAGACGGACCCTGTATTCTTAGTAATAGGGTCCCGTTTTTACCCTTTGGGTACGGAACCCTAAAAACAAAAATATAATAAAATCAAAAAAACTAACGAAACGCATACAAAAAAACTATACATAGCTGGGACTCGAATCCGCAACCTCGGGCGTTGCCGTCGCGTTTATCATTAGGCTATTCAAATGAGCAGCACAGCAGGGGCGGCGGCGAATTTACGAAACACATTTACGAGCTGGCAATTTCTTTTTGCGTGATAATACGGCGCAAACAAATTTCCCCAGATATGAGACCTAGCTAGATCATTTTTTCGCCCCCGAAAACGCCTATACTGCAAATTTTATCGAAATCGTTAGAGCCATTTTCGAGAACGTGATTATATAAACGAGCAATATTTGTATATATCTACAAATATTGGTCGTTTAGGATATAAGATAAGATAGGATAGGATAGGCTATGACAAAACAAAGAAAATGACAGACAAAAATAAGGCAATAAATAACGAACAACAACATTGAGAAAGATACGTAGAAAACCAATGATATTCTAGTAAACAGATATGTTATGAGCGCGCGCATTGTGAAGACTCGAATACGTCCTAATTGGGTATAATCTTTAGTCTATGTGTCGCATTGCGAAGAGTGTTAAGCTTTGTTGAAACAAAAACAAAATTTAAAAAAGACATCGTGTGTATTTGGAAAGTGTACCAATTATGATACCCAAGTAGGTAGTAGTACCCTACATAAAACAGAAGGGATCTCATACCATATATGTAAGAACGCAATACACCTCAATTTACAAACTTATTTCAATTTTTTTCCTATTATCTATTATTTATTATGTGCTAATATTCTGATATTTGGAGGTTAGAAAAATAAAGAGATGGTAAATACATTGGTGGCCAGTATAATATTTGTTCACATTCACACGCAAGTGGCAAACACTGTCTCTTTTTTTCTTGTTGTTTTTATCAAGCCATCCCTTTCGACTTGTAGTGAAATGTCAGATGAATGAAAAGCGTGTATATGTGCTGCCGCTGCTGCGCGAAACACCTTTTTCGGTTATTTTGTAAGTGTATAACGTATCTGTTTACTAGAATATCATTGTAGAAAACATATCATAAAGTAAAAGTTAAATACCTAAGTAATTATCAATTATTTGTGTCGCGTCCAAGCAAATAGGGTCCAGTTCTTGGCATACAGTTTCCGAGATATACGCAGTTTTATAAATTTACCCTCAAATAAACATAATGTACTTATATGAGGGCGTTTTACTTGGACATGTGTACTTTAACCGACCTTACAACGAAAACAACGATTTATAAATATTTTACCTTAGATACTACGAAAATAATGATTTGTAAATATAGACGTCTACACGAGCAAAATAAAATTTCATGATGCGGAGATAAGAATGTTGAGATAGATGTGCTTGAGAATTGACTAAAACTCTCTAATGTATGTATATATATATAGGTACCTATTTATTTCTTACAAACGCAAGATAGGCTTATTAGAGGCAGTTCCGAACTGGCGCCAGGAACAAATAAAAATGGAGCAAAACTTTTGAAGGACAAAGGCAGCATGGTGATGCCCAAATCTACACCGTTTTAAAAATATAAAAGCGCCAGCTAGCTCTAGTCATCTATCGACGCAAGCACTTGGTCCGATGTCAATGTCACTCGATAATCACCAGATAAGCTTGCCACAATCAGTGAAATTACAGTTCTCCATCGTTTTCCCACAGCCGTGTCACGGCTCGTTGGTGAAGCGTTTGCACGTTTAACTTCAGTTTAGTCGAACGTGACATCATCAGTAAACGAACGACATTTATCATTCAATTTGATCTTTCCACGGTTTTGTTTGAATCATTTTTGTAATAGGTGAATAACAGTAAAGTAAGGTACGTAAGTTACATGGCTGGTTATCATTATTTCATGGGTTTATGCACCCGATTGCTGAGTTTGTGATTTATTAACCGACTTCCCAAAAAGGAGGAGGTTATCAATTCGACTGTTTTTTTATGTTTGTTACCTCAGAACTTTTTGCTGGGTGAACCGATTTTGATTATTCTTTTTTTATTTGAAAACTGGTGCTTGTCATATGGTCTCATTTAAATTTCATCGGTGTTAAAAAACGAAGAAACGAAAACAGGAACCGATATTGAAGTTATTTTTCGCTTTATAGTGTTTTTTTTTTTGTAGATCACTGAAATACTTCAAGTTTATTCAAACTCATCGTTTTAGTGCTTGGTTCTGCTCCACTTAACTGAACAATGACCGACAACTCCAAAAAGTTTTCTTTCGAAAATCAAACAGTCGTCCCTTCGATGATCCATATACCTATTACCAAAAAGGCTACCAGAGCCAATTTCGACTTTTACCCTTGACCCAGTCAATGGGCAGAAAATCTGCTACCCAAAGATACATCTTAGCATCGGCAACGCTACGATCAGCCCTAAAACCGCGAACTTCACCAGACGGCCCAGACACAGTGATATTTTATGTAGAGCCCTGGGTCATCGATCCACAATTCTTCTATGAACACGGTATCTAACAACACATTTTAATTTCCAGATATCAGAAGCAAGCTTCGTAACGAGCGTTGAGGAGGCGGCCCGAGTGGACCAATGCACCCAGACACCGCCGTCCGGCAAGGCTCGCCCACGCACCTTGCAAAGGTACCACACCTCAGACCACATCTACGAGCGCTCTCACAGAACCTACCGCCTCAAGCACGAACCCAGGCCAAAGAGCCTGGGCCTCACTGACTCCTACCCATTCATTGCGAAGCCGCCCAGCTATGAATATCCAAAGTAAGGATTTACAGTTTTTAGGCTTTGTGATGTGATATGACTAACTTTTGTGGGGGAATGTTTTAGTTTGTGTTTATTTGTTGTGTTGTGATTAATTTTGTTTTCTTTATATGTAGGCAGGTTACGTAATTTAGGTTCATTAAAAAAACAAACTTGGCTGAATGAAGCTTAGGTAAGCTACAGATAATATAATACTAGCATAGGTAAGCTAAGTATACTTATAGCAAATCATTTTGTGAGTTTATTACAACTCAACAGCTTCTGTTGTCGGCTTCATTCCCTGATTTCGAAGAAGGCACCAGTCCTAAGTAGGTAACTGTCTACTTAGCACTCACCTTATAATTTAGGATGACAGAAGCATATTGTTTTGGACGACCCAGGATTTTTGTATCAGGACAAAATTCAGTGTGCCATATGAATGATAAATCCTATCCTATATCTGTGATATTATGATGCGATATACCTACATAGATACACCTGCCTACATAATTCTGTGCATTTGCGAAGTCCGTTACATATTTATCTAAGCTGATAAATTGTTATTTTGAATCGAAAGTATTTAAGTAGGTACGCACCTAAGTTTTTCTGAAATACTGATTTAAGTAAACATTTTAACCTGTAAATAGATAATAAAATATTTCGAAACAAACCAAAGATTCAATAAAAGTTCCCATAAAAAAAAAAAATCAAAGCGCAAGTTTTTGTTTATTTATAAAGCAAGAGACGGTAGTTTAACACAAGTTAATGACAACATCTTCTACTGATGTTTATTATAATCCGCAAAAAAGTCCGCAATAACAGTCGTAAATCGGCAGTTAAAATATTTATAGTTTGGAACATTATTACTGCCATTAGATCTAGTGACGTCTTTAAGGTAATCTTTTCTATTGTTATGTCATGGACAGTCCACAAAAAAAAAAACAAATTTAGGAGTATTCAAAAAGTATTTAGGTTTTGTGTCCGATACGTAACGAAGAACTTTTGAATATTGATCCATCCAGTCACTGACAAAAGAAAATGGCTCGTAAGATAAGTTCAAGTTTGGACCTTTTTCTTGCCTTTTTGTTTACATGAAACAAGATATCTAAGAAAAACTATTTTTTCAAACTTGGACTTTGAACAAGTTTACTTTTTTACAAGAACCCTGTTATTTCATCGGGGACGGCGTATCCACACAAACATAGATAAGTAGGTACCTATTTTTCTAATTATTTTTGAAACAAAACTGATAAAAAATTCTTTACTAAAAACTTATCAGTAGGTTAAAGTAATAGTGCAGCTATATATATGCTAGTATTATATTATCTGTGGTTCAGCCTAAAATGGGCAATCTTCTTATTTCGAACATCTAGTTTTGATTAAATATAAGCTTACATTAAAAGCTATTAAAGAATGTATTATTGTTCCTTGTTTGGTTATAAACCTCTCAATTAAACAAGTTAAGTGGTCGTTTTAAAGTTTAGGTACCTACTCGTTAAGTTCTGAAACTGGTTTTTGGCATGAAATGCAAAATTCGCAGCTGGTCCTTGACTCGTGACTTACATCATTATGAATTCTGGTTCTTCCCCTTAAGTAGGTAACTGTGTATATTGAACTCAAAGATTAGAAATGTTTTAACACCTACATAATTATCTAAATCTGTATCTTTTTATGTTTTTAACCTTATTAATTATTGTTTTATGAATACGGCCATGGTTTACGGAAGTCAAATAGGCTCTATGTACAAGAAAAAATAATAAATGTAAACAATTTTTTTAATTTATATCTTTTTATATGACGTTTTTTTTTCGTATTAATTACATTTAAACATATAAGTGTTATAAATTTTTAAATCACCTCTTAAAACCCTTCATTTTGATACCCCACACGATGGGTATGTAGGAAAAAAATTTGGGCACACACAATATGGCGTCCAAAAGCCGTCATTTTTCTATTTTCCAGTTTTAATGTAGTTAGTGACACTCGCAAGGTTAAGATGAATCGATTGACGTAAAATCATGAAAATCGGCCAACGTGTTTGGTCTCTAGAACGCCATATAGGAACAAACATAGATACATAGACTAATAAACACGTTACCCTCCTTCGGCAGTCGGGTAAAAACCCCGGACACATTTTTATTTCATGCAACATTTTATCTAGTAGTACACGCGCTTCGATCTACTATCTATTGAACACGTAAGGGACCGTCCATTAATCACGTGAGGCTTGAAAGGTGGGGAGGGGTAGCAAAAAGCACGAAATATCACAAGGGGTGTAGTAAGATATCACGTGTATTTATTTTATTGAATTTTACACCGAAAAGCGGCGTGTAGCGGCGTGTGTAAGCCAGTCAAAAACAACCTGCAACCTTTCTGTCTAGACATTTTTGTCATGGTCCTTGATTTCAGAATAAAATTGGGTTATAAGTACCTGGATCATAAATTTTAAGATTCTTTGTAGGCACTAAAAAATACAAGTGATTTTGGGTGGGGCGGGGAGGGGATAGTCTTAAACCTCAACAAGTATCACTAAGGGAGATGAGGGGGTGTTAAAAAATGCTAAAAAAACCATTTCATGATTAATGGACGGCCCCTAATTATGACAAGATATCTTGCGAAAACAGCCCGATTCAAACAGTGAAACGACCATAACTTTTGAACGACTGAATCGATTATCATCAAACATAGCTAGGAACACTCGATAAAGTCACCTTTCAAACAAAAACAAAATCGGTTCATCGTTTAGGAGCTATGATGCCACAGACAGATATACATATACACATACACACAGGTACACACGTCAAACTTAGAACACCCTTATTTCCGTCGGGGATTAAAAATACTATAATTCAGCTGCTTCCGGCTTGACTTTGGAGTAGATCTGAACATAGTTGGAAAAAGGTTATGCAGATTGGTTGATTGTTTTAAGAGAGCATTATAATTATCCAGGTAGTAAGATAAATGAGGGCATTTCATTTTGGTATTTTTTAGTAAAATATACGTAATAATAAAGATTATCACGCAAATTTCAAGTTCATAGGTCAATGGGGAGTTAAAAATTGTTCGGATTTTTTTTTGTGGAAAAATTATTGGCTATGGTGGCTTCTCATTCCTTTGTTTTCCAATATTTTTAAAACAGTATTTATCTACTCAACGACCTCTAAATAACGATACCCCTTTCGATGGAGAATGTCAAAACTTCTTTTTTTGCGCACTTCTTTAGCTGTATGGGGCCCCCTTTAAAAATAAAAATAATTATTTTTTTGACCATTTGCATGGCTTTGGGACAAAAAGATGCATACTGTGAAAATTTGAAGACTGTAGCTCCTATCGTTTGGCCGTAAAACCCGTTTGACGAACAGACGGACAAAAAGACGGACACGTGAGAGCCAGCAACAGGGTTCCGTTTGGATCCTCGGGTACGGATTCCTAAAAAAAGATCGGATGTAAGGGATAGATAACTATGTTCATTTGAAAATCATTTTACACAAACAATACACACGCACACTGCTCCATATCACAGACATTAACCATTACCTGGGCTTAATGAGGGGTAATTATTTGGTTAGGTACAACACAGCCGTATTGTCGGCTACATTACCTAAATAATAACCCTCCATTTTCAGACGTAACGGTAACCTAGGTATAAGATACTAGTACCAGTAGTCTGTCTCCGTTTTCTAAACTATACGGAGTCAGAAGCCGCACTTAAACCATACTGTGCACTGCCTCATACCAACATGTCTGTTTGTCGAGCACGCCATTGTACTGCAACCAAACACTTCTTGACTATTGACGCACTTTCAAATCACTAAACTATTTGTCACACTAACAAAACAAAAACTAACGGCCTTATTTATAAAACTTTCAAATTCTAAATTCTGCTGTGAAAATATTAGTTTAGAATCTGCTACTAAATAAAGAATCTGCGGCTTACGTAAAGGCCAGTTTTTGAGTTGAGAATTTTCTATTTAAGAAAAAAAAAGTTTTTATAAATAAGGCTGTAAACGTATCTATGGTTCTGATCCAATAACACCTCTGATTTTATACTCTAATTTGTTCCCAGATTCAAAGTCAGCGTGACAGACAGTCCCACGATATCTGTGACTCCGCCCCACAGCTTAGAATACGTGTGCACTAAGGGTGGGACCAGCCCCAACGGTAGTGTGACCCCCAACGGGATGGTGTCCAACAAGTCGGCTGCCACAGTGTTACTGAGCCCTGGCTACTTGCAGGGCCACTGTCAATGTAATCAGTCTATCAAAGTAAGTTGAAAAGGGAACCACAGGGAGTCAAGGGCATGGTGGGTCTAGAAAGTAATGCTCGGATTACACAAGGATAGGTTGTCATATACAAAAAGGAAGATAGTTCTGTATACTTGAGGCCAGAATGTTGAGCTTACTACAAAATTGTATTTAGTTGAAAAAAATAGCTATCCGTCCATGTTCCTCCCTCACTGTCGTCAAATTTAAAACTTTCATTGAATAGTTCTCTTCGTATTCGTAAATGTTGATCATAAATAACGTCGATGTTTTATTTAAGTTAACTTTTTTATCAGAAAAATTCTATAACAATTTCTTTATCAGAAAAAAAGACGCGTGTGTTCATTAATTTTGATTTCACACAAGTGCTAAATTAACATGATTTGAAATTAACGCAAGTTCACGGCAGCTGTGCAAAAACACTCATAGTTGGTGATTTCGAGAAAATCAACGCCATCTTTTTTTTTTTTTAGTAATTAAGAGACTTCGTGCATGGTTAAATACTGCAAAGTATACACTGCAAACCAACCCCAACATGCTTAAGAAAAGGTCCCCAGCAAATCCTCAATAAAATATTGGGATAAGGGTGGCAAGATGATGTGGCAATAAGAATTAGCCATTTTCTTCCAAATCCTCCTAATCTACAAATAAGCCAAGTAGGTAACTTCTGCATACTAACTTCTCATTTCCCCACTTCCAGAGTGTAAGTGAGGTAGCCCTCACGATGCCGGTATCTCCCGGCTGGAACGAGGAGATACCAAGCGGCCCCGAGGGACTCTCGTGGCGAAGACTTCACATGTCGCGTGCCAAATTGAAAGCCACTGCCACCACCTCGGAACTGCTGTCAGGTAATTGAAAATTAATGGTATTGGAATTGAGAATTATTATGTTCTTTACGAGATTCGGTAGGTTAGGTTACATTAACATTTCCTATCAACATGACGCATAAATATGTATTTATAAATGTAAGATTTTAGTTATGTATTTTTTTTTAAGTATATTATGTTTACACGTAGGTATCTGTTTAGTTTATTTAGTATGTAAGAATTTTAAATATTCAATGTTTTTTTATAACTTGGAATTTTGTTGTGCACTTGGATCACTGTCCTCATACGCAAATTTCCTATAACAACTGGGTTTGCTGTTAGAGAACAAAATTATGAGTTAAGCTCGCCTTTGTATATAAGCTGTCCATTGTATTGTATTTGTTTTTGTGTGCAATAAAAAATAAGAATAATAAGAATTAGATCATGTCAACGAGAAGAATGATTGTGTGAGGTGATAGGGTGTCAGGGTAGCGTGACGGGTGACAAGATGCAATAATAGATTATAGAAGAAGAAAATGTTTTGCGCCAGACCCAATGGCCAAACCCGAGTAACGTTGGATACCAAGTATAAAAAAAAAAAGTATTATAGGCAGAGAGATTATTGAAGTAGGGTAGATGAAATAATTTAGATCATGGACTTACCCAGTAATTATGTTGAGGTAGGTGTCTATCTACATACATGTAAGATGCCTCACAATTAAAGAACGGAAACCTAGTGACATATAATATTTTTCCTTATGGCAAGCTATGTTTTCCGATAAGATAAGAAATTTGAACAACTGTTTTGTATTCAGCGCATGTTGAGAGGTCAGCAGAGGATAATGTCTCATTTATAAGATGCGTAATGTGTTGATGGTTATCTTAAACCGCGTCGTTTCATACACAAATAAGAATGTAAACACGGTGACGGTATCAAGTTAAGCTCCTATTTTCGGGTTTACATTAACGGTCTTTACCTACGAAATCGCCGTTTTTATGAAATAAGTTAACGTATATTTTTTCTATATTTCAAATTGGACGCATCAGCTTCCACAATCGCCTTTAATTCGTCACTGTCGACCAACGTTTTCGGACGACCACCGGGGTTCATTTTTCAGGTCAAACTTACCAGAACGGAAGCGGCCAAACCAATAAAAGGTGGTGCGTTCGTTTGTAGTGTTCGCTCCGTATTTCCGTAAACGTCGTTGTTGTTGCGTGCCGCTTGTGCCGCGTTGCTGCCATGACGGTACTCATATTCCATTATAATTACTCGAATTTTAACGTATCCAGATGACGAAAAAGATTCGAAAACGATGAAAACATAATGCATATCAATAAACAAATGAGTAACTTTGAAAATGAATTCCATGTTTTTAAAATAAAATTAATTTGAAATTAGAATTTTTAGCCAAATACAAAATATTTTGATTTGAAATGGCCAGTACTGCAGAATGGCAATTTCATAAGTAAAGACCAGACCTATTAGATCAGCAGCCATATTGCGCAATAAATTCGGCAAGGCAAAGGGCAAAGAGTATGAAAAATCGACCAATCACACAGATAGACGGAAACCCGCATTGCGTCTTTCATCTCGCAGGCGATTGGTCGATATTTAACACTCTTTCCCCTTTGCCTTGCTGAATTCATTACGCAATAAGGCTACTGTTTGGATTTGTAAAAGCTAGTGCTGTTTTCGTGTCTATTCTAATAAAAAACAGCCGACAAGGAAGACACGGAAGACACTGAGAGTGTGAGAGTTTTTCTAGTCGGCTCAGTTTTACCTAATTCCCGGAGTTAACTTTTACAAACTCGTTTAAACAAACAAAAAATTTACTCTTTATAATACTTGTATGAAGTTCGAAATATCCTGGGCTCACAAATCACACAGGCACGACAAAAAAGGAACCAACCATAACAAAACCCCTTTCTCTTTCCAGGTTTCGCTATGGTAGCCATGGTAGAACTCCAAATCAACGAGCCGACGAATGTCCCCGAGTGGCTGTTCGTGATGTTCGCAGTCTGCACAACGGTCCTAGTGGCAGTGCACATCTTCGCGCTGATGATATCCACGTACCTGCTGCCGAACATCGACGCCGTTAGTAAGATGGAGACGCCTACATCCCCTGCAAGAGCGCTGAGGGACTCGCCTCATGAACGGATGAGGGGATTCATCGAGCTGGCTTGGGCTTTTAGTACTGTTTTAGGTAAGTGTCATGGGTCAGATACCTTAAGGGTCTCAATGACTTCAATCTCAAGAGGAACTGAGGTTAAGCCTCTGTTCTTCTTGAGGCTGAGATCATTGAAACCTTTAACGTATGTAAGTCATGAGTGCCAATACCTAGCCGAGGAAGTGTGACAAACTGCGTACGTCTTCTAGTGCCCCAGCCAAAGTTAGTTGAAGAACACGGTGTCATTTTAGTCAGTAAGACCCTGAGAGACTCCCGCTCACCCCAAGGTAGAGGATGGATATGCATAAGGATTTCCACACGCAAAAAGGAATTTCAGTGTAATCTTTATTCATAACGCCTTCTGGAAGTTTTTACAGCAGGCACATGGCATGGGTTTCCTTGTCATATAACAAGATTTACGCATTTTGTGAGGATAATAATAATTAAAGATTTGCAGTTTGAGGTGCTGTCGTTGGCGATCGATTAACAACTCGTGTTCTTGTTCATTGTGCCTACCTTTTTATGATTGTTGTTTTCTGTGTTTTCCAGGTCTCTTCCTATTCCTGGTGGAGATCGCGATCCTGTGCTGGGTGAAGTTCTGGGACTACTCGTTCGCAGCCGCCACCGCAGCCACCGTCATCGTTATACCAGGTACAGTGATACCACTTGTCATTCTGTGAGTTGTCCTTCTGTCTCTTCCGCTATTTCTGTTGGTCTGTGTATCCAGGTATGAAATAAAAACTCATAATTCTATTCATTTGTATCACTAAATACTTTGCGGGACACTATTGTACGCACGGCTTCATCTGTTGAGAACCTTTATAATAATATGATGTTTTTATTGGCGCTCACAAATTTCATACTAATCTGCTAGCACAGAATAAAAAACTTTATCAGATTCTGTACCTTGCACCATTTTTGAACATAATTTACATGCAATTATCTCCATCTAAATTCTAGCAGACTTTTTTTTTACTTTAAATAGCTCTACTAACAACGACAAAAAGCAATTCTTCTGTGCTGTTGTGCTATTTCGAAGCCTTTTAGAACACCGTCTTTTTATAGTTATTTCATGACAATGATCAACAAATATATTAAATTGTAGTCCTTTTTCCTGATCAATATGATCGCCATAAATTACCCGGAAGGTACCACGACCTCTTAGTTTTGCTCCAGAACTTTGTTTTCTTCTACATTTTTCCTTCTTTCTCTCTCCAACACCGAATTTCTTCTCCATAATGCTGTTCGACTAATCTTCCACTTGACCACTTTCTTGACTGCCTCATCTAACCGTTTTATTTTTATTTTACAGTATTAATCGTCTTCGTGGCGTTCGCGATTCACTTCTATCATTCTTTGGTGGTGCAGAAGTGCGAGACTTCGGACCAGGACATAGAGCAGCTGGAAAGCATGAAGAGGGACCTGGACACTGCTACCGTCAAAGTTAACATGTTCTGAGCTTGAAGCAGTCTAGGAAAAAGTTCTTTGACAGCGGAAGATATAAAAGACATTTTGGTTTGGCGATGTTATGGCTGCTGGTGGTCTTAAAGGACGCTAATACACAAGCCTGAAACTAAGACGGATGTACCACTTCTGAAGCCGGTTTTAGACTAAGAGCTGAGCTAGTTCTCATAACTGAGGCAGTGTTTGATACTTTGGCGTGAAACTATTTTCATACTTGTATGCAGATTACTAACTATGTAAACAAGTATGAAAAATTACTGCACCCAAGCTTGAGTCACAATGGGTTTGATTGGTAAATCATAATGGCCTATAAGCTTTTGGCATACTTTTTTACCAGTAACAAGCAAGTATATTCCAGGCGTTAGTTCAGCAGCCCAATTGCGTAAGTGAATTCGACAAAGAATACTTATAGGTAAGGGTGGCAACACCTAAAATGCGTAATTCACTCGTTCGAGTGTATTACGCATTTTAAAGGTGCCTTTCATATACGTCACGGATAGGATGTGAATAGAACTCATAGGGTGGAGGACGTAACTACCCTTTCTACGTTATTTACGGGAATGTGTCATACTTCTTCATGGAGTGTTCCCTTTGTCCTGCCGTACTCACTTACGCAATCAGGCTGCAGGAAGACCCTATTGCCATGGTTGATTTTTTGCCTTATTAGTAGGTACTAATAGGGCAAAAAATCAACCATGGCATTATAGGTATAATAGAGCAATAATTATCGCCCTCTGGTTTTGCGGTCAAAATCGTCTTGTTCATATAACGAATGCCGATAAACGGTGGTCATATACGAGATAGCCCTGCTGACATTTGTAACGATAAAGGCATGTTTAAAAGGCAGTATACATGTTGTAACGGAAAGGTGCGAACATATTTTAAAACTGCTTTAGCCCGTGTAAATTTACAACGTTCTCCAAGGATATAATATGCAATTCCCAAAAAAATAAATTGATTTTTCCATACAAAATTTTCGTCTGCTAAACAAAAATCTTTTAACAAAGAATTTAACTGACGAAATAACGCACTGAAAAGCAAAATATTAAAAATACTTTGTCTAGCATTTTCAGGCGACGCCAAACAAACATACATTAAAATTAATTACATATAGCGTAGCATGAACAAAGCTAGGTTGATCACCGATGATTGTTTGCCTCAAAATACTGGACGATTATTTATTTTTCGTTTCGGTAAGTTATTTCGATTTTCTTAACTTTAACAGTTTACTTAATTTTAACAGAATCGGTTCACATTTGAAAGTTCAGTGGGGAAATTATTAATAAAACCTATTTGTCTACGTATAAATGCAGATTTTATATTTTAAATGGGACCAACTTTGAGGTATAGGTACTCTTTCCAATACAATTTTTGAAATCAGACGGCTCTATTAAAAGTTATGCGTGCTCATACATAAAAAATATACATATCGAATTGAGAACCCCTAATTTTTTACGTCGGTTAAACTTTTGTATGGAAGACACAATTTTTTTTTTTGAGTATTTACTATGACTTCCTCGGAGAAAGTTGATCATAAACATGCGCATAAGCAGTTTATAAAATATAGTTGCAGCTTTCCGATACATTCTGTATTTAAGTGTCATAGCCTAGGTACAGCTTTCTTATAATATTTTTGTTCCCTGTGATATGTCCTCGTGAAGTTTTGATATTATTTATGTAATCGTGATATTGAATAATAACGAATATTATACGCGTGTGGCGTCCTGAGATATCGAATATTATGATGTTAAACACAACGAGTTTTAAACGAATTAGAGACCGATATTTTTAAACTTGCAATTTCTAAGATGACGAAACTATTCCTATAATTATAATATTAATATTTGACGGAAAAAAAATTGAAATCGGAAGTAACGCTAATTATTAAAGGAAAATAGAGCCTAAATAGACGTACATACAGTAGAATTTCCATTGTTTGTTGAATCCTCATAATTATTATTCGCATTTGTAAGTGCTGTGCTTGCATTTGTAAGACTACCCTAAAAAGATATTTTTTTTTTATGTGCTAATTATAGATGTGGATACAAACACATGATCTTAAAGCATGATATACAAGTCCTTGTAAAAAGATATATTCATCATACTCTTGTGAAATGTCTAAGGCAATTAAAATGTTAGCAGTTAATTACATAATGAGTCTCAAAGACATTTTAGATATTTTATTAAGAAAAGTGTAAATATAATCGAGATGACTATAAATAAGTAGAATAAAATATAAACTAGTTATTTATAAAAGTTTTGAGAGTTAAAATTATTATCAAAAGTACAATGAGATTAAAATTTCTACCTTATGTTATCGTCATAAGGTTCAAAATTGTTGTAAGTACTTTTGTTTTATTTTTATAGATTTTATGGTGCCGACTATGTTGTAACTGATATTCAGATTATTTTGTCTTAAAAGATTTTATTTAGGAATTTCAGTAATATATTAAAAAGATGAAGATGGAATATTAAAAAGATAGTATTTTTACCCAACTGCGGCAGAGCCTAGTAGGGTATTTTTTTTATACTTCCAAAGAGTCTTCCAGATTTTTATGTAATGAAAATATAATAAAAATGTTTAGAATCATAAAATGTGTGGACCAACATTGTGAATGAGATTTCGAACTGTTCAACCAGTATTTAAAACTATGTGAATTTGTTTATATTAGTATTTTAAGAGAAAAATAAATAAACGAATTAAATATATTAAAAACGTTGTTTTCTTTACTAGTGGATGCCGGTGGATGTGTAAGGATCGGTGACGTTATTTATTAAAATAATACAAAAAGAAACTTTACAATTAAAACAAACATACAACAGATAGCCTTATCTCTTTCTGTGTTATCTTCCAGGCAAACTTGCATAAGAGTTAGCCTAGACACGAAATGGGGTTGCACTTGATGAAATTTTCAGGTCAATCAATTAATTTAACTAAGTAGAGTATTCAAAGCAAACTACTTAAATAAATACATAACTAAATAAACAGACAAGATAACAATACAGCGTAAACAAGAACAGGATTACAGAGACAAGTCATGTATCTTTATGAGTTTTTAAAGACAGGTAACGATTGAGCAAGATTTATTGGGTGCATTCCACAGACGAGCAAACTCTCTGCAAACTGGACACTTTGTGACCGCTGGACATTTTTCGAATTTGACATTCTGCGCCGAAATGGTCATATCTTCTACCACTTGCGCTTTCCTTCGTTTTGGTCTTGACGGCCCATTCAGGATTCCAGGATTCATCATCCATATATGAACCTTAATAACTTTGAAATAAAAGTCAATATTTGAAAAACACAACTTGCGATAAAAACCTACAATATTCAAGCGTGTAGCGCAAGTGCTAGCCTAGAAACTCGTCGCAAAGCGCAGAGCCGGACGCGTACGGATTCATAGAAACTGTACGGAGTTATACTTAGTTCATGACAAACTTCTTGGCCGCCCTGAAGTTGGCTACAATGACGGCGCAGTACTTAATCTCATACAAAAACAGCATCGATCCGTGGCTTGCGCATCGTAAAGCCAACTTAAGGGCGGCCCAGAAATTTGACGAGAACTATAACTCCGCATATAATTATGCGGGGTAGGCAGCGAAGCTGTTAAGCTTATTGAACTTATTTCTGAAAGTAGATACAACAAACTGAATAAAAAAAATGTAAAAGGGAATTAGCGTTTGCTTGGACTTAGCGACCTTCCAGAAGGCTCGACGCGATTCGATTTATAATTGTATCACACCAACAAGCGATTTTTACTAAGCGGAATTGCAAGTACTTTCTCATTGGCGCTATGTGATGCAATAAGACCGATTCACACTTGAAATTTTCTTATAAAATTTACTTTATCGACGTAATTTATTTTGCGTCGCGCCATGAGGACGGTCTCGTTGATTAATTCTTAGGTAATTAGGTTTATATCATAGTAATAAACAGTCGAAACAACAGGCTGAATAGGCTACAGTAACGCTAAAAACTATTGAAATAATTAAATTGACCGGGCTCTCTGAATAATGCCTATCACTAGGGCCGGGTAAAAAAATATGTTTTTTTTTAAATGATATTAATATTGACATTGATTTTAATATAGAATAGGTAAGTACGATTATTATTTTGGTAACAATGTCGACAGAGCCCAGAAAACCCCTTCATTTTGATACCCCACTTGATGGGCTTCGAAGAAGAAAAAATATGCAACCCCCACAATATGGCGCACAAAGTCCGCCATGTTCTTTTTTTAACGGCACTTATCTAAGAATACTTGGGCGGCCAATACCTATCTCATCATCATCATTTCAGCCGAAAGACGTCCACTGCTGGACATAGGCCTCCCCCAGGCGTCGCCACATTGACCGATCCCGTGCTTCTCGCATCCAGCGCCTTCCCGCAACCTTAACCAGGTCATCGGTCCACCTAGTGGGAGGCCTTCCAACGTATCGTCTTCCGGTTCGCGGTCGCCATTCCAGAACTTTTCGGCCCCATCGGCTATCCGTTCTGCGAGCAATAACCTATCTAAGGATGTCTTAATTATAAAAATCCGTCAAGTGGTTTGAAAGATACGAGGTAATAAAGAATATTACATACATACAAGATACGCGCGAAAAACATAACCTTTTCCTTGCAGCCGGGTAAAAATATCCTTTACCTCATCGTGAAGAGGTAATATTGCTATCCCAGACACAATAGATACATTTTACAGCGGATTCATAATTCGTAGAATAAAAGGTTGATCACTGGCGATAATAAAAACCAAAATAAACATAGTTACCTTACATTTATTTCTAAAGACAAACAGTACAAAATCTTTCATCCTAGCACACATTTTTATCTGACACAATCTTACAAACCTCAGGCCTTAGAAAGTTTTTGACTAATCTCAATGCTGCTTTGAACGCACGAAACTGTAGCACTATGGGCCCAAACTTCTTTGGATTCGCATTACTATGGGCACCTGTTTCTTTTCACTGTGGGCCGTAGACCCTACAATTCACCTGTTTCAAAGCAGCATTGATGTTTGACAATCATTTCTTATCAATATCGTAATATACAAACACTAAACTTAAGAATACATTCAAAATTATGTACGTTTCACATTACAATGTTTTATAAAGCAATGTATAAGTAGATACATTTCATGTAACTTATTATTTAAACATGATAAAATTGTTAACTGGTAAAGTAGCTTAATCATAAGGGCTTTCACAAACGGCGGACAGGTGTTGAACTTTTTTAAGGATGGCACTCACCGTAACTATGACTTCACGAATTATATTTAAAAAAAAATGTTGTACGAGCTTATGTTACGCGACGAACATTCATTCGAGAAACAAACAATTCGGTGAGTTAGATAAGTATAGCATTATCAAGCCATAATTTTCCCTCTGTTGGGACACAGGCATCCTCTCTGCGAGGAACTGTGCTCGCGTACAAAATTTATATTTCGAATGAACGTTCGCCGTGTAACAAAAGCCCGTGAAACAAATGTTTGTAGAACAAATTCGTGATACGAATGATCGCGGTTGGTTCACCTCCTAAAGAGAAAAAGGTTGGAGAGAAAAACGTATGTATTTAATGTCCAGGACTCAATCCTACCGTTTGCGAAAGATTCACAAGTCTCACTTGTTTTTTTTTTCGTGGATTTCGTCATATTTTTATACAAAGCGTTTCATACATGTTTCATTTATTTCAATATCAATTATTCAATATTAACTATACACAATTTAGAAGTTAGTACATTTAGCTACACAAATCCTAGAAAAGTAAATTTTAGATTGTCGCAAATGGGTAGGTAAGGCTTCGGTCAATAATCGAAGAGGTAAGGTGTATTTTTCCATAATTGTCTTATTTGGCAGACCTCCATGGCTTACTAAGATTTTTATGGTGATTTTTGTGCTTAAATGCACATAAATCTTTTTGCTTCTTAAAATACGAACACATACAGCGACTGTTGCAGAAATAAATTCTTACCATGATTGTTTACCAAAAAATCATTTAAGGAAAAATACACTGTATGTTTCTACACTTAAAGGTTACAATCTATCATTCTACACTTAAAAAAATGGGGCATTTTTTGTGCAAAATATTATTTATTATGTAAGAGAAAAACTTGGTTGGTAAGACTTCGTAATAAGTACATTAAAATATTATGTGTGACAATTTTTATTGTAGACATTAGAACAACAGTCATCTACCATTAATTTTTTTAACATTTATAGCTCGTAAATAGTACGAAGATAATATTAAATATTTAATTATAGGCCTACAGCTTAACTGAGAGATTACCTGTGGTACCTGCATGCGCAAGAGTGGTATGGTATGGTGTTGGTAACAGTATCTTTCTATCTTTTCATCCTTTGACAGGTGTCAACCAACCTGGAGGGGTTGGTTGACACCACGCAGCTACCTCAGATACCGTCTAAGTTAAAATATTGTAGTATCATTCAAAATTACACAAAAATAAGAAACTTTAAAAATCTTAAGAAAAAGAGCAAAAAAATTCGAAGCAAACTACAACCTACGACGAAAAATAAAATTACTTAAAAATAAACGAGATAATGACTTACATACAATCTTCACAAAGGTACACAGTGTTCGAGTCTTACGGATCTAGGTTACATCAGTATCACATATCAACGTCTTCTATTGACTGGTGCGCTGGAACTAAGAGTCCATTTCTTCTTGGCTGATTTTCTTCGTCTTTTTTCTCGTCCTCTTTAATCTGCGCTAGGATGCTCTCTCGAGGCTTCCAGACGACTAGTGACATGTGTGGCTTCTCCAATCTACAAAGAAATGAGAATATTACGTAAATCTTGTGAAACTTGATGTGAAAGTTGTTAACAAGTTGCTAGTTCGAATTTTGTGAAATTCCACTGATAACTGGGTTTCTATGACTGAGTTAGCGTTGGTTGGTATACATACCAGAAAAATCGAATTAAAAAAAAAGAACAAGTTTTTTAGTCTATCTTACCCGGGCCGTAATAACGAATTGATAGACACCGTATTCATCAAAATCAGATGAATAGTTTAGGCGTTACGGAGGAATATACGTAAACACAAACATACATACTGTTACAAGATAGTGCAGCGCCATCTAGTGACGAGTAGAAGAACTAAGTAGTAACTAGTGGCGCCATCTAGTATCGAATAGCGGAACTAATCTTCTCGAAAGTTCGTGTCAAATGGAATTTTTCAGAATGTTCTTCTAGTCGCTTCGGAATCAATGAGTTCGAAAGTCGATTAATCTAAAAGTTCCTCGAATTATCTGGAACAGTATGGAACGTTCTAGAAACATCTTCCGTGCTAAATAAAGAGCGGTCGGGTTCGTCGTGAGACAGTTGGTTACGAGAAAATACACTTCAGCTCAATCAGCTGTGTAGATGTAGATGATGCAGTCGACGACGGCATCGCGTCACCATACATGAGCGCAGTTCACTCAAATTACTTGAAACTTTTATGGGAATATAAAGCCTTATTGCTAGCACTAGAGGTTCTATTATCAATTATTCGCGCAACTCGCATATATGAGCAAACGCTAACACTCAGTTTCAACGCTTGTTCCAACACTTGAAGATGTTATGCATCAAGCAGGAAACAATTCTGTGCAGAAATAATAGAAGATTGTTTCATCGAGCGCAAAGTGAGCTATTAATTCACTAAATCAACACGAATGCATTAATTACTCACTTTAGCGAGGTGCGTAACCTGCTTGTCTTTCAACTACCAATCTACCTACCGAGATAAAATATGCCTACTCAAAATAAAAATTCAAGTTAATGAAAAATATCCATCCCGCGACTTTTGCGGCAAAACGTTATTAACAATTTAATTTGCAGCATATTTATACTTTCTGGAGTTGAATTCATATCGCTATCGCTGTCTTCTTCTATTTTTTTTAACTTTGCTTGCTAAATATGAAGTTTCATTTATTTATTTATTTAATACTTTAAGCACATAAACGTACAGAGGCGGACTTAATGCCTTAGGCATTTTCTACCAGTCAACCTTTGGGTGATGGAGAAACAAATAGTGGTAGGTGCAATTATGATAGTAAAATAAGTTGAATATAAGGTCTAAATATAAGCTTTAAATAAATACAATTCAATTATACAATAAATACTAAAACAAATAAACTAAATACAGGTACCACTTAACAATTATTTGAAATAGACAAGGGAGAAAAAAAATTAAAATAAATTAGCGCTATGACGATACTACTGCCAACTTCTTACGAATGTGTTCTCGAAAAAACAAAGTTTTACAATGGTACAAAATGCGCGCCATTTGTTTTTTTTTTAACAAATCTATTTTGTTTTATTTTCAGTCAGTATCTTTTTGGTCTAATGCATACATTTTATATTAAATTTAACGGGAGACATACATCTGTGGTAAATTTATATCTAAATAAAAATAAAAAACAATACATTAATGAAAAACTGTGCAACAATGAGATTTCATATAATATTTCTAAAAAATACGTCCTTTGTGATCGGTTTTGTAGTGATTAATGTTAACATTACTATGTAGTTGAAAGAAAATACATTGGATGCACTAGTTTTGTTGTCTGTGAAACAATGAAAAAACCTAAATATAGAAAGATGTGTCATATAGAACTTGAATGCAACTCAAGGAAACAATGGAAATCTAATTAATTGGATAAAGATACACTCACATATCTGTGTAACTTCACAGATAATATAATACTAGCACACAGATACCTCATCCCATACAAAGAAACCGTGCCGACGTAACTAGCGTTGTTCGTAGCGATTGTTTTTTGTCCATCAATCGCGTTCGGTTCCGTTCCACGGCGATAGATAGATGGTTTTATCAGCACCTTGCAAGTAAAAGGGTTTACTCGGTTCGTAAATATTTTTCTTTAAATACAGTGAAGGTTTGTTTTGCACGTTTTTACAGTTTCTTTGTACCAAAATGTGTTACAAGGCAAATTTAAACAATCAAGTGGAATGCCTCATAAATTTAAAAAGGCGCCATCTATTGGCATCAATTTTAAATGATCCGTTCAAATAATCTTTTAAATGTGTTAAGAGGCCAATATTCCATAATTTTGTACTTAGGAGAGTTGATTAAAAAAGAACTTACAATTTTATGTTTAATTCCATAAAATGATAATTTTACATACATTCAATAAAAGATTGGTGCATATCGCGCCATCTAGTGAGATTTATTTGAACCAAATTTTCTTACTTAGCGTGGTAACTTAGATAAGGGCAAAATCTTAACAAACAATGATCTGAGTAGTTGTGGACAAAATATTTGATATTGCACAGACTTACCCTGAGTTATAATAGTACTGCTACTGACGCATATGATCTTCAAAACAGATCTTACTTATCTTACTAATGTTATATTATTATAAATGTGAAAGTTTGGATGGATGTGGATGTATGTTTTTTACTCATTCACGCAAGAACGGCAGACAGGATCTGGATGAAATTTGGCACAGGGATAGATTATAGTCAAGAATAGCACATGTAATACTTTTCTTCATGGTATAATGTTACTTTGGGATAAGATAAGAAAATACTTTTCACGCAAGCGAAGCCCCTGGCAGAAGCTAGTATTAGCACAGAGATAACTATTTTAATCCATTCTTTATTGAGTTAGATCTGAGGCCCTAACCATACCAGACATATAAGACTTAGTGACCTAAGAATTTCAATACAATAGGGCTAGGGTCAATCTACTAGACTTTATGTCAAGGCAAATAGTAATCACAAAGGATTTCATTGTTTAGTGTATTTGATCATTTTGAATTGTGTGCAGTTCTAAGATCCAAAAGGAAGATTTTGCTTATAAATGCCTATGGCAGGGGTCATGGCATTTATAATGGACGCATTACACTCCATCAATGTTCACTATATTAGAAAAGACATCCTGCAATAGGATAGTAAAGTTTCAGGTATGATTTTTGGTATATTTTGATGGATAAGTCTCACCTATCAATTAGTGCAGCTGGCAACAGAGGTTCCTCCTGCAGTTTCTTCAATTCCTCAGACAGAACTATTCTGTGACCCTTCAGCTTCTCGCTGACTGGTTCCATGCCGACATCCATGACTTCATCAGCCGCTAGTGAGTGCGGAGTGTATTCTGAAGATATGTGGAGACTATTCATGTGAGCGGCCATTTTCTCTTCCGTTATCAGTTGCTTTGCTGGTCTAAAAGAAATACAACCTCTTAAATAATCTCTTATCAAAATAATTGTTGAAAAGGACATGGTTCCAGTTCAAGGACTTATTATGTAAACAACTACAAACAAAAATTAACAAGAGTTGAATTTGTTGCCAATAAGAAAATGTACACAATGAACTAGGAACTCATAGAGGTGAAGTGTATTCATATAGACCCAAGTATACAATACCATACCATCATACAAATTACACTTGTGCAGTACAGTATTCTTCTATATGTTAAAGTTTATTAGGTACATTATACATAAATATAAACAATAATGTACTTACATGGCCGGTTCTACATCCAAACTCTTTCTCTTGCAGTGTATTACAGGGCTGACCTTCTGGTCCAATGCTGGAATCTGTCCAGTGAACTGTACCAGCTGGGGCGGTGCGGCCATGCCCCAAGGCACCCCCTGCACGTTCCATGGCGCCCCCGTAGGCGCTGGCATTGCGTGCGGCTCCGACATCCCACGGTTGAAAGGTATTGACGACGCCAGAGCTTGATGAGCAAACATTTGTTTCGCCAATTCATCAGACTGATTATACGGAAAACCGGGGTACCCGTATATATCCATTTTCACAGGACTCAAAACTGCACAATCTCAGCAAAATATCACGGATTACCTTCACTTCCAGTTAGAGTTTTTGCGTCTTCAAAGTCAACAACAAACTATCGACACAACACAATTTGACAGCTGACTTTTTAAAACATAATGAAGAATGTTCTTGAAAATTCTATGTTTTACGTAATAATTTTTTTAGCGTGGCTATATGAACGTTTAGTCGATTTATATTTGAGTTATCCTATTTAGGTTAGCCCAAGAGGGGAGGGGGCGGCGCTGCTGACCGTGGATCATTCAATACTTGGCAGTGCAGAGTCCTGAGACGCGGTGATCCTCTTCCAGAAGATATTCTCACATAAGGAAGCTAGGGTATAGTAATGATCCAGCCCGCCCCCTTGCTGACCGCCAGCGACGCCCTGAGCCTTAGGTTTATATATTATTAATTTATTAGGTTCGTACCCCACATGGGTTTGCCCTGAGCGTGGTCACTTAGGTTTAACTTTTATTCCCTGGCTGCAGGCTCTAATTTAGACTCCACAGAATCGCCCAGTTAGGCAGTCAGTAGCCAATCACTTTGATTGAACTGCGAGCAGAGCATAAAAAAAGAGGCTAGGGAAAGGGAGACTACACTCTTGGCAGAGGGGGGATAACGCCTTCTACCTAGAGAATAATACCCTGTCTAAACTAAAGTTAGTACCTTTAGAGGTAGATAAAAAATAGGGCTTAGGGCAACAGCGATAAAACTTCCTGTGAAAAATTTTGATATCGACTAAAACGAAATCAAATAAGCAAAATATTTTAGCAGCTTTGCTTGTCGGAGCATCACTATTTGACATTAACACCACGAAGTCAAACAAAAAATTAAAAAATAATTTTGCGCCTTTCACTTTCGTGTTTATATTAAAATCATATTTATTTTGCTAAATTATGTTCATAATATGTGTTAACTTTGATTAGTGAAGATTGTGTAAATAACTTTTCAACAATGCATATGCTTTTATAAGGTGGAGTGTCCTAAAAACTTGCAAAATGGGCTTGGACTTTGATGTCTTTGAATTTTGCAAAAAACTGCGGCAAAACCGGCCTCCGCCGTATCAGTGTCCTTTAGAAAAGTGTGACAAGGTGTACAAGAGTTTATGTGGGTTACAGTATCATCTAGTTCATTATGATCACGACAACCCAACGCCGGCGACGCCGGCGGTAGCTAGTCACCGCAAGAAGGGAAGAGGCAGGGCGGCCGTGCCAACGGGAGACATCGCTCTTCAAAGTCCACCGAAAGAGGCTCTAACGTTCGCGGAAGCTCAAAAAGTAGTCCAATTTGAGATAGATGGCAAAATCAGCAGAATTCCAATTGACCAGCCTTTGCCAATTATGTCTTTAGAAGAATGGCAAAAGACGAATGCTGAACTAGAGAAACCTTTGCCCATAGTGGAACCACCAGCAGAACCTCACGTCAAATTACCTGAAGCAAGCTTCAAGGTATGGTTCAAAAAGCTTTGTAATAATATTATTGAATTTTGTATTCCTAAATCTTGTTTACCTATGAAAAAATAATGAAAATTAAATAATTCAATTATACAGTCTTTTTTTTGGTAGTGACTTATAATTTGTATGTATGCATACTATCTAGAACAAGAAATACTTAATTTGACTGGGCAAATCTGTTTGAATTTGGCATCATTTGGGAGTGTTTTTTGTTTTTCTTTTAAAACTGTACTACTAGGAATTCTTTGAGTTGCTTGAATTGGCCTACTAACTAATATGTATTATGTTGCATGGTAGACACTGACTATAGTTCATTTGTGTTAAGAAAATAGTGGTTCAACGCGTGTTAAGAAAATAGTGTCCGCCAGCCTCTCGACCAATCAAGTGGCAACAAATTAGAAAGCTTGAAATCTGATTGGTAGAGAAGATGGCTGACAATGATGACTCTATGATGCTAGAAAGATAATCATATTGTGTACTTAAAAGATAATCATGCGTAAAATTGACGCATGTGTTCTATCAAGCTGTATGTTGAGGTCTATTTGAATAAACCATAAGTTATTATATATTTAAATACAGATAAGTACAAATAAAAAATACTACAGATAATTTATTTATAACTATTTATTTATAAAAAAAACATAAACAGAACTTCCATAAATTTGCTAAACTTGTGAACATTCTTTCTTTCATCATATAACTTATTTTTTACTGTAATAATAGACATTTTGTATTATAAAATAAATATATTTTTTTCCTTATTAATAAAAACTAAGTTTCTTAATAATAAATTACAATCTAGCCTTAATAGACTAATAAGCAATTTAATTCTAACTTATAATTATATTGCATTATGTTATGACTAAGAATAGTGTCAATTTGCACTTTTATACAGTTCAGTAGCACTTTCTTAGAGTCTGATATGTTAAAAACACTTCATGTTACATGTATAGCTCAGTTTGTTTGCTATTATTTTTCACTTATTATACACTACACTAACTCAAATGGTTTAGTTCTCTTTAGCCTACGCACTATGTCAGGAGCATATAGTTACATAAAAATCAGTCAGAAACAGATTTCGCTGAGTAGTTACATAAATGTTGGTCAGAAACTGCCAGATGATTGTGTCATTTTGACTCATTTGGTCGTTATATTTCAAAATCGGTGACACTGACCTCATCAACAGACACGCCTCGCGGATGGTCCTACGGATTCGCGGTATTTACAAAAAGAGAGCAATATTTCTAAAATGCATGCATCAATTTTACGCATACTTCTAGGGTTAAATACAACAAATTATGCTGCTCAAAATGGTTAAAAATCTCATGCTTACAAAATCAACCATAGAGAACTAACAATTCCAGGGCCGTGTTATTATGTTTTTCCATTTGGAATTTCTCAGCAGCAGCCCAGAATCTGGATTTATGCCAGTTTGATCGCAATAGGCTCTCATATTACATGGGACTTAAACATAACTGGCATAATGTGGGTACACAGTAGGTGCACTTCTGTTCAACCCTTTGAGGAATACAGGCATCATCATGTTATGATATCAATAACTAAATTGGGAGAGATTTGTTAGTTTTCAGTGCTTAGGGATGAGATACGTTTGTTGTACATAATTATCTGAATAACTATTTAATATAAAACGATCATCAACAGAGGTCAGAATAGGTTGAGTATATTTACCTTAAGTTCGAGGAAGTAAGTAACATAGAATTGGTAATTTCTTCTCTAAAATCAAAAACATAAACATGACAATCCATTGTAAGAACTTTTGTAACCATATTTATCTGCAAATAAATCTTTAACTTTGACTTGAAAATCAAATCCTGGGATTTAAGAAATTGAAAATTACTTTTTGCTCTTTGAATACATTTGACACAATACAATGGATTGTCATATTTATGTTTTTGATTTTAGAGGAGGTATTATCTACTCTATGTTATTTTCTTTCTCGAATTTTAGGTAAATACACTACCTATTCCAATCTCTGATCATTAATCTAGAAAATTATCTTTAGAAACACTTTGTTGCTAAAGTTCTAATAAATCTAGAAAATATTATGAGTAACTTTTTGAATTAATTATTATTAGGTAGCAGGTGCTATCCCAATTCTGCTAAAGAACTCATCCACTTACACGCCATACTTCAATTTCCAGCTTGTCGATGACTATAATGAACGGGTATGTGACGCCCCACCCCGCCCAAATGCCTACATCCGCTTCATAGAGAAGTCTGCTGAAGAGCTGGACGGAGAAGTAGAATATGATGTGGATGAAGAGGATACTGCATGGCTGGCCATCATTAATAAGACGAGGACTAAGCAGAACTTGCCTGTGATCACTGTGGATACCTTGGAACTGCTCATGGATAGATTGGAGAAGGAGTCTTATTTTCAAGTAAGTTGTTATTTATAAATCCTTTTTTTTTTATTTATCTTTCGATCTGATTCTCAGAACGCATCTGCTAATAGCTTTATTAGCAGATGCGTTCTGTGCTCATTGGCGTTTTGAGTACGGTCCTCCAGTGAGAGCCGGCCCTCTATTTGTCACTCGACTATATCAGGCTATGTCCCATGTATGCTCTCTTTTCGTTCCAATCCACTAGAACACCGTCGACTGAAAAGACAGCATACATGGGACATAGCGTTATATAGTCCAGTTATAAATCTTTTGAAGTAATTAAGATTCTCCTAGTCGACGGCACGAACTATTTTGTGCGCGAGGTTAAAATGCATGCTATCTACTCCGACAACACGTGTGAAAGAGATAGATGCTGTGATGAGCAGTAAGAAGGTATTTCGCGTACGAATTAGCACTTTTGCAAATTTGTATCGAAATGGATGATGATTTAGGACGAAAACGAGCGCGCGAAATTTTGTAAACAGACCTTTGAAAGTCTAGATATCATGAAAAAACGACTGTTGAAATATGGAACTTTCGACGCTCATAACTTTCAAATATTTTATATCTTTACTTTTTGTTTCAATACAGGCTAGCCCTGTATGGAAACAAAAAGTAAAAGCTTGGTCGCCCAGGTACTTGAAGTTCCATATTTACGACTGTGTGCTGTACCTGTTTTGAAATGATACATTCTTCAATAGGCATCTCAGAACGGTCAACAAACAGCAGCTACAGTGGATGAGGATGCAGTGTGCTGTATCTGCATGGACGGAGAGTGTCAGAACACCAATGTGATCCTTTTCTGTGACATGTGCAACTTGGCTGTGCATCAGGACTGCTATGGGGTATGTTTTTTTTAAAGAGAGTCTTCTTTTGAGTTAAGTTTAATTAATCTAACAGTCCACTGTGCAATCTGTGTAGTCTGGACATTGTAGCATTGGCTTTTTCTTGCGGATTCTGATATGAGTGTATTCTGTATTCGTATAATGAAACAATAGGGCTATTAAATGAAAATTCGTTTTTTGTCCGTCAGGTAGATTAATAAAAAATATTACAGATATTTTTTCTTTTGACACGTAAACATAAAGTGACGACAATATAATGCGTTGAAATATTGTGTGGCGTCACGCCGTTAGTACACTTTATACTGACATAGTGATGTCACAAGCCCTGAACCAAACTCCTGAACTTGTTGCGCTTTATCTTTGTATTTTTTTATTGAATTGGTAACGCAAAAAATACGTGTGCAATATTATTTGATAATATCACTGACGGACTAAATAGAATTATCATTTTTCTAACCAGGAAATATCCCTATTTTCGGAATCGGATCAGTAATTTCCGACATTTCTGATTATTATTTTCTTACATCAAGCAATTTTACATCATTTTAATATTAAATAAATTTTTAATTTTACGTTGAATGATGCAATGTCCTGTAATGTTTCACACCCTGGGCTTGTTTGCAAAATATACTGCAACAGTGCAACTGTAGGAATTCCACAGTATTTTGTTCACAAAGTAGAACTGACAGTAATTCATGACTTGTCTTTCATCGTTGTTTTAGGTGCCCTACATTCCTGAAGGGCAATGGCTGTGCAGGCGATGTCTGCAATCACCATCGCGTCTTGTCAACTGTGTACTTTGTCCAAACACTGGAGGTAAGACTTCAAATACAATATGCATCCTATAGTTCTATTATTAAGGTTTATTTTCAACTGCCACTATAAAGTTGCTTTTCGTATATCAAAATTTTCTCACAGTAAACTGCTCCTTATAGTCTTCTACACTATGACTCAATATTGTTTGTTCTAGGTGCATTCAAGCAGACAGATCAAGGCACATGGGCGCATGTGGTGTGCGCGTTATGGATACCCGAAGTGCGATTCGCTAACACTGTCTTTTTGGAGCCCATAGGTAAGAAATTAAAGTAACATTTTTTAAATTGCCAAATTTTAACTTTTAATTTTTATTTTTATCAAAAAAAGTTTTTGCGCAGTAATCAATACACTACTGATTTCACAAGAGCCTAGGGTTTCTAATGCCATTCTGCGATTTATTGCACGCATTTTTTACCTACAAAATTTGCAAAAGGTAGTGCTAACATCTGATGTTACTTCTGAATAATCTTCAATTTTATCACTACAAACTTTACGGTCTATTTTCCATTGTCTCACAGACTCAATCGAGATGATACCGCCTGCCCGCTGGAGGCTTCAGTGCATGGTCTGCAAACAACGCAGCGTCGGTGCTTGCATACAGTGTCACAAGAGCAACTGTTACTCTGCTTTCCATGTCACCTGCGCGCAGCAGGCTGGGTGAGTTATTTTATTAAAAGCTATCTGCCCGCCATCTATTTCAAGGCCTTGCAGGTAGTCATTTCCTGTCGTATAATGGGGTACAAAGACAATTTCAAAGCTTATTTTTTAAGCTTCATGTATTTTTTGAGGATTATAATGCCATATTTACGATAAACTACCCACTTTAAGGTTGCCCTAGTTGATCATTCTTCCATACAAACGTAGTCTGGCGATTACTCCACTGTTTGACGGTGTACATTCAAAATAAAAAACGATATTAATTTGTCTCATCATTATCTAGCCCTGTATGGAAAAATATATATATATTTATGTTTGAATGTTATGAGCGTCGAAAGTTCCATATTTAAACACAAATTTTAACGGATCTTTGGGCGAAAATAAATACCATAAGAAGAAGGAAAATTGCAAAACAGCCATCATACAGGGATAGATTAGTAGTTCAACAATGCAAATAATTTTATTTTGAACAGATACATTTAGTCGTTTTTTCGTGATATTCATACTCCCAAAGACCTGTTTATAAAATTTCGCGCGCTCGTTTTCGTCCTAAATCATCATCCATTTCGCTACAAATTTGCAAATGTGTGAATTTCGTGCGCGAACTAGCTTCTTACTGCTCATCACAGCATCTGTCTCTTTCGCATGTGTTGTCGGAAGAGATAGCATGCATTTTAACCCCGCGCACAAAACAGTAGTCGTGCCGTCGACTAGGGCAATCTTAACCCTAAAGGAGAGTTTTTTTTTAGAGATTGGCCGATTGCGCCTTCTTTCTTAGTGACAAGAACTACCTACTCACTACTCATTGCGTAATTTGTATCAGTCTGCTAGATGATGGTCTGATTGATCAGGATTTTCAAAAGTATTGCTGTCATGGAGCAAGTGGTTAATCAGGGCACTATGTATAATGCCCGGGCATTATAAATCTAATCAAATCAAATCCTCAAAAGCGAGCTCGGGAGCTTAGGGCCCCCGACACGGATAGGTTAGTTTCGAAGGAGATGACGGGCGCTGAAGTGAGCGAACTCATAATCCGCCTTCTTCATGTTAAGTTACTTTAGACCCTGCAGACAGGAATAGGAGCCCCGTCGACTTACTATTCTATATTCAAACCAACGTCAACATTAAAATAATTTTAAAAGACACGTCTTTTTATTACCCGTCCCAATAACTGATGGGCATTATTCAAAAAGGCCGCTCAATTTAATTATTTCAATAATTTTTATCATATTTGGCATTTTTAAAATTGCCTGGGCATTATGAATAATGCCTTATTAATCACTTGGCCCGTAACATTGCCACTCATAGCGGCTATTTTAATGCATGCCAATCGAAATCTATTTAGTTTTCAAGCTCGGGCGAAACTGAAGCGATGATTAGATGTTCAAACTGGTGTGAATAGTCGCGTGCCTTCTTAATGATTAAAACAATAGGGAATACGCATGTATTTTTTTTATTTGCTAAGTTAAATACTTATTAACTAAAGTAAACAAATATGATTTTTTTAAATATCTCGATTAGAGACGAAGTTATAAAGCGTCAAAGTGAAGTCCGATGTGCTACATGACGTCAGATGGCACAACGCCCATGCATCTGTCATAGAAAACGGTGTTTTCGTAGACAGGGACATAATATTGTTATATCTCTCGTTTTTCGATCAATTTTGGTTCTGTTATCACTGTTATTATTCTATTTTATTTTAGTCTTTTTTATCGACAAACTGGTCAAATAACAAATATTTTTGTCCTATTGACGTGCGGAGACAACTACGCGCGTCAATTGTTTACACCACACTAAGGCTAATCAGACGGGGTTTCGTGTCTGTATCTCTATTTTGGTTTCAGTCTGTACATGAAAATGGAGGCAGCAGGCGCGGGTCGCGACCCCAGCCAGCCGGTACAGGTCGCCAAGATGGCGTACTGCGACGCACACACTCCTGCGCATATACTGCAGGTAACTTAACTCATAAAGATTTGCTGTTCTTACTGTCGACTAATAAGCCTGCGGGTGGGTGCCCTTTTATAATCTCGGTGCTGAAATTTTCTAAAGACTATTTGAACTCGGATTATTTTAATCAGTTGCTGATTACCGTCGAAATTTTTATAAACAAGTCCCATTTTATTTAGTGTAATTGTTTAAGAATCCTACTATTTTATTAAATGGAAAAATGTGTATGTTTGTTTGTTCTTCTTTCACGCAGCAATGGATAAAAGAGGTAAATAATTTATGGGCTTCAGAGTGACATAATGACATATTTATCTACATTCATTCTATAAATCCTTTATAAAAGTTTCTCAAATAGTTAGCTTATGGTCAACACTAAAACAACCAGTGTCATAGTTATCATAATATCACCCAAACTAAACTCCATTTGAAATAACATTAGACATGTTTCCAAATCTTTTTACAGTCCGTTCAACCGATTTTGTGTTCTATCCCGTAAACATAAGGATGACATAAAAAGCATAAACCTGTTACCAAAACCAAATGTTTACTACAGCTACCATTTGTCGTATCACCAACGCAATAGAAGTGAAAATCGGTTGTAAGGGCTGTAAAATGGGCTAATTTAAACGTCTAATGTTATCGCAATAACATTAGACGTTTAAATTAGCCCATTGGAGTATAGTGTTATAATGTTGTACTAAATTTTATTATGCAACTCCTTAGCTTTTTCGTCTCACTACTCAATTCGTGGTACCTTTATGAATTTCAAAAAAAGAACATTGCCATGCACGCGCATTTCACTACCACAGCGCTCTAATAATAAATAGAAAAAAAACTTATAGGTTATTCAAATTCACAACCTATCCCGCCATTTTTTTTCGATATTAGTGATTTCAGATCCTTTTTATAGAGGATTCATATTATGAGTGTAGATAAAGTCTTGTATGGCACTGTACATAATTAGGTGATACTATTATCACATTCGGTTTCGCCTCGTGTGATAAACCCACATTTGTATTTTAATACATCCTAGTATACAACAGTTGCTTGAATAACTTTTAAACTACTTTTTATCCCAGCAAAGGGCACAAGTTTCTGTTGATTGACAGACTACGGGATCAAAGCTTCTAGTAAAGGCTAATATTAATTGCACATTTCTTTTGTTCTTTTGTTTGTCAGGAGCGTCGAGCACAAGAATCAGAAGGAGATACAAAATCAACTGATCTGACGGCGATTCGGTTGAAAGGCAGAGAGAAGATAAAACAAGTATGTGATGGGAAAAAAAAGAAATCATTAAAAGTACATGCACTTTTCTTTTATTTTCTTCTAATTTTCCAGCAAACAAGTATTAAATTAACCTGCGAATATTCAAAAGTCACTAAACGAACCGAAATTTTAAAGAGACGACTTGTCGAAATCCCGATGCAGGTTCGTCGAATGGAGGCCTATAATAGAGTGCTAGGAACAATAGGGTTGTCTCATTAGTCGCAGATAAAAAGAAGGTCTTACTGTTTTAACACGCCGTAATGAGACTTAGGGAGATCCTAAAAAGTATAAATACTCCGTGCACATCAAATATGGTAGCAAATACTTAAGACGGGCTCCGTCTTCAAAAACTAGTCACTGAGAAATTTTACTTAAAATTGAGTTTCATTTGAGTATTCGACTTTCTGCTTCATTATTTTCTTCCACAATTGAATAACTACCATGAAATATTTGCTCATTTCTAAAAACTACCCTCATTCCCCCAGGCTCGTCGCGTGCTAGCCCTCAAACGCACCTGGGCCCCTGTAGTTCTGGTCCCCACACTCCCAGCAGATCGGGTGGCTGAGGTGGCAGCCCTGGCTCCTGGGGCACCGGCTGCAAGGGCTCAGCTGATGAAAAGGCTGCTGGCTTACTGGACGCTGAAGAGGCATAGCAGGAACGGAGTGCCGCTGTTGAGGAGACTGCAGAGTCTTACGAGTCATCATGGTTTGTAACTGTGATCAATTGTATTGTCAATGTATTTCGATTTTACGATTATTTATCAAGCTGCTCTGCTTTTCTTGTGCTTTTGGAAAAGAGATACTTGTTTTTTTATAGTTTTAAAGTTATTTGATAGCAAATACATAAACTTTGCTTCATTAAAATATGTCAAACTCATTTAGTTTTTTAGTATAATTGTGTATTCAGTTTTTTGTTGTTGTCCTGTTCACTAGTTTCGAAACACTGTATAATTTTGCCATAATTGGTTTTATAATAAATACTACATAATGTTGTTTTGCTCACAGGAAGTCGAGGTATACAGGATGGAACGGTCAATGTAAGAGAACTGTGTAATCAGCTCAAGTACTGGCAGAGGATACGACAGGACTTGGAGAGAGCCAGGTAACAAACAATACAATATCTTGCCTTAAGAAGCGAAGGCAAAAAAGGCTTTGGATTGAGCTGCTCCAATTAATTTAGATTCTTTTAAATTTTGCACTCTGAAATTCGTTTTTTTTTTTGGTTTTCTTGCAATGACAAGAATATTTACTTTTAAAGTATTATTTTATTTTAATTGTGGAGACTATGTGGATCATACTTTTTATTTAAATCTATCTAATTAAGTTTTTAATCATTGTCTGGCAGTTTGAGTAGTTTATGCGGCCTACCCGAATGTTCTTTCTTTGGTATTGTTCGTCGAATCGTTGAGCTCCTTAAATTCTGAGTTGAGCTGCACGGTTATTGACAAATGCGTGCACTGACTGGTCAGATCCATTCAATCTGGCTGGTTCTTTCCTCAAAAGACAATCAGACATCAGTCTACATGGTCTTCACATGATGAGAGACTGTGACCTTTGAATTTGTTTCGGCCTTTCTTCTCCGAATAGTCAGTTAGGAAAGGCCGACATCATCTAGTTTTAAAAAATATGATCGACATGTAAACGTGTTTGTACAAACCAACTTACAGAAATAAATCATTTATGAAGCAAGATCGTCATCAACGCGAAACCTTAGCCACATCGACACGACTGCAAAGACATCTGTGGTCAAATAAAAAAAAAACATCTGTGGTCCTTAAGACTCATTCTTCTCACTGCTGACATTGCATCCGAAACTCCAGTTTTCAGTCGCTTTGGTGTCATAGTTTTGCCCAAAATTGTGGTCTCAGGATTCTTTTAAATTGCGTTGCTATTTTACTGATATGTTAATTATTACTTACCCACTAAATTTACACAGATTACTCTGCGAGCTAGTCCGCAAACGCGAGCGTCTAAAGGCAGAGTACACTCGCGTGTGGGAGCGCTGCGTGCTTCACTCTCTGCAGCCAGAGCGCGCCGCGCTGCACAAGTTACTGCGCATGTTGAGACAGAAGGACGCCAGCGATATATTCACCGAGCCTGTGGATCTGCAAGAGGTATGTAAACTCTTTCTTGTGCCTGTGGCGGTCCATATTCCAGACAGTTTTGATGGTAAATTTTCGACCGGCTGTCAATTTATCAGGCATATTTAGCGCCAAACGTAAGACATGTTTTATGCTTTCAGGGTAAAATAATCGAAGCGTTTCTGAAATAAGTTGAGTTCGAATTGTAAGCCTTAGAAGACTAGCATTATTATTTCACGTAATTATTTGAAAAATCGATCAAACAGTAAAATTAATTTCACTCTAAAACTTTATTAATATATTTTTATATTAAATTCCCATTCGGTTTTGAAATGGTTGATCTTAATAAGTTATTTTTTCCCCTCAGGTACCAGACTACAGTACTATAGTGAAACACCCGATGGACCTGAGCACGATGGGCAAGAAGCTGGACCGCGGCGCGTACGCCACCATAGATGATATAGAGGCGGACTTCAAGCTCATGATCGAGAACTGTCTCACTTACAATAATAAGGATACCGTGTTTTATAAGTAAGTTGATCATAAAAAAATACCATTTAATAACAAACTAAAAATTCAATACGAAAATAAAGTGTTCTCTGACTTAAAAACCGACTGAGTGCGTGTCGAAATTCGCACATTTAGGATTCCGTACCAAAGAGAAAATCAGATTTATCAATATATTGGTATTTGTAGTAATTATAAACATTATCACCAAATTTCAAGATCATACGTCAAAAGGAAGTAAAACGTAACAGTATAACAGACGGACAGACACGTGAGAGACAGAAATAGGGCTCTGTTTAGACCCTCCGGGTACGGAACCCTAATAAAAACGGAGAAGGAATTCTCAAACTTTCATAATTGTATTTTGTTATTGTTATGAAGCTGTGCATTCGTATTATAAAACCGCTTCCTACGAGCTTATATTGACGAAAAATACCCCGTATTTTTTTTAGCTAATTTAAAATATACCATACATTTATACAAATAAAGTTTATTGTGCAAAATAACGCAACTTTCTTTTCACAAATACGCTAAGCGTAGAAGGAGTAGACGTTTTGAGGATTGTATTTAGTATCAATTAAAGTTCAAAACTTTACTGAAGTTAATTTTAATAAGTTTTACTCAAGATTGGGTATTAAAATAACTTTCCGTTTCCAGAGCTGGTGTGAAGATGCGCGAACAATGCATGCCGTTATTCCGACAAGCGCGGCGAGACGTTCGCGAAGCTGGCTTACAAGCACTATGTGTCGGCGCTGATGTTAGCCCCCGAACTCCTGAGAGCCCGCATCGAGCTGGGCCAAGTCCTAGACAAAACAGGTACGTGAAAGGTTTCTTCGATCAACTCAATCCATAGCCCAAGTAGTAAAAAATCTTAAGCAGCCTTTTTTTATCATCAATAGGCTCGCGCTTGACCACTATCTCACCTGATGGTAAGCGATGATGTGGTCGACTGTGAAGCACGCTTGCCTAGAAGTAACCTATTCACTCTTGACTTAAAGAACCCTAGATTGTAGCTATCGGGAAACACAGACTCCGGCAGGGAATTCCACTCCTTAGCTGTACGCATAATAAAAGTGTCCCCAAAACGTTTTGTGCGTATGGCTGCGATGATGCTCAAGGCTCTGAAGCTTTGATTTGACCAGTGCCTCATTGCCGATAAGTCTCTTGGCCAGCTTTTCGACCGACTCTAGCCTTCTAATATTCCCACTGCAAGGACACAGGCCGCCTCTCTAAGAGAGAGGGATCTGGGCTAAATCCACCAGGCGGGTCCCGTGCGGGTTGGTGAATATCACATATCTACGGATTTCGATTTTTTTTTTCTAAGATATGCCAGTTTCCTCACGATGTTTTTATTTACCGTTTTTAAAGCAGTGGTGATGAAATAATTTACTTAAAGTAATGCGTCTGCCTGGGTTCGAACCCATGACCTACGACACCTAAGTCGGGGCTGTTAACAATGGGGTGGCCCATTGGTAACAGCCCCGAATTAGGTATTGCACAACAAAAAATACAATTCCATATAGATTTTCATAATTATATGAGAAACAATCTAAAAATATATTATTGAGATAGTTTAGGCAAAAAGCAGTTGGAAAATGTTAGTTTTATTTCATAAAATAACAAAATAAAGTATTAAAATTCAATTCAAAGCTTTCAATATTTTTAATCTGTTTTATAACACTATGAAATGGCATCGACCACATAGCCACTAGACGCCTAATGCTTGATCTAATACATCAAAACAATTCTGTCAACTAGCTGAGGTATGAGGGACGGGGCGACTGCGCTCTGATTGGTCTCTTACCAAAGTCATACGCCTCATTAAGGGTGGGACGGGTTTAAATAAAACCAGGAAGGTATCGATAATTTTATAAATAGTATTGGTAATTATTTTTTTTATTAATATTTCCTTTTTTATTATTAATTATACGGCGTTTTATCATTTAAGTAATAACATAAAATGTTAAAAATAAAAATAATATCATAATTTTAAAGTTAACATACTTTTTTCGGTCGTTGGTTCTTAAATATAGTAATATTAAATATTAGTAAAAAGCGTAATCAAAAAATCGTTACACAATTAAAAAACTATTCAATTTAATATCTTTATTTGTAATTTTTCTAGTTCTATCGATACAGATTTGGTCATAGGATATGGTGCATCACTAGTTTTGTTTACGAAATTATAGAGGAGAAGAGATAGCGAAAAAAATACTTTAATAAGAAAGAGACGCAAACATGCGGTGGGCCTACAAACTTGACCAGTATAATATGAACTTCGATAAATAATATCAGAAAATAAATCTAATTATGTTTATGTAACTATTAACTTATCTTTGAAATGTTATGGCATTTTTCCGGAAATCCGAAGTCTGAGAACCATACCAAAGTATTGTACAAGAGCCATTATAATATTTATTTTATCAATTTTTATTGACTGACGCGGAAGCGATTACGGCTCACAGAAATGGTCGCTACTAATTCGAAATTGTCGAGTGGCGACCTGTATATGATCTTTTAGTCATATGTGTTGACAGACATCGCTCGCCTGTTATAAGCCGTCTAGGGGTTGTGTGGTCGCTGGCAATATGAAATAGTAGCCGCCATGTTTATACGTCATACGGCTATGTAAACTAAAAACTGTTAACTGATCGGCGTATCAGCCAATCGGCGCATTTGCGCATTTTACATAGCCTACTGACATCATGATCACAGAGCAATATGGCGTCCACTGCGTCCAGCGTTTTCGTCAACCAACGCGCGAAATTTGAATGTGTAATTTTATGTCACTTATCGATTAGATAAAAATTTCGTGTTTTTTTAGTGGCATATTAAGTAGCACTATAGAATTTAATTAAGACACTTTTTAAAAATGGGTGTAATACCCTATTATGCAGCAACTTACCCATGCACACAAGGAATCCCTATTAAATGGGACTTAAAAATGACTGGAGAATTCTCTAACCCTTTGGGGAATAATCCTGGCGGGATGCTATGTTTGCATAACAAGAACTCTTGTGTTCGTCAGTGCGTAGCGACCTAAACAGTTCTGTTTTTGCCTTTTAGGTCTTGGCTTACAACTTAATAAAATTATTCATAAATATATTTTTTTAAACAAGCTTTTTTGTATTCTTCACAGCAAACCCCTTCATTTGATACCCATATCATGGCAGTGCATAAGCATTCTCCTAACCACAAAATTATGGAATACTGGGCTCTTATTTCAAAGATAATTTGAACGGATCATTTAAAATTGATACCAATAGATGGTGAGAAATTTCTGAGGCATTCCACTCGGTTATTTAAATTTGCATTGTAACACATTTTGGTGCAAATAAAAAAAAGTGCAAAAAAAAACTTTAAAACAAACCTTCACTGTATTTAAAGAAAAAAATATTCACGAACCGTTCACCCTTTTACTTGCAAGTTGCTGCTAACACCATCTATCTATCGCCGTGGAATAGAACCGAACGCGATTGATAGACAAAAAATAATCGGTTTAATCAGATGAAAAACGCTAGTAATGTCATTTATATATTTCAGGGAAAACAAACAGTTACACAAAACAATACAAAGACAAAAATTTAAAAACAAAAGTAACATATGTGTAGCCCTCGACGTTATCCACATCTTAATTAAATAATATTACCAATGCCCACGACTGAGGCTGAGAGTAACATAAATAATCCTTGATTATGCTGATGCCAGCTATCTTGACCTTACTCAAGAACAACTTGAAAAACTTGAGCGGCTTCAAAATGTTTGTATAAGGTTCATATTCGGTTTGCGAAAATATGATCATGTCTCCGAATTCCGTGTGAAGCTCAAGTGGTTGCCAATTCGCCTTCGCCGGAATGCTCATATTCTTTCACTTTTATATAATGTGCTATTCAGTCCTTCCACCCCTCTATATCTTAAGAAACGTTTTCAGTTTCTCTGCGATTCCCACTCAAAATTTCTTAGGTCATCGGATAACTTACGACTTCAAATGCCAATGCATTCCACGAGTTTTCTGGATAAATCCTTTACTGTCCAGGCTACTCGTCTGTGGAATGCGTTGCCAGACCCAATCAAACGCGCCCAATCGTTGCCTGTCTTCAAAAGACTCGTGAAGGAGCATTACCTGTCGCTGTGATTATGAATTGACTGTCATCATTTTATTTATTGCCTTTATATTTTAGTATGTATGTATTTATGTATGTATTATGTAGCATATGTATGTATCTGCATATCTTTAATAATTTATATATATATATATTTTTTTTTTTTTTGACACTGTTATTGTCACACCATCAACAGCCCCACTTCGTGTCCAGTAATTATTGTCCATGCCTGGTTGCCTGGAAGAGATCGCGGAATGCGATAAGGCCGCCCATTGTATATATTTTTAGTTTTAAGTTTCCTTTGTAAATGTTACATATGGTGTACAATAAAGTATATAATAATAATAATAAACAAAGTTAAGTGATCGCAATTGAAAAACAAAAATAAAGCATTTAAAAAAATAAAGATATTATGTAAAAAATTCTTAATCAAAATTCAAAGTAAATTATAATTCAGCAGATAATTAAAATTCATAAAGTAAGTACCTACTTAATTAAAATTTCAAAAGTTATTAAATTCATAAAATATTTAAAATTCAAAAATAATTAAAATGTCAAAACTAGGCAACTATAATATCAAAAGAGATTAAAATTCAAAAATTATTTAAAAATGTAAAAGTAATTAAAATTCGAATACAATTTAAATGTGAAAACTATTTAAAATCTAAAGAAAAAGAAGAAAATAAAACAAGAGATAAAAATTAAAAAATAAATAAATTCAAGCAACAATAAAAGCAGTGTCGGCACGGTTTCTTTGTATGGGATGAGGCATCTGTATGCTAGTATTATATTATCTGTGCCTGAACACACTCACACATATACATACATAGCTAGTTAAATAAAAGCTTGTAAAATGCATGAATGTAGCGACCATCTGTGCCGCCACACAGGAACTAATTATTAATGACCTGACGTCACACAAATCCTTCATGGCACAAGCAGAATTTTCAGGGCGATCTGGTCGAAGGACCCTCCCTTTTCAATATAGATTTGCGGGACTTTACACCTTGTTACCTCCAAATTAGTACATAATTTTCTATCCCCTAACCCGCACTTGGCCCGAGTAGTGGAATACAGCCCATTCCCTCTCACAGGAGGCCAGGGGACATTAAAAAGACTGATGATGATTTAGTATTGTATCGTTCAGTATCGCCAGTCCTCACCGTGCGAGTCCCCCGCGTCGCAGCGTGAGCCGTGCCGCCAGCCGACCGCGCTCCAGCAGTGATAGTGAACGGGAACGGACGCCAGGTAATACTGCTAAATATAGATTCCTTTAGGTCACTTGATAGTGGCTTGTCCAACATTATTAAGACCGTTTATAGATTGTAATTTTTTTTTTACTCACTGTAATGGTAAGACACATTTTATTTAAAGAAAACTATAATTAATTCATAATTCGTAATAGTTATCCAAAATTTAATGTATGACATACATTACATTTTGGACATGACGAAGTTCAAATTCCATTGCAACCCATACATTTTTGATTCAAATCGTCACTTTAAAATCAACTTTAACTACACCACTCTAAAGTCGATACTGGAATCGGTTACGATAGATTGAAATTATCTCAACTTATGAATACAAGTACAAATCTTCATAAACTCAAAGCCAACATAAACTTAAGCTTAAAAGTTAATAGTACATTACTGCAGCGGCCAGCAAAAGAGGCATTGATGGACGAACGTGTAAATGTGGGCCGAGGCGAAGCCGAGACACACATACGTAAGTTCATCAATGCCTAGTTGTGGCCAAGGCTTGTATAGTACTTTTCTCAAATAATGCGCGGAAATTAAAACTAAGTAGTACCTAGAACTCATTTTGTCATATACAATTACTTTCAACATCAATGCATTTTTTTTTGCCGCGTCAAAGTGTTCGTTTGTTTTTTTTTTCAATAAACAGCTTTCTATTTGCAAGCCAGTTCGAAATTTTAATAAAACCTTTGATAAGTTACCTCCTTGGTTGCCATATTTCGGAGTAAAATATCGTTCCATTTTTAAATTACACTATAGATATGAGTTTTCTATGTAATTTATTTGGCCGCTAAAAACGACAGATACGGCTTTTCATACAACTTTTGCCGGCCGCTGCTCGCATGTATTTGATCAGTACAGTAATTCGATTTATCTCGAAGAGGGTTGTTAAAATAATGCTCAAATTTCCAAGCATGTTTGAGAAAACTAAGTTTTATGCTTACCAAAACTCCTACAAAGTGCAGCAAATTGTAAGAGGAAGGCGCTTGTGTCTGTAACACAGTTTATACTAGCATAGACACAGACTCTCACTCTGTCCCAAACAATGCATAGTGTTATACTTCATACAATGACGTTTTTATGTTTGATTGAGATGGACAAATTCTATTTGGCTTTTTTTTGATAATAAACATTATTTATTTATTATTAAACCTCTCTCTCATCCACTTTTCTTTTTACTACATTAGCATGAATTTGCCAAAATGTTTGCAAATCCGACGGTTATCTCATGATGTATATGATATAATAAAAAATGATTGTAAATTAGTATGACTATGTTTCATGTTGATAGAGAGGCGCAAGGAACGCAGTATGTCCCGACAGTCTCGAGCTCGCAGCGAGAGGCGACAGTCCAACGCTATGAATGACTCCGATGATGAAAATATCCCTGTAAGTAGTATTATTAGCGATCTAGTTTGACTGTGTAACGGCTGCCATTGACTGTGTGCGGGCCGCCTGTATCGTCTATGGTAGTGTACGCGCAGCGGTTCAGCTTCCTGCCCATTGTGCTCCGGTCCATCGGCTGTTTCACTGTGGTACTTGTAGTCTGTTACCTGACGGCAAAACATTATATTTAAAATAAATCGAAGCATATATATGAAATGTTAAAAAACGTTTTAACATTTCATATATATCGCTATCATATTTTTTTGGTTGGATCAACTTTTCAAATGCTTCTGAAATCCGCAGGTTTTTGTTTGTTGATAATACTTAATTTTAAAGCTGATCAAAATGCCTTGAAGGAAATTGTTCAAGACCATGGACAGAATTAGTTTCTAAAACATGACCACTCATTTCCGCTACACTCTGTATAATATAGTAACATTTCATTCGCCCAGCAGTACACTTCGGAGATACACGATAAGACTTTTGCCAAATTGGTGCAATATTTTAATCCATCGTTTTTTTAAATTATATTAGGGGATAACATTGTTATAATTATTTGGCAGTCGCACCGCGCCACATCTCCAGCGGCGGCTCCTTCAGCTCGCAAGCCGTGGGCCAGTCGCGGCAGAGCGCGCGGCCGGGCACGCGGACGCGGACGGAGAGGGGGGCGCGGCCGAGCTAGTGCGCATGTCGACGGGGGCAGGGACATCGGTAAGATATTCAGTCACTAGTCGCACTGCATTTATCTCCGGTGGTGGCTCCTTCAGCTCGCAAGCACGTATCTGAGCCGTGGTGGCTCCATCAGTATCAACCGGCCAATTCTATAAACACTTCATCGTGACAATTTAGATGCCGTAAATCCACCGTAATTGGACGGATATACTTTATGTTCACTTCACCTAAGTTTTCACAGTGAGATTTTTCACTGAAATACATTGTATTATTTATTTATTTATTCTTTATTGTAGGTACACCAAGTTAAAACACAGAAAAGGGAACTTAAAAATAAAATATATACAACGGGCGGCCTTATCGCTTACCGCGATCTCTTCCAGGCAACCAGGAATGGACAGTGATAGCCTGGACATGAAATGGGGTTGACATTGGTGTAACACATAACATTACGAATATTTACTTTAAATATACAATAATATTATTACAGATACACAAATACATAGGTACATATGTATCTACTCTTTGGGTGTATCTACACACCAAATCTTCTAGCTACGAACCCTCAAGGCTACACCCCAAAAAAGAAATGCTTGATTTGCTCCTACAATCATAACCAAATTTCAGGCAATCCGAGTATTTCGGATTTGCATAAAAAAACACCGCGCACTAATATAGAAATGTCCTAATATTGCTTAAGCACACTGTATATAATAATCACATGACACTCATATTCTACAGGCGAAAGTTTGTGTGTGTGTGTGTTTGTGTGTTTGTTACTTCTTCACGCTCAAACGGCTGCACGGATCTGGATGAAATTTGGTGCAGAGACAGGTTATAGTCTGGAATAGCACATAGGATACTTTTTATCCCGGGAATATGTTCCCTCGGGATAATTTTTGACTTTCACGCTGGCAGAAGCTGGTATGTTATATATTAGAAAACTTGCTAATATAATAACTGTTTAACCTTTTCACCGCCACGCCATATCGGTATTCCTATGCCCTGTACGCCAAGCCCGAAAATCTTAATTAAATACCTACAAAAAAATAGGGATTTCAACATTATATAGATACCCATTATTATTATTTTTTTTATCAATACTTGCCAGATAAATGGTCGATCATTAATATGTTAAAAAGAACATTCCAATATTAAATATTTTACAACGTTCCACTCAAGTAGTTCCGAAGTTGTTAATAACATAAAAACAATGATTAAGACACACAACAGTTAAAATGAAAATAACTCTAGGTACAGCACTATTCTCAGTACTGATGTACCTCACTGTCGGGAATAGCCGACATTGGCGCCGTCGACGAGTCTTTTATAAGACATCGTTGCATGTACATTAGAGTTGTACCATAGTGTCATATAGTTTATCGATGTTAGTATCTAATTAAATTCAAAGGCCACAGTAGTTTGTTTTTATTATTCTTGAAATTTACACTTATTGCAACAATTTGGGTTGTTAATGGATTGAATGCAAATAAAACTATTTATTTACCAATCATTTAGTTTAATTATTGAGTTATATTATTAATAATTACTTTGAGATCATATTACTTACATGTCACTTATGAATAATATTATCACGTGATATTATTACATAGCAACAATTTTTATAACAGGAACTTTCTAATATTCTCACTAATCAGATTAATTATATGTATAAAATAAATCAAAATTTTCGTATGAAATTGCGTAGTATATACGTAACGATTTTTAAGTATAACGATATTTATATTCTTAAAATAGATACATTATTTAGTTTCTCGTATCTAACCTAATTAAACATTAAAGGATCAACAATCAACAATTATAAATGCTCACTGATCAGTGTTCAAAAACTACAGCTTTATCTCGACTAGGAAATGCGCAGTATCGCTTGAAAATTCAAAAAGGCATGCGGCTCCGCGAGACCTTGAGAGTTCACAGGCGATACTGCGCATTTTGCAGTTGAGGTAAAGCTTAAAATCGTTTGCTAGTAACAGTGCCGGCCGTTTGGTTTGAATTGTGCCATAAGCTAATTTTAATTTGTGGGTAAAAATTGATTGTGGGTAAAAATTGTTTTCGTAATTTCTCAAGCTCAGTTGAATATGATTATATAGGTACCCTTACAAAATGTAAGCGAGTAGGCGAAATAAGAGAGCACTCTTTAGAATATAATAACCAATTAAGTATGTACATACTTACATGTAAAGCAAAACATAACTTTAAATTAAAATTAACTTACCTCTAAATCATCTTCATCTAAAGATTCAGAAAACTCATCGTCTTCAGTACCTTCCAAGATACGTAATAATTGTTCAGTGGTAAATACTTCTTGTTGTTCCATATTTCCCGCACTAAAATTCACTTTATACGCTTACGACGTCACGAGTCAGTCGACTTCTGCCGACAATGGCGCAGAGGGGACTGCTTATCGAGAGCTTGCTAGGGATGCGCATGATTGGCGATAAGGGAATATCGAAAATGTATTTACGCAACTATGTTTCAGTTTTTAATATAGTAAAACTACTTTTTTCTCAGTGCTTACAATCGTTTATATTTTGTTAGAACAATAAAAACTGTAATGACAAATATTACAATACCTTAAGTTACCTAAATTAATTTAAGAATATAATATACGTCAACATGATACTACATCACTAGCAGTCGGCTCTGCACGACATTGGCGTCATGGGACTTACTTTTTTAACCATAAATTATTTTACTTTTTATCATCAAATATTTAAATGAGGAATATGCATTTTTGTTTACTGTATGCAACTAAATAATGTTTAGACATTCAGCTTTCAAGGTGTATCAATAAAATACATAAAAGTAATGATTTAATAGGTTTATTTTGTATTTTTCTGCGACCTGTTTTTTGTCGAGTATAGCCGTCGTTGGCGCACAGGGCACGCTTGCTCATGTCGGCTATAGCCGACATTGGCGTTCAAAAGGTTAAAAATCGTCATTACTCATAGATAAAAAATCATAAACATTCTCAAACAAATAATTCTAAATTCATATAAGTGATCCATTTTTTTATCTATATAATTTTACAGATACACCCACATCAGACTCCGAGACACCCGTGGCTGTGAAGCCAGTGGAACGCACCCTCAAATTGGCCACACCAGAGAAGTCACCAGTTAAGCAACCAGAGACGACGCCAAGTTAGTAAAAACCTTTTTTTTATATCTCGAGCGACTTGATCTAGGTCCGCAGTGACAGACCAATCTTCTCCATTGTCTATGATATTAGACAGATCATAGAATTTTTTATGCCACAAACCAACATACAGTTTTAATAAGTTCTGTATGTCTGTTTTTTTTATAAATTTTGTTTTTTTTACACACATGTTGTTTTTTTTTATTATAAAACTCGCTGTTTTTTATACTACATGTTGTATTCGATAAATATACACACCGCTGACTGTGTGATATGTCAGCATCAAGTTATAATTGTAATTAAAAAAGAAAAACCATCGTGTGAATCAGGCGGGCGAGCACGGCCTACTGTGGCAGGCTTGAGTTACACATTCTTATCACAGTTTTGGATTAAAAACCGTGTTAAAATGCGTGACTCAAGCCTATCACAGAGGCCATGTTCGCCTGGCTGTAGTGTTCTTGCTTTTCGATAACTCCTAAACATATTGGGCCATATTCATAAAAATCTGAACTGTTTAGCAGATTCTTTATTCAAATTCTTTACAGAAAATTTGAATATAGAATGTGCCAAGCAATCGTTCAACGGTATCGAGATTTTTTATAAATAAGGGTCATTTTGCCATGTACAAAACCTTTACATGGCATTGCGAGGTTTGTCTTGATAAACTTTTTTATTTTTTATACTTCGGTTTCCACAGGTGCCGCTTGTTAACCAACCTCATTTATAGAAATATGTACTTGTAATAGGTGCGAATATTGCCAGTTACAGGCCTGGGGCTCATGGGTGCACTTAGGAAGCCCACTCTGCTGGTGTCGCCATCTGCCGCCGCTGCACAACCCAAGAGCTTCGGCTCTGATGGTAATTATAAATTCTTTTCACACTTCGATTGGAAACTAAACTCAATTTGCTATTACAGAAAGAGAGTATTTTTTATTTTTTCAATTTTATGATTTTACAATAAATAAGTAATTGATTTTGATAAGGTATGAAAAATGCAGAGAATTTTTGACTGATCATAGCAAAAAAATGGGAAAAAATATATGCCAAAAAAAATGAAAAAAATATTATCGCTCTGTTGCCAAAAACGAAAAATAAACGGACCATCATCTCAAAAATGATGGAACATTAAATGGTAACTTCAGCTTGAACTTCTCTCTACTATTTATTTTACTTTTAAAACATTATGAACAGCATCCTTGCCGACTTTGTCAGCCAGTTTGGGTCGCTCCAGCTTAGACCCGTCTCCCAAGAAGAAGGGTCGCGGCAGACCACGCAAACAAGATAAGGACAAGTCTACATCGTCACCAGATCTATTTAGGTACATTACACATGACGGAAATATTTGCGGACCTTGGAAAAATGCTATTACACTTAAAACCGGCTTTTATTCATCAAAGATAAAATAGTATTGTTCATAGACAAATAAGTCAGGTCCATAGATATTTTTGTTTTTTTTTTTTATTGCACGATTTTGATATTGACCTTTAGCACCATTTATTGGAGTGGACGAGGCTACATAAGCCAAAAAAGTTTGTAATCTAAGCTTTAGCGATTTAGATAGATTTTTGTACGAACAGAATATAAATATGTTTGTATGAATGCTTCTTTTTACGATTGGAATCATAGATTTCATGGAGAAGATTGTGTCTCTAAGCGGAATTTCGCAAAACCACTGCCTAATTTGTATCGTAAAAAAAGCTTTAAGCTTATAATATATGTACCAAAATTGCTTGATTTGTAAACGGTGGGCATGACACACATAACTTCACATAAGGGCAAGAGTTCAACCAACGAAATCGTCAATTGAACACCAATTTTTTATCTGTAATTGGTTATCTATAGTAGTTTCAACAGGTGGGTGCAAAACTTTTTGTACTATCATATATATATGTAAGAAACAACATGACATAGGACAATAATTATTGTTATTGCCGCGTTTGCGTTCGGTTACGCGAGCCTTATTGGTCCACAAATATTTTACTCCAATGTTCGTATTGATTTACGTAACAACTTAGAGCCTTATTTATTAAAACTTACTTATCATATAATCAGGTTAGAGAAGCTCGTGGCTCAATTATAACAGCCGCGCTAGGTTAAGCAACGCTTGCCGAGGTCGGTCGATGGATGGGTGACCATCTTTACATAGCGAGATTCCTCCGTGCCTCGGAAAGCGCGTTAAGCTGTTACGGGTAGTCAGAAGCCTGAAATCTGACGTCAGTCTTGCCAAGGAGTATCATGTTACCCAGTTACTGGGTTGTGGAGGTCAGATAGGTAGTCGCTCGAGTAGGTTACTTCTAGGCAAGCTGGCTTCACCGTCGACCATATCATCACTTAACATCAGGCGAGATAATGGTCAAACGCGAGCCTAAAACAAAAACAGAAAAGATACTTCAGCGTAAGCTGGTAATGGCCGGAGATGAGACACCAGTCTAGCCAAGAGGTATCGTGTTACCCAGTTACTGGGTTGTGGAAATCAGATGGGCAGTCGCGCCATGTAAATCACTGGTACTCAGCTGAATCCGGTAAGACTGGAAGCCGACCCCAACAAACCTGGGAAAAGCTTAGGCAGTTTGATTACCATATAATTATATTAAACACTGATTAGGAGTTTTTTTTATTTTTTTTTTAATCCCTTTAGTCGATGAGAGATGTATATAGCCACTCTCCCGTTCAAGTAACCAGTATTGGTCAAAATTTATATTAACCCGACAAAAAGGAGTTAGATACAATAGCCAAGAGCCTCATTAATGTATGAACAGCTCTACTTCGCCTTTATTTTGCCTTCTATACTTGTATACTTTTACGATGGTTCTGGTGTGACTAGGTCGTCACAAAGCGGCGAGGGCAAGAGTATTTCGACGCCGGTGCCCGCGTCGTTCCTGCAATATCGTGGCCCGCCAGGGGAGGTCGGCTCTGACAGTGACCTTGCGCTCTCCAGGTAAACTTACAGCAAACTAATACAACCTCCTATTTATCGCATACCTACCCACATTACCCACGGTAACATTTTGACATTGTTAGTTCCTTTTCTGTTTTGGTAAAAGCGGTTTTTTAGTCCTATTTGCTGCTGCTGGTCACAGGTCGCAGTTATTTATTTATTTAATTACATGAGGAAACTCATTAAGGAAATTTAGTTACATGAGGAAGAGCAATGGTGGCCCAGTGGTAGCGGCCGCGACTTACCTTTAGCGTTGTAGGTCGTGGGTTCGAATCCAGGCAGGCGATTTACTTTGTGTAAATTATTTCATCACCACTGCTCCCAAAACGGTGAAGGAAACCGGGATGTCTAAGAACCAAAAATTTGAAGATATGTGACACAACAGACCAAACAGGAGTCTAAGTGCGGCAAAGGGGTCCATCTATCATATCCTTATCTATGAGGATCCACTGTCCAGAAAAGTGACAGCATCAATCAATCAAATCAGTCTGTCGCTGTATACTGCTCTTCCAAGGTGCACAACACCCAGTCCTCCGCTAGACAGATCTAAGTGTTAAAATCATTGGGAGATGCTGGCCCTATGTTCAGCAGTGGACGTCTTTTGGCTGATATGATGATGATGATCATTATTAGACGTCCTAGAACCAAAAATTCGAATACGTGTACCATCGGTCACACGTATTCGAATTGTTCATGACAACGGTCCATTCCTTCTCACAGAGAGGAGGCCTGTGTACCAGCAGTGGGAACATTAAAAGAATGATGATGATGAGGAAACAAGTCCCATACAAACTTAGTTATTTATTAAACTCAATTAAAAAAAAGTCACTTGATCTTTCGTTATCACTTTATATTATATATATTGATTTGGCTTTTGGAATGTTACCGACAAAGACCGCTTTAGTAGGTCAGAAATGATCATAGAATTTAACCAGGAGTCTGCGTTCGGTCTAAAGACTAACAGATTGGCATTTTGGACGCTCCAAAACTAATTCACCTGAAAGAAAGTGTTTTTTTGCGTTCCTATATGTAGGTGCATAGTAAGGCCGAATACGGACAGGCGTTTAAAACACCATCTCTTTCAATCTCCGACAAGTATTTTTTAACGTTTACTCTATGTGGTGTTGTGTTGTCTTGCAGATCGTCGTCGAGCAGTTCGGCGTGGTCGCAGTCGTGTTCGTCGTGCACGCACTACGAGGACGAGGGCTCGCACCACTCCTGTTCTATGAGTTCTACTGACGGGTTAGTAATACTATATGCCGTCGAGCAGCTCGGTGTGGTCGCTCGCACCGCTGTTCTACTGATGGGTCGGTATTATTAAACCGAATGAATGTATATGTGAGGCTCAAAGATCGAAAACGCTCGTTGAGAAAAGTGAATTGCGCGTTCTGAGCCTTAGCTGATCACAACGGAAATTCGCGACGGACAAAAGAGCGCCTTTGAGCATTTGCATATTTTTCTTCATTGGTGTTATTTTCATGTTTTTGGGGTCACATAACGAATATGGTGTCAAAACCAAAATCCATGATGGCGCCGTTGAAAGTTTGACAACTTTTCGTCATGGGTGTCTTTTTTATGGTTTTAGGGGTTAATAACGATTATGAGGTTAAAACCTAAATACAAGAAGGCGCCGATGAGAATTTGCATATTTTGCGTCATAGGTGTCATTTTCATGGTTTATGGGGTCGCTAATATATGCTAATAATAGCAGGCACGTATGTACAATATTGAACGTTGCCCAGATCAAGCTTCAACGAAGCCCCGGAATCTGCGCGCTCGGGCAGCAGCGGGCCGGAGCAGCGACGTCGACGCTCCCGCCGCACGCTACACACGGACGCATCTGACAACGAGCCCACTACGCCTGTCAAAGTGAGTTCTCATAGTGAAAAATCTTGGAACATAGACTTCCTCGATTCCAATCGTAAGTAACTTAACGTTCATTCATCATTTTCATCATCATTCTTCACTTACGTTCATAGTTTCATATATCTAGTCATACACGCACGCCTGTTATAAGTAGTTTACTGGTAAACAAGAATTTATAATTCTATAAAAACCTTTTAGTCAAGGAGTTATGCTTACTTTCCTCATATCGATCATTTGTTATTTATTTAATACTTTATATACAGAAACGTACAGAGGTAAACTTAATGTCTTAGTAACGATTTCCTACCAGTCAACCTTAGCGTGATGCAGAGACAAATAGATGGCCAAATGCCTATATATTGATATCGACTTTTAAATGAGATAATAATTTGAAACTATAGAAAAAACTATTCGTCTATAAAGCCTTAAAAGTTTGAGAGTTAATGAGTCGCAACTGGGTCTCTAAGAAAAGAAAAGCAGTCTGAGTGCGTAAAAGTTATGTCTCTAAATAATATGGTTCTGTGCAGGGCCGAGGAACAAGATCTTCAACGTCAAAAACGCCCGTCAAATCTGCGCAAGCGTTGAGCTTAGAACTGGAACCGCTACAACTCGTCTGGGCCAAGTGCAGGTCAGTAAAGTCAGTAGCTGTATACCACTCCATTTTTTTATTACTCTCTATGTAGCACCTAATCATTTAAGTTACTGATAAGTTAAGTTTTTACCAATTATTCTCTCTTGAATCTTTTTTATTGAAAAGTAAAAAGATCGACCGCCATTTAGTCCTGTCAGAAACTTGCTAAAATTAAGAAAAAATAGAAAACAGATTTGATATAAAAACACGGCAATTGCCCCTGATCCTGATTGCGACAATTTAAAAGGTCGGAAGCGCCTATATTCTTACCGTCTTATTAATAAACTTAGACTAATGGCGCGTTTACATTAGGTCGGCCACCGTATACGGCGACCGCTTTTAGTTGAACCGGATCGGTTAACCGAATTGGCTTTTTACATTGAGTCGGTCACTGAATACGGCGACCGTATTCTTTTAAGTTTTTGGCTTACCGGATTCGGCGACTGCATTCAGCGGAACTGTATACACTCGTTTTGAAACCATCATCACGGAAACACATATTGTGTTACGACAAGGAATAAAAACACACTATGAAAAAATACAAACAATACTTGACGCGTGCGGCGTCCCCGCTTTTCGATTGAACAATGAGTGGAACGTTTCAACATGTCAGCCGTGTTCGGTCAACGAAAACTGTGGCCGAATATGGCTAACCGAAAACCTGTTAAGACTAGTCGGTGACCGAATACGGTCTGTGGTCGAATACGGCTAACCGAAGACCCGTTAACACCAGTCGGTGATCGAATACGGGCTGCAACCGAATCGGTCAAAACGACCTAATATTAATGAGCCATAAGATAAGATTAACTTCAAGTATTAGATTGATACTGACAAATTTCCGTCTGAATATACACGGAATAAGGACGGATTATACTAATCCGACTCTAGTATCGGACTAAAAGTTACACCATGGTGCTAGCTAGTTTAAGGTCGGGTTAAGAGGAGTGTAACCAAGAAAAAAGTTATGTTTGATTGACATTTGGTTTATTGTGATTTGATGATGAAAACTTTTAGTTCAAAATAAATATATTGTATTTAAATCTAAAATCATTCCTTATTTTATTGTTTATCTCTTCTTTTCTAGGCATACATATATCAAAATAAGGGTACCCTTACGCTGTACAGTAAAAAAGTTTAGATTTAGGTATATGTTTTTATCTGGTTGGTTAAGGCTGTATAAGAGTATTGCAATCTGAAGTTGAAGGTTCAAAACAACAAGAAAATTAAATACAAAGTAAATGAGAAAAAAATACAAAATGACTTCATGCATTGGTCAGTTTTTCTTAATTGGTCGATTTATCTTTCCAGTATGACACATATATATATCTTGGATTTTGGAGGTCAGATAGGCAGTCGCTCCATGTAAAATACTGGTACTCAGCTGGTTAGACTGGAAGCCGACCCCAACTTAGTAAGTTAGGAAAGGCTAGGTAGATGATGGATCATTCAAATTACTTACCTTTTCCTCTCCTGTATTTGAGCGATTTAAGTGTAAATTGTTGAGATATAATTTAAGTTCCCTCCTTCATTTTCAAAACTGTATGACAAATGTCACTCTATGCCACAGAGTACTTTTTGTATATATAAGTTTACATTATTTTTTCTATTAATCAAAGTAATTACCCATGCAATATATGCATCTTTGTCAACACAGTAGCAGTTAATTGATGAAATCAGCTGGACGGGAGGTAACAAATTCTTCAAAGGTATTTTGTACTGTCTCTCGGATATTGTTTTTTTTTTCCGCCAAGTATTTATCCAAATTCTGTATAAAATAGAAGTCTTTAGGCGTAAGGACTGGTGAGTATGGCGGATGACGGAGAGCTTTCAACCCCAGGTCTTGTAACTTGGAGACCGTCTGTTGTGAAGTATGAGCAGTAGCAGCGGAGACGAGCAATTGACCAAAGCTGGTTGGAGACGAGCGAGCTTCTCCATCATTGTGTTCAGTTCTTCGCAGTACATATCTGCAGTAATGCTCATTCCGTTCGGTAAGAAGCTGTGAAAGTGAATCACACCGGCCCTAGATTACCTAACAGTGACTATCACTTTTCTAGGGGTAAGTTTTCGTTTGGGGCATTGTTTAGGCGCTGAACCAGGATCCAACCAACTATTAAGCTTGGGATTGTCGAACATAATCCATTTTTCGTCACAGGTAACAATGCGGTTCAAAATTGCTTCGTTTGTGTGCCTGTTGAGCAGAGCAAGGCGCGTCTCGAAGCGTACTTCGCGCGGGCGATCATTGAGTTCGTGGAGCAATCATTTGTCAAGCTTTTTTACCTTTCCAATTTGACGCAAATGGACCTATATTGTTTTGATGCTAACGTCGTTAATTCAGCCGTAGATTGTATATTATCAGCTTCTAAAATCGCCTTTTATTCATCATTGTCAAAGTTTTCGGACGACCAAAGGGTTCATTTTTCAGGCCGTAATTTCCAGAACGGAAGGGGACAAACCAATAACAGGTGGTGCGTTTGTTTGTATTGTTCGCTCCGTAAACGTCGTTGATGTTGCGTGCCGCTTTTGCCGCGTTGCTGCCACGACGGTATCCATATTCCATAATTACTCGAATTTTGTATGTATCTGTGATGGCGAAAAAGATTCAAATGCGATGAAAACATAACAAATGACTAATTTTGAAAAAGAATGCCATGTTTTTTTAAATAAAAATAATTTTCAACTTGAATTCTTAGCCAAACAAAAAATATTAGGTCCTTACCTATGAAATTGGCGTTTTGTCGTACTGGCCACTTTGATCTCAAATATCTCCTGTTTGGTTTGGAATTCCAATTTTAAATTTATACAGCTATTTACTCATGCTTTTGTGTTTGGAAAACCGTAATTCATTTGTTTTTTCCTGTTTTGTTTTTTTCTTTGCGCCAGTCAGTTTACAAAATGGAAAACTTGAAATATCGCGTTATTTACGAGTACGAGTTCCATCGTGGCACCAGTGCTTCAGAAACGGCTCGAAGGATTAATGATGTGTATGGCGACGGTGGCAAAAGAAAACACAGTGCGTTTTTGGTGCCAACGTTTTCGTTCTGTTCTAGTAAAGGCATCAACGAACTACCTATGAGATGACAAAAGTGCATAAATAGCAATGGTACATACATACTTTGATTAAATTAATATATTATATTAAAAAAAAAACGACTTTATGTTCCTCCCTTACAAAACGCCAATTTCATATGTAATGACCTAATATTTTGATTTGAAAGGGCCAGTATTGCAGAACGGCAATTTCATAGGTCAAGAACTATTATGAAATAGAGATCTAACTCAGCAAAAAAATTTTTTCTACTTTATGTCATCAACTTGATTTGTTTTGTTCACTGGTTCATTCGTTTTAAATTCAACTGGGTTACCATAGCTTACGCGTAAATCCTAGAGTTAGGAATTAACAGTTAGTGCGAGGCTAATCCATGTTTATTTATAACATTACTAAACCTAAGTTAATCCTTTGTAACTCCGGGATAAGCTAGTCCAAGAGTAACTTCGGAGTATAATCCCCGGCATGTAAGTTGGCAAGAGTCGTTAGATGCGCAGTAGTTTTTTAGGTATCTTTGGCAGTGAAGCGGGGCGCGGGAAAGGTTTAGGACCGTTCCGAGCGCGCGATTGGTTGGTCAGTTGACACAAGGATCGGCTGACAAATCGTGTCGCGTCCATGTTCCGTTCGCTCTCTAAGGTTGGTCAGTTCGCGGAATATGCGCGAACTTACCCCCACTACGCCAAAACCTTGCCAGGTTACGTGCACTACAAGCTGGTAATAAGCAATTTTTATTAATAAGACGGTTAGAGTATTTTCAATTGGCTGGCAACTTTTTTTAACAAAATTGACTTTTTCATCGAAAGGAAATTATGTTTTTGGCTTTTCGTTGCGGGATCCAAGACAGTTAAATTGATTCTTCGGGACTTCGTCGAGCTTCATTTTCTCGGCGCTTTTCTGGTGGTCGCCACTGTTGATTCTGGCAATCAGGAGTTGCAGTTGTTTGGGAATAGTGCGGTGGGGTTGTCCCAATTTTTCCATCGAGTTTGCGGGCCACCGTCAACGGGTCATATTCAAAAGACCCTCGAACATCATTGTAATAATAAATTGATGAATAGGTGTTAATACGAGTCCACATTAATCAAAATCTTTTCCAACAGAGGCTACCCCTGGTACCCAGCGCTAATCATCGACCCGAAGATACCAAAAGGCTTCATCTACAACGGCGTGCCGCTACCCGTCCCACCACAAGACGTGCTCAACCTTAAGAAGAACCACTCTCACGAACCCGTTCTCTACCTCGTGCTATTCTTCGATGTGAAGCGAACCTGGCAATGGCTGCCACCCAACAAACTCGAGCCTCTAGGATTGGAAAAGAGCGTCGATCAAGCAAAACTCATCGAGTCCCGGAAGCCAACGGACCGCAAAGCTGTGAAGAAGGCTTACGGAGACGCTATGCAGTTCCGTAAACAAGTCCACGGGGATGATAAATGACAAAAGTTTAAATACAGGTCCCGTAGACCTCCTCGCAACAGATTCTACCGCTTCAGCCACTTCGCTACGTTGAACATTCGCACCCCAGACACCACCGATTCCAGTGATGATTAAGTTCATAAGTTTTTTTTGCTTTATTTTTACGCTTTTATAAGTAAATCCTCATTCCATTTTTTGATATGGGAAGTGCAAGGTCTAGGGCGTGATTGACTGTGAAAATTAATAAATTTGGGACGATAAATATAGCTTAAGAACAGTAGAAAGGGTAACTAACTCGAATTTCGGTAGGAATTTGTAAAATATATTGGTACATTGTTGTTCTAACCCTCGTTAAATGAGGTGAATTTGGGTTAGAAAACGTAAAATTAAGAAGAAAGATTATCATAAATAATGTATACGATTGATTAAGTTATAAGGACAGACAGCGTTTTTCTTAGTCATAGATATTTCTTCAAGTAAAATTGGCGTACCGCATAAATAAAGTTTCTGCAAAAAGCTGGTCCAATCACAGCACAACTTACGGTCATCGTAGACATCTGCAAACTACTATAGCAGTTTTCTTTGATTTATTAATAATAATCTAAATGACACTTGGAATAGAGTTCAAAATATATAGTATAATTCCCAAGTCATGTCCTCCAAATCGAAATATTAAATTGACAATTATAGCATATTATTTATTGACATTAATCGAGGGTTTATTCCATTTTTTGAGTCGATTGGAGGTCCTTGAAACTGACTTGTAATATGAGCCTTCCGCCATTTCACATTCCATTGAAATCTGCTGGTACAGTTTGCATTTGGATCTGCGCTGACCCTTATAGGTCGAGTTAATGAAATCGTTGAACGCAGGACGTAATTCGACGCTCGCGGACGCATCATATTGTGCAGCTATACTAAAAATAATCTCTACTGAAACGTTAACATGAAATTGACCAGTATTTGTAAAACATTTAAAATGTATCCAATTTGTATCTAGATGGTCGAGTTTAGTGAATGAATTGTATCCATAAAATAATGTTGTAGACAAAAAAAAAGCATAATCATGTATACTTTACATATTGATATTGTACTAAATTGAATATTGGGACGTAGGATAGACCTTGATAAAATAAGTTATGTATATAGTTTGCATGCATGAGTGTTTATTAGTGTTTTCTAAAGGGGTTATTTTAAGGTCGAATATCCCAAGCTTTTACAGTACCCGGCTGGAAATTTTGTACATCGAGTTTCAGAAAAAGTTTGACTTTGTAGTGTTTTCTCTGGCACTGTCTGTCTATGGTGTTAACGTCTCTTTCTAATGCTCGATGTGTCATATTAATACGGGCACCATAATGTTTGGTAGTTTTAGCTCTTAAAACCCCAGATCTAAATAGATCTAATTGTATTTTTGCGTATCTGACAATATTAAACTGTTTTGGACATGTCTGGCCAAGTTTTGGCACTATTTCTTTATAAGATTTGTAAAATTTAAAAGTTGTTATTGTTTTATGCATTGCCTGTTTGTAGAAAAATACATGAAATTGTATTTAAATTTGTTTGTTTTATTTGTCTTATTATTTACATACTATAAAACACTAAGGATGTAATGATGAATTTAAGAAACGGTAGGCTGCTTACCACAATGGGAAGAGGCCATGAGTTTAAAAGTATGAAACACTATAAATCAAATCCCTTAAAACAAGATAAATAAAAATACATCCAGTGGTTTTTGAGAAATGCACACAAACAATAATTTAATCTATCTTTAACTGACTACAAAAGGAGGGTTACAATTTGTAAGGTCTGAAGTCTGAACATTAAAAATCATTGCCCTTATTCTACATAAACTTTATTTAAATTAAAACTGCTTATTCTGCATTCCATTTCCATTGGTTAATTGTCCTACATCTCATTCATAGTGTTTGTCCCACTGGTAGACTGGACCAGGTGTGGGTCTTACATTAGCTGCGGCCTTGGGTACTCTGAAAACAAAGTTAACAAGTAAATATAGCAGCTTGTACTGGTCATGGAAACTTTTTGTTGGTCTTTAAAAAGGTTTTATTGTGTATCACAACTGAAACCATTTGGATAAAGCAAAGAAAGTAACATATTTTCAGAGCTGCGGAAATCTATGAGGATCAAGGACAAGGAAAGCAGTGGTAACAACCGCGGCTTACAAGTTGTTGTGCGCTTTACTTTGTGTAAATTATTCCATCACCACTGCTCTTTAAAACGGGGTAGGAAACCATCGTGAGGAAACCGGCATGTCTTAGATCCAAACATTTGAAGACATTTGACACAACAGAACGAACAGGAAAGTGCGGAAAAGGGGTCCATCTATCCTATCCTAATCTATGAGGATCCACTGTCCAAAAAGTGACAGCATCAATCAATCAAATCAGTCTATCGCTGAATACTGCTCTTCCAAGGTGCACAACATCCAGTCCTCCGCTAGACAGCATAGCTCGACATAAAAAATATCTAAGTGTTAAAATCATTGAGAGATGCTGGCCCTATGTTTAGCAGTGGACGTCTTTTGGCTGAAATGGTGATGATGATGAATCATTATCAGACTTGTGATGTTACTGGTGGGACAAATGTTCAAGCCACCTCAAAGAAAAGCAACCATTACAGGCATTTTCTAAAAATTGGGTCCTTATAAATTCTCATCTGCTGGAAAAAACTTTGGAAACACTGATGTTACTACACCAATCATCTATACATATAAATAAAATTGGAGTGTCTGTTTTTAATATTGAAATAAACGTTTTTTACTACATGTATATGAATATATATACGGTACATACACCAAAATAACATTTTTTTGAATTTTTGTCTGTCTGTCTATTTGTTCCGGCTAATCTCTGAAATGGCAGGAACGATTTTGACAGGACTTTTTATTGGCAAGTAGCTGATGTAATAAGGAGTAACTTAGGCTACGTTTATTTTAGAAAAAATCTTTTATTTTAGAAATTTCTTAGCCGGAACGAAAATATTATTTACCCATCATCCCCACCAGCTGGTAACAGCTTCTTGGAAAGGTCCATAGGTGGTGCTACTTCACGACGTCCATCCCGGGTGTAGTAATAGTTTTGAGAATGCCTGAAAAACAAAAAAGAAATAAATATAACTAAGGACTAATTTTTAATTTTGCATTAAAATTAAAGGGTTCCCTCTATCTGGCAGAATCTTGATGCTCCGAAATTTATTTGGCATAACACACTTGGCATAATCTTATTTAAACGAATATATTTAAGGCATAAAAATGATTTAATATAATAATTGTTTGGCCGAATGTTTACGTGTCCGAATTTACAATGGCATACTTTTAAGATGGCAGAATTTTATTTAGCATATTATGAAGATGGCAGAAATTCATTTGGAATAATTTTATTGGTCAATATTATTTTTGATCTTCTAAAATCGAATTGATCAATTAAAGTAAATGAGCACTTTTAAAAATAAATGATGTATTTATTTATGTTTAATCTTTATATTAATTAATGCATCTATATTAGTTGATCTACAAATAAATTATAAATGAACTGCATTCAAGGTGACATGATAATTATGTTTATACATAGTCAATTAATATTGTGTATACAAAAATAATATTTGATCCAATTTGTTATTTATTACGTAACGGTTGGGCAATTTGATAATTATGGTCAAAAAATCAGTCCAAGAGTGAGCGAAGCAAGCTTAGGGCACCCCAACAAGGATAGGTTCGAAGGAGATGACGGGAGCTTAAGTGAGCGAGGGAACTCAGCTTCCCTCATCTCCTTCATGTTAGGTTACTTAAGACCCTGCAGGCAGAAATAGGAGCCCCGGGGCTCCGTCGACTTTGTTGCTTAAAAACTAATCGTATTTACCGATTCTATATTAAAACCAAAGTCAACATTCAAATAATTAAAGAATTACATATTTTTAAAAATAACTCTGAATTTTCTGTAATGTGAAAAATGAGAATTTCAATAAATATGGATAAGAAATGTATACCAAAAGACGATTCTGACTGTGAACTTTCTGCGATATGATGGTTCTGCCTTTTAATGACTATCAATATGAAATTTATTCCTGAAGATGATTCTGACTTACAAAATTATGAGTTTTGAATGTATGATAAAATTGATAAATGAGTGTATGCCAAACTATTTTCTGCAAAATGAAGTTTATGCTATCCATTGTTATGCATAATAAAATTATGACATAAAAAGTTCTGCTATAAAAGGTAGACCCAAAATTGAAACAGTAATAATTATTATTTTGTAGTTCTGCTTCTTATTTTATTTAGGTACTGCCTCCCTACTTATTATGAGTCCATCTTCACGATGAGGTCATGAAGTCATTGTTTGCTCTATCTTCACATTACTGTTAAGAGTAAAATATGTATAGTTCTCGGCAAACTTCTTGGCCGCCTTGAAGTTGGCTTTCCGATGCGAAAGGCACAGATCAGTGCTGTTTTTGTATGAGATTTATTATTGCACAGCCATTGTAGCCAACTTCAGGGCGGTCAAGAAGATTGGCGATAACTATATTTGTATAAAAATAGTTATACACTTCAGAGTAGACCTAATAACTAACTAAACATCTAGGTTATATTTTATACTAACTTGTGAGAAGATCCATCAGGAATCTGCGGTGGGGGCTGAGTCCTGTCCGCAATCAGCGACTCGAAACGCAGCGCGTTCGTGTGTTTCCTCTAATTTATCAAACAAATACAGCTATAAACAATACCCTTTTCGTTACATAATGGACCAAAACAAAACGATTGATACTCACTCCAAGTAGGAAATCCCTAAATTTTTGCATTATTGGCGAAATATCGCGCAACACCACGTTTGCTTTACTCATTTTAAAATATTATTTTACTAACAAATTGAGGAAATTAACACTTTTTCGCAATTGCGATTTTCGTAGAATTAATAGGAGTAAGAAAACATCTGATTTTGAAGATTACGACGTGCGTGACAAACAAAACTTTTTTTTTTTTTTTTTTTTTTTTTTTCCTTCGCCCTTCTCAGGCAGGCTAAGGTCTTGGACCATACCGCCTCGTCTTCAGTGTTATTATTTTTCTTGATTTTTAAGTAAGGCCAAAGCCTCGTCCTCAGTAGTTTATTCCTTGTTTAATATTTATTTTAGGCCAGAGCCACGTCTTCAGTATTTATTATATAGTTAAAATCATATATTATGTTGTCATATCCGAGTATTAAGTAGGGTCATATCCGTGTATTGGTCATAATCATGTTGTGAAGTAAAGTCATATCCTTCTAGTCGCCCCGAACGGTCAAATTGCCCATCCAGTGCTGTCAATAAATTTATACAGTGCTATGTATGTACTGTAATTTTCCAGCAAACCTTGAGTGTCGCGCGGGATGCTTGCAGGCGTTTTATATATTTCCAATAATTTATCAACTAAATGAATTCTTTGTAAGTCATAAGCAGGGCATTCAAAAATTATATGATCTAGAGTCTGATCACTTCCTATGTCACAATTGATACAAACAGGCGATGTTATCATTTTCATTCTGGCTAAATGTGCATTGAATCTTCCATGTCCAAGTCTAAGACGATTTAAAATTGTATAAAATTTTCTGCTCTTAGGAATAACAGATCTGGTGAACCAGGGCATAGAACCAATGGTTCGATTTATTTTCGCATACCATTTTCCTTTAGTTCTTAGTGTTTCTTGCCAGTTCTCATGCCAAGTAAAGGTGTATTGTTCATGTAATTTGGTAAGCAGGTCGGAACTTGGTATGGCAACATTTCTCGTCTCTGGGATGTCAACGTCAACAATAACTCTTGCAAGATAATCTGCGTTTTCGTTTCCTGCTACTCCTATGTGGGAGGGTGTCCATAATAAACATATCGTAAATCCTCTAGAACAAAGATCAGCGTATAAAGCCCGAATCTCATATAAAATATTTCCGGTATTGGCGTCCAGTTTCGGATTGTGTAAGGCCATGAGAACACTCATGCAGTCGGTCGCTATAAGCCAGTCTGTGTGCCCAAGATTCTTTTCATGTATATACTGCAAAGCTGATAAAATGGCTAGAGATTCTGCTGTAAATATAGACATGGCTCCAGGTAACCGAACTCCATGTCCAACAGTAATATGAGGTATATATATAGCTAACGAAACATTTCTATTGTTTTTGGATCCATCAGTAAATATATGCCTGTATCCAGTGAACTCTGAAATTAACTGATAGACCTCTTCTTTACTCCGTAGGTCACGGTTAATATAAATGTCCATGGGCCAAAATTTGCTGATATAATTACCAGAGTAGCATGGCCATCTGTCTTTACATTTCTCAATTTGATATTGATCATCAATACTGATTATATTAGAAAAGTCATGAAATATATAGGGGACATTTACGGAATTTGAGGGACTGTATACTCTATGATAAAATAATATTTTCTTTAATAGAGGATGATTTTCGAAAGATAAAAGTTTGAGAATGTACTTGGATTTTAAAAACTGAAATCTTATATTCATAGGAGGTGTGTTACACTCAATTTGAAGTGAATTAATTGGAGTTGTTTTCATTGCACCAGTTACACATCTAAGATTGTGGTTTTGAAGGATCTCTAATTTGTGAACCAATCTCTGATCAGACCCAAAGCATAAAAATCCATAGTCAAAATGACTACGAACTAAAGATTTATATAGCATAAGTAAAATTTTAGGATCAGCTGCAAATGACAGTGACTTTATAAAATTAAATGCTTTATTAGCTTTACCTAACAGATAGTCAACATACTTAGACCATGAGAGGCTGCTTGTAAAAATTATACCCAAAAACTTTACTTCATTTACTATTGGAAGAACACTATTATTGTAATAAATACATAAGTCTGTTTCAGACTCTCCAAACACTATAACTTTAGATTTTTCTGGACTGATATCCAAGTTTAAATAATGAAAATAGTTCTTTAGCCGAGTTAAAGCTGTGTTTAAAGTACTTTCAACAGAACTTATATCTGAACCTGAAGCATAGATTACCAAATCATCTGCAAACTGCAAATTTGCCACTTCAAGACCAAGAACAATGTTAAGTCTATGTAAATAAAGAAGGTAAATCAATGGACTGAGGATGCCACCTTGACATACCCCTTTGTATGAAAAACGTGGCCCTATTAAACGTTTATTTACTTTGACATATACTTCTCTACCATGTAAAAAGTTAAAGATCCATATTATAATTTTTTCAGGAATACCAAGGGCACGAAGTTCACCACACAAAATGTGCAGATTGATGTTGTTGAATGCACCCACTATATCAAAGAAGACACCAACAAAATGATTGTCCATTTTATTAGAATTGTATATATCTAATTGCAAATGAGAAATGCTATCTCGAGTGGAGTAACCACGTCGAAAGCCAAATTGATTGGATGGTAATAGACTATTACTTTCTATATAAAATTCTAACCTTTGTTTAATTAATTGTTCAAAGGTTTTTCCCATGCATGAAGTTAATGCTACTGGCCTATATGATTCTGCTTTATGTCTTTCTTTGTTAGGTTTAAGTACTGGGATGAGACAATCTATTTTCCATTCATTAGGGATGATTATTTCCTGCCAAAGTAGATTAAAAACACTTAGTATGTCAGAAAGTGCCTTAATTGATACATTTTTCAACATTTTATAGGGTATTCCGTCAAGGCCAAAAGCTGAATCACGTCTAGATGATATTGCAGATTTGAATTCCTGAAGAGAAAATGGATTAAGCAGATACTCATATTGTCCTGAAGCTTTTACTTCATAAGAAATTGATTGAAATGGCCTCTCAACTGTATCTGGAGTATATTTTTTAAGAAAATCGAATACCCAAGCTGAAATATTATTACTTGGAGGTTTATGTGTTTTATTAAATCTCTTTGAAATTTGCCAAACTCTTGATAATGGAGTAGTTCTATTAAATGACTCACATAGAGAAATCCAGCTCAAATGTCTTTCTCTTTTTAACACTAACTTTTTCAGTGCTTGTAATTTTTTAAACTCAATATATTTTTCTAATGTGGGATTGTACTTGAATTCTTTATAGGCATTCCTAGAGTCTTTTACTGCTTTAGTGCAATTCAAATTCCACCATGGTAATGGGATGCGTTTTTTACGATTATTATTTACTAATGTTGTATCAAATGATGTAGCAGGTCTTAAATTTGAGGGTGATGATTTAATAATAGCTAAATTTAACAACTTTATCAAGTCATTGTATGACTGTAGTGGGTTATCTTGATTAATTTTAAAATCCACTATCAAACTATCAACACTCTTCCTATATAATACCCAATCAACCAAGTTAAAATTAACATGTTTTGGTAAATTTGAAGTTTCTGCATCATGTGAGATATTATAATTGTTATTTATATGTACCCTTGTAATTACAGGCAAATGGTAACTACCTAACGGATCGTCATGAACAGACCAGTTACAAGACAATGATATTGAAGCTGATACTACAGTTAAATCAAGTGCATTTCTTTGCCACCTATCAGAGCCTACAGTAGTCATTTCTCCATCATTTAATAAAACCAAATTATAATCATTAATGATTTCAAGCACCTCTCGGCCGCGAATGTTCACACTGTTACATCCCCAAGCCGAATGATGTGCATTGAAATCTCCACCAATCAAGAGAGGACCAGGAATATTGCGAACTAAGTTATCAAATTTATACTTAGTAAATGGAGCGTTTCCGGGACTATAAAAACTGACTAATGAAATTTCTTTACTATTGCCATATTTTAAACGAATCGCTATATTTTGTATGGAATCATCATATAAAGTATCTATTTTACTAAACTGTAAACTGTTATGTATTAAAATAGCTACACCATTATGTGTATTACCTGAGTCTAATCTTACTATATTATATCCTTTAATACTAAATCTCATGTGAGGCTTGAGCCAAGTCTCACACAATAAAGCTATATGTATGTTATACTCATATAAAAAATATGAAAAAGCATGTTTGTTACTATTGATGCTCTGAGCATTCCACTGTACTATATTTAGCTGATCCATAAAATTAAGGTTTACTTATATTATTCTGAATTTTTGATAATAGAACATCTTTTATGCTTTGAGTGCAAATACTCTTTTCGTTATTTTTATTTTGAGAAATTAATGTTACTATTGTCTGTATTAAAATATTTAAAATTGGTTCTGTTTCAACTAATGATTGTAATTGTTTAGCAGGACTGGCCTTTGAAAGAGATGGAAATGACTTTTCATTGAATAAATCTGCATATGATTTTTTATTAATCTTGCTTTTGTTTTCTTCCACTTTTTGTTGTTTGACTGGGCACTGTGATGAAATAGCTACATGTTTACCTTGACAGTGGCAACATGTTGCCTCCGTTGATGGTATTTGGCATTCTTTATAATTATGGTCTTTTGAACATATGGAACATCTTTGGGAGTTCTTACAGAATTTAGCTATATGGCCATACCTTAGACACTTCAAGCATTGTTTTACCGGCGGAATGTACGGACGCACTTCGAACCGCCAGCTGTTCAGGTCTACACTATCGGGTATCGCTGCACACGAGAACGTGATGGACACCGTCTTCGTCGGCTGAAAGGACACCCCCCCTCCTTCTGAAATAGTGCGACGCATAAATCTTCTAATAGAAATAATATTCTTTGTACTAGTTATTGCGTTGTAGATGTGTTCATTGCTAAGGTCAATGGGAACATGCATGATAACACCTGTATTTTCCGTAGCGGCTGCAGGAATACTGGCTTTCAATTTATAAGTATCCAGAAATTTTCTATTCATTAGCGCTGCATTGGCCAAACCAGGACGTTCAAAAATGACACCAATTTTGTAACGATTCATCCGTAATAATTGTTTTACACCCTTGTTGTATTTTTTAATGCTGGTTGAAAGAGACATCATATCTCTATCACCAATCGGGACTAAATCAATGCTTTCTAAAAATACGACATATTCAAAATTGCCTCCGTTTTCAGGATATGACCTAATGTAGTCGGGAACCCTGAATTCCCGATACTTATCCTTTTCTACAGGGACAGCTTCCTCTGAAGAGCTTGAGGCTCCACCGTCATCTTCAGAAGACACCAACGGTGGAGCAGTAGACGAACTATCTTCTTTTTTTCTTTTTTTAGGATTCCCTTTCTTCCCCAACATGAGAAAAGCAAGCAAATAGACTTATGAATGAATAAAATAATTATTTAAAAATTTGTTTTAAAAAAAGGCGCCCTTTCGCTATGAATTTCCCGCGCTTTTTTTTTCACAAACAAAACGTCAGTTTGACATTAACAAATTGTGTTTCGTTCAGAATCATTCTTTAGTTACATGGGATTGTTTTTGATATAAATATAAATTATAACTTAGCATAATGCCTGTATTCTCGGCGGGGTTAGCCAGAGGTGTATAGCAGCGGCGAATTTGCCCAGTATGCATTAGCACTACTCCAAGTTAAAAAAAAAAGAGCCGTAGCTACCAGAAGGCTAGGCGGTGCCGTTCACTGGTACCCCCAAGCTCAGGGGGCCCTCAGACCCTGTCCAGCAAAACTCAAATTTAACTACCGAAATATACAACCACCTTCGGAATCTAATTTTCGGAATTTACACCTTCGGAATTGTGTTGATAATTACATTGTACCTACAGCATACCTTTAGTTATAGTTGTTTAAGATCCATAACATCCATAGCATATGAGTCACATGTGTAAGAAGTTAAAGATAGATGTTATAGTTTATTATTATGTTGGGGTAAATCATTGTTTGTTTTAAGTTGATGATTTTAAGCGATTTCCTTCCAAGGGCTAACTTGTTCTATTATTCTGTATTACCACGTATGTTTTACTTTTGAATTTGAATTTAAACGCTATGTACGAGTTCTCAGAGATGTTGTTTTGGTTTCTTTTATTTTTAACTGATGTATTGTAACTAGAATAAGAATTGATGAAATGTTTATCTGCCCGGGGCGGCAGAATGTTGATGGCAACACAAAGTCATTTTATTTCTTTACTATCTGCAACAATATGGTATCTGTTGTAAGGAACTAACATACGCTCTCTTCCTACTTACATAACTGTAGCTATCCTGCTACATAGCTCTAACTACATAGCTCTAGCTACAAAGCTCTAGCTCTGGTTAGCCTCGCTACCCAGCTCTAGCTATCCAGCTCTAGCAATCAAGCTCTAGTTATCAAGCTCTAGCTACTTCGCTCTAGCAACATAGCTCTAGCTACATAGCTCCAGCTGCATAGATCTAGCTATCCAGCTCAAAATACATAACATTAGCTACATAGTTCTAGCTATCCAGCCCTAGCTACATATGCATGGACTGTAAACCCAGGGTTCATCCAGGCATGTCCCTTTTATTTTTTCATAATCTGAAGAATGAACATACTCCTTACTCGTTTGGCAAAGAACTGCTGACAAAGTAGCTTTCCACCTTTAACTTGATCAAACCTAAACAGTTAACAGGTTTATCTTTTTCCTTTGGTTGCCTAGCTACGGCTCTGCATGCTCCGGTCAAATATTGGCCCGCATGAATACATGCGCACCCTGTCAACCTTTTCGGCCGTATAGACCGTATGCACTCGCTCTCTTTTTAACCGACTTCCCAAAAAGGAGGAGGATAATCAATTCGACTCTATTTTTTTTATGTTTGTTACCTCAGAACTTTTTACTAGATGAACCGAATTTGAAGTTTTTTTTTTAAATTGGTAGCTTGTGCTTGTCATGTGGTCAAATTTCATCAAAATCTGATGAAGAATTTCATCAGAACTCTTCAATAAATGACGGCAAATCACTCGGGATAGTTGCATTCGCATGTCTGTTCATTGTTTACACCATTTCAAAACATAATATCACACTGGTACGTTCTAAAGGGTACATATGTGTCAATACTTCACCCTGGTATACTCTCATTGCACCGGTTTCGTTTAAGTTTCATGTTATTGGGTTAATCTATTCTAGCTTCACTTTGGGCACTAAACGCGTAGGTACCTAGCCTATAGAACTGGTCCATTATGTACCACAACTAAAAAGTGATAAATAAAAAAACCTTTTTACAAAAAAATGCAACCGACTTCCAAATAAAAAAACACTACAAAGTGAAAAATAACTTCAATTTCGGAAGTCGGTGTCAAAAAACAAAGAAACGAAAACTGGAACACCGGCTTCCGAAATTGAAGTTATTTTTCGCTTTGTGAGATGAATGACGCGATTTGGATTTCCGTTTTGTGTGATTGGCCGATTTGGTCGGTTGGATAGGGTTAAAACTCTTTGCGCACTTACGCAATACGGCTGCTGGAGACGACGCTCTATTCTTTGAAAAAATCATTTAAAGAAAATTATTTTTGAATTATTATGACCTTTTTCGTTTTCTTGACTTGTTATAACAGTTAAAAACAAAAGCTCCATTGACATTGACTTATGTTATTTCGATATTTGCTATGTAGTTGAAATTGCCGGTTATATCTTAAGTCGTTTACAGATATTTGCGTAAATATGGCCAAATATATGATTTCTCGAAATGTATGCAATATGATTGTAAGTATCTAAAAATATATATTTTAAGATTTTACCACAGCAGTCATCCAAACCGTATTTTGTGTGGGACTACACCGTAAACCACTCACTTTCAAGCTCATATAAACCAAGGTAGGTACCTAGCTAGGTTGGGTCTAACTATATAGAAAATCAACAGGTTCTAGCACGAGAAACGCACCGCTGCGACGACGCAGCAGTCACGCACCAAATGACATCCATCCATAATCAGTCGTCGTGACTAAGTTTTTGATCCACATGACGAACCCTGTGTCTTCTACTATAATTTAGATCTAAAAGGTCGGTCTTTACAGTACGTAGGTAACTAATATTGTATCTTGGCGGTCTCCACACAATATCAGTTAATCTGGAGCACAAGCATAGCGGTTACAAGCATAGCTTCAAACTCCGTAAAAGGTAGGTAGTTTTATTTGGTTACTTAGGCTGCCTGTGCTTGTTACAACAAAGGGCCATTATCAGTTGTAGGTACGGGTATTAGAGCTTGCCCATTGTTATTTGAGTTTATTATACACTATCAAAAAAAAATTGTTTCAGAGAAATAGCTCGCCCCAGGCTAGGACCATTACGAACCATAATGTAATGCCAAATACTGTAAACGCTTTAAAGTTACCGTGTGTTCCTGAAAAGTATGTGGATTTGTTTTTTTCTATAAATTGTTTTAAAATAAATAACATTAAGGGATGATGATAATTAGTCATAAAATATCATTGCAATAATATAGCATAGGAGTAAGGTGTCGTAAATAAAAAGCAATCTACACGCGAATACGCGATCGCCGCGTTCATTTATAGTACGGCAATACTGGAAGGCGTCTGTCAGCGTAAATACGCGTTCGTTTTTGCTGTAAAAATTAATGCGACGATCATCGTTTTCTTGCAAAGATCGTTTACTATTAGAACGACGCCTAAGGCACTTGTCCCACCGCCCGCGCCGGCGACGAAGCGATTATATAGTTATCGACTATGTTCTTCGCTTAAGAAACGAACAAAAGATACAATCCCGTGTCAATAAAAGAGACACATTTATTAATAGTTGATCGATCACCACAAGTTTGTCGCAGCGACAAGAGTTATCAAATATAATATTCGCTCAGCGATACTCGCTCGGCGATGCTCGCTTGGCGGTTAGAACTCACGCTGAGAGACCAACCAACCAACGCGCTACTAGCCTTTTTGCGTATTGAATTAGGAAAAAATCGACCAATTTCATAGACGAGAACCCACATCGCGTCTTTCATCTCACATGTGATTGGTCGATTTTTATACTCTTTGCCATTTGCTCTTTTCGAATTCACTACGCAATAAGGCTGCAGGATTGACCGCCCATGCGGGTGGTGCGAGTATTCGCCTGTTGCACAAAAACACTCGTTCATAACCGAGTGGTTAAACTATCGGAACTACACACTCGCTTCTCACCCGTACCCGCCAACTCGTATCTAGGTTCTAGCTCTACTCGCTGCTCAAGCAACTTCGGCGGTGGGACAAGTGCCATAATATGGACTGCTGGAGCTAATCAGGCCCCCTTTCTATGTGAGGGAGTGGCATGTATTTCACCACGCGGGCCCTGTCTAGATTGGTGGATGTCTTCGAATGGTTGATTCTAGGATATGCTGGTTCCCTCGAGATGTATTCATTCACCATTTGGAAAGCTTTGATGATTATAAAAAGTGCCTGTCCGGGTTCGAGCCCACGACCTACAACTCCGCTAAGTAGGGGGACGCTGTTACTTTGTTGGCGATATAAAGACGCAATGAGGGTATTCTGAAATCATGTACACTAGGTGGCATCACTGAGACGTGAGGTCCAAGCTCCTGTCAAATGCTTATGTTTTTTGACATTAGTCAAATTGACGTCAAGCAAGTTGATGTCATAAGTTAAATTTTCCAAGTAAAAGACCTCTCACCAATGTGGCGCCAACTAGTGGCGTGAATTTTCTTAAAAACCCTCATTGATTTGATAAAACGCATTGCGTCGCGAGTTATTTTATTTACTTTAGTTTTCATAATCAATTATTAACATTTTATATTAATCTTATCCTATTGTTCTAAGTAACTTCCGCAGTTCTTCCACGGATGGCCTGCTGATTAGCAACCTGCGACTGGCCGTGACACCCAACTTCGGAACAGGATATAATACGTATGAGACCGTGAAGACAAGTGCTTGTTCATCTTCCCTCGCAGGCGATCCCAAGCGCTTAATTCGTTGCCACGATATACAGTTAGTTACATATATTGATAAAAAAAAATATTACAAAAAAATACCGACTTCCAAATAAAAAAACTACAAAGTGAAAAATAACTTTATTTTTGGAAGTCAGTGAATTTCTTAGGTACCAATTTATTGCGTTATGGACACCGAGGGTAATCTTAAAACCCTTATATCATGAAACATGAACATAGCCGGTAAAATGAGAGATTTGCGTACCCTTTAAGAGCGTACTGCCGTGATGTTATGTTATGAAATGGTATGAACAATAAACAGACATGCGATTGCAGCAATCCCGAGAGATTTACCATCATTTATTTAAGAGTTCTGTTGTATATCTTCGAAGTTCTTCATCAGATCTTCACCAAATTAAAATGGGACCAATTTCGGAACATACTCTTTCAAACCAAAAAAGAATTTTCAGAATCGGTCCACAATTGACAGAGATATCGGTGAACATACATAAAAAGAAAATGTACATAATGTCGAACATAGAATCCCCCTCCTTTTTGGGAAGTCGTTTAACAATAAAGTAAATACAGGGCGAACCGAGTAGACCGCCTATCTTCAAAAGAGGCCGTGTGCGCAGGATATTAAAAATGCCATTTTTCTTGTATGGTGAACGTCTATAAACGCTCGGATTCCCTACATTTAGGTACTATTTAAATTCATGGTTACATAGCATAGACCACTGAGGCCCCTTTGCAGCTACTGCTAGAGATAGAACTGTTCAAACTTTCCATTAAAAACCTAGCATTTCAGCGACTGTCACCGTTTACCTACTCATAAAAATTAACCACCCGTAACAATATTCTGACTAGGCCCATGAATACTTATTGGTCACTAGCTTCTGCCCGCAACTTCATACGCGTAAAATGTGTTTTATTATCCCACGGGAACACAATACCGGGATATACTCTCCCCAGGGTCATATTTTTATTACCCGGCCCAATAATGGGCATTATTCAGAAAGTCCGGTCAATTTAATTATTTCAATAATTTTCATCATTTATTGTCTACTTATATTGGACAATTTCAAATTGCCCGTGCATTATGAGTAATGCCATATTAATTAATCACTTGGTCCTTAACTTATAATACATACAATGAAAAGGTTCATAATTTTGTTTTCTATTTATAGAGAGGAAGTGCTTCAAAAATGGAATCATGAACCGAAAGTCGAGACGCACAGGGGGTGGATTAAAAGTGTCTTGTCCAGCTGTGCTGCATTTTATTAATAATATTCGACCATTTTTTACGAAGTTAAAATTTTATGCTCGTATTAAACATTAATGGAAGAAAGATTTTGTATATAGTTAAATAACGATGCGTCTCTCCGTCCCTCGTTCATATTATATAAAGTTATTTTTTTTTTATATGGCTAGTGTATGCTGGACAAAATAAAGTATTTCTATGAAAACTTATATAGCAATGAATAAAACAATATTCTAAACAAATATTTGTGTATTATTATTATTATGGAAACGCGTGTTGAATATAAAGAAATAGTAGTTTGGAATGGCACACACATTTGGGGGGGGACTGCTTCGCAACGCAAACATAATTTTTCCACTACCTTGTCTATTGAGTAACACATTGGCGAAGAAATTCGTTTCGAAATATGAACATTTAGACACAAGATTATAAAATAAAAATTAAAAAAACAACAAAATTACATAATAACAGTTGGTGCGTAAATAACAAGGGGATGATGGAAATACCTAGATTGTGGACTGTATTTTAAGATAGGTGCTGATTGACTGACTCGTAGTTGTACATTCAATTGTACCTAGGCTTGGACGTACCTGCATATCCCGAAGGCGAATGCTCCTGCCACCTTTCAGGAACCACAGGCGCACAGATTTGATATCACACACAGTCTTTTTAACGTAGAATCTTCAGAAAAATCAACCGAAAAACGGGAGCTCCCGGAAGATGCGTTAGCTCGCGCGCGCCGACATTAGCTCTTTTTTTTTTCTTTTTTTTTTAAATTACATAAACAACTATGAGTATTTATTACAATTTCAAAATAAAAGCAAATAATGACTTTGATAAAACTGGCGTAACCATTTCCCCCAGCCTTGAAAGGAAATCTTTCAAAGAAAAAGAAAAGAAAACATATATATACATAATATAATTTACTGACATGAACCTTATTACCTTGTACGTTAAATAACTTATTACTATAATACTACCTAACTAGAACCTGACTGCCTTAAGTTTTGCTAGTTGCTATTGAGTTGGTAGTGGACACAGTTTAACAACTGGTCTTTGATAAATACCGTGCCTGGTCTTTACCGTCGCTACGCGGATAATATCATCCTTGCCTTTAAATGTTTGTACTATGACGCCTAAGGGCCAATGCAAGGGTGTGACATTATCCTGTATTATAACTACAACCATTCCTTCTTGGACAGGAAGGTATGGTGAGTTCCATTTTTGACGAACTTGCAACACATGCAGATATTCCCTCCGCCATCGCATCCAGAATGACTGTACTAATTTATCTAAGAGCTCATATCGCGTTAAAAGATGTGGAATCGAGTCAGCTACATCATATGCTGGCAGAAATTTGAGAGAAGCCGTATGCAAAAAATGAGCTGGCGTCAAAGCCGTTGGATCTGAAGGATCAGAGGTAAGCACGGTCAGTGGTCGCGAATTTAGTAATGACTCAATCTGTGCCAAAACAGTGTGAAATTCTTCAAAAGTTAAAATCTGGTGGCCCATGACCCTATAAGAATAAGTTTTTATGCACTTGACGTTACTCTCCCAGCAACCACCAAAGTGGGGAGCGTTTGGAGGGATTAATTTCCATTGAAAACGATTTTCGGCTAACTCCTTCTTCCAAACTGGTCTGTATTCATTTTCTGGAAAAGTGTATAAATCGCGAAGATAAGAAAGGGCACCAATAAAATTAGTTCCGTTATCTGTATAAAAATATTGAACAGATCCACGTCGAGCCAGAAAACGTTTCATTGCTGCCAGGAAACAAGCTGTACTTAGATCACTTGCAAGCTCGATATGTACTGCTCGTGTGGTGAGACAAATAAATAGGTAGATGTAAGCCTTGCGACTTCTTATACCTTTGCCGCGATAAGGTGTTACTTGGATTGGACCGGCGTAATCGCAGCCAGTATGAACAAAAGCTTTGTTTACAGCTTTCACTCGAGGCATTGGGAGATCTGCCATCATAGGAAACCCAGGTCTAGGCCTAAATCGAAAACATACATTGCATTTAGAGACAATGGATCTGATTGCTCGTCTAGCAGATAATATCCAGTATCTAGCACAGAGAACAGATGCCAATAATCTAGAACCTGTGCGAAAATATTTCCAGTGATAAAAACGTATAAGGAAGCAGAATAGGTTGTTTAAATTCAAAACTCTCATCTGAGTTTATCAGGCGGCCACGCACACGTAAAATTCCATCCTTTAAAAATGGATTCAATTTTCTAAGAGGTGGAGGACAACAATTTCCCTTCTCTAAGTCTTGAATATAATCACCAAAATGGACTAACTGGATCTCTTTAATTATTTGTTTCGCGATAGGAAAACGATGACCCTCGTCTTGTGCTAGTTGTGCGACAGTGCGTAGTGCTAAAAAGGGACTGCATATCAATCCAAAAGCTACTCGATTGAATTCAAACGTTTTTACAGGGTTTTGGCTATCTGCAAAATTGCGCACAGGTGAATCATCATGGGCTGAAATGAAAGGGTATAAGATTCGCTGAAAACAACGATCTTGCTCACGAACGCCTATTCTAAGATACATCTGTTTTACGTCAGCTGAGATCGCAACAAGTAATAATCTCATATTCAACAAGATCGTGAAAAGGTCACGTTGGAGATTAGGACCAGCATGTAATAGGTCATTTAAGGAAAATCCACTGCTAGACCTAGCACTTGCATCTACGACAGGTTTAACCCGTGTAGTTGCTTTGTCATCCCGTAAAACCACGTGATGTGGCATATAAAAGTGTCGAGAATCCGTATCGATCGTGTTTACAGCAGATAAATAACCTTGATCTATATAATCCTTTATGACATTATCATATGCCTATCTCAGAGCGGGCTGAGCATTAAACCTACGCTCTAAGTATGAGAATCTGCGTTTGGCAATCTCAAAAGAATTACCAAGCAAGTCGGGGTTGAATTTAAAAGGTAAAGCTACTTCGTATTGTCCGGAAGTATTGCGTGTGACAGTCTTCTTATAAATATCTTCACATTGTTTGTCATCCGCACTCAAAAATTGTTTAGGATCTATCTCGTCGAGTTCCCACATTTTCCGAACTAAAGATTCTACCTCGGAAGTCGTAACAGCATGACATGCCACAGAAGTTGCAGCGTGAATTTGGGAAGCCGCTGGAGCATCACCTAGAACGATATACCCCAAAACAGTCTCAAGGGCATCTGGAGATCCGGGTTTTCCGACTATTTTTCCGGGTCGCAACATCTCAGCAAAAAGACTTACGCCTATTAACAAATCTATTTCTCCTGGCGTACCCCAGGTACTATCTGCCATGGGAATATTTCGCAAACTATCAAGGAATCTTGTATCTACAGGACACGTTGGTAAGTCACTTGTGATTTGATTCAGTACTAGTGCATGAATATTAAATTTAGAATGATTAAACCGAGATCTGAAATTAACTTTCACAGTGCCCTTCACTATCTGCGTTGAGCCACCTATACCTTTCACAGCGACAAGTGAATCCGATTCAATCTTTAATCCTAGCTTAGAACAGCATTTTGTTGTTATATAATGTTTTTGAGATCCGGGATCCAATAAGCATCTAATCACTACATCTCGACCATTGCGACCGGTGGCGTAAACGTTTGCGGTTGCAAGAATTTGCGTAGTTGCTTTCGACTCGCACTTTGTAGAAGACAATGTGCAAAACGATACTTCTGGATTCTCCTTTTCAAGCGAAGAATCATCCAAGACAGTACTTGAGGTGAGTTCCTCCTCGATTTCAAGTAAGTTCAAGACCTCACTTATTTCAGTCTCCTGGTTTACAGCTACAGTGGAGGTGCTCGACTGCGCTGGTGAAATTTCCTTACCAAAATGAAGCAACGTATGATGCTTCGCTTTACACTTACGGCAAGAAGTGCTCGAGTTACAATAAAAAGATGTATGTTGATTACTCAAACAGTTAACGCAGTAACGATTTTCTTTTACAAATTTAAATTTATCGAGAGCCGCAAGTTCAGTAAATGGTTTACATGCATAAAGATGCGTGTGCGCGGTGTTGTTACAAAGCTTACACAGCTTACCGGAGGCTTGAGTCTGCTGAGTGGAAACTAAAGCGGGCGGAGGCGCGGGAAAAGCACGCGAGGTGGCGGCGCGGCCGCTCGAAGCGGGCTGCAGTGTCGTAGGGTTGCCACGAGCTTGTAATGATGACGACGAAGTGCTCGTGCGATATAAAATTTTAACTTGTTCTCGTAAGAATTTAACAATTTCATCATATTTAGGCATATCCGTTTGACTACGAATCACAGTTTCGAAACTTTTCGCTGTATCCGAATTTACAAGCCTAAGCCCTATATAAACAAAAATAAAATCACTCAAATCATCAATGTTAAGTTGTTTGAGGGCTGCGATAGTACCTAGCTGCATATTTAGGTATCAAGAATTTTTTCCAAATTATTTTCTGAAGGACCGTTTATATTTTTTAATGCAAACAATTGATTTAAATATGTCGTAGCTAAAGCTCTGTCATCCTTATATTTATCCAGCAAAGCTTGCCAAATAACAGTGTAATTTTCGGCAGCCGGGGCTATACCAGCGCATATGGTTTTAGCCTTTCCAGAAAGATGATTAATTAGGTAATGGATACGTTCCGAATCAGTCAAAGTCTTATTCTCATGTATTATACGTTTAAACGTTTCGTAAAAATACGGAAAGTTCTGAATTTCACCGTCGAATATAGGTAATTAAATACGGGGAATCTTTATAGTATGTTCCTGAATACCGGCATTTAGCGCGGCTTGTGGAGGGGAGTTTGGTTTATCCAACCTATTGAAAATCTCCTATATAAAATAATATAAATCGTCAAAGGCCGCTATCGGCTGGTAATTAATATCGTAGTCGGGATCGACTTGCAAGTTTAATAAATTTATCTCATCAACCAAACTTACAAATTCCTTACGTAATTGATCAATAGCGCGAGCTTGAGATAAGAAATTATATCTCGACTTCTCATCTGTTTTCGATGATAACTGGAATGTTTTATTTATTTGTTCAAAATACAATTGACGCTTAGCTACCAATAATTTAATTTGTAACAAATGTCTATCCACATCCTTTTCCGCCATTGTTGAAACTTAACAATGCAAAAACTGAGTTAACAACCTCTGCGACAAACAAATTAAGCGTAAATGTTTACGCGCGATAAAATAAAAAGATGCGATGCGATTAGTCAATAAGTAAATGAAGTATCTGAAAAGTGTACGATGCGATGCGAGCGAAATAACCGCAAATATTACAAGTCGATGCGATAAGTTACCTGCTATGCGACTTACGTACATACGTACCTTTACTATTCCTCTATGGGTGCGATGCACAAAATGCGATATTCTACGCCGACGGTATACGGTACGAATAATATGTATATAATACCTTCCCAACCTATTAAAATAAATATTAAACCCAAAATTATTTATACCTTTGCAGTATGTATAAAGCGGGGATTTATAGAATATAATAGCTGACTACAATTCGATGCGCTTTTAATAAAGTTATTTACTTAAACCAAGTAAAATAACAATCGACTTGTAAGCAACTGATTGCGAACAATTATCCGACCAATAACTAGAACCCTAGCGTAGATATAATTATTATGACTAGTGCGGGTCTAACTTATTTGGTTGCTTTAATTGGCGAAAAACACTAATCTAACTTTTTAGACTAGGGCGAATATTTAACGAAAATCTGTAAGTAAAACAGATAAGAATACTAAGTGCAAACTTATGAACGTCTGCAGAAAGGCGAATGCGAAGCGAAGGTAGGTAGGTAGGAAATAAACATAATTTTCGTATGTACGGACGCGCGAGCGATTTACTTTATTAAACACGTTAGAAAACGTATTTATATTGTAATTAATAATAAAATAACGTTATAAACTGTGATATAATGCGTAATAAGTTAATACTACGGGATATTTGCAAAATATGAGTCGTTAACCTATGGTACTAATAATCGATTTTCAACCTAACGTATGAAGCAACAAGGTTCAATATCAACTATGCGTAAAAGCCAACTCGAGTCGAATCACGATCGGATTTTTCTCAATAATTCTAATCCGATTGTCATCCGGTGAGATGGACCAAATTAAATGGTGCGTAAATAACAAGGGGATGATGGAAATACCTAGATTGTGGACTGTATTTTAAGATAGGTGCTGATTGACTGACTCTTAGTTGTGCATTCAATTGTACCTAGGCTTGGACGTACCTGCATATCCCGAAGGCGAATGTTCCTGCCACCTTTCAGGAACCACAGGCGCACAGATTTGATATCACACACAGTCTTTTTAACGTAGAATCTTCAGAAAAATCAACCGAAAAACGGGAGCTCCCGGAAGATGCGTTAGCTCGCGCGCGCCGACATTAGCTCCTTTTTTTTTTTTTTTTTAGTGACAAACAACTATGAGTATTTATTTATTACAATTTCAAAATAAAATTTCATACGAAATGATTTTTGAAAAGCGCGCTTTGATTGTGTGTATAAAGTCTGTGGTTTTTAGTCTGAACGTTTCTAATAAATTGTTGTTGGAACTTATTTGCATTTAAGTAAGCTCTTCAAGTAGTGGAAAAAGAATCATTCATGTCTCGCATAAAAAGGCTCTATTTTAACACTCGCATGTAGCTTTCGAAATTGGCTACATCGCTCATGTTAAAATCTCTAATTTTTATGCTCAACACGAAATGTACTATTTCATACTTTTTGTATGAATTATCGCTCACTCAGATGGGCTTCTTGAAACCTTGGAACACGTTCGTATAGTGCTTGCCAAACTTCTGGGGCGTCCTGAAGTTGGCTTTCCGATGCGTAAGGCATGAAACGGTGCTGTTTTTGTATAAGATTTAATACAGCGCAGCCATTGTAGCCAACTTCGTGGCGGCCAAGAAGTTTGGTGAGAACTATGCCCGTAGTGAGAAGCCAATTCAGTCTTTGCTTGTACAAAGTAAAACGAAGTTATTAAATATAGAATTGTATATTATTGAAATATTCCACATAATCATAATGTCTTCGCTTACATACTATTTATGTACATAAATAAACATCTAAAGATAGGTATGTCTTATAAATAAGTGCTACAATAATAACTTAACCTAATATTCGATAGTGATGTTTTTCGTCTTGAGATACTCGTTGAGAGCTTCCTGACCTGTAAGCAAATGATAAGGATACATTAGTTAGGTATGGTAAGATTATCAGTGTTCAGTCTGGTAGTTAAAAAATTGATACCAATAAACTCAGTGTCTGGCTTATCGCCAACACTGGTTGGTTGATGAAGAAGATCATTATTATCATGTTCCTTTAATTTATTTGTAGTCAGCACAGCATATTTTCTTCTTATAGAATCATACATTTTTATTTGCTGTAATCAGTATCTATGGTTTTTTTTTTTTTTTTGCAGTGACCTGAGTCGAGGTCGTAATAATTAAAAACCGTAAGCGTCAGGACCCCTGGACCAATAGAGATATTTGATGTTTAGAAAATACCAAAATTGACTACCTTTTTGCTACTATTTGATACCTAACTTCAAATATTTCGTACCTCGACTGACAGCGAAAAAACACGTAAAGAATGTGGTCAGACATTCTGACGTCAGGATGTCTGGACCATTTTTTTTTTCATATTTCGAGACAACACAACGAATTTATCTCTTTGTAAATATTTACTACCTTTTTAATACCTCAACATATATTTTTTCAAATTGTTTTGGCATTCCAGAAAAATGTTACGCAAGAAAGAAACTTTGTTAGGTAGTTATGTATATTCTCCCTTTTAAATTACAGAATAAGCAATAAAGTTAATAATTATTAAAAAAATAATGTAAAATCCTAAACCTGTCCTGTAAACCTACACTGTGAAGTGAGATCCGATGAATATGAAAGTTTGTTTGTTTTTGTTTCTTTAGGCCCTGTTAAAAAAGCTTAAAAATATAACAAGAAGATTAGAGAATTCTAATCTTTGTCATCTCCCTCCTTATACCGTAAGTAAAAAGAATGTTATTAATGCTATGCCATGTAAATGAATAAATAAATAGATATAAATAGTCACTTTATTCATAGAAATATCACCATACATTAATTAATAAGCTTGACTTCCGCAAAACTTGTTATCTTATCACTATAGTCAGTTCGTCTCTCATACTTGAACAAAGTTTTTGCTTGTAACATAATATCATTCAGAACAAGCTTCTTTTCTGACGACGTATACTTTTTATTTCCTACAATATTCGTGGGTACCATTGTTTTTTTTTTAAAACTACCTACCCTCATATTGATAATTTAAAAGGGAGAATATACATAACAACCTAACAAAGTTTCTTTCTTGCGTAACATTTTTCTGGAATGCCAAAACAATTTGAAAAAAATATAAGTTGAGGTATTAAAAAGGTAGTAAATATTTACAAAGAGATAAATTCGTTGTGTTGTCTCGAAATATGAAAAAAAAAAATGGTCCAGACATCCTGACGTCAGAATGTCTGACCACTCTCTTTACGTGTTTTTTCGCTGTCACTCGAGGTACGAAATATTTGAAGTTAGGTATCAAATAGTAGCAAAAAGGTAGTCAATTTTGGTATTTTCTAAACATCAAATATTTCTATTGGTCCAGGGGTCCTGACGCTTACTTAAAAACCTTGGGATTACATCGAGTAAACTCCTGACTGCCTGAATGTACCAAATACTCCTAACATGTTCAAAGGACGTAGAGCCTACAGTTTCTTCGAAGTATTGTTTTGCTTCAATACATGTTTTCAAACACCACCACAGATATACCTAACGTGTTTCAGCGGAACATAGGCATTACAGTAACAACTTGCGTAAAGGGCCTTTTTGTGCCTTTGTTTTTATTTATTTCTTGGTTTTTTATTTAATACTTCATGCACATAGAGGCGGATTTTTTGCCTTAGGCATTTTTACAAGTCAACCTTTGGGTGATGCAGAGCCAAATTAGTGGCAGTCATTAACACCTGGCTACCAATGTATTCCAATATTTCTAAACGATACGAAAAACGTGTAAACGCAGTGTCGCTAACACGATCAAAACAAACGCATCGCGGTAAGGAGAATGAATCTTGAATCTTTCACTTGGCATTTAGTAATGAATTAAAAACTTATAAAAGCGTGGGCCGAATTATATGATTTAAACAACGGATAAAATGGTTCTACCTTTACTTTTCATTTGAGACCAAAATTATCAGAATAACTCTATAAACAAAAAATCATGTTTTCATGTTACGTAATTATTCTTTTTGGTACAAGTCAGGTCAATGAATTTTATTTTATTGTTAACTGGCGGCGACTTTAGTCGTTGGTTGGTTTATTTTATTATTCTACTAGTTCAATACAAACCTAAATCCTTCCCGAATCCCGACTGCTTGAACCCTCCGAAGGGCGCGGCGACGTCTGTCTTGTTGTAGGTGTTGACGAACACGGTGCCGGCGTCGATGCGCTCGGCGAACTGCAGCGCGCGGGACACGTCGCGCGTGAACACGCCGCTCGCCAGCCCGTACTCCGTCTTGTTGGCGCGACGGATCACGTCGTCCATGTTTCTGTGGAAATGACAATTTTGTTGAGAAACTCACCAACTTATCATAGTCGTCCAACTTTATTCACACAATATGATTAATCTTAAATCGTGTACGTGGATAAATTTAAAAACTTGTTATAGAGCATACGGGAACACTTTTAAATACTAATGAATTTTTGTACGGAATTGACACAGCGGCCAGACTTACAGACATGGGGCCCGCTTTTAGTTAAGTTAGATGCTTATGTTGATAGAATTCTAAATAGAATCAACCCATAACTTAGCTACGAGTTGCGCCACCAGTGGCTAAATTAAGTAGTCCGCGAACAATATTACCATTTTTTTTTAACCCCAGGCACAGATATAATACTAGCATACAGGTGCCTCATCTCATAGATAGAATCTGTGGCGACGTAACAAGCGTTTTTCGACGGACTTAACCTATAACTTTACTAAAAGTAAAGTACTAAACGCGATCGGTTCTGACCGAAGCGATAGATGGAATTAGCAGTAACTTAGAAATAAAATGATTTACTCGGTTCGTGAATATTTTTCTTGAAATACAATGACGATTTGTTTTATAGTATTTTTTTGCGTGTTTTTACTGTTTCATTGTACGAAAATATGTAACAGTACAAATTAAAAAAATCGAGTAAGAAAACTTAGAAATTTAATACAGCGCCATCTATTGGAATGCGTTTTTAATGATCTGTTCAAATAATCTTTGAAATGTGAATTGATATTTCATAATTATGTGCTTAGGAGAGTTAATTAAACAAGAACATACATTTCTAATGATAATCTCTAGAAAATCTTAATATTACACAAAATTCAATAACAAATCGATGCTTATCTCGCCATCTAGTGCAATTTATTTGAACCAATTTTTTTTCTTAGTTTTGGGTTCTCGGCGTGCCCCAGGTAAATTAATACATACATAGTTTAAGATTCATGAGCAGAAGACAATTGTGAGGCCGGCGCTAAGGCAATCGACGTGGCTGAATACTGAGAAGACAATTATTTTGTTGATTTAATCAACTGTTATAGACAACGGCTGGATAGTTAAAAACTATAATTTTAAAGTATGTATGTAATTCGTGCAAATAAATCACACCATACAGATATTGTGTAACACGAGACAATCTACAAAACAATCCCTCTTATTTATTTGTATACCTACGTTATTGCCAAATAATTGATTTCTTATTTTAAACTTGTATGAAGCACTTACTTGCTACTAAACTTGCTGATAATCATGATGGGTCCGAACGACTCTTCTTTGGCGATCCACATGTCGTCAGCCACATCAGTGAAGACTGTCGGCTCGAAGAAGTATCCCGGCCGGTCTACGCGCTTGCCGCCAAGGACTAGAGTCGCGCCTTCCTTGACTCCGCGTTGGACGAACTGTTGGGGCATTAATATTTTAGTACTGTACGGTATAATGACACGACTGTATATATTCTCCAAAGGGTTGACCAGTTGATCAGTGTACATCAACGTGTCGTCAAGTTTGGTCATCTTATAGAAAAATTGCCCGTTGCCATTAATTGGTTAAATCGATTAGTACTGATGACTAGGAAACCGGCCAAGTGCGAGTCGGACTCGCGTACGAAGGGTTCCGTACCATTATCCCAAAAAACGGCAAAAAGCTGTGAAAATTTCAACTGTCTAGCTATCACGGTTCATGAGATACAGCCTGGTGACAGACATACGGACCGCGGAGTCTTAGTAATAGGGTCCCGTTTTTACTTCGTGGGTACGGAACCCTAAAAAAGGAGAGCAATGGAGAAAAAAGTTCCCGATCTGGGTATCAAAACCAAATTTCGGTTTTGATGATTCAATCGACAAGATAGTTTAATTACTATGAATGTGACGTTTATACGTTTCTTCCCTTAAAAATTTTGCCTTTGAATTTGAAGCAGTTTTTTTTTTATTTTCACAAGACAGCTGTCTTCTTGGTAGAACAGTATAGTCAATCGCACGTTCCTGGTAACAAACTTATCATAGACAGTGCCTAAATGCTATAGCAAAAAAGTTTATTTTCGCGATTCAATACCTTCGACGAACGGTTGACTATGTGTAAATTCTAGCAAGGTAATACGTCCATCCTTACCTCAATAAGCTTATTCATATGCGCCTTATGGTTCTGTGGTCCATGTGACGTGCCCCTGTGCAGCGGGTCACCGATGCTGATCTTCTGTGTCTCGGCGACCACGCGCCGAACAAACTCGTCGTGGATCGTCTCCTCTACGAACAGTCTGCCGGCCGCGATGCAGTTCTCGCCTTTGTTGAAGAATACAGAAGCCATGCCCTGGTGAAAAAGAGAATTATCTATTAAATAAGTTTTATTTTGGCGGCGCTTTGGGGTAAGCCGGGGGCAGAGGATAAGCAGTACATGTTTTTGATGACGTTCAAAAAGGACAAGTAATTTGTCTTCCTCTCAAAAAATGAAAAAAAAATTATTCTCAAAAGATAGCACACATACAAAAAAGATTTTACTTTTGCCAAACTGTAGAACTATTTGTTGGTAGACGCAATTCCCACAAAATATATTTGTACATTTTTTCGCTTAATGGCTAAGTATTTGAAATGTTAGTAATATTCAATATAAATTGGTTAGTTATTGTTAGTTAAGTATATTCAATATTTCCCCAAAAGTTCCAAGGAGATACTTTCTCACTTGGTTTTTAAATGCGTTTTTTGTGGTACAACTGCTTTTCATATCAACTGGAAAGTTATTAAAAATTGTTGGAATTAAATATTTTCTACACCTGCGCCCATAATAATTACTACAAGTTAGTACTACAAATCTTCCTACGTTTACATTCCTTTGTGACGTTGTACGCACGATAATTTGTTTGAACTCCTCACTTCGAAATTGTTCTAAGGCTGATAACAACACCAATCTCTCATGGACTAGCAGCATCATGCATTCCAAGAATAACTCTTCGTAATTGCTATTTTTACACCGGTTTTTTGTATTTTTGTCTACTAATAGTTTCATAAATCTGATTTGTAGTAATTTTATTCTGTCTATAGCAGACTAGCCCATATGAGAGTCCACCAGTGCATAGTAGACCACGTACATTGTGGCCCTATCCAGTACGAAACTAAGGTGGTAGAATTTTACAAGCACTGACCCGAGCTTGTCACATAGGTATGAAATGTATATTTTCCATGAAACATTTAAAATAAGTGGAGTCTATTAAGCCTGGAGTAGACTGCAGTACAAAGTTGGACTAATGAGTAAAAAGTTTAAAAGGGAAAGCAATTTAATATCATTATTGCACTCTATCGTGTATGACATTGAGTTTATTATTCCTAGTCATTATTTCTATACCAGATACTCAATGGACAAAACTAGTGAGAAAAGTATTATTGAAATGAAGACATACTAGTAATATAATAAAAGTTCATAGAGCTTACATTTCTGACAGCCTTGTCGAGATCACAGTCTTCAAAGATAACGAGCGGTGACTTGCCGCCCAGCTCCAGGGATACCTTCTTCATGTTTGAAGCAGCGCAGGACTTCATTATAGTTTGACCTGAAAGGTAGAAATTTTGTTATTAATTTTGATTTCGGTTTGAAGGCTACTGTTAGGATTAATTAATAGATAAGGATAAGATATAGAATTTTAAAAGTATTTTATTTGAAATTTACGCAGTAAGTTTATTGCAGTTCTACGCTTAAGCAATGCATTTATGTATGCAAACGCAGTTATATAATAAATTCACCGGCAGATAACAAAAAAATAAGTCATTGATCCGATCAATGTTTTTTGTTTATGGAGATACATATTTTGATAATTTTGGTCTCAAATGAAAAGTATAGGCGTAGAACCATTTTATCCGTTTGAATTATGTAAATCGGTCAACACGTTTATGAGATATTAACTCATTACAGAATGCCAAGAAAAAGGGTCAAGGACGCCCCTTAACGCGATACATTTGTTTGATCGTGTTAGCGACACTGCCTTTACATTTTTTTCGTATCGTTTTGAAATATTGGAATACATTGGTAGACAGGTATTAACGGCTTTTATTTTTTTGTTATCTGGCTGTGAATTTAGTTATATGTTTCTGCAGCATCTAAGGTTGATGTTTTAAAATTATTACACATACCGGTTCAAAATTGATTTCCGGGCATATTGTAGTCTATAAATATTCTTTTATTAGTACCAACTTTAACTTACACAATGAGCGGTCCTATGCCACTAGGCAATCTCTTACAGACTATCTTTGGATGGTCTGAATGCGAGATGTAGATTCTAGCTCGAATACTAGGCAAACTCTCATATAAATTATTTTCCTAGATGATTAATCTGTGCCACATACCGATCTCCGTGCTGCCAGTGAAGCCCAGCTTCCTGACGAGCGGATGGTCAGCTAACGCCTGGCCGGCCAGCGCGCCGCTACCTGGGAGGATGTTGATGACGCCGGGAGGGATGCCCGCGCGGACGGACAGCTCGGCGAACTTTAGAGCTGTGAGGGGACATACCTGTGGAGGAGTCATAATGTGTAACATACCTTTTACTTGATTTATCGGAAGATGTGTTTCAGTCATATTACGGTGGATGTGTGGTTCCTATTAAGGCTGACGGGATACAGTACTTTGACCAGCATGGAATTTCAGTCAAGTGTGTGACACGGGGCTCTGGTCATTAAATACAATGTTTGTGGTTAGACAAACAAAGAATATAGTGTTGAAGTAGAATAGATTTGTTTTTGTTAAACGCCAACATTTATGAGATAATTATTGACTAATGTACCAACAAAACAGCCACCTGATAGGTCGGCAAAACCAGAAAGAGATCACAATTCTTAAGAGCTTTTAACGTAATTCTTTCATCAGTATTTTGGGGTGTCAGTTGGTCATCAGTCGAACCGTCACGAAACGATTTGGTGAGGATATCGACTGTATTTGTCAATACGCACCAAACGTTTTGGGAATTCTCTTATTATGTGTACAGCTAAGGAGTGGAATTTCCTGCCAGAATCTGAATTTCCTGATAGCTACAACCTGGGAGTCTTTAAGTCAAGAGTGAATAGATTTCTTCTAGATAAGCGTGCTACATCGTCGACCACATCATCGCATACTATCAGGTGAGGTAGTAGTCAAGCACGAGCCTATCAGTAATAACAATTAAAAAAAACTAGTTTACTTACAGCAGCGGGTTTCATGACGACGGTGTTGCCAGCCGCGAGGCAGGCGGCCATCTTCCACGACAGCATCATGAGAGGGTAGTTCCACGGAGTGATCAATGCGCACACACCGATTGGCTCTTTCCTTGTCATGGCCAAATTTCTGCAGGAAAATATTATGTTATAGATGGTTTATTTTTGTATGATGTGCTTACAAATTCTACATGAATCGAATATAAATTCTAGGCACATGTATGTTTTACATTCCATTGGATCAGACTACTGATTTATTTCTTGTTTTATTTTTCTAGGTTTTGAAATATTTTGAGTGCATTAAAGTATTTAATATCAGTAGTGGAATCGCAACCTACCGTACTACTGTATCGCAGTTTCGAGTAAATTTTTTACTGATAATATTGATTGACTTTGTTTAACCACAAGCGGACAGTTTCCGCTTGTGGTTAAAGTCAAATTCATTCATTAATAAGTATAAAAAAACACTTTCCAATAACGGTTTAATTTTTTTTTGATTTTGTATTTCATTTTAAAGGAAAGCGTTAGCGAAATCATAAAAAATGCTGTTTTACAATCTCCATCATTACCTGTTAGGCCTCGCATGGTTGATGGGTATGGTGGCGCCCTGTATCTTGTCGCACCAGCCGGCGAAGTATCGCCACGTCTCTATGGACATCCCGACGTGTGTCTTGAGAGCCAGCGTGTACACCGCGCCTGAGTCTATGGACTCTATTGTGGCGAGCTCTTCTTTGTGTTGCTCCATTAGATCGGCTAGTCTAGTGGGAAAGATAATTTACTATTGTATTGTGTTAGGTATCAAAGGCATGATTTAAGCAAAGATGAAAACTGTCTTTGAAAGATGACCAGTGTGTGTTACCAGCGATAACCTATGCCTCTGAGACGTGGTCGCTAACAATGGGCTTTATCAAAAAGCTAACAGTCACCCAAAGGGTAATCGAGAGGGCTATGCTCGGTGTTTGCTTGCGTGATCGAATCAGAAATGTAGAGATCCGCAAGATAACTAGGGTTACCGACACAGTCAGAAGAATTACCAGAATAAGTGGCAGTGGGCAGGGCACATTGCTCGCAGAACGGATGGCCGATGGAGTAGAAAAGTTCTGGAATGGCAACCGCGAATCGGCAGACGGCAATGTGGCGACGCTTGGGGGAAGCCTATGTCCAGCAGTGGACGTCTTTCGACTGATAATTATGATGAACACTTTAAACGAAAAAACGTTTGCTTGCAGAATACAATGACTAAGGCTGTAAGATCTATCTTCCTTTGTGAACATGTTCATTTTCTTACAAATAAACATGTTTATTTTTTGGAAAAATAAATAAAACCGGCAAAATGTAGGGAAACCCTGTCTTAGGCTTTTCATCTTTTTTTGCAATTGATAAGAATTTAGCAGAGGCGTACCAGAAGCCTATTTGCGTAAATGAATTCAGCAAGGCAAAGGCGACTAATCACGTAGACGGAGATCTACATCGCGTCTTTCATCCCGCATGTGATTGGTTGATTTATGGGGTCAAAATTCTTTGCCTTACCTGCCGAATTCACTAACGCAATACCGTTGCAGGGGTACCCAAAGTCCACCCACAGTTTTATGTATGGCTATATTTGTCCAATAAATAATCTGAAGAGTAGGTAATAACAGCTGCTTTACATATTTTCTGACTAAAAAAATTTAAAATCGTCCCTTGCTGGTGGAACTTACCATATTGTCAATCCATGTATGCAAGAAGAAAAATAAAAATGTCTGCTAATATGTAGTAGTATGTAGCTCTACAAATACTAGTAAATAACAAAATACTAACTTGAACAACAGCGCCCCCCTCTCCCTAGCACTGATCTTGGACCACTCTCCTTCATCAAACGCCTTCTTTGCGGCCTGTACTGCTTTATCGACATCATTTACTGACGCGGACTGCACTTTGCATATAACAGTCTCATCAGAAGGATTGATCAGGTTCAAAGTCTTCCCACTGTCAGCATCCACGAATTTACCATCAATGAACAACTGCGTAGGGAATTTAATCTTCATTTTGTTGCATTCCATTTCAACACCATCATAGACAATTTCTTGGTTTGCGGATCCACCTCTAGATTTGAACACAGCTATGTTGTAGAATTCTTCGAAGGTTGTGTTCATGTATATGTCTTCGTTTTGTAGTTCTAATTTAGCTAAGTCTTTGACCTCTTCGACGAGTCTTACTACGTCCATAGAACCGGCTCCTGAAGCGAAGAAATCTGTGTCGTCGTCAATGTCGATTCGAAGGATAGCCTTCCATATTGTGCGGACGTTTTCTACGAACTGTTTCTCTTCAGCGGTCAGTTCTAGTTGTACTTTGTCTTCGTTGGCTTTGAAGAAGTTTTGGGCGGCTATCATTTTGCCGTTTACTTTCAGTCTTTGGATGTTAAGCTGTAAGGCATTTTTTTTAGTTAATAACATGAAACATGACGAATTCATTAAATTAAAAAAATAAACTATACTTCCTTACTAATATTATAAATGTGAATGTAAGTTTGTTTGTTACGCTTTCACGCAAAAACTACTGAACCGATCATCATGAAACTTTGTACATATATTCTTGGAGGTATTAGAAGTAACATAGGATACTTTTTATTAAAAACAAAAAAAAAATAGTGGCTTCACTGCTAGCGAAGCCGCGGGTAAAAGCTAGTAATTAATAAGCTTATGAAAATAGATTAAAACCGATAAAAATTGCTGTACAGTTCAAAAACTTTGTCATAGAGAGTAGAAACGAGCTTTTAACTCACAAATTTTGATTTGAGTTTGACCACACAGTAGAATTAGGAAAATCTATCTTAACGTCTTGACTTAAGGTTAGTTTTCGATTACACACAGCAATTTTGAAAATAATATTACACCATAATGGTCAGATTTTTATGATCTTTTCCTACCACCACACAGTAATATTATAAAAACCAACCCTAATAAATTAAGGTATGTTTTTGATCACATAGTGCATGTTTTTAATTAACAAAGCTATAATACTTTACCTTAACTCCATCATTAGCAGTAATTAGTAGTCCAGCCTCGTGAACCACAGCAGGTTTATTCAAACCCTTAATAACTAACGAGTCTCCCTTAGTCTCATACTCGTCGACCCATAGAGACGAGCCGTAGAACTTGACCTCTATGGTCGCGTCACTTTCTTCTACGATGCCTTCTTTTGTCTGTGGTTTGATGAAGGTGGTGGCACCGGGGGATGAGTCTAGGCCTCGGATGAAGTTGTGTAAGGCTACTCCACCTTTGGACCAGTCGATCTGAAACATAAGAGATTGCTTAAGTATAAGGAATTTAGTATTTTGCTGCTTCTGCAAAATTAGGCTTTTGGCACTTGTCCCATCGCCGATGAGTAAGCGATTAGTTATCGACTAATTTCTCGCTGAAGAAACGTACAAAAGATATAAGATCCCGTGTCAATAAAAGAGACACATATATTAATAGTTGATCGCTGGCTGTTCACACTGCCGCCGAGAACTCTTTCACCACTGTCGCAGCGAGAAGAGCTATCAAACATAATACTTGCCCAGCGAAACTAGCTTGGCGGTCAGAACTAACGCCGAGAGACCACCCAACCAAACAAACGCGTACAGGACTGACCGCCCGAGCGAGTGATGCGAATAATCTCCCGTCGCACAAGAACACTTGCTTATAGCCGAGCGGTAAAACTATCGGAACTACACACTCGCTTCTCGCCAACTCGTATCTAGGTTCTAGCTCTACTCGCTGCTCGCTCATCTTCGGCATTGGGACAAGTGCTGGAGCTAATCAGGCCCCGTTTCTATGTGAGGGAGTGGCAAGTATTTCACCACGAGGGCCCTGTCTAGATTGGTGGATGTCTTCGAATGGTTGGTTCTAGGATATGCCAGTTTCCTCGAGATGTTTTCATTCACCATTTGGAAAGCTTTGGTGATTATACAAAGTGCCTGTCCGGGTTCGAGCCCACAACCTACAACTCGTAAATCGGGGACGCTGATACTTTAATGGCGATTTAAAGACGCAATTGATTTGATAAAAGGCATTGCGTCGCGAGTTATTTTATTTACTTTAGTTTACATAATCAAGGCCTAAGATAACGCAAAAAAAATCATCGTATAAACATTTGAATCTGCATGAAACTGTTGGGTCTAAGGTCGATACAACAGAAACAAAATACCTAAAGTTTAATTTGAGATACGCATAAAATATTATTTAAACAAAATATACGAAAAAGTTGATGAAGATTGATGACTTGACTAAATTAACAAAAACTTGATTGTAATACCCTATAATAATCTCTTTTTAGGGTTCCGCAGTCAACAAGTAACTCTTATAGTTTCGTCATGACCGTCCGTCCACAGCTTAGCTTAGTCTCTTAAGTACAGTGAGCAGAGGTGGGCCAGTGGTAGTTTCGAGAGTAGAGAGCAGTCGTGGGTTCGAACCCAGGCAGGCGCTTTACATTGTGTAAATTATTTCATCACCACCGAAACCGGCTTGACTTAGAACCAAAAGTTCGAAGACATGTGAAATCCACCAACATACACAGGGCCCGCGTGGTGGATGCCCATACCCTCTCATAGAGAGGAGGCCTGCACGCACAACGGACCCAATGCGAGTCTAAGTGCGGAAAAGGGGTACATCTATCCTATCCTCTTAGTACTAGAAAATTATAATTTGGCATGGGTACCTCCTGTACAGTAAAGTGGAGATAATTCTTTTTATCGCCTATCCCATGGTATGGTGGTATCGTTGGTTAGGCCATTCAAAAGTATTACGGGTCTTTGAAAACCATTTTTGGATTCAGGGATCCGTTTGCGTAAAATTAAGCTTTAAATGGCTTGTTAGAGTCAAGTGTCCCCCTCCAGCTAAATTGTTGCAGCTAATGTGGAAAAAATCACGGCAGTAATAGGTATACTTAACGGAATTAAAAGGAAAACTATCACGGCTAAGCTCAACTATAAAATGTTAATTGATGTATGGGTACAACAGTTTCCGAACGGCAAAGTTAATTTTGAACCTTCGTTAGAGGAATGTTCGGTGCTTTCATTGTTTATGAACTTTAGTAATGTTACCAATTTATTTTGGTAAATGTAGCTTTTTATACGGAACCCAAAGTGCGCGAGTCAGACTCGCCCTTAGCCGGTTTTTTACTGTTGCCGATATTTTAAGTTGCTTTATCGAGATCAATTATATTTTTTAAATCCTGTATTCGATCTGAATTAGCTGGATAATGGTGCGAAAAGCAAAACGAAAACATAATAATGAACTCAAGTCAAACTTACTTGATGTGTCTCTGCCTTGAACAGGGCCGGGTCGTAAGTGGCGCCCTCTTCAGTTTGCTTGATTCTAGGTGCGGTGTCGTTAGCTACCATATTAACTGCCTCTGCTAAAGCTTTGATACCTGGAGCAATATGATTGATTAGAATTTTATATTTTTCGTCGTAGCTTATGGCGTTCTATAGTTTTGGCCAACCTGATAGGATAAAGGCGTGAATTTGATCAGAAGAGCAGTTAACATTAGACTTAGAAATATGAATGTAAAAGTGGCTAGTTATAGTTAGAAATTGCAGATTTGTTAGTACGAATATCAATAATTCACTGAAAAGTCCTTGTTTAATATTTATGATTAATAGAGTCAAAACTAGTAGGATTTTTTTTTTTTTTTTACGCCACAAAAATATGTACAGGAAAAACATTCCTTTGGAGAGACGAACACGAGGACGAGGACGACGAACGAGAGGAGATGAATATCTTCATTATTATAACACCAGAATGCCTATACTTAATATAAAAAGAATCTTACCCTCAGGATACAAATATTTGTTGTAGATAGAGTCGACGGTATCCTCGGTGCCGGCCGGGAAGCTCTTTTGCAGCAGGATGGGGCCGGTGTCTAGACCGTCGTCCGCCCAGAAGATGGACAGCCCGCAGGTTGTGTCTCCTTCTATTAGGGTCCTATAGACAATAAGTTATGAAAAAACATGAACATGTTGTGGCAAAAACATTACTCTCCTTTTTCGGCAATCGGGTGAAAAATATTTAGTTAAGTATCTTAAAGCTTTAAAACATAATAATATCAGTCACTGGAGGGTAAATAAGGTGAAGGTAAAAGAAGCCTTCTTAGCGTTGTTGCCAACAGGTTGGACGGGCCTTTCATGCGGCAGTCGCAGGCCTTACATGCACCCGTATACCGGGCTTGGGGCAGGTAAAAATGTAGAATTATTACCATAGTTTATTTATTATTTGCAATATTTATTATTTTGTTTTACAATTTATATAATTTTTAACATTTTGACATTTTTATAATATTCAACAATTGGCAATTTTACATTTGACATTGTTTTATAATTTTTCTGTCATTTTTATAATTTTTGGACCTTTTTAATTACTACTTTTTAATGAAATCTAATTATTAATTAATTTTATTTTTGGGTTTTTATCTGTTTATAATTTAATGTATCATGTTTAACTATGGGCTGGCATTTTCTGAAATAAATAAAAGCCTCTTTTAAACTTCAAGCCCTTTTGTATATGTCGGATTGCCTTTAGTCCTGAAAGACCCTTTTTTTTGTGTGTGTAATCATCCAATGACTTTTCTCCCGCTCTGGGTGAAGCGGGAGGGCGTGTCAGACTTTTACTGACTAAAACCCACCCGTGTTCCTTCAGTTGCTTGTGCCAGGGCCGCGGTAACTCTGTTTCAAATTTATCCGCGACCCAGACAGGCAGTCCTGAAAGACCCAGGTTTTCTATAGTTACACTCGTGTCGGCAGGCTTTTGGGATTCTTTCAACAATCGATGCTGCTATGCTAGTGCGTGTCGGACGTTCATTTAGGGTTCCGCACCAAAGAAAAAATCTAAATTTTCAAAATATTGGATGTTAGTAAAATATACGTAACAATAAACATTTTAATCAAATTTCAAGTTCATATGTCAATGGGAAGTTAAAAAATCTTCGGAACAAAGTAGTGTGACAGGCGACGGACAGACAGACACGTAGAGACAGCAATAGGGCACCGTTTGGACAAAAAAAAACAGAATTTGACATTGACGAATTCAAAAAAAAAAGTAGCGTGTCTATCGAAAGAGCTAAACATATAATATGCCTAAATTACCTAATTACAAACCACGACAGGAAACAAATGATTAGTTTACTATATACGATGCAACGTTATACAATTTGAGTAATTTTGAAGCTAATAGATATTGTAGCGTAAAAAAAAAATTGTCACTACATGTGTCACGTTTAATTTTGACGAATAAAAGATAAAATAAAAACAAACATTGTTCAACATAAAAAATATACAAAGAAAAAAGGAATGGCGACGTAAAGGAAGACTATCGGTAAAGTTGGGAAATGGATTGTCTAGAATAAAATTTGTAATTTTGGAAAAATAATGCCTATAGGAGAGAAGGGGTTGCAACCGCTATCCGGCCCTAGGCGCGATTAAAATATAACCGTGCATAAATGTAAAATTAAAAACGGTTCATTTCACGACCTTTTGACACGAATAGGTGATACATATAAAAAACTATTCAATAAATACTTCGCTATTGCTACAAATTATAAAAAGTGAATAGGAACAAAATTTTGGGATCACTTGACGCGGAGCGATGTCACGACGTCCTCCCGGGGTCTTCACTCGTATATTATGGAGTCACCCCCGCAAGCACACGCTTCCCGAACTCAGTCGGTGTTGAAATAACTCGGAACATCAGTCCACAGCTTGTTATATATTCCAAGAACCGATTCTGAGCGAATCTATGGTGAGAAAATAAAAGGAAATAAACACCACAATACTCAAAACAGAACCTTCCAAACAGTTAAAATTTAAAATGTTTTAAATACATACCGGTTCTTTGTAACAGACGGCCTTATGCGCCGGTAACTCGGAAACAAATTAAATTCCTGGTGAACAATTGACACTCTCAGAAAGAAATGTCCAATAATGCTGCAGAACTAAATGCAACATATTGGTTTGCATGGACGCAATGCGATATAAATCCAACGATTTGCACTTGAAATTTTCTTAAAAAAAATACTAAACGTGTTACTTCCAAGTAGATACGTCGCCAATTCACAAGAAAAATTTTCTCTGTCATCCAATGGAATGATCAAACTTCTAAGTTTGAACCGAAATAAGAAAAAATTAGAAATGAGGTCGACTTACACGAACGGAATAGTTTTTATTCAGCCGAATCAATAGGCAGCGTGATAATGCTGCAATACCCCCTTTCTAAGAAAAAAAAGGACGAAAGTACGAGTGAGAAGAAAGATAAAGCTGGAACAGGCAATGACAACAGCAGGAATCATTTCTGAATCAAACGATATCGAAGTGCAAAAGATACTGAATAAACACGGTGGCCACCACATCTAAACGTTATCCGCGCGAACTCGCGATATCTCGATTACATCTATGGAGAATATGAAAGAAAATAACAAACTCATAAATCTAAATATATATTGTTCAATTAGAGACAAACACCAACAACTACCACATCCTAACAACTATGAAGAACAACCAGGGAACTATACATCTAAGTAAAGCTAGCCTAACTTAACATAAGACTTAACTATTACCTAACAACAATAAGAAAAAACCCGGGGATCCCCAAAAAATAAATAACGTCAACACGTAAAGTCCAACCTTAGTTATAGAAACGAAAGACAAGTTGGACAAAAAACAAAAAAACAAGTTTGAGAAAGAAAACTTAAGTCAATTAAGTCAAAGAAGAATTCAAGACAAAAAAACTCAAATCAGAGAACTCAAGTCAGAAAACTCAAGTTTAAATTCAAATTAAATGTAGAATGACACACCATTTGTGTTAAACTAAAAGAAATAAAATAACCTGAGAACACAGGTTGACACAACACAGAAATAAATAGATGTCATTATTAACAGATAATTCATGAAGTTTTTAACATAATCAAAAACTTATGCAAAGAAATATTCCCATAAACCAACGAGGAAAAAGGTTTAGAAAGCAAATGTTAATGTTAAAATGGAACAAAGAGAATTCAATCAAATTTATTTTAAGATATCTTTGATATGATATTGTCCGGAGTGGACTGAATCACAATCCTGGAGCAAATATGTGGTCCTAGAAATGACTCTTATTACACGGCACTTAATAAAACGTGGAGCAAGCTTTCCAGAAAAAAAATCATTTCCAGAAGACTTGGAAAAGTTCTTTCTCCATACAGTATCACCAATATTCAGAGTGATAGCTGATCGATTAGAATTATATGCACGAGAGTTACGGAGGAAAGCTAAAGAAAGATTATCAGCTACCTTTGCATAAACTTCGCTGAGAGAGGATAGGTTTGAAGCATGACGAGCCCGACTGTCTGCCAAATTAGAGCTTCGAGTCTGACTATCTACACGACTGCTATCCATAAGGACCTCTCTACCAAACATAAGAAAGTTAGGCGTAAAGCCAGTAGCTAGATTAACACAAGAATTGAGGTAAAGCTTAACTTTAGGTAACATTTTAGCCCAACTTCTTTGGTTTTCACCAACCAAAATACCTAAACACGTAATAACACTTTGGTTGTATCGCTCAACCGTATTTGCTTGGGGTGTATAATATGGCGTAAAAGTAGGTGATTGAATATGAAAAGATCTGAGAAAATTAAGGAATTGACTACTACGAAAAACTGTAGCGTTGTCGCAAAGAATAGTACGCGGAACCCCAAAATTAAAGAAAATTTCAGACTCTAACGCTTTTATAACAGAAAGAGCGTCAATCCTTTTCAGAGAAACTAGCCAAACATATTTGGAAAAAACATCTACCATTGAAAGGATATATTTATAACCATAATAAGCACAGGGCAACGGACCAATTATATCGATAGAAATCATCTGTAAGGGCAAGGAAACCTCTTTAGGGTAGCACATCTGACCGCGAGGTTGCGTGTTCGAGATTTTATAGGCTTTACAAACCTCACATTGACTTAACGTCGAAGTAACGTCACGGAACATATTTGGCCAGTAGAACAACTCCCTAAGCTTTAGATACGTTTTAGTAACACCGGGATGTATCGAAGGAAAACTATTGTGAATTTCCCAAATAGCGTCTGGAACCTTTTCAGCTGGTAACACCACGTGCCATGGTTCAGAAGATAAAGGACTAGTAACAGGCATGCGTCTCATAAGGATACCGTTATTTATAGCGTATGCTGGGAACATTTGTGGCGTGTCTCGAGCACCTATATACACCTTCTTATACCAACGGTCATTAGTATGTTCAGGACCCTGGTCAAACGACACAGGATTAGCATAGATCCTGGATAGAACATCGGGGACTATATGTTGCGAACCTTTACGATGCACAATATCAAAAGTATATTGGGAGATAATAGTAGCCCAACGAGCTAAACGACCAGATGGGTTGTTAAGAGTGAGGAGCCACTTAAGGGCCATATGGTCTGTTATGACTGAAAACTTCATCCCATCTAAATAACATCGAAAATGTTTAATTGAATCCAAAACTGACAAGAGTTCACGTTCTGTAGTACTATAATTGCGTTCAGTTTGAGTGAATAAACGCGAATAATAGGCGATTGGGTGCTCAACATCGTCTATCTTTTGTGTCAGTACCGAACCAAGACCAACAGCTGATGCATCACACTGCAGGATGAACGGCTTGGAGAAATCAGGACATGCCATAACAGGCGTATCGATTAGCGCTTGTTTCAACTTAGTGAAAGCCTGATCGGCTGCATCATTCCAACTTATTGGATCATTACCCTTTCTCTTACCGATAAGGGCAGTAAGCGGAGCAATTATAGAAGAAAACCCTTTAACGAAACGCCTATAATAGGAACACATACCAATGAAACCGCGTAATGACCTAGCTGAAGTGGGAGTAGGATAATCTTTAATAGCATCAAGTTTGCCGGGATCGGTTTGAAGTCCCTTTTCATTAACTATATAACCCAAATATTTTAGTTCGCTTTTGCAAAACTCGCATTTTTTCAAATTTATAGATAAGCCTGCTTCTTTAAGTCGAGCAAGCACCTTCCTGAGCAGCGCCATATGACCAAAGAAATCTTTAGATACGATTATCAAGTCGTCGACGTACCCAAAAATACAGTCGTCACTGGTAGAAGTAAACTCGAAATTAACGATCATATCAGTAAGGCGTTGCATCTCCGAAGCAGCGTTCGTTAGACCAAAAGGCATCCTAACAAACTCAAAGAGACCACGTTGTGGGACAATAAATGCTGTTTTCTCACAACTTTCTCTATCAGCAAGTGGAATTTGCCAGAAAGCACTTCTAAAATCCAATGAGCTAATATATCTAGCACCACGAAGGTTGTCGAGGATATCGTGAATACGGGGAAGAGGATAAGAATCTCTAATTGTCACACTATTCAGTTTTCTACTGTCGACACAAAACCGAACAGAACCATCCTTTTTTGTCACCATTACCACAGGACTAGCCCATGGAGAACGAGAAGGACGAATAACACCCATATCTAACATTTTGTCAATCTCTTCATTGAGAATCTTCAACTTGACTGGGGATAAGGGATAATATCTTTGACGGATAGGGTATCCCGTAGTATTAATTTTATGGGACAACCAAGATGTCTTTCCAAGACCAACTTTTTCCGAAGAGATAACTTCATACTCCTTAATAACTTGTTGAAGACAAGACTCTTGATCCGGCGATAGGATGTTACGAGGATGAATATAACGAACCTCACTAACAGAGGAAACTTGAGGGGGAGAGTGCTGAACAGAAGGGATAAACATATTACCATCAATATTTTTATCGAAAGCCTGACTAAAAATAGACGTCAAACCGAATTTATTCCAAAATTCGATACCTAAAATAACAGAAGATGACATCGAACTTGCCACTAAAAACTCATGAATAAAAGTTGTACCGTTAAATTTAACTGGAAGATGTACAGAACCAAGAATATCAATCGGTGAATTATTAGCCGATATAACACGGGGACAAGCGTCTTTTGATGTCAAAGAAATACCAAGTTGCTGAATAAAATTATCGTTAACAAGCGAAATCTGAGCACCAGTGTCAAGCAATGCTTTAACAACTCTACCACATAATAATACCTCTATAAACGGTCGGTTATCAAATGAATCTGTAGTAAACACTGGGGATACTGTACGAAAAGAAGCGTATCGCCAGTGGTCTATGCATTTTTTGGATTACATTTCGGACATTCTCTAGTAATAAATCCAGGAGTGCGACACTTAAAACAAATCATGCCTGTGATCTCTGGGCAAGAGCGGTAAGAATGACCAACTTTGTTACATTTTAAGCAAAGCTGAGACTGACTACAACTAGGACAAGTCCGAGGCTTACTAGTTGTTGGTTGATGGGAAGTTTTGTTCGGCCTGGGTTTTGGTGAGTTAACAGCCTGAGAAGTCGACTGGTCGGCAACACAATCGAAACTGGCTACCGCCTTTGGAGGTTTTAGAAAGGACTCGAAATGAGTAACAGCTTCGATTAAATTATCGATGTCATGAAATTTTTGGATGGACAAGCAAGGAGTGTACTTTGGCAACATGTTGTGAGTGATGATCCGCAACAACTCCGATTCTTCAATAGGCTTGCTCAGTTTAGCATTTAAGTAAGAAACCTCGATAATAAATTCTCTTATTAGCTGTTCCGGTCTCTGCTTGAGGTTACGGACCTCCTGGCTTATCTTAAATTCAAAATCGGTCGTACCGAATGTCCTAAAAAAGGCTTCTTTGATCTCAAAGAAGGAAAGATCCGGACGACGGATTGACCTAAAATATTGAAGTGCGACACCTGACAAGACTTCATGGAATCGCCTAACTAAGTAACCATCAGACAAATTGTCGGCCTCCCTGCACTCTTCTAGACTCGTGAAAAATTCCCGTACGCAGGTCTTTCCATCGAAAACAATCTTCCACTTAGTAAGAGAGAACTGCCTGGTAAATTGTGGGCGTTCATCAGATCTTATTGGAGAAGGAACAACACTTTGTGAGGAAGCGCGAGAAGCTCTTGGCTGAATGGGACAAGGTGGTGGTCGCGAAATGATGGGACTATCACAACGTGGAGTCTCACCAATAGGGAACTCCTCTTCTGACATGATGTAACTAGTATAGACCTAATAACGAATGAAAGAACAGACAAAGGACGATTGAATCCTAGCGAAAAATAAGCACGGCATGAACAGCTGGACAAAAATAATCCAGCAACCAGCAGTCAGCGAACGCCAAGCTAGTAAACAAAGATCTAGGCTAAATAAGGAGTAAAAATCAGGAAACCTATCGTTATATTTGCTGCCATAAGTGGATAAAATAAAAGACGGTTATGTGTACTATAGTTCACAAAATTAAATTCCATTAAAAAACATTACATTTCATGGAAAAAATATGTCAAGGAAAATAACAGCTTCACAGATCTGTACTGGTGGTATAAATCCTAGAATACCTTTCTTGAATGGAAGAATATCAGCGTCCTGAAACAAATAAGCTTAAGAATCATTAGCTCCCAGAGGGAGTGACCATCCTCAATAAAGCAAAAAAAATAAATTATGTCGAATCATTTATATTTCAAAGTTATTAGGTAAAAACACTTACTTTAGTTGTTCGGGCGCCAATTTGTAGCGTAAAAAAAAAATTGTCACTACATGTGTCACGTTTAATTTTGACGAATAAAAGATAAAATAAAAACAAACATTGTTCAACATAAAAAATATACAAAGAAAAAAGGAATGGCGACGTAAAGGAAGACTATCGGTAAAGTTGGGAAATGGATTGTCTAGAATAAAATTTGTAATTTTGGAAAAATAATGCCTATAGGAGAGAAGGGGTTGCAACCGCTATCCGGCCCTAGGCGCGATTAAAATATAACCGTGCATAAATGTAAAATTAAAAACGGTTCATTTCACGACCTTTTGACACGAATAGGTGATACATATAAAAAACTATTCAATAAATACTTCGCTATTGCTACAAATTATAAAAAGTGAATAGGAACAAAATTTTGGGATCACTTGACGCGGAGCGATGTCACGACGTCCTCCCGGGGTCTTCACTCGTATATTATGGAGTCACCCCCGCAAGCACACGCTTCCCGAACTCAGTCGGTGTTGAAATAACTCGGAACATCAGTCCACAGCTTGTTATATATTCCAAGAACCGATTCTGAGCGAATCTATGGTGAGAAAATAAAAGGAAATAAACACCACAATACTCAAAACAGAACCTTCCAAACAGTTAAAATTTAAAATGTTTTAAATACATACCGGTTCTTTGTAACAGACGGCCTTATGCGCCGGTAACTCGGAAACAAATTAAATTCCTGGTGAACAATTGACACTCTCAGAAAGAAATGTCCAATAATGCTGCAGAACTAAATGCAACATATTGGTTTGCATGGACGCAATGCGATATAAATCCAACGATTTGCACTTGAAATTTTCTTAAAAAAAATACTAAACGTGTTACTTCCAAGTAGATACGTCGCCAATTCACAAGAAAAATTTTCTCTGTCATCCAATGGAATGATCAAACTTCTAAGTTTGAACCGAAATAAGAAAAAATTAGAAATGAGGTCGACTTACACGAACGGAATAGTTTTTATTCAGCCGAATCAATAGGCAGCGTGATAATGCTGCAATATGTACTGAATTACAAACACGCAACCATGACTACATAGAAATCGCAGAGTCCTTTGTAAAGTTGACATTGAGATTGGCAAAGAATATTTATGCTACTCGTGTGGCACATGGACTCATTTGTAACACTTATATCATAATTAGCATATATTTTTGCAGTCGCACGTTAATAATAAGACTTTTTTTTTGGTCAGAACAACATAACATGAGACAGTAATAGAGACTGATCATCCGTTTTCCTATTATGTTGGATTCCAGTGTATAAACCGAATGTAAATGATTAGTAGTACATACACGGAGTTGACACAAGCCATTCACTTAGTAATGCAATACTCCTTAGGTCGCCTTCTAACTACCCGTAAAGACTGTCAAGGATCTAGAAACGACAATCAACCGGGCGAGCACGGCCTCTGTGATAGGCTTGAGTCACGAATTTTATCACGGTTTTTGCTCCAAAACTGTGATAAAAATGTGTGACTCAAGCCTGTCACAGTAGGCCGTGCTCGCCTGGCAGGAGATTGGCAGTGCTTTTCGAAACATCGTGATAGAGGATATTGTCATCAGCTGGACACAACACTGGTATTAAGTTTCTTACTGGCAATTTCCCAATGAAGATACCCAATAACATATTGTCTGAGTCCAGAGTTGAACCCAAAACTCAGCAATCGCGCTTGTGAACAAACTAAGAGCTAAAAGGTTAGAATAGGAGTATAAATTCTGAGTGACAGATCATCACAGCCTTTTAATGTTCCCACTGCTGGGACACAGGCCTCCTCTCTTTGAGAGGAAATGGGCCGTAATCCACCACGCGGCTTTATATCACATGGCTTTGATTTTTTTGTTCTAAGACATGCCGGTTTCCTCACGATGTTTTCCTTCACCGTTTTGAGTGCAGTGGTGACGAAATAATATACACAAAGTTAAGCGCCTGCCTGGTTTCGAACCCATAACTTGTAAGTCGCGGCCAAAGACCTTATACGTATTTCTTACTACTAGACTGTGTACTAAAAATTTTTGTCTAGCTAAAATGAAATCTATCATCATCCACCTAGGTTAGCTATTTCCTTATAAACGGTAGTTAATCAAAAGCGGTCCTAGCGAGAGGGTTTCCGCTGGTAGTGTGTCCTTGTCTGACTTCTTGCCAGCTCAACTAATCATTGGGTTTGGTAGAAATGATAGAAAATTTTAAATTTTTCTTTTTTATGTTATACCAAAACAAACGATTCATAGACTTCGAAACGTATTTAAATATTTCTACAGTTCCTATAATTAATCAATTCGTTGTATTTCAAAAATGATTAATTAATACTTAGAACGAGTAGTACTTTTAAATATTTGGGCCTGGTAATACTAAATGTAAGATGGTTGTTTGCGGAGTTTTTGGCGGAATTTGCAAATTGATTGCTAGAGGAATAAAATTGGTGCAGTTTTGTTTCTCAACTGTCTACGCAACTGGACAATATGTGAAATCGTGAAATCATTGAGATCCTTTGAGGTATATTTAGCTGCCGGTATTTCAAAGCATCGTCTGAAGACTGCAGGATCATCTCACGCCTCTTCTTCGTGAGCTTGAGAGTAGGATCAGAGAGCTTTTTATTCCTATCTATACGATGGGTCTTGAAGAACGAGATTTGAGGAGATTTGGGATTTGAGGATTATCGAGTCCTCCCCCTCTCTTCGAACTTCAGATAACCCTATAATACTCAATCGTAAACTGCTCAATTCCTCTTCGAGTTAGGTGATCTTTTCGTTAGACCGGAGTGTGCGCGTGTTGTACGTTGTCAGGTCCAGCCGTCGGTATTTGTTGGGGTAGCCGGATCTCGTCCGGGATCCTTAGCACCACTTGCCATACCGTATCCTCGACCGCTACCGTAGTCGAAGGTAGGCTGGCTGCCGGGAACTATGGGGGCTATGTTCAATTTGTGCTATTCATGGGGAGTGCTTTGCAGGCGGGTTGGCGATCGCAGTATGGTTGTTACAAATGCACAGAGAACGCTGCTGCCCATTGTCTGGTTTGTCCCTTGGTCGCCTCTTATGACACCCACGGGAAAACATGGGATGATAAAATTATTTATGCCCGACACCATACGGTAAGTGGTGTAGATTCCAAAAAATATACATACTTTTTTTTTTTTACAATAAATTAGGTAGGTAGCGTATTTAGGTAGCATAAATATATCGGGATACTTACACTATCGTTTTTACAATCAATTTTTCCCGTGTTTTGTTTGGTCATGGTCACCTCATTAGAAAGAGACACACTACCAACGGGAGCCCTCTCGCGCGGACCGGTTTTAGCGCCATAGTGCACAGTCTAGTAGTAAGAAGTATAAGGTCTTTGGTCGCGGCCGGTACCGTTGGGCCACCACTACTCTGACACTGAGTGACAGATACGGGAAAATAAATAGCAAGTCATGCAAAGCAATGTAAAACTGCCGCATCATGTAATCCGCATAAATTCTTATGGAAATAGTTGTCATTTACGACTTGAATCTATGATGCATTGTAGGGGGAAATGCGAGGATTTGTTTTGCCTACTGAAAGAACTCTTCCTTTCCTTTCTGAACTACTGAAAAGACTGTTTTAATTTAGCAAAAAGTGGACTCTTCTGGAAATATTGTGTAGCTTAATCGTAGTAAATGAAGATTATAATGACCAAAACTGACGGACTGATGGCGTGGGAATTTTTACTAGGGACTTCCAGAATACCGAAGAACACTAATTAATTAAATTGCAATCAATAAATTTGCCGTTATGATGAAATTATGTCATTCTATAATATTACTTATTTAATTGCTATGTTTATTAGTCGACGACTCAAACTTATAAGCAAATGTCATTAACAAAAATTTGATCTCTTCTATAATACTTTTTTTGCTGATGACCTAAAGAGCATTTTAAGTTAAAATCATCATTAACCGCTCACGTCCTCAGATATCTTACCAAAACAATTCCAAAATACGAGTACCTAACAATTGCCAGTCGCATATTACTGGCTCAAAAATATTAATCATTTTATGCACGCGATGTGTTCTGAATTGAAAAGTTGATGCGACGACGTAGCGAAAAAAAAAAACTCTGATATCATTAGCATACAAAACCTTGCATACTTTTTGCTTATTAATCTATCTACTCCCACGAGGTAGAAAATAGCAAAAACGACTCATAATAATGTAATTTAACTTCATTAGAACAAAACGATGTCATTACGGAAAACAAGCTTCGCGGGAAACCTCAAAGACCGCGGCTAATCGAAAATTCTAGACAGGGAATGTAAAATGCAGTGTTCCTATAATTTACTTGCTGTTGCCGGTTGAAACTACCGACTAGTCATTGCTCGGGAGCAAAGAAGCAGTTCCCTTTTATTTGATACCAGCTTTTTCTACGGGTTTGTGTCCGCGGCCTATCGTACCGTAGAATCCTACTACTTTCTTGCGTTTACATGAAGACTATGACACTGCGATGGTATAGATTTCTATCTAGGGTTAACATTTGTCCGGACATTTAGCCTCCTGACCGGACTTGGTCCGGCTTTTTGGCTTGAATGGCAAAATTTTGAAAGACAGAAAATATTTATTGCCAACTGTAACAGAACATGAACAAACACAAATTAGCTCTGAGGCACAATATTATTTCAGTATGGCAAAAGGAGCGGGCTCAGCATAATTATGCTGAGCAGTGTAAAAGCATGGCTATCACGCTGGTCAACGCTGATTTACAGCCGGCCCCCTTTCTCACAACATTTTCACTACATTATAGTGATCACTTAATAAATAAATAACCATTTTCATTTTGTCATACGACCAGGGTTATCCTCTAAGAATTTTTCTTGTTTCATACTTTTCACATCGTGATTTATTTGTAGTCTTAGTAAGGTTTTAGTTTTAGTTTTTTTTTTTTTTGTTACTTTTATGTCTGGATTTTTTTAAAGTCCAGGTTTTTGTCAGGACTTTTAATTTTTCGAAATGTTAACCCTATTTCGATCAGTGATTAAATTTTCCTAATAGAATAATTTCTTACAGAGATTAACGTTTACAAACATAGACATTCCTACTAACAATTAAACCTACTAATAAGCAAAACGAATGGATTTTACATACAAGTTATTAGTGAATGTGAGAATCTATATTGCAGGCTACAGCCCATAGTTTTTAATGTGCAATCAGATCTTGCAATACGCCTGCAATTGATCTCGCGACTTGTCGATTACGTAACGTTAAGTTCCGATAGAACGTGTTCCGAGCTGTGATGACATCGACAAGTCCATTTCATCATTGAACATGGTTTATAGAGATAACGTTGCGAGAGGCAGATTTTCTTGTTCCATAAAAATATTACGTAGTCATGGGTTATCGCTTGTGCTATAGATTATTTTTTCGTAAGAGCTTTATCGATTAAAATTATTAATGTTTTTGAACTATAATCCTGAATTACATAATAATAAAAAAAATATCAAAGACATGCGTAAACGCAGTGGTTTTGTTATCTAAGGTTTACAACCACGAAATGCTTAATTTCATTCTTAAATATCATTATACTGCACTTCGTATCGAAGGACCGTGTAAAAATTTGGTGGTCGGAAGCGTTATAAATTTGTTGTGACTTACGAAATCCCTTATAGCGATAAAATCCCTCTGAATTAGTTCCTTAATTTGCATTATTGTAACTAAGAATACAGTGCACCTACATAATAATGGTGTGTATTCTAACTACGGGGTTTTTTTTTTAAATGCATTGTTTAATGAGATTGCGTCTTCGAGATCGTAGTTATAATAGATTGGCTTACCAGTTAATAGAAGAAGCTCCTCTATGCCTGGGCAGTATACTGGGGTGGTAGCAGATGCTCTCGTACTTGGGGTGTGTGATCACCTCCATGGGGATGAACTGTGTGCAGAATGGCAGGACGTTGATGTCTGCGTTTACCTGTAGATTGGATAATATTAAATTAGTCATATTGTAAGTTTTGCCTAATGAGAGCTTTGCTTTGCTTGCTACCATTTTGAAACTTGTATTAGTATTATTTTGTGTAGACTAGCGTCAGACATGATTAGATAGTATAAGATCCCACTGCAAAAATCTGCAAGTAATTTGTTTTTGATGAAACATGATTTTTATGAATGATTCTTGATCGTAAATAGTGCAGGGCAAAGTTAAACAAAAAAATATAAACATAACTGTATGCCGCCAGTTGCGGCCAGGCAACCCTGCAGTAATCTATTCTACTATTAAGTATCATTAATGCAAGATAATTAAGTTTAAATAAAAACCCTGTTACCTGCAGATTTCTGCAGTTGGATCTTAAGCTAAGAGTCACTTTTAAAAAGTTGATCACTGTGCAGCCTCACAAGTCAAAAGTTGAGCTCTGCTACTTGCGACTATAAACATGGCTTCCTATATTACGTAGTACATACGATTAGCTCAAGCAATTTGCCGGTAAGTTACTAAAAAGTTTCCACTCTCTTTAGTTCTGTGAACCCAAGAACGTGCTTTTAAGGTTGCACTAGTCGATAATTCTTCCCTACAAACGTACTCTAGCGATTACTCTACATTTCGAAGGTACATCGTTCAAAATAAAAAATGATATCAATTTTAACGCATCTTTGGGCGGAAATAAATACCATAAGAAGAAGGCAAATTGCAAAACGGCCTCCATACAGGGATAGATTAGTAATTCAACAATGCAAATAATTTTATTTTGAAAATATACATTTAGTCGTTTTTTCATGATATCTAGACTCCCAAAGGTCTATTTATAAAATTTCGCGCGCTCTCTTTCCCCCTAAATTTCGATACAAATTTGCAAAAGTGCTAATTCGTACGCGAACTAGCTTCTTACTGCTCATCACAGCATCTATCTCTTTCGCACGTGTTGTCGAATGAGATAGCATGGATTTTAACCTCGCGCACAAAATAGTTCGTGCCGTCGACTAGGGGAACCTTAAGGAACTAGCATAAAACCAAATTATCGTAATGTCAATGATCAGCTGTTCTACTTTATCTATTTGATACAAAATGCCGACTTATCTGTTTATTTTATATACACGTGCCCCTTTCGTGTAAATTTTAATTTGTGAGATAGACAGGTTATCGTGTGGTTTGACACTCGGTAACCAACACATATTGATACAGGATGTGGTATATTATAGCCTGGTCAAGATAACTGAGCACCCGAAAATTCAATGTCTCGATATTGGCTAACGAGGCGAACGCGGTGCGCCGCGCGTATATGCGGGCGTGAGGTCGTTACATTCTGCATATGTACAAATAAGATGACCAAGTTAAGTTAGATATAAAAGGTCGAAAGTGCAGTATGAATAGTGGCTCAAATGTTGATACCCAGCTGTGACATAACCAGTTACGATACATTTCGAATATCATATTAATATGTCAATTAGATATGAAATGAACGTTATATTATTGATTATGGAGGACAGCTGACATAACAACACGCCTGTATCTTCAAAGGCTTGAGCAGAGGTGTATAGTATTCTATAATACTTCGCCGGTATGCGTTAAGCATAGGGCCAAGTCTATTGACATCAACCGGACGCAAATGTAGACTCTGGGCTGCAATTAATAGATATGGTGCAATGCCAATTGCTCATAAACGGAAAGCTGATCAAGAGACACGACTTTTCGTGGTAATTTCAAAGAATAACTAAGATTGCGAATCACGACTGCCACAGAGATGTTTATCGAGATAAAATAATAAAATAAAATAACAAAAAACCCGACTGCTTAAAAGTGAACTAAAAAGACGTAAACAAGAAAAAAATCATGCTGTGCAGTCGGAGGATACATCTGGTTTTGGTCAGCCAGCTCGCGCATATGTATTCTCCGACTGCACAGCATGATTTTCACGCTTCTTAAGCAGTCACAGTACAATTTTTTAGTAAATGTTTTATTAGAACTAGGTATATTTAAACATGTAAGTAACAAGTGTTACATATTTTTGTAATCAGCTCATAAACCCCTTTATACCCCACACGATGGGTTAGGAAGAAAAAAGATTTGGGTCCCCACAATATGGCGCCATTTTTCTACTTTCCAATTTTAATGTAGCCAGTGACACTTGCAGAGTTAAGACGAATCGATTGACGTAAGAATCATCATAATTACCCTCCTTCGGCAGTCGGGTAATTATGCAGAGCTGACGGTTACTGTCACTAGTTGAGGGGATACCATAAGAAAAGGAATAGTGCATTAAGTATTTCTTGTGCACCCTGGGAATCAATCCGTGCTGGTTGGCTATACTATTTACCACAATATGAGCTATTGTCGTTAACTCGCTAAGAGAGAAGGATAAGAGCCGAAACTAAAATAAAACAAATGCGAGTCGGACTCGCGCGCGAAGGGGTCCGTACCGTTATCGCAGAAACGGCAAAAAAATCTGTTGTATGGGAGCTCCACTCAAATATTTATTTTATTCGAATCACTCCAAAGACAACCAAACCATTTTTATAATCTATCTTTTCAAATTCTCTAACTGTTGTATTGACCTGCCTAAATTGTATTGTCAAAATTACTTTAAACGATTTTTGTCTATTTTTTTGTGATTATTATTATGTTGTATTTTTGTGTTTATTGTTATGTTGTATTTTTGTGTTTATTACACTTTATGGTTGTCTCTTATTCATGAATAAATAAATGTTATTATTATTATTCTGTTTTTAGTATTTGTTGCTCTAGCGGCTACAGAAATACATGATCACCTGTCTAAAATTCAACTATCTAGCTATCACGGTTCATGAGATACAGCCTGGTGACAGACAGACGGACAGTGGAGTCTTAGTAATAGGGTCCCGTTTTTACCCTTTGCGTACGGAACCCTAAAACTAAAAATGCATTATTAAACTGATAAGCAGATTCTCAATTCAAATTATAAAATTCGCGATTAGCTGATTCTTAATTAAAATTATCCATAGATATTGTTAATATACCTAATTAAGAATCATCTAATCAGTTAAAAACTAGTCATTATGATCAAACTGTTTTTATAAATACCTACCTAATAACTATCTCCGGACAATTGGTTATCGTTTTTCTGACAGCTCTTTAGCCGGTTTTAACTAGATTAAACCGCCGAAGCAGAATGCAGCGTGTTTATATTTTATTACAATAAATGATCTATGAATTTAAAAAAAAAGTCACGTAAGTCGGATGTAGTTGTTGAGTGATATGCGCTAACCGACAGTTGACAGACAGCCAGACGTTGCGTCTTAACTTAATTATATTGAATTAATTAAAGGATGCAATCACTTATTCATACGTTGTGACTGATTAATGGTTATAGCTAACACCATGTGCTTTGTGATTTCTTTAGAAGCACTTTTAGATTGTCTACAATTATACATAAGTGATACTGTCTACTGTGATGAGGGGGGATGAAACTAATGCATGCATGTTACTAAAAGAGTTATGAATATAAGTGTGGATGGATGGAGCCCACACCATCCATCCACAATTATATGCCTAACTCTAGAAATTCAGAGAGGAAAGATGGATGGATGGATGATGATGGAGGAGTGATATGAAAGAAAAGGGAGTCAGTGAAGGCGTGACGGGTTGCACCGACCCCAAGTAACATGGGATAAGGGCAGGACGTTGATGATGACTGTCTACTGCAATGACTGCTAGTCTGCTGGTAACAGTTTGACTTTATTTGGTATTGAGCGTGGTTTTTGTGGTTAAATTCTTACGACAGACATGCAATATGGAATTGACTGTAGTTCTAAGACTTAGCATGCACTGCGATTTTTATTCGCGCGAATTTTTTCCGTCCATTCTGCGACCTATGAAATTGAAATACCGCAAGAAATCCATGTTTTGCCACAGAATCCACTGCACCGCGGCGCGGATTAATTTAGCGCGAATATTTTGAACTCTATGAACAGGTAGAAGGAGACAAAATCGCGCGGAATTAAATCCGCAGTGCGTGTTAGTTAAATCAGTACGCGGAAAAATTTCGCGCGAATAAAAATCACAATGCGTGCTAAGCCTTAGGCCTTATTCGCGCACTGCGATTTTTATTTGCGTGATTTTTTTCCGTCCATTCTGCGACCTATGGAATTGTATGTAGATGCACGCATAACGAAAAAAAAATCGCAATGCGTGCAAAGCCTAATATTTCTTGATATTTTATAGGTAGTACGACTTGTAAGTGGAGAGCAGTTTTCCCGAACTTGTTGAAACAAGTGTATTACGTCTAATATTAACACAAGTGCTAACAAGCTCTCGGTTTCCTTTAAAAAAAAGTGCAATGTCGATCAATGTCAACTCCCAAAAACTAGTTATGAACCGAGTGTTAAACTATGATCTAACAATGAAACAGATTCACATTGCCTCGGGGTCATAATCAAAGCTTTAACAAATATTTTTGCCACTATATTCCTATTCATTTCAACTCCTGTAAGGCAGAAAAACCCGAATTAAGGAAGCTGGTTTTTAGGGTTCCGTACCCGAAGGGTCCAAACAGAGCCCTATTGTTGTCAATCACGTGTCCGCCTGTCTCTCGTCTGTTACACAGGTTTTACAGCCAAACGGTTGGAGCAACAGTTTCCAAATTTTCACAGTATAAGCATCTTGTTGACCCAAACCCATATGAATTGCCTAAACATATCTTTTAGGTTTTTAGGGGGAGCTCTCACACAGATAAAGTGGGAAGGGAAAAAAAAATGGAACTATCGTTATTTAGAGCTCGTTCAGTAGATAATTGTTTTTTATTTAAAAATATTGGAAAATAAAGGAATGAGAACCCACCAAAGTCCACTTTTTTTTTACAAAATTATGTACTGAAGATTTTTTTAACGTCCCAATGTAAAGTATGTCTACAGAGGTTGGCCCGAAAGCTCACATTTCAATGCACATTATTTTGCTGGGTGGGAGCAGTGTCGTATAAGTCGGCTGCGACATTAAGTCAGTCAGTTATTTTCATTTTTAAAGGAAATGCAGTATGTATGCCCTGTACCAAAATAAATCATTCTAATAATTTCACAAGTTCCTCCTTTACATAAAATAGGAGCTAACCATCTGATTAAATTGTCCCAATACTCAGTAATAAATTTTGAAGATCACATGTCTGAATTTGGAACCGGTAATAACCAACAATCAACTATGCCACTCACAGATTTGTACTGCTCCAATACTTCGGGTATCACTTGACCTTTCACTCGCCATGTCTTGTATTTGTACACTGGTTTGCCGTTTTGAGCTGCAATCGTTGCTGCAAAGTTAAAAAAAGAACTTATTTATATATAACATATTGTTAAAATTACGATAAATTTGAATGATGCAACAAGGAAAGAGCTAAAGTTTTATTTTGTGGTATGACTTTTTGTTACAAATCTTACATCAACTTAGTATCATTTTTTAAATAATTTAAAGTAGGGTTTGTTTAATTACCTTTTAACACAACAATTTTATCTAAATAAAATTTTCTATAGGGCTATTTTCTTTATTTTTTTTATTAATATCTAGTTTTTATTTGTTTTATTTTTCTATAGTTTTTATTATTACCTTGCCTAGTTTTTGCACAGAGCAAATCTTTTTAGCACACGATTTAACATCTTATGTTTTTGACTTTTAAAATTATAATAGATGTCCAAAGCCTAAAACTTGATGATATAATCTTATCCTACTGATATAATTTATAAATGTGGAAGGTTCAATGGATTTATGTTTGTGACTCAATCACACCAGAATAGCTGAACAGATCTGGATGAAATTTGGCACAGAGATAGATTATAGTCTGGAATAGCATATAGGCTACATTTCATCTCTGTATAATGCTCCATTGGGATAATAAAATACTTTTCACACGGATGCTGCTGCTGGCAAAAGCTAGTATGACCATTACTTTTTTTTTATCGGCTCACTCTTAACCACTTTCTCACCTGAGCTTATCATAAGCATTAAGTAAATTCACTACATGTATTCTAAATTTTTAGCTTTCTATTCAGTATGATAAACAGCAATTTCAATTAACAAAACCATATAATCTAGTACTAGCGGTATTTTAGTATTATTCTAGTACTATTTAATGTTTAAAGTAAACAAATAAAAAAATAAATAACATGTGAGATAAATTCATAACTTTCATAATTCAAACTCATAGTTATTGGGTAAGCAGTTCAAATAATATTATATAATTTAATATTTACCAAGAGGATCCTCCCTGTTGCCTTTGTCCAGCACTGTGAAGACTCCGACCACCTCATGACCATCTTTTTGCAGGAGTTTGAACACCTCTGCTGCAAATGTGCTCTGGCCAATGATGGCTACCCGCAGCTTCTTTTTCGTAGCCTACAAATAAATTATTAAAATATTTTTATTTTGTATAAACACGTATTTTAAACATTGTTTCTAATTTATGAGTATGAGATCAAGTGAGATTTTTTGGACGAAAAATTAAAAACGTCATTGTTACTGTGTTTAATAAAAAAAATCTTATTCCCGGCTAAAGAATGAGGATAATACAAATAAACAAGGATAAATAAACTGAAACATTATTTAAATGAATGGACGCACTTTTTTGTAATTGATGAAATTAACACAATAAAATACTTACAGTGTCATTCAACGAAATAGGTGGCATTTTCGTTAACGACTGGTTTTCTTGATTTGTTCAAAATAATCAAACAACTTGTTAATTTGTTAGCCCACTTCTCGCCGAGTGGCGCGCGGTCGTACTAACACGAAAACATCAGTACGCTCGTATTTAGCTCCTACTCCATCGGCTTAGCCTTGACATCACTATCGTAAGTTTAGCGTTTGCAGCGATAAAACTAAAGACAGCTATAGTCATTCGAAAAGAAAGACGCGATGCTTTGGCAATGCCGCTTGCCGCCAAAACAATACATTTTCGATTTGACATTGCATGGTATTTTAGTGATGACAGCCAGCCGCCAGACAGTGACACTAGTGACAGTAGAGAAACACCTTCGTTTTCGCATTACATTTATGTTTTATTGCGAAAAATGAAAGTTTATAATCGATGGTTCGTGAAAATTCCCTTTCGAGATAAATATATAAGCAAGAATCAAACAGACAAAATTTATGCGTTGTAGTACAATACCAAAGTATTTAAAAACCTGAATCCTAGATTTAATTATATATCATTGATAGTTATATATTGTTCTTAAGTGGCGATTTAGAGACTAAACGCGTTGGCCGATTTTGATGATTCTTACGTCAATCGATTCGTCATAAGTCATAACCCTGCGAGTGCTACATTAAAATTCGAAAATGGCGGCTTTTGGGTGCCATATTGTGGGGGCCCAATTTGTTTTTTCTTCTAAACCCATCGTGTGTGGTATCAAAATAAAGGATTTTAGGAGGTGATTTCAAAAATATAAAACACTTATATGTTTAAATGTACATAATTCGCAAAAAAATGCTAAAAAGTTTTAAATAGAATAGTTAATTCAAAAAAATAAAAAGCCCGGCTGCTTATGAAGCGAACTAAAAAGACGAAGCAAGAAGAAAATCATGCTGTGCAGTCAGAGGATTTTGATTTTTTTAGGTATCTTTTTTTATTTAACAATTTCCATGCATATTGTACCTACCTGCGTGGTAACAAAGGACTATGGATATAATAGGTACGTTGCCCGTCTAAAATCGATTACCTATAAAATGTTATGTTTCTATTAGCGGAGAAATGGAGCACTTGAAATCTGCTTGGAAAAATAAAATCACGTAAACTATTGATCTCAAACTATGTTAGTGTGATTCGTACTTAAAATATCTAAGGTGCATAAGATCGTAAGTTGCCTTGATTGCCGGCTGGGGACATCGGCCTGGGACATATTTCCAGTTCCAGTGCTACATCGACTATGAGAACATAATGGCAGTCCTTGGGGAAGACCTTTGTACAGTCAGTGCAATGGACATTTTTCGCCTGAAATAAGAATGATGATAAAATAATGACATGGTATTTTCCTTGCCCCCGTGGCACGCTCTTAACCGATGCAAAGAGTAGGCAGAGCAACGCTATTATTGTTCAGTTTAATGAATAATTGCCAAAGATTATAGCTCGGTAAACACATTACTTACCTAAAACAGTTAAAGATAACGAGCGAATCCAGTTAAAATCAGTTTTGAATATTAAAAGCGGTTTACTGGCGGTTGTGTTATGAAAACAATTATCGTAAATAGGTTGAATACATTTATTTTGCTAATGATTGGCAAAGTTGCTTAGCGATTGGAGAACGATATTAGTGTTTCAGTAGGTACCTAATTATACCTAAAACGGAGTGTGTTGAAATAATTATGAACGAAACAAATCTTCGCGTAAAATTAGCATGCTATGTTTTAAAAATTGTGCCCTATGTACTTTTTTCCATTAGGTATTTTAGACCTTTTTTAACCAAAGCATCTAGGTAGGTACTTTAGATTTCGGAGAAGATCACACGACACTACTTACCTACGCCATGGATCGGTGAAGGTTGCTGTTGAAACAGCCTCTGTAAAAGACAATGCAGAATCGCACGTATCAAAAGGTGTAGACTGGGGAATGCATGTGCCGTGTTTTACCATTCGTGGGCACGTCACACCCCCTGAGATGTGAGAAACGACTGAAAAGTTTCGGTCAAGGTTTCCTTCAGCGACGCAGACGCAGTCAACTGAAGGCATTGGCATTGAAAAAAGTAAGTTGTATTGAGGCCGACAGAGAGGGAGGACGACGCATCCTTTTTTATCCGACTGCCGAAGTTGGATAATGTGTTTATCAGTCTATGTATGTATGTTTGTTCCTATGTGGCGTTCTAGAGACCAAACGCGTAGGCCGATTTTGATGATAGTTACATCAATCGATTCGTCTTAACCTTGCGAGTATCACTGGCTACTTAAAATTGGAAAATAGAAAAATGGCGGATTTTGGGCGCCGTTTTATGGGGGCCCAATATTTATTATCGTGTGGGGTATCAAGATAAAGGGTTTTAAGAGGTGATTTCAAAATATATAACACTTACTTATATGTTTTAAAAAAAAGTTAACTAAAATCTAAAATTTCATGTAGCCAATTTACAAACTGTAAAAATTCATACAAACTTTCAACCCTCTTTTACCCCCGTACGGGTAGTATTTCCAAAAACCAATAAATGCATAAATTCTTTTTATGAATCAAGAGCGTAAATGTAAAATTTTACGTGTCCAATTTACAAACTGTAAATTGGATTTTAAGGATATATATTAGGATAAGGATTTTACAACATAAGGGTGGAATTTCCAAAAATCCTTTCTTAGTGCACACTTACGTCACTTGAGGAACCTACAATTGCCAAATTTCATCTTTAAACGTCAAGCGGTTCTCGATATTTCGTGATAGGTGAGTGAACTTTCGCTTTTATATATAAATAAATAATAATAGATAGACCTACATCATTAAATTAAAGGTTAAACTTATCGAGACGCGAGAAGTATTTTCGTATGTGACTTACAGTAACATCAAAATTAAAACTTTCCATAGAACAACATTAAAAATCATAATAATTATTCTCATACAACACGAGTGCCTCCACTAACCATGATTGAATTTTCTTAGAATCAATCTGACTACTCTTTTCGAATTGCAAAATTAAGTAGTTCAATTTATACCTATCACGAGATGTGAAGATATCCAGTTCAATCCGATTCGATTGACAGTGACGATGCAAGCCAGATAAATTGACCCCAGATAGTGAATGAAATATGTAGGCAGATGACTGACCTCCAGTGACCCGGGGCCGATATCAGCTGTTGTTTGGTGGCTGGCTATCACGGGGTGTTTTTGGGAACAATATGATACGAATTCTTGGTGAAACTGGATCTGATAGCAGTGTTTTTCTGTGTTCCACAACATTGTATTGTAAGCTTTTATTAGTAAAGGTGGTGCAACTTTTTGGGACACAAGTGTTTTAGGATTATCTTTTGTTAAAGTTTTAACTATGGAGGAAGAGATACAAAAAGATACAAAAATGGGGTGACTCGTTTGAGAGAGAGGACTAGGTAATAAGTTAGGCTATACTGCTATAGTGTTAATTTCAGTCACATTTTTCCATTGTTCATAAACATGAAGAAAGTGCTTGAATGGATTTTTATGCAGAGTTCGACCTACTTCTTTTAATGTAGATTTGACTTAAATTTTGTCCGACCAGTATGTAGCCACCTGGACATCACTGGGTCACCTTCTTTCCTGCCCACCACAACCAGTTGCTGGACGTTGCAACTGGTTGTGGTGGGCAGGAAAGAAGGTGACCCATATCCGGTGAAATTCTACAAAGTTTCAAATCTGAACCTACACATATTCGGCATCAAGAATAAGGTCTTCGGCGTTTGAACTGAAGTAACCGATCTGACATGAAATACGATGAGCTCCACCTCCACCTATCAGAGAGAAATGTAGGTTTGCTTTAGTTGAGACAATACTCGGCAAATGCAGTGTTGAGCAAATACAATAGAATAATGCAGGATGGCTCGTAATACATAGATTGATAAATTCAGTTCAGTCAAGTGCAATATTGAAGAGGCCCTTAGCAAAGAGAGGACTCTAGGTAGGTAGGCAGGGGTCGCGGATAAATTTGAAACAGAGTTACCGCGGCCCTGGCACAAGCAACTGAAGGAACACGGGTGGGTTTTAGTCAGTAAAAGTCTGACACGCCCTCCCGCTTCACCCAGAGCGGGAGAAGTCATTGGATGATTTCCCACCCAAAAAAAAAGGTAGGTAGGCAGAGGAACAGACTGTTGATAGATAAGATTCGGCGAAAATCTCCAAGGCGATTCATGGATTCTCTTTAGGTTAAATTACACTTAACCGGACTGTAAGGAAAGGATTATGATTTTTGCGCGTATCTTGTATGTATGTTTGTTTGTATGTATGTAATATCCTTTATTACGAGTACCTCACATCTTTCAAACAGCTAGACAGATTTATATAATTAAGACATCGATACATACGTCTTGACCGCCCAAGTGTTCGGGTGAAGTTAAAAAAACTGGCGAAGTGCGAGTCGGACTCGCGCACGAAGGGTTCCGTACCATTATCGCAAAAAACGGCAATAATATCACGTTTATTGTATGGGAACCCCACTTAAATATTTATTTTATTCTGTTTGTAATAGCGGGCAACAGAAATACATCAGCTGTGATAATTTAAACTGTCTAGCTGTCACGGTTCATGAGATACAGCCTGGTGACAGACAGACAGACGGACAGTGGAGTCTTAGTAATAGGGTCCCGTTTTTATCCTTTGGGTATGGAACCCTAAAAAACAAACATGGCAGATTTTGGGCGCCATATTGTGTGGGTCTAAATATTTATTTTCTCTTCCAAACACATCGAGTAGGTTGTCAAAATGAAGGGTTTTAAGAGGTGATTACAAAAATATAAATCACTTATATGTTTAAAAGAAATTAAAAAAAAAACAAATAACTAAAATGCTGTAAATAAAAAAACCCGAATGCTTAAGAAGCCAACTAAAAAGCTGTAAACAAGAAAAAAACATACTGTGCAGTCGGAGGATCAGGGGGTCAGCCAGCTCGCGAATATGTATCCTCCGACTGCACAGCATGATCTTTTCTTGTTTATCAACTCATTATTGGAACTGCTAAGGAGAGTAGGTATGACAATCAGTAGATAGAAAATAACAACGCAGGAGTTATTTAATAAAGACAATGTAAACTCCTATTATTACTTGTTTCACGTTTCGTATAGATATAATTATTTTTATCGAGCAATATCTCGAGGAGTCGAGTTTTAACTGCTTTCGTCGAAATGAAAACAATAAGTGGTGTGTAAGTAGGTAAATGATAAGTAATAATTATAATTAGAGATTTTCCGTTGGAGAACAGTGAGAGCTAAGTCCTTTCGATAATATTGTAGAAATAATAATAATCGCTTACCATCAGGTGAGATAGTGGTCAAGCGCAAGCCTATCATCAATAAAAAATATAGATTTGAAGGTCTGAATGTCGGCAGTCCAAAATATTATAATTATGAATGTTTAGATGTCTGTAAATAATCACAACACGAAGCTGCCTCGAACACGGTTGACTAGATTTCTCAATGGTTGAAACTTGGCCCACAGGTAGACTGCGTATACCCACTTTGTATCTCGGTAGTACTTACTCTCTTTTCGGATAATTTTCGACTTTCACGTGGGAGAAGTCGCTGCCAGAAAATCATCATCATCATCATATCAGCTGAAAGACGTCCACTGCTGGACATAGGCCTTCCCCAAGCGTCGCTACATTGACCGGTCCAGTGCGTCTCGCACAATCAGCGGATCCCCGAAACTTTTACCGTATCATCGGTCCACTTGGTGGGAGGCCTACCAACGCAACGTCTTCCAGTTCGTGGTCGCCACTCGAGAACCTTTCAGCCACATCGGCCATCCGTTCTGCGAGCAATGTGCCCTGCCCACTGCCATTTAAGTTAAACAGCTTCGTCGCAGCAGAAGGACGGGTTCCGAGGTCTGATCCTGAAGTCGAAATGACATGGCGGCATTTTTGTATAAACACTTCAACACTTCATGTACCGGTAGTCAATTTAGCACCGTTGGAGAGACTGCAGTTCAGCCCAAGTCTCGATCGAATCAAAGGATTTTTCGTAGTCCACAACCGCTAAACAGAGAGGCAGGTTGTACTCTTCGGTCTTCTGTATAACCTGCCGCAATGTATATTTGGGTCTACGGTGCTGAAGCCTTTACGGAATCCGGCTTGTTCGGGAGGCTGGAAATAGTCAAACCTGAGCGCGAGACGATTCGTGGTTCGACTCTTGAAAACAGCTTGTAGACTTTTTTTATACTCTTTAGGCTGGCGCTTGATACAAGTTGAGCAGCTGTGCCGGCGTGAAGTACTTTTTCACCTTTGCAAGGATCCCCAACTTTTTGGCAGCCAGCTGAGCCTTTGCCTCAATGTATGGACCAAAATTGAGAGTCGATGTCAACGTAACGCCCAGATTTGAGATGGGCCTATAGTTATTCTGTAGGGTATTGTCACCCTTCTTGAAAAAGAGTACCACCACACCCCTGCACCATGCCTATGGCGTTTTCCCCTCGAGTATGACGAAATCAAACAGCTTCTGAAGGACCTAAAGTATTGGTTTTTCACCCGCCTTCAGGAGTTTGGCCGTAATTCCGTTGTCACCCGGTGTCTTGTTGTTCTTAAACTGTTTCAGAGCCATCCTAATCTCATACAGGCTGATGTCCGGAATGTTTTCGGTATAGTGTCGGGTCAATCTTGCTCTAGGGTCCTTCGATAGATTCGCGACGGGTTTAGTGCTTTCTCTCCCTCAGAAGCTCCGGTTTGGCGGATACGATCCTGCCATCATCGGTCTTCAGTTTCGTGAGTTGGCTCTGCCCAACATACAGATCTCTTACAAAGACCTTTTTTTTAGCATTGAGGAAAGCTCATGTATACTGCGCTACCAAGGGGAGATAGCGAAGTTGGACTCCAACCCACTAAAACTCCACGGTGTCCTCCTGTGCCGCTTATGACGAACCGGCCGCGGCTGTCCGTCACCAGAACCTCCTCTGGGGAGTACCCCCCCATCACCGGCGCACCAGAACACACTGTGCGCCGTGACCACCGAAGGGACCAAACCAGAACATCACATGCACATGAGTGCCAGACGACTCCGTGTATGGCACCCTTGGTCCCCTTGTGACGGGTCAAGGTCAATGGCCCCGCCACCTACCATTTTTCGGCCGCAGGGAATAGGGAGAGCGGCCAACGCTATACCGACACTCCTCTCCCCCTGCGGCCCCACCGCGTCCGCCATCAGACAGTGGCGACCCCATCCAGGACCCTGAAGGTAGGGAGAGCGGCGCACTGCAATACCGGCACTCCTCTCCCGCCGCGGTCTCCAACCCTCAGCCATGATATCGTATGGGAGGGCCCATACGACATCCCGGCCCGCCAAAGCCACGGTTACTGAGCTCCCCCGCCTCGACAATGCGGGAACCCATCGGGGGGTCTTGCAAAGATCTTGGAGCCCTTATTCCGCTCAACCGCGTCTTTTATACTTTCGGTATTAAAGCGGCGGCATTTTCTATTGTATTAATAACCTCCTTAGTTTGTTTTCCATTAGAATTTTTGAGGAAAATAAACCCCGAAAACCATTGTAGACAAGAGCGAGCGAAGCGAACTCGAAAATTTTTGGACTTCATATATAGAAACAGTTCAAGTTTTGATAATTCTTACAGAAACGAGATCAAGAAAAGCAAGTTATGATTTTCTATTGACCATTCATACAACTGGGCTAAGGCCCAGGCGGTGTTGCCCCTCCTTGTACCCGCGCCTGCCTGCGACTAATGTTACTGCGAAGTGTCTAACATATTTCACGCGATTCCACGGACTATGGTTGTTACCTTGACTCTTCTGAGGAATCAATCTTTTACCCACGCACGCAGATGAAGCCGCGGAAGCTAGTTATGTAGTATTCGTCTGCGTAGCATTAGGACTTCGAATAGCCAATTTTTTTATCGCGAAATAATATTGTAGGTGTGTCTTCAAGGTTCTGGACTGGAGAGGGCTAGACATCAACATACGTCACTCACCTTCGGTTTGCTGACGATATTGTGGTCATGGCTGAGACCATGGAGGACCAATGCTCGATGACCTCAGTGGAGCTACCGAAAGAGTGGGTCTAAAAATGAACATGGACAAAACCAAGGTGATGTTGAATGCCCATGTTGCACCCACTCCTATCAAAGTCGGAGATTCTACACTCGAAGTAGTGGACGATCGAGTTAGGACGATCGGTCCAGTTAGGTAGGTCCAACTTCGAGAAAGAGGTCAACCGTCGAATCCGACTCGGCTGGGTGCAGTGTTAGGGAAGTTGCGCGATATTTCCTCGTCCAGTTTACCACAGAGTCTCTAGACGAAAGTCTATGTGTACGTTGCCGGTGATTACTGACGGGACAGAGACGTGGTCACTCACAATGGCCCTCATCAGAAAGCTTAATAAGTCACCCAAAGGGCAATGGAGAGGGCAATGCTCGGAGTTTCCTTGCGTGATCGAATCAGAAATGAAGACATTCGCAAAAAAAACAAGGTTACCGACATAGCCCGAAGAATTGCCAAACTTAAGTGGCAGTGGACAGAGCACATTGCTCGCAGAACGGATGGCTGTTAGGGCCGAAAAGTTCTAGAGAAGCGACCGCGTACCGAAGCCGCAGCGTTGGAAGGCCTTCCTGTAGTTAGAGCCACGACCGCGACCTAGTCAAGGCTGCGGGCGTCCGGTGGGTGCGAATCGCACAGGAACGATCAGTGTGGCGACGCTTTGCGCAGGCCTATGTCCAGCAGAGGACATCTTTCGGCTGAAATGATAATGATGATGATTATGTGGGCCGCCAGCCGCCGTACAAACTTCCACCCTCATCCTACCCTTTATGGTTGATTACCGGGATAAAAACAATCCTATGTCCTTCCCAGGATCTTAAACTATCTCCATACAAAATTTAATCCAAATCGATTCAGCAGTTTCAGCATGAAAAGGTCTACAGACAAACAGATTTAGTTTCGCATTGGATGGTGTAGTTTTTTTGTTGCGTCAGATGATTATATCCGATTGATCAATAGGAACTACTCATTCATTTGTTTTTAGTTTATACTATTTATGTTTGCTACTTTTTTCCTGGGAGTGTCGTATCGGTGGAATTGAGTTTACATAACACTATTGTTTGGTCAACAACGTGGCCGGAGACAGAGGCATCCTTTTGTGTCATTCCGATCTTCAAATGGTGATGTAGTGCTGTGATTAGATTACAAATGTGTTGGATAAAGTGATGGCCGGAGTCTGGACTGTTTTCGTGTTTATATATTTTATTTTAATAGAGGTATCTGTAATGTTTTTAATATTTAAAATATTTACATGTGTTTTCCGGATTGGTGTGGTTTCTATACATGTTACTACACCACACTGTACTGTTCATTTTTAACCGACTTCAAAAAGGAGGCGGTTCTCAATTCGACTGTATTTTTTATGTTTGTCTGCTCAGAACTTTTTACTAGGTGAACCGATTCTGATGTTTTTATTTGAATGATGTTGCTTCTCATGTAGTCCCATTTAAATTCGATAAAATCTGATGAAGAACTTCGGAGATATACAACATCCCGAAAGATTTGCAGTCATTTATTGAAGAGATCTCTCTTCAATAAATGACTGCAAATCTCTCGGGATTTCTGCAATCGCATGTCTGTTTATTGTTTACACCATTTCATAACAAAACATCACGCCCGTTACGCTCTAAAGGGATATGCAGATATTGTGTACAGTTTAACCTCGTACACTCTAATTTCATCGGTTGTGTTCAAGTTTAATGTTATTCGGGTAATCTATTCTGGCATAACTGTGGGCATTATAGATATGTACCACAACAAAAAAGTGAAAAATATAACGTTTTTTACAAAAAAAAAACAACCGACTTCCAAATAAAATACCTTCAATTTCGGAAGTCCGAAAACGAAACGAAGATACAAAAACAAGAACACCGATTTCCGAAAAAGCTTTTTACAGTCTTATGTTAATCAGGTTCCTTTTTTTTGGAACTGGAAAGTCTCATTCCTCGTGTCCTCCATCCTGGGGCGGTACGTGTCTGTAGCAGGCCATACACGCTAGGGTGTAACCGGTGTAACCGACAGGTTTAGGTACCTGTAAAATTCAACTGTACAGGTAAACTTGAGCTCTATATAGATCATTCACGTAGCGGAAAACCTGAACAAACTCTCAGTTGAAACCAAGCTATGGCACCCGCATCGGCAGCGGCGCTTGACCTCGACACAGCACCTTTTACAAGATTATTGTTTGTTTTATTGAAGAAAAGGAAACTTAAACGAAGATACCGTGAACAATGGTGAAAATCCGGTTGGTGGTTAAAACTGACATCTATGCAGGCGACCGCCACACATGCTCAGTTTTGCATGCACAGATCTAAACTGCACAGGTAAAAAATATATACCCACGGGTAAAAAATATAAGAACCTATTAATATTTTTTCGAGTTGCCTGTACAGGCGTGGAAACCTGCACAGTTGTGCAAAATACACGCTCCGGTTTACCTATACAGTTGCACTGTGCAGGTAAATCTATCAGGTACATCCTAGCGTGTATGGCTTGCTTTTCAAACCCTCATTGAAACCACCCAGACAGGTCATATTTCCCGGACTATGTTGGGCTCGACTTCCTGTTTAATCAGAATCCAGATGCAGCTGAATACTAGTAGGTATTATACGGGCTGCCTATATCCGATCTCCTCAACAAACAAAATATTTACAGTTACTGGAACTGTAAATATTTTGTTAAAATTATTAACGTTTCTTATTTTTTATACGATGATGTTCCAAAGTGTAGTTTTGTATAGGCAATCAGTTTTATGTTTTCGAATTAAGATAAGATGACATAATGTATTTACCATTTTATTATATAAATTTTATGTAATGCAATGACGGGATGACGCGCATTTTATAAATATTGTCACGGTATAGCAACTTATGGGGTTGTAATGACGTGTGTATGACGCCAATGTCTTGCTTAGAGCATCCAATTTACAAACCGTAGGATCCAATTCTGTGTGTTCCGTTTTCTTATGAATCTATGTAATATAAAAGTGTTGAAAGGAAGGTATACTTCCTTTCCACACTTTTATATTATCTACAAAGCAGATGGAGTTACTGTGTTCCCCTTACTTCCTCCTCCTCACCATTGCCCGTTACTCGGGGTCGGCTTTCCTTGTCCTGAGGCGCCATTTGTGCCACTGATAAGCATCGCCAGTAGATAAAAGTGTTGAAAGAAAGGTATACTTCCTTTCCACACATTTATATTATCTACAAAGCAGATGGAGCTACTGTGTTCCCCTTACTTCTTCCACATCGACACTGCCCGTTACTCGGGGTCGGCTTTCCTTGTGCTGAGGCGCCACTTGTGCCATTGATAAGCATCGTCAGTAGATAGACCGCACTTCTTCATTTCCTTCCCTCCCTTTTGTGTCGTCATGGATGTTTCAAGATGCGGTCATTGGATCTCTCCAAACTTACAACTACATTTACATCCCTTTACCTTAGCTTTTTTTATTAATTCGTAAATCCTTAATTAAACTAACAAAAACTCAAATTTCCCAGAAAATAAGACCAGAAGACTTGATGGCAGATCCTCCATTGACTAAGTCTCTCGGGTTTGCAATACGGAAGAGGTTCGAGAAAACCTTGGAAGATGCCCGTCTCAACCAAGAGTTCATGTACCAATACCATGAGATGCTGAAGGCCAGCCATGAGTCCTTCGAAAGCTTCGCCAGTCGAGATGAGAGGAGACTGCGAAGAGTCGTTGGAGATCGTAACTATGAAGTCATGAAGGAAGGTTTGTGAGATTTATATTAGTATTTATAGTGTATATTGGAAAAAAAACTCTATAGGGATTAATGGAATTTTTTCAAATGCAAAAATTGTTTCAAATTGTTTTCAAAAATAAAAATAAAAATTTCACCGGCAGGTGTACTGGATCGACGTCGGAATGATCCTCGCTTCCAGTCAGCCGTTGGCAGGCGAAGAGTGAAGACCCAAGCCCTGCGGCGACAGAAACTGAACAGCCAGAGCTTGCGGAGTCACCAGCAGCACTCTCAAAAGGCTACCGCATAATACATCGACCATACGGCCATTGTGGTCGATGGCTGAATACAACGAATAGTCTTTTGTTTTTGATTTTGTATGGGTAATGAGTAGGAAATTTTTTGTATGATCATGTTCACTTTGGGCTCTTTCAATTTAGACGTTTGGTGTCGGACTACTGCAGTGCCGCAGCGGTGAGGGTGTCGTACTGCGGATGACCATTTTAATTTTGTTCATAAAATTTGTACACCAAAAGCGCAGTGCGGCCCCGTGCCGCGCACGCATGGCAGCAGGACGAGTATTTGTGACTGTGAGCATAAATTGTATACAAATAAATAATAGTTAAAAAAAACTAAAAAACACGCTTTAATAGAAAACCAAACTGAAAAAAGTTAATTCAAAAAACCCGACTGCTTAAGAAGCGAACTATAAAGAGGTAAACAAGAAAAAATTTATGCTGTGCAGTCAGAGTATACATATTCGCGATCTGGCTGAACCAAAACCCGCACAGCATGACGAATCGAAAATCGGGGAACTCGTTTTGTCTCTAGAACGCCACATAGGAACAAACATACATATATAGACGGATAAATACAGTACCGTCCTTCGACAGTCGTGTAAAAAGTAGAAAATCATTTTCAAAAAAATTTAATTAAGAACAAAGTAATTAACAAAAAAAAAGTGTAAAACAGCGTGGGGTGCTTTTTAGATATTCTCAAAATAACTCTACTGTTTAACCGACTTCCCAAAAAGGAGGCGGTTATCAATTCAACTCTATTTTTTATGTATGTTACCTCAGAACTTTGTACTAGTTGAACCGGTTTTGATGATATTTTTTTTTATTTGAAAGCTGGAGCTTGTCATGTCTGAAAAGAATTTTCATCAAGATCTGATGAAGAACTTCGGAGACATGCATCATAACTCTTCAATAAATGACGAAAAATCACTCGGGATAGCTGTAATCGCATGTCTGTTTATTGTTTACACCATTTCATAACATACCATCACACTGGTACGCTCTAAAGGGGTTCGCAAGTGTGAACAGTTCACCCTGGTATACTCTCATTCCACCGGTTTTGTTTAAGTTTCATGTTATTGGGTTAATCTATTCTGGCATCACTTTAGGCATTATAGGAACCTAGCCTGTAGAACTGGTCTATTATGTACCACAACCAAAAAGTGAAAATTGAAAAACCTTTTTTACAAAAAAATACAACCGACTTCCAGATAAAAACACGACAAAATGAAAAATAACTTCAATTTTGGAAGTCGGTGTCAAAAAACGAAGAAATGAAAACAGGAGCAATATCTGTCAATATTTTTTTTATAACAGTTGACATCAAGTACCGCACGCTTTTTTAAAATAAAATACATGAACCGTATGGTGTCGGGCGTAAAGAATTTCAGCATCCCATATCTTCCCGTGGGTGTCGTAAGAGGCGACTAAGGGAAACACCAGAGAATGGGCAGCAGCGTTCTCTGTGCACTTTAAGAATAAACTGCGATCGCTAACCCGCCGGGGCAGATTAGCATCTGCCCCACCGTGGGTATGCCCATGAGCACACCTTTGAAGAATGCCTGGGCAACACCGTAATCTCGTCGAAAAATACATCGATTTTCTGCCACGTGTATGTTACGCAAAATAATAAACAGATAGTTATCATCAATGTCCGTCTTTTAATGTCCACTCGACGATGGGTTATTTATCACACAGAGGTCGCCATGACATGATACAAATATCATAATGTGTTGATATTACATCATTTTTGTGTTACCATGGGTTTATGCGTAAAATGTATCTATATTTACCACCTAAATGTTACTTAGTATGCAATTATTTGCCTCGATTTGAACTAGAATTTCGCACACCATAAAGTTCATTGTTAGTGCAGCGGTGGCCTAGTGATATCGGCCGCGACTTATAAGTTGTAGGTCGTGGGTTCAAACCCAGGCAGGCGCTTTACTTTGTGTAAATTATTTCACCATCTCTGCTCTCAAAACGGTGAAAGAAAACATCGTGAGGAAACCGGCATGTCCTAGAAACAAAAAATCGAATACATGTGACATCCACCAACCGGCATTGGGCCCGCGTTGCGGATTACGGTCCATTCCCTCTCACAGAGAGGAGGCCTGTGTCCCAGCAGTGGGAACATTAAAAAAGCTGATGATTAGATGATGAATTAAATTGTATTTATTTTGTATTCGGAAGTGTTTTGAAAAAAGTCGTTTGATACGCATGAGTATTTGTCATTATTGCATTTTCGGCTATTATGTTTGCAGTGTAATAATAACCCAAGTCTTGGTAACTACCAGATAGTTAGTGAAGTAGAGGGTTTTTGAAAGAGTTTCATCTTGGGTCGGTCTAAAGGCTGACCTCTGCCGGTTTCTTGGTGTATTATTGTGTGTGTATTTACTACGCAAGCTCATAATAGTGTGCATTACGTGAGGGTTGTAGCTATCAAGAAATATAGACTCTGGCAGGGAATTCCGCTGCACGCAAAATAAAAGTATTCCCAAAACGTTTGGTGCGTATGATACGATACGCCTATAATTATGTAAATTATTAGAATAATATTTGCCAGCGATACTGTTTGCTCTACTTTTATTGATAGGCGTTAAAAGTCATCATCATACTCTTGCCCTTTTTAGGGTTCCGTACTCGAAGGGTCCTTCTGCCCTTCGTCTTTTTTAAATGTTTTAAGGAGGCTCACATACAGCTGAAGGGCCCGTACAAAACATCTTGACTTACCCCATCGAATGGAGTATCGTGGTTTAGAACTCGTTGAGTAGGTAAGTGCTTTTTTTTTCTATCAAAGTTTTTGGAAAACATAGTGATGAGGAGCTATCACAGTCAGCTATTTTTTTTACAAAATTTCACCATACGCACCAAACGTTTTGGAAATACTTTTGTTATGCGTGCAGCTAAGGAGTGGAATTCCCAGCCGGAGTCTGTATTTCCTGATAGCTACGTAATTTTCATTACAGACTGAGCCAGTAAACCAACAAAACCACCCCTATTCCCGAAGAAATTATGACGAGCTATATATGGTAACCCTCAACCAGTTCGTAACCATATCCCCTGAAGAGATTCTTCAGGAAAAGTTAGGGATGAAGGGAAATTTTGTTGTTTTTTTAACATAGGATCTATTTAAACTAGGATACTACTTGGGACTTGATGCCCTTTTATAATACTATATAGAAATATACTAGATCTATAGTAACATTTACATCTTTCAGGCGCATAGCTGCCTGAAAGTGTTGGATGGAAGAAAAGGTACAAATTTCTTACATATAAAGTTAGTTTGTACTCAAGCTATCTGAGGGATTTCCACCCATCAAGCGCCACCCGGTAGCCATCCTGACACTCTACCCTTGGGTAGCACTTTGGTGGGTGTAGCTTCAACCCTCGAACGAGTATTCACCCTGGAAGAGACGACGCCGCGAGAAAACTAATGGAACCTCGCAACCTGGCAAGAAGGTTGTCTCCCTAACCACCAAAGCTAGGCTCCTTACAGAAGTGAGATTGGGGAGACAGAGAAATGGACTATCGAATGGTAGTACCCTGATGGGTATACCAAAATGTCTTCAGATACTTTTGGGTGCCGGAAAGCGCCTGAGTTTTGAAAGAAATTGCGCTATCCCACAGCTTCATGATTTTGTTTGAACGAAATCATCTAGTCGATGTTCATCGGCCACTTAATCTGGGCGCCTGCCAGCAGGTTCCCGAAGGTAATGCTTCAGAAAGCATATCAATAACCCTTTAGGTACAAAATATGTCTGAAAGCGGTGAGCCCGCTGACAAGCACATAGAAACCTCTATACTGTTTCATGTAAATACATTATCTCAACAAGTGGTGTTTATATACTAGAATTACATGATTCTAATCTAAACACAGGGCCTAGGTACAAGTCTAGGTTACCTAGAAGTGCTTAATCGAAAATAACAAGGCTTCTGACCACTTATTGTATGTGTATTCACCGTTCCAGGGTAAGATGCGACTAGCCCTTGCTATGTACTGTTGTTATGTACTGTTTATCAGTCATAGACATACGGTAAATAAATTATAACACCGAAGTAAAGCAACACGATTGGTGCGCGTCTGCGTGAGCGGATCGCATACACCACTATTTGAATCCCCGTTTTTATAGGGGTCTTGAAGAAAAATAATAAATAAATTTTATTTACTTATGCTATTACATACATATCTTATGTTAGTATATAAGCTATGTGACGCTTCGTCGCGAATAGTGGAATTAGTTCATGCAATGCCATCGCACACTCCCAAAATGTATTCGATAAACACACACAATCAACAGACTTGCAGCTTGGCGCCGGTATTCAAGGCTCTGGAGCCTAGACTCGACCAGTATCTTTTTGCCGATGAACCTCTTGGCCCATTTTTGGATTTACTCTAGTGCATTCAACTGTTACTTGGCAGGTCCGACCCAGAGATGAGAGCAGTACTCCATGCATGACCGAACTTGCGCTTGATACAAGTTGAGACAGTTGCTCTGGCGTGAAGTACCGTCTCACCTTTGCAAGGATCCCCAACTTTTTTGGTAGCCAATTGAGCTTTGTCTCAATGAATGGACCAAAATTGAGGGTCGATGTCAACGTAACGCCAAGAAGCTCAAGATGGTTCGTTATCGGCACGGCCACACCACGGAAAGAATAAGTATTTTTATATTGTAAAAAAAAACCTCTTTCCTCTGCATCATAACCTTGAGAGCCGATTTCTAAACTACTTTTCAGGGTAAATAGCAAGTTGTGTTAATAACAGCAATCTCGTCAGTGGATGATTTGTGCTGATATAAAGAAAACTTTAATAGGCGTTTAACAATAACACAAGTACCTATAAGGAGTTTTAGGAACTAGCATTATAATTGAGAGAATTTCATAAAGTAGAACTGTTACGAGATCTTTTCTCATACATTAAAGTACGTAATTAACTTATATCTAGCCAAATTGGAACACTAAATAAGCAGAAATAGAGTAAGCAGTGAATAGTGTGAGTGCTAATAAAATCAAATAAATAGTAATAGGAAAGCACCTAGAACCGACCCTTGAGGGACACCCATTTCAACATTTTCCATCGAGCTGTGAAGACAGAGTGCAGGGTTAAGCTACTGGAGTGTAAATAATTAGAAATTAAAGGCGCTTAATGTAATAAATTTTATTAAAATATCGCGCACGAATACTCTACAAAGTTACAAGCAATTTATCACATAAGTATGAAAATTCAAATAAGTTGTGACACAATTGTAATAGGCGCTTATATTCATGACATAGCAGGGATCGGTATCGGTGTGAGTTAAAGTACTTACTCGTGCAATAACTTGGTATTCAATGCCTATTCCATCGCAATTTGACCATAATGTTCACTGGTGTGGTATTCAAATATTGCAAGTATAAAAATTCAAATCTACAGTATAATAATATATATATAAAAAGGGAGGTTCTATGCTCAATATACTCCCGCCGGGCCTTAACCCCGGTCTCGTGGGCTTAGTGTGGGTGAATGCATGCGCAAAGCAGGTATCTTGTGCCGTTTTACAGATAGCCCAACGTCCAAAGCGGATGCGCCCTCCAATATATATATAAATGTAATATGATATATATATATAATTATAATATTATAAAGAGGAAAGATTTGATTGTATGAAAGTTTGTAATGGATAAACTCAAAAATTACTTATATTAAAAATTCCTTCACCAGTATAAAGGTTTTAAAAATTATTCCTAAGTGACAGAGGCTACATTTTTATCCTGAAAAACGAACGGCTCAAACATAATTCCAAAGAAGGCTTGGATGCTTTTGACAAATCTCAACAGATCCATTTAAAGGTTCTATTTGAGCCACTGGTACTAAATTAGTAGCAATTCTTTCGTTGAAGTTTTCGTGATTACATACGAAAAGTAAAAAAAGTCGTCAACTAATGCTGACTAATCCAGACAAAATTCGTTAAGTAAATAATAAAATAATCAGAAGAGGCTCCCAAATGATAAGCAAATTAGTGCCGGAATAAAGAAACATTTAATCGATAAGAAAGTATGGGCTAATCTCAAATGTCACTCAATTTGAACAGACAAAGGACACATCTGACAGACAATTTTGAGAAAACCTTATCGAGACTATCATGGTTGAGGTCGGACCTCTAGTTTTTGAGAAAAGTTGTAAAAACCCCAGGAACAAGGGGATTAAAGTAATAATTGGATTGAAAGTGATTTGATAAAATAAATCTCTATATATACCTGTTCTTATTTTTTATTGTATAGGAAGGTTCGCGATTACGATCCAATGTTGTGTCACTGAATTATCAGCTCTATTACGTGCAGATAAGTGCCAACAAAAACTTAGCCCAGAATAAAAATCTGTTAAACTGGAAAATTTAAGTATACCCTCGGATAGAAAGTTTTAGTTAGAGCTTATCGCAAAAAAATGCATCTAACTGCAGTTGATAGTTTAGGAAATAAAGAAGGAAATGTGTAGGAACAAAATTGGGGATTATTTGATTGCGGTATGATAATATCGCCTAATAAACACACTATAGTTGTAATCTTGATTCGTATCAATATAGACTAGTTGTTGACTGTTGATAAGGCGTTTCATTTAGTTTCGTGATAGATGATACTTTGAAACTGTTTCCAAGTTATAAAAAAAAATGGTATGCTAATGGAAGGCGAATAATAACATGGAATTACGAATAATTAAGAATAACGTATACTGACATACATTGTTAGGTTCTCGCTAATATAAATTTGCTTATTTTGCATAGTGTTTGTTCAAAATGGTTTAATTCCAATAAACAATTTATTAGTATTATTATTTATTGCAAAAAATGTTAACTACTCAGCTCTTAGGCTGGTTTAAGCTACATTTACGGGCCGAAACCAAGTAAATGCAGCGTGTGGTGTGATATGAGGAGATTGTGTTTTGATGTGGACCTAATTCATTTTGCTCTTTTTGCAAGAACATTCAAACTATACTACATGTATTTAAGATGTCATAAACTTTTTCTTCACGCCATATTCTACTTACCTCATCCTTCAGGTCTGCGTATTTACTGATTTTTCAGTTATTGTTTTCTGAATATGTCTGTTGGGAACAGCAATATCTATTGTGATATCCTGTAATATATAGGATCACATTGGGCTCTGGGTATGGGAGGTTTCGTGGATAGTTTACTTAAAACTATAGAAAGACTATTTGCCCCCTGCCTGACCACTGTTGTTCTACACAGCTATAAAACAAATTCACCTCATATGTATAAATTAAATCTAGTACTTGTTTTCTCTTTTCAGTTAATTATTTTTTACCAGTCGGTTATAATAATTGGGTTTGGTTTTATAATAATTTGTTTTATTTCAGACTTTTTAGTTTTAGGAATGAACGAGTTCTCCCAAATAAGTTATGTAGTACAAGGCTATTTATTTTGCTATCAAAATTACGCTTATCCTGAATTTGTGCCAAAATAGGAACATAAAAGTGTTACAATATACATATATATATATATATTTTTGGAATGGCCTATTTAGTAGCTTTTATTTGATACCCATATTGTTAGGATAGAAAAAAAGAATTGTATCAGCCCGTTTTTTAGGAGGGGCGCTATTTTTAAATCAATTATCGCAATGACATATATAGCCTATGTCACTCACTCATGTCATAATCCGTCAAGCCGTTTGGTTTGTAGAGCGTGCTATAGAAATGGATATATATACATACACACATACAAACAAACTTACATACATACATACGCTCGAAAAACATTACCCGCAGTCTTGCACATTCAATTAATGCTCCCCCCCCATAAACAATCGCTAGCACTTTAATGACGTATCGTCAAGGGGGCAAAATATACGGAGGTGCTTGAGGAGTGGAAAGGTATGCCACGGCTATCAGGAACTTCCCGGAAGTACGGTCAAGATCCCTATCACCATCTTACTGTATTAAATTCCTTCCACCAAGCACGTTTGCTCTTGCGAATCTCCACTCAAGCCAGCCAATTAAGGCAAGAGAGAAGTGGGAGCTCTGGTCCCCGTCAGTGTTCACACCAACCAGCCAATAAAGGCAAGCCGGAGACGAGGGACAAGACTTTTCCCTGAATATCAAGTCCGTGGGGTCGCCACTGCCCACCAGCTCGCAAAGCTGGCCTGCGGATTGTATCTCTCTTAGTCTGGTCCCTCACTCGCATGTTGCGGCAAAGTAGGATCTACCGGCACCGACCTAGGGTTCATTGGAGCACTCAAGCCCCACCACGCCGTCAACGTAGAGATACTGCGGTGGGGTTATTATTATTATAAATGGTTGGTCATCATTTCCATATCTTCTAACAAGTTACGGAATTGAGTCCTGCAGTCGTAAAAAGCCTCATCAGCATTGAGTCCTAAATATTGGTAGCGGGGATGCCCGAGGTACGCGCGATGCTATTATAGTATTGTCATTACCACTTTTCATTTCATTTCTCCAGATGGTCTCATTCAAAGCAGGTTTAATTTCACAGCTTGTGTTTCGGCAGTTAATGAATTTACGGCAGTAAGTGTAAAATATCCATTGTTAGTTTTGCCCGACTTCGTCCGGTAACAACAAATTTTCATGATGGATGGATTTCCATAAATCCCTTCTTAGCGCTCACTTACGTCCTATAACAAACCTGGCTCTGCGTTTACAGTTCAATCAGTTTTGCTTATTATGTTTATATAGATGTAAGTATACAATAATTATAGTCCACCACTATCTCTTTAATTGGCAGCTTATTTATTAATGACCTGACTACACAGGTTGCATCAACCTACCAACCAATCTAAAAATATAAATACTTCTCTTGCTTGACCTGATTAGTATTCGGTATACGTATCTGTTTATATACATCGTTGTTAAGTACATTTGGGACCTCCCCTTATCCCACTACGAGTTTGTCATCAACCTCGTTAGTGTGTTTCCATTTAGATGCATTTTTATTACTATATATTTATCTAACTATAGTCTAATCATATTCTAACTCGCGCGATTGGCGCAGTGGTTGAGCGATTGACTGCTGCGCTGCGTGTCGCGGGTTCGATTCCCGCACGGAACAAATATTTGTATGACCTACAGATAGTTGTTCCGGCTCTGGGTGTTTGAGTATGTTAGTTTATATGTTTGTAAACGCACCCACGATACATGAAGAAATTCCTAGTGTGGAACAACGTTATAATAATAAAAAAAAAGTTTGCTCTTCTTGGATTACGCTAATGAATAAAATATGTTAATAAAGCCCTCATTGTTGTTTTTTTGTCTTTATTTCAATTTAGGAGTTCATTGTTGTTATTTGATTAAATTATTATTGAATTTTCTTACTAAGAATGTTTCTTTTAGATTCCCAAATTGTTCTATCGGTACAATTCAGCCAAAAGCGGTTTGCAGCAGGATATGAGCCTCGTCTCTCCCAAGCTAAACATACCATGTATACGTTACTGTTTTGTTATGTCAACTATATTTCCTTTTATCGTTTATCGTATCGTGTCCGACAATGTGCACGTACACTCTAGTACAAATAAATATGGTGAGATTAGTCAGCACAGCACGAGTTGTGTCGCAGCTTCAACGTGCTGCGAGCGAGAGCTAAACAACACACAACATGAATCGTCTTTGCCTCTTCTTACTGTTTTCCTGTATCGGACTTTCTGTGCAGGTAAGTTCTTCAATGTTATATTTTTTTTCCCTGAAAACTTGTTTCTATTAACTATAATTTTATGTCTTCCCCGACCAGTGATTTGTTTGGCTACTGTTCTTTCATTAGACCAATCACAACAGCTAATTCAGTATTGACAACAGTTGTATCTATCAGTCTTCATTTGGTGTGTTAGAAAGCGACAGTTTTTGGTCTGTCCATTAGGCTAGAATTTGTAACTTTTTATTATACAGCTTCCTGCCAGTACAAGGTAGGAACGATGGAACGAGGTATAATTTAACATCATATTCTACTTAGAACTTTTCATTTGACCTCAGCAACCCAAGTCAATAGGTCATTACCGCTAGGCAACTTTTCTTTACATACCTACTAGGCAGGTACCTACTTTAAATGCATATTGTACTCAAATTATGCATATATTGTTACTATCTCGTCGTCAGCTATATGTTCGAGATAAGTTTGTGATATCGCCGTTAGAATCGCTGTATCACGTCTTTCGTTTCGATAAACAATCACTTCTGCAAAATACACAGTAGTAGATATAAAACGCACAACGGATCTTTGAGTCTCTGAATGGGCTGCAAGACACTGCGCAGTAGCTATTTTTGTGTCAATGTTGAAGGTGATGATAGTATTGTATAACTGTCTCTTTCACTCGCTTACGTTTTTAGCATCGTCCTATCTCGCTCACTCTATGCAGTATACTCGATGACAAACTGTTTCTTGCGCAATGGTTGGCAGAGCCAAATCCAGAGACACAAAGATACGCTATACCTATGTGACACTATACCTATTTAGAAAAGATTCATTGTCTCGATATCTTAACCTCAAGGTAATTCGGCGAGTTTAAAAATACGCAAATAATACGATTAAAATAGTGCATTTGTCAATATCGGGTTCACTGCTTGATGCCGAATGTCATATCCCCGATGGCTAATTCCTCGAAGTCGTTGAACGAACATCCGAATCGCTAAAATGCCATAGCATCGTTTTAGCACAATTTCGAATAGCCATTAAATCGAGCGTTCGTTTTGCCGAAAAGCCATTGCAACGATAGTTCTATGCATCGAATATCAATTGCCTTGACGTGCCAGTAAGTCGAAAACTATTGAACCTAAAATATTCAAGAAGACTAAAAGAAGGAATAAAAAATGGAAAAAAAACAAACCAGCAGGGTTTAATCATCATAATATTGCACCTCCGATAAAATGGTTGCAAGTCGAAAAAGTCGAATTTTGCGTTAACGATACAGAAATACTTGAAATTTTACTAACTATCTTCTCCAACATGGTTACATCTGTAACTCAACTCGCCGCTAGATGGAGTTGTAACACTACATGACTAAAGCATTTTGACTCCAGAATGATCTCAATTAGTATTACATTTAGTTTTATGAAAGGTGGACGTGCGTTTGTTGAGACAAGTAGTGTTACAAATTAAAGTATAACAGTGTTTCAGAAACGTAAAATATTGTTGCTTACATCAATTTGTCTAATGAACCGTTACAAGTCGAATTATTACAGTTTATTGTTAAAGGATTGCATTGAACTAGTTCAATATTTCTAAAGTGATATATTTTGTATTGTATCAGTATTTTAGATAGGATTTATTGTAATATAGTGTTACTCTTCACGTTGTAATAGTATTTGACGAAAAATGTGCATGTGTTGTCTGTATATTTCGACTTCTAATCTTCTTTATAACAACGTTTAGGTATTTTCGGACTATTTGCTTGGAATATGATTTATGATTCTAGGGTCAAAATTAAACGTAATAACGCAATTCTGCGTTTAGCCCTAAGTAATAAAGAAAAAATACCCGCCGATGACCGTCAAAAGATTGGGGCAACAAACTTGCAAGGTAAGATGCTTACTATACTTACCTTACCTACCTGTTCTTAACAGGTAATTTTTTTCATTCTACAAGTTAATAGTTAAGTTATTTTGAATGACGATCTTATTTAAGTAACTTTATGTAAACAACTGAATTTTATCATGTTTGTTTTTTTTTCAGAATCAGAAGAAATATCGTATTTTGATATTAAGCGAGGAGCAAACATCACAGTTATCACAAACTGCCTGATTGTGTTAAGGAAGGCATTCGCAAACACATAAATTCAATCCTCCGCATCGAGAGTCATTATTTGCGACAGCAAACTGAAAGAGAGTTCATCGAGGGTGGATAACCGATAGCTGATCTTCATCGTGAGTACGTAGAAGAATGTGAGCGCAATAGTGAACCTCACAGCAATTATGTCATGTATGCCAACATTTTTAACACAGAATTCAATTGAGGTTTTTTTTTTGTGCCAAAGAAGGATCGCTGTGAGCTGTGTGTTGCTTATGAAAATGCAGACGACAAATTACTTCTTCAACAGAAGTATAATCAACATCATAAGGAAAAGCAATTGTCAAGACAGGAAAAACAGTGCGACAAAGACCACGCTTCTGAAACAAATATAATAGCGGTTTATGATCTGCAAGATGTTTTGCCAGTTCCAAAAGGTCTCGTATCTGTTTTTTACGAAAAAAGTAAATTGAACTGCATTAACTTTACGGTGCCCGACCTTGCAACAAAAAAAAACGGAATCTTACTTCTGGCACGAGGGCACAGGAAATCGTGGTTCAGATGAAATTGGAAGTTGTATCCTACAGTTCTTAGAAAAAAGATTATCTCAAATCAGTGATGGTTCTGCCATTGATATAACTTTTTATTCGGACAACGGCGGAGGACAAAATAAAAACAAGGTTATAATGGCTCAATACGCCAATTGCGTACTCAAATACGATAAACTGAAATGTATTACACACAAATTTTCGGTGACGGGACATACTCAAAATGAAGTCGACTCGGTTCATTCAGTAATTGAGAAATGCATTTAAAGAAGTTTAAAATCTGGCCCAATTTACGTGCCTTCTCAATATGCACAAATTATAAGAACAGCCAAAAAAACTGGACCCCCATACTCGGTAAATGAGTTTTCCTATAATGACTTTTTACCTGAAGAAGTTACATGCAGAACTATGCTTCGTTACGGGAAACATGAAATTGAAAGACGTCAGAGTCGTTAAATTCATGAAAGAAACACCTTGTGCTCTTTATTACAAGAACTCTTATGAAGACAAAGGATTTTCGGAATCTATAATTTGGCGAATACACCCTGAGGTTCTGCCTCGACTAAAGCCAGCTTACGTCAGACAGCTCTCAATAAGCGAGAGGAAGAAAGCTTATTTGATGAGTTTGATTTATAGTAATCATATACCACGGTTCTATGCGCCTTTTTACAACCAATTGTAATTGAATATTGAATTACCTAATACTAGTACCAATTTTTTTTTATTTGTACACCCTAATTATTATTGAAGCGTAGCTTAATCAAAGACTACCTAAACTTGTATTGTAAAGTAATTCGTTGAAATTGTGATGCCTAGAATTGTTTATATTCTTTTCTTATTAGAATTTTTGAATGTTTTTGTTCTACAGCTGTATGAATACTTATTAAGTTAAAAAGTTTAAAGAACTGCCTGATTTTTATTATAATAAGAATTGTTACATTTGTCATATTATATTTTTGTTAGTAGAAGTTCAAATAGTTATCTAAAATACTGTTACAATTGGAAATTTTGGGCTTGTTTTCAGGAAAATTTAAAAACAGCGTATGCTATTAAAACATATGTTTTGTCAGCTTTACAAGTATGTATCATTTGTAATCTACCATATAATAATAGTTTAAGAATAAAGACTGATTAACAAACACGCGAGTTTATTTTCGCTTTTCTGAAAATCTCAATTTGTGAAAACCGGGGATTATATCCAATTCCTAGGAAATCTATAAAATCTGTTGATTAAACCCTGCTGGTTTAATTTTTATGCCATTTTATATTTCTTCTTTTAGTCTTCTTGAATATTTTAGGTATTTTCAACTTCTGGCACGACGAGGCAATAGACATTCGGTGCGTAGAATTATCGTTGCAATGGCTTTTCGGCGAAACGGACGCTCGATGTAATGGCTATTCAAAATTGTGGTACATTGATGCTATGGAATTTCGGCGATTTGGACGTTCGATCTGATGATTTCTGGGAATTAGCCATCAGGGATATGACATTCGGCATCAAGCAGTAAACCAGATATTGACAATTGCACTATTTTAATCGTTTTATTTGCATATTTTTAACCTCGCCGATTTACCTTGGTTTTGGTCAGCCAGCTCGTGCATATTTATCCTCCGACTGCAAATATTAAATATGTTTTTTACTGTTCTGTGATCTGAGGGGAAAGCAATCTGGTCCGGCAGATCGTAGTACTCCGCGGAACCGGTCCGTTAAATGTTTGTTTGTATACTAGGATTAGCCATTACAAAACCGATTAATGCATTTTCAATCTTAAAACAAAATAACATTTTTACAAAAAAATACAACCGACTTCATATTAACACTACACTAGTCAGTAGTCGGTTTCAAAAAACGAAGAAACAAAACCAGAAACACTGACTTCGAAATCGAAGTTATTTTTCACTTTGTAGTCTTGTTTTTTAATAGCAAGTCGGTTGTATTTTCTGTAAAAGAGTGTTCTATTTTTAATTTTTGTCGTGGTACCTTGGGGGCAAGTAATGTAGGTACAATAATCAGGCATGCGATTGCAGCAACCGAGAGATTTTCTGTCTGTTTTTCTGTTGTATATCTCCAAAATTCTTCATCAGAACTTCACCAAATTTATATGGGACCATTTCTGGCAAGTACTCGTTTAAACACAAAAACAATAAAAAGTGAACATAAATAAAAATAAAGATAATACATAGAATCGAACATAGAACCTGCTCAGTTTTTGGGAAATCGGTTAAAAACAAATGAGCAAACCTTAGATACTATGCTAGTGACTTCATTAGGTCCTATCATGATGTCTAGATGTATTATGTAAGACCATTTTTGACAAATTAAATAATTATTATTATTATTATTATATAGTTCGAAGGGACGGCACTCCGACACGACCGGAGAGACATTAGGTGCAGGATCAACGGCTTAACTTGCTTCCCGAGGCCCGAAGGAGTCAAACCGCCAATTTCCAAACTCTATGCTGCTACCGAGACATTCCTAGGAAATAAATAGTAGACTGTATATTGTAGTAGATGTCGTGGTGGCCTAGTGGCTAAGACCTCGCCTCTCGTGCTTGAGGTCGTGGGTTCGAATCCGAGCAATGTGACTTTGTGACTTTTTCCATTCATATGTACTTTCTAAGTTTATCTTGGTCATCGCTGACAACGGTGAAGGAATAACATCGTGAGGAAACCTGGACTTAAAGTGAGTTTATTATAAGATTGTGCTCCATTGGTGTAATTGCTGCAAGGCGTTACAGTGCGAGGATAAACGAATAAATTGTTACACGAGGGTCGAAAGGAATTAATTCCCATACGAGGTATTTAGAATATAGTCCGAGCAGGAATTGATGTCTCACTCGTGTTAAGCACTCTACTTTTCATTTCGAATAAAAGGAAAGTAAAAAATAGTAGATTTTTGTAAATATTTATTGATAATAGTGACATAAGTAGAACCTATTTAAAATTAATTGAGAAGTTAAAACAATTTGTTGAAATTTAAAGTTACATTTTAGTTCGGAATATTTACGCTGTTTGATATGTTATGACAAATTTGGCTGTGTTGAATTTCTGTAAAATTAGGAGACCAGATCCAGTATTTGATTAGACGGTGGCACCCATGGCGCAGACTCCCTTGAAGTAGTTGGTTGAGACGAAGTGGAGCGTAAATTTATAGTCTCAGATAATTTGTTTGAAATTTAAGTTTTGTTTTGGACAGAATCTGTGCTGGATTTCCTTCCTTCATGTCTTTTTAACATTGTTTAAAATATATTCTCACCCTAGGGAGGGAAGCAATTACTATGAGTCTTTCCCGCCCAAAGGTGGGCAGTATCATCTTCTACCCGCTAATAGGATCAAGTAAACTCTACTTTCCGAGTATGAGAAATGACAACAATATTACTGTACCAGACCTGGGAATAAGAACCCGGACCTAATGTTCAGCAGTTACATCGAGATAAACGAGTAGGTTAGCAACTAACAATGGAACATCAACTACAAAAATTATTTATTATTTCAGAACAAAAACAAAATAATACAGTTTAATTTTATCCAAAAGTCGTGTGAATGTTTGAAGAAGTTTTTTCCGCCCGCATTGTGATGGCAAACTGGAGTTTAAAAAAACAGTATGTATAATATACTAGCTACTGCCAGCGGCTCCGCCCGCGTGAAAAGTGTTTTTTTATCGCAAGGGAACATTAGATCGAATTTTTTTTTTAGCAGTAGGTACCAAAGACTCCGACTTCGGAAAAGAAAGTTATTTTTCGCTTTGTAGTGTTTTGTTTTAGAAGTCGGGTTGAATTTATTGTTAAAAAAAATATATATTTACTCTTTTTTTTGTTTTAGTAAGTACCTCCAAATACCATGAAAATCATTTAATGCCAAAGGAAATCTCATGACGATTCCAATAAGCCCAGACACGACTACTTTACGATGATCCTAGTTTTCTTATCATGGTACCACTCTTGGGATATCTCCTTTCCAACAAAAAAAGAATCATCAAAATCGGTTCATAAACGACGAAGTTATCCGCGAACACACATAAAAACAAAACATATATACGGTCGAATTGAGAAACGTCCTCCTTTTTTGAAGTCGATAATAACGGATTTAATTAAAACTTCACGAGTGGGGTGCCTTACCAGCAGTGTTTTCTTTGCCATATGTTTTACAAAAGCCGCAAATACGTCCTGCTAGTACTCGTCAAGTATCTCTTGATAAGACCAATCAGATGCGTCAAGACCATTAATCACATTTTATTTCATTCAGGAAACCATACCAAGCTGTGACATCGCAGACTTTAAGCATATGAGTACAAAATAATGGCATTGATCTCTCGCTGTTTATTGCACACAACACCAGACACGGAGCCACTTCTAAGGCGTATAGCGTAGGTGTTAGTCTGGATGGGAATGATGGGATACGTAAAACTGCCGGGTGGAGTGCAACTTCAACGGTATTTGCTAAATATTATAATAGAATAATATCAAACGATATGTCTACCGAAGATGATTCTGCCATAAATTTGTTAAATGGATAATTATCTCATTCCCATAATTACATTGAAATAGTTATTTATGCTACAAGTAGGTACGGAAGGTTGGTGATTCCCGATGAGTGAATAAATCGACACGAGTTGAGAATCATCTTACGTACGTGTATCATACAACATTTTACTAAGCATTATGCGAGGAAATAAAAAAATGTCTGAAATTATTGCGCTTATTCAAGCGCGCTCAGCATACCCACAGATTAACTAATAGTTCCTCGAGCATATCTACTGCGCATGTGCAAAATGCAAATAGCTGTCACGTCGTAACGCAAAAAGGCACGAGCAAAATATACCTTCTGCTAAACATATTTGATGAATATTTAAAATTAATTTATTGATCAAATCTGAATCTTGAGAAATAAAATCGCCTTTAATGAAGTATTAATTAAAAAAAGTAAAAAGCACTAGTGAAAAAGTGACACTTGCCGCACAATTTGGCTGCTTGGAAAACGCTCTTTTCGAGGACATGTATTTTAAAGTTATTGAATTATGTGATTGACTTTAATTTAGCTATGAAATTTAATATATATGTATTTATTTTCTCCATTGAAAAACCCCAATGCAATAATGCAATAAATTGTAATTGATTACATTTCACGACTATTACTACTCTGTAAAAATCTACATGTGTATTAACACACATGTCGACACTAATATCGAGAACGAAGCTTGAGAGTAATTGATGATTAAACGAACTTACCTGTACGTGAAGAACAATCACAATTACTCGAAGAGCTTCCTTCGAAGATATTGACATCCCTCGCAGTCATCCTGAACGTGTCGTAAAATAACAAACAGCTCAGCAAAACTTCAAACTAAATGAGCTGGCGAGATAGAAATGGCGAGTCTGTAAGTGAAACGTGTGTGTTAATGCTTATATCGAGAACGGAGCTTGAGAGTAATAGCAGCTTGAAAGTAGTAGATTCAACTTCACGTACAGGTAAGTTCGTTTAATCCTCAATTATATGTTGAGGTTACGGCCCTAGCAGCACAGCAGAGTGTGGAAATGCGCCGCCATTTAATAACATAATCATATTTAAAGAGAATATAGAGAAAAGTAAATAAAACAACTATACGCTCGCTGTGAAGTTTTATAATCGAGTGACAATGTCCAAAAATCAAATTAAGGCAGTGGAACATAAAATATTCTTATTTATTTATTTATTTATGTACACACAAAACACTTAAAAGAGTAAATAAATATAAAGATAGAAGAGCACAAAGGTGCTGCTTATTTCTAGAGAAATGTCTTTGCGACAGGAGAGTTGGATAAGAAACGTAGACACAGTCTGTAGAAATAATAGGAAAGTTAATATACCGTAAAACTTAACTAATACAAACACAGTATATAAAAAAAATTACATTAAGTGCCAAAAGATTATTCAATAAACATCAATAAAAAGGCTTTAAAAACATTATATGGTAGAATGATCGTTCTTTTTTTGACTGATTGAATTAGAATGATCGTCAATAAAAAGCCTGTACTTTTGAATCCCTTTTCAGTTTCTCACGGAAATTAGTATGCTTATGCAAGTATTATATTATCTGTGCCACAGATAATATAAGTATGCATAAGTAGTGCGATCATTACAACTGTTCGCTAAACTTGTAGCATAATGACGTACAGTTTGCCTACTGTTATCATTAGTTACATCAGCTGATCAGCCCATGTAGGGTTAACGACCCTTTGAGTAGTAGCCGTTGAATCAACACACATCTAATTGCATCAATAATGCTCTGGCTCTTTCACACTCAGTGGCAAAGTCCAAAAGCGAATGCATTCTCAAAAAAACATAGGAGTGATTTCATGCTGTCCTAGTGCATCATCTTCTATTCACTGCACTCAATGAAATGTAAAAAAGTTGTATTTTTTTTTCATAATTCTTTCCCTTTCTAATTGAGTGGAAATTGAAAAGGATGGATACATTTTTGACGGTTCGTTCCAGTCTTTACGAACTATCGATTGCAATGGTTATGGAGACGAGCCAATTTAAAATAAAGACACAGTTTGTTTTGCGCGATCTTTGTTTTAAAACATTGTTTGGCTATTTTTAATATCTAAAGTTAAAATGAATGTCTCTGTATTATGTAACACTAAGGTGTAAACATGAGAAATTTGTTAATCCACAATTAATAGAATCAAGATTTGTTTGTAAGTTTGTTTGTAATGGATTAACTCAAAAACTACTTAACCGATTTTGAAAATTCTTTCACCGGTAGAAAGCTACATTATTCCAGAGTAACATAGGCTATTTTTATCCCGAAAACGGTGCTTTGGCGTGTGCAACGGGAGTGAAGCCACGGGGAAAATGACTAATAAATATAAAACTTTTGAATGTTTAGTCCAAACATATGTAGTTGCACTGTATTGTGAGACTGACCAATTGTTAACAAAAAAATAGGTGTTTAGGCTGACCAATTTGAACGAAAAGTATGAACCAGTACCATATCTTCCCTAGCTCGAAGCACACGTTCAACCTAGTTCAGGCATATAAGCCGTATAAGATATTAGTTTTACCGTTTGAGATATTTTATTGTAAACGTGCCCCATTTTTATAAATAGGTACATAAAATTAATGATAATATGTTAAGTATACCCATTTTCCACGGAAGTCAACAACATCGAAGACCGGTAAAAATGTAAACGTCTAGTTGGTTACCGACTCATTAACAAAGATGACCTTTAGTATAATTTTCTAGGCCAGGCACTCAGGCCGAACTGATTATGCTTGAACTACACGAACATACAGACGAATACACTCAACACACTGCAGTAGCTAGCGAGACTCCTCTCACGACGAATGTCTCGACTGTTTATTTATTACGAATACAATCTCGTCAGCCGGTGTTTTCGTCAGTAAATAATGTCGATTGTCAGTGTTCTTATATTCCTTTGTCTAGTGTTCAGTTCCTATGAGGTAAAGTGATTCATCGACAATAAATAAACATGTGTGTTTTCCTTTGTTTTGGTTGAGTATCTTACATTTCTTATTAAAAGTGCCCATTCGGTGTTCTGTAGTATTGTGGTTGTTTATCGGTCGCTGTGTTCAAAGAATGATTGTAGTTACGTACTTACTTACTTTATTTTGTATTGGGTCCGAATGGGTCACTCTCTAACCCACATACGCCAGCTGGCCGACTTTCAGTCGCATGAGAATCAATGATAATACTATTGTTGCAGTTAGGACAGTTTTAATAAAAGAACCACCCCAAATTGTATACAGGTTTATATAGATTATTGTGTCTACTTTATGTGCAAATGTTACGCAGTCGATATCGAACGAAGTTTGACCCAATACAATATTGTATTAAGCCATAATCTGTATTCAAACATAACAATATAAACAGAGTTATTTATTAGCAACTGAAATAAGTTACTTTACTTCTATATTTTATTCAGTACACTACGCTGCCTAATATTTTGTACCATCGTGGCCTATTCCGGAAGACCGCGAATTTTTGCCAGTATTAAAAATATCTTCAGCAATAGTGTAGTTTTCCCCTTACTACTAAGTAACCAACAAAAAATATTCATTATTATACAGCAATTTTACATACTTAATAAAATTTTCTTTGCTTTTCAGAACTCCACACCTCAAGATGACCACTACGTAGCAGCTGTAGTGGAGTACCAAGTTACTGGAAATATAGCGATAAACCTTATTAACTATGCGAATCTTGCAAAGGAAGCCAAAGATCAGGTTTGTTGCTGAATTAATATATAAACCAGTAGTAATTCTGAAGTTGAAGGACACAAAGAAATTCAATATATATATATATCAAGTACCAAAGGAACAATTTTTTCCCTTAAGAGCGGTTGACTTTCCTCATGCTTAGGTTAAGGTTGATACAACAGGATAATGAACTAAATAATCAAACGATGTTTCCAGGGCGCTGACATCGTGGTCTTTCCTGAGCTGACCCTTACGAATGGCTCGACTTTCTTCACAGTACCGATCAATGGTGCGCTGCGGCAGTATCCAATTCCTGCTCTCTACCCCTTGTATTTTGATGAGGTTTGTATATTAAAAGGTTTTTCTATACACTCGATGCTTAAAAGGGCAGTGGGTATATAGCCTGGTAACACTTCTAGAGTTCTTTGTTGTCAACCACCCATTTACGGATTCAAGCGACTTCTTTATTAGCGAACTTCTTTATTGGACATCCCATTTTTCCATAATCAGGTGAGATAGTGGTCAAACGCGAGCCTATTCTAAACTAAATTAAAAAATGAATAAATAGGTATCTATAAAAAATAAAAAAATACATGAAATAAAAACAAAATTTAAATTAAAAATACCCCCGTCAAAAAAACTCTAAAAGATAAAAAATACATGTATTGGCCCTATAAGTTTAATATGAATAGTACTCGCGTCGGTGACCGTATTATTTATTATACATATACTATAACCTATGTTGTTATTTTGGCTTTTATTTTATTTACTTAGCGGTCCCCCGACGCGAGAACGATGTTTGGCTGAAATTTTAATTTTCATCTTCAACTGCCTGTGTTGAATTCCCTAAAATGTGAGCATTCAAGTCAGCAATATAAAGTATCAAATCAATATTCCAGTTCATGGTAACCATATCACAAGTGGCGCGGGATAACGACATCTACGTGGTGATCAATGGACGCGAGCGAGTGGACTGCACTAACCCGGACACGGCGGACACGGGAGGAGAGTACTGTCCCGAGGTGAAGGATTACATCTTCAACACCAACGTCGTATTCGACAGGACTGGAGCGGTTATTGACAGGTAAGACCAATGATGTTATATAAGTAAGACCGTGATTCAGTAAGACCAATATTATCAGAAAAATCTCGAAACCGCTGAAAGTAATATCAAAGATACTGTTTTTGAATTTTTAATATATAGGTACTTATTTGGTGCCATTGACAGGGACTTTTAATTTTGCATTATAGTAGGGGTTAAAGTATAAAATTGCCGTTTTATTATAATAGGTACTTCGAATTGACATAGACCCTCATGGTTTGAGATTTTTGAGTGAAACTTTTTTCACATGGTACCTATGAAGTTCTTCTTTTAAAAAATGTGCAACATTCGATTATCGTCTTTCAGTTGTTGTTTTTATTCAGCTAAGACAAGAAAGATGGATACATCGAAAATTCGATTGATTTTTGAATACGAGTTCCGACGCGGAACTAACGCGGCAGAAACAGCTCGCAATATCAATGTTGCGTTTGGAGAAGGGACTGCTAATGAACGCACTGTGCAATTTTGGTTTAAACGCTTTCGTGATGGAAACTTTGATTTGAAGAACGAACCACGTGGAAGACCGCCTCCACAGATGAATAACAATGAATTGAAAGATATGGTGGAAGCTGATCCGATCCAAACTACCTAGCATGGCTTAACGTTACCTTACCAACAATATTGACTCATTTGCGTCAAATCAATAAAATTAAAAATATGAAAAATGGGTGCCTCATGATTTGACTGATCTGTAGAAAGAAACGCGTGTTGAAACTTGTGTTGCCTTCTTGAATCGATACAGAAATGAAGGCATTTTGGATCGAATTGTGACATGTGTTGAAAAGTGGATTCTTTACGATAACCGTAAGCGAAAAATGCAATGGCTGACCACAGGTCAAACGCCGCAACAGTATCCTAAAGCAAAGCTTACCAATAAAAAGGTAATGGTAACTGTTTGGTGGTCTCAGTATGGTGTTATTCACTAGTGGTCTGGTCAAGCTATAACGGCAGATGTCTACTGTGCCGAACTCTGAACAATGATAGCAAGACTAGCAGTGAAACAACCCCTACTCATGAATCGATCTTCACCATTATTGCTCCATGATAACGCGAGACCTCATACAGCACGAGAAACCGTTTTAAATCTACAGGAATTGCAATTAGAAACCATTCGTCACCCTCCGTATTCGCCAGACCTTGCTCCAACGGACTACCATTTTTTTCGTGATTTGGACAATTTTCTACGTGATAAAAAGTTTTCTTCTCACAAAATGCTTTCACACAGTTTGTCGAATCTAGATCACCATAGTTCTATCGAAAAGGCATAAATGACCTTCCTAACAGTTTGTCGAATCTAGATCACCAGAGTTCTATCGAAAAAGCATAAATGACCTTCCTATTAGATGGCAGCAATGTATAGATAATAATGGTAATTATTTTGAGTAAATAAATATGTTAAATAAAAAAAAAATACTAATTTAAATTTTTCAGTACAAATCGGCAATTACATACTTTAACTCCTAATATATTAGGCTGATGTCCGTAAATCCACGTATTTTGCGGAAGTGTTCCATCATTACGGCTGTTCATCTCTTTTAGATCTTTCTAGACTTGCTTGGCTTGGTCTTACAAGTATATACTGTGAAAATCCAGGAATAGTATTAACTGTTTAAATTAGTTTTTCACAAGCTGACTAACAAGTCACGATTTCAACCTAGCCGCTGTTGTCACGGCTTGTATAATTTATAGAATCATCATCACATCACATCTATCAATCTTCATTGAAATCAATTTGTATTTTTTTTTCACTTTTCGATCCTGCGACTATTACTTAATGAGGTCAGAGTCAAGAGTAACCCTTTCCTTCGCACGTTTCAGATACCGCAAGATCAATTTATTCGGCGAGGCCGCCCACACGGCAGCTTTGCAACCCGACCTGGGCGAGTTCACCACTGACTTCGGTGTGACGTTTGGCCACTTCATCTGCTTCGACCTCATGTTCCAAGTGCCGGCTGTGCAGGTGGTGCAGAAAAGCCGCGTTAAAGATATCATATTCCCCACCATGTGGTTCTCTGAATTACCATATTTGACTGGTGAGTGACTAAAAGCCTGGAGAAATATTGCCACTGTCTAGCAGATTAAGTATGGTAAAGTCAAGGTAAAGGGCAGGAGTATGAAAAATCGACCAATCTTATAGAAATCCACATCGCGTCTTTCATCTCACATCCTTCATTTAATGGTTTTTGAAACTTTGCCTTGCTGAATTAATTACGCAATAGGGCTGCTGGCTCCTAATCTCTAGATACTTAATCTGCTAGATAGTGGAAGCTGCAGATCTAGCTTGAACAATTGACCTACTCAACGAAGGATAGACACGTGATATACAAAATTATTTATTATTTTTGACATGTGTCATACTAAGAAATCTTTCTACATCTGTAATTTTGTCTTCTGTGTCTTCCATTTGACTACTGAGTTTGCCAATGGTGTGTTGATTAATTTTTCAGCTGTCCAGATCCAGGAGGCTTTTGCTTACTCGCTTGACGTCAACTTCTTGGGAGCTGGAGCCAATAATATCAGAGTTGGCAGTGCAGGTAAACATTAAAGTACAAACTTATTAAAAAAAAACGACGCTCTTTAGTGACTGATTTGCAGAATTCCAAAAATAATAAATCAATAATAATAGGAAATAGTTACATAAAAAATAAATGGCTATCGGTAGGTTTAGTGGATCCATTGCCTAAAACTATAGGAGGACTACTGACTCCTGCCTGACCACTGTAGAACTACACGGCTTCATATAAAAAATAATACAAGAAAAAAAACAATAATATAAGGGATAAATTTTGAATCTGCTTATCAGATGGTAAACGTTATATTTGGCCCAGTATTCAGCTACGGCAACACCCCTCGCCGAAGCAGCACAATCCATGCAGTACAGAAAAAACTGTAGGCCATGCTCTGCGGAAAGACGCCCGACAGACACTCGACATCGGTAGCATTCGAGTACCCCCCCACCTATGGAGGTTGTCTATTCTGCGGCCGACTTGAGTGCGGAATCTGTTTGGAGTTTTCCAGGTCAGCTATGACAGCTTGTGCCTAAGCGGAAGGCTCTCCAATGGCCCGATGAAATGGTCAGGTGGCATGAGCTTCTCATGCCAAAGGTCGCATCTCTCCGAGGTAGTGTTACCATGGGATGGGCCAAGCATGCTAGGAAACTTTTTCGGCTTTTAAGTCTCCGAGATAGCTTTCAGCTTTCGAGCTTTCTATGCGGCTCGCCATAGTCCTGCGAATTTCTGGGCATGCAAGACTTGGGGAGACGCCCCCCATCTGGTGGATATAAGTCGGCGCAGTAGGTTGTTCCTAGTGTGCACCTTCATTTTAACATTCTCTAGGGACCTATCCAATTTAATACCCAGATATTTTGGATAGGGGCAGTGGATGATCTGCCACGAGATGTTGAGGTTTCGGTCCGCTTGTCTGTTACGAATATGAAAGGCGTACGTGTTATTTTTTGAAGGATTAGGTTTGAGAGCGTTCTCAGCATAATAACGACTGACTTGGAAAGGGCAGTGGAATGCTTGACCTTAATCTCCTCAAAATCAGTGGCTTAGCAGGTTAATTCTATGTCGTCTACAAACAGGATGCGGGCCATGTTAGGGTTTGCCGGTTGGTCATTGATATAAATGTTGAACAGTAATGGAGCCAGTACACTACCTTGAGACAGCCCATTCTTTTGAACTCCCCACCTACTCTTATCATCCAGGAGGCTAACTTGGAATCGACGGTTACTGAAGAGTTCTCCGAGAGTTTGGAGCAACCACGAGTTAGCCATGAAGTTATCCAAACGACGTACGACAATTCATGAACACTAAGTTTCGGTGCGACCGAAACTTACCGATATAAACTGAAACTAAAGCCGAAATCAAAATGTTTTGACCGCAACTAGCCGTAACCGAAACCGAACTTTCAGTCGGTCACTAGATTTTTATAAGTAAGAGCCTTAATTACTGTAAAATGTTTTTCAACGTGTGGCTAATTGACGTATTCAATTTGGCACAAGTTAAATTTTTTTTTATCTTTCGACTCAAACTTTCGTAATCTTCAATCATCAGAGGTGGAAATCGTTTGTGTCTGTATAACATATTATTAATTTCTATTTTTCAGGTTCCGGTATATATTCAGGCAAAGCTGGTGCTCTGGTCAGCATCATGCCAGGTTCACCGACCACAAAAGTACTTGTAGCTAAAGTGCCTAAAGTACCTGGACAAGTTAGTTTTTTTTTTTGATCGTATAAGCTTGTAACTTCTGATTCTTGAATTCTTACTTCTTTTCCGACTTACCTTATGTGACCCCTTTCTCTTTTTACTTGTAAATTGAGAATTTTAACCCTCCTCGCCAACCATTTCTGACTGTGTATGTCTATATCTTCCTTCAATTACTCTCTGTTTTTTTCGTTATTTGATTTATCAGCACACCATTCAATAACTTTCTTACTACAGGTAACAGAAGCATATCCAGGTCCGATCTACGACAGTCCAGCAGACCTTGATAGTCTGCGCCTGATTACAGACCTGTCTCTCCCATCACATATCACAAGGCTGTTGGAGCCAGGCTCCCAGGAGTTCACGCTGGAGCACAGGGATACCACCTGCACATTCAAGGTCACGCTTACCGAAAGAGAAGGCAGCACCACGGTAAGTTGACTATGGAGACCTTCTTTTATCTTGTCTTTGTTGCATGGCCTTTTTTCAATTGGTTTACGTTTTTTTTTTATTTGAATGCTTATTTAGAGCTGTGTTACTAATTGAAAATGGTGAGAAATAATTATTTTGTATATCGGGATTTTAATACTTTCATATTTTGGTTTATTTTATGCAAATATCACAAAATTATTACTAAAATTTTATATGCTTCTAACATTCTTAACCGCAAATAAATAACTTTGTATCAAAATAAAATAGTATGCACGAATTAGGTTGCACGCGTTATTTATTCAATTATAATCTATGTGAGTGCGATTTAGTGCTTGCTTGATTTAATAATGTATGTAGTGTATTATATGACGGAGGTAAGTTACCTTTGGTTTTATATTGGGTTGACTTGAACATATTTTAGGGGTTTAAAAATGAAATGGTCTTCAGACTTCCGCTTTTATTCTTCCTCATCATCATCTTAGGCGATTCTGGGTTAAATGCTTCTAACATATTGTGCATGTGCAAATGCGACGAGTAAGTTCGTCATCACCAGTGTTACGCTTGGCGACCGTATGGATAACGCAGTTCTTACGATGCTGCCATCCGTGTCAACCGAAATAAGCTTATTTTCATCCTTCTGATAATCTTCTTTTTCCTTTTTGTTCATCTAGTAAGCTCTTCCATCACCACTTCTCTTAATATTACTAAAACAATAAGTAATTTAACTACTCCATTATGTAATTCGGCTACCTTGTCATGTTGGCAGTCGGTGCGGTATCGCGCGTTGATAGAAGACGGCACCCACACATACGCCCGCCGCGAAATTGGCGTTGCTGCCTGTCTACTCGTCGCCTGCAAGACCGATGACGTTACTACCTGCCCCTACAGGTACCACATTATTTTCTTCATTAATTCAGATTATGATTTTAGTTCTATTATTCCAACTCTCTTATCAAATGATTTCATTAGCTGTAAGATACGTAACATTGTGGGTATTTCATTCGTATTCTGGTCGCTGGGCAATCAGATTTACTATAACTGCCCATCATTGAAATATGGTACTGACTTTGGCTGATAATTCATCTTATTCTTTGAAACATTAAATCAGGGCTGGCATGCTTAATTTATATTTCAAAACTTTCAGGTTCAATAAAACTGAAACAACGACAGTAGATAAACTGGAAATAGAAATGCAAACGTACAAAAATACGCACAACGACACGCTTGACTGCGACAACATCGAGTACTTCCCATTGTCTTTCAGATACAACAAGTTTCCGCTTAGTCCTAAGAACTTCACTTACACCACGAAGTTGAAGGAGCAATCTAAGTGCGAGCCAAAGGAACAGGACACGTTATCTGTGCTGCAGAAGGAAATCCTGAGCAGAAGCAATCGAGAGCGTCTCAACTTTATGATCAATGCTCCCCAAAATGAACTAGTGGTTTTTGGCATCTGGGGTAGAATCTTCAGTAGAGACGTTGATCTCAATAAAGAAGCATCTGCAGAAGATATACAGAATTTCAACACTCTACTCGATGAGTTATTCAGTTCGGATTAAGAAGACTGCGCTTATGAAAATTGTGCCATTACATTACATAAAATATCTGAGTAACTGTACCTATACTGAGTTTGTAAGCATAAATGTGATCCTGAATGGATTTGGAAGACTGAATTTATAATTTGATAAAATGAAAAATGAATCATGATTATTGAACTGAAAACTTGACATGTTGTAATTTTAATATTGTATGGGTGTCTTTTCCTAATGCTTAATAATGCTCTCATTCTGATTTCTGGCTATTTTGAGATTGATTGATACACATGTGTTTCCATTACTTTTCAGAAAAGTCAAATATTACGGCCTTTAAGGCCCTCCTAGCTAGTTGTTAAGTACGTAAACATTTTAAGAAGGTACATTTTGTTCAATTAAATGTTTATTGTTGTTGTCCTTGTTTATTTCGTTCCACATAACTATTACTCCTATGTGTTTCTTCCTCATGGCTCATAGCTTAATCATCCTAAAACATTCCCTCTGCTGGGACCAGCCGTCCTCTCTGTAAATGAGAGGGAGAAGCTTTAATCCGCCACGTGGGTCCATTACCTGTTGATAGACAAAAACAAAAAAATCGAAGACATGGTGTCATCACACCATGTGTCTTCAAATTTTATGTTCTAGGATGTCCTAGACACCCGGCAACCGGCAAGTGTCGGTTTCCTTACAATGTTTTCCTTCACCGTTCTCCTCGCTTGTTCTTGTTATCATAATTCAGTATACAGCGTCACATTTCCTGAATTAGTGAAGCTTGGTACTTATAATTCCAACCAATAACAGTGCCGGCGGCTGGTGTGGATTTTATTTGTTTTACCGTCCTTAGATATCGATATCCTTTACGGCTGAGGCATTTCGCTTCTTGATTTAATTAGATCCTGCATCAATCAGAGTTAAAATAACTTGTATTTTAAAATTAAGATCATCGGAACATGGTTTAGTTATTTTGCAAATGTTTTACGTTTCACACTATTCAGTCACCATGTCAATTCCTATTCTCATCGTTGGTCAATTTCACAATATCATCAACTTGAATTCATTGTTCAATTTCATAGCCAGAAATATAACAAAAAACAACAACAACATTGTAAATATATGTGCTAGTGAAAAAAAATTGCCGGGTTGGATGGCAATGCTGATTCCCTGGCCAAGGAAAAGCCCAGCCCTCTGGTCACGTGACGACTAGCCGTCTGCTTACATTTCGAAATACTCGATGAGCACTCGGACCCACGAACCCAAACGGCTCAAATATATATATTTGCGCCGTTTTCTGGACCAGCAGCAGCTGCCCCAACGTGGCAATGCTACCAGCGTTCTGGGCACTTTTCAATAGGTAATATTATTATCATTCATAAACAAAGAAAGCACCGAACATTGCTCAAACGAAGGGACAAAATTAACTTTGCCGCTCGAAAACTGTTGTCCCCTTATATAAAAAATTGGTATCATTTTTATTATGGCTAAGTTTTAAGTGTGTGTATGTGTACTGTAATGGTTGAGTTGCTAACGTGTGGTAGTACAGGGTATAAAAATCAGGGTCCTTAGTCACGATAAAAAGATATGGGCAAATTTAGATTTTCGCAAAAAGTTGTAAGTACCAAAATTTACCTGGAAGTTTTCCTTTATTTGTGATGTAAGACCTTACTTTTTGCTGGTGGGATGAGCTGCTCTGCAGATTAGTTCAGGAGCATCAAATTGCCACGTCTGGCACTCCTGCCGAGCGCGCTCGCCTGCTGGCTGTGGGTTGGGTGGGAGTCGGGCTTCTGACTTCAAGCACTACCGTCGTCGAACATAGGCACCTTATTTGACGACACTACATTCCGCCTCGCTGCTTCCCTTACTACGTCTTGGCGCTCCCTTTTGTACTTCTCATTGTTGCCACTGTGGCGAAGTTGTTAACCACTGTCTTTCATGCAGCCGAAGTGCGGGTCGCATAGCGCGGCGCGGAAACTTGAACGACATCATCTGACGTGCTCTCGTCACCGTCGGCGTTCCGGCCGTATTAGAACCCCATGGCCTGGCACGCGACGATGGCAAAAGATCAGACGGGATGTCTTTTTTTCCAAGGAATCTTCCATGGAAAGAAAGACATCCCGTCCGATCCATCTGGACCCATCTGGGTACGCCTTGAAGTGTCGGTCGCTACTTGTGTCAATAGCCTTGCGCCATCCCATCTTCCTAGCTCGTCGTACTGTGCTGGCGCTGCTGCTGCAGAGAATCTCAAGTGGCGGCAATATAATAATCTCATCAGTAGTTATATTTTCGAGCCGTTTGGGAGCCGGTTCCGAGTGCTCGCGTGACTCAAGGGCTGGCTTTTATCTTGGTCAGAGAATAAGCACACAATCGCTTTTAATTCGTCATTGCCGACCAAAGTTTTCAGACGACTAAGGCGTTCATTATTCAGGTGTAAATTTCCAGAACGGAAGCGGGCAAACCAATAGGTTGTGCGTTCGTTTGTAGTGTTCGGTCCGTAAACGTCGTTGATGTTGCGTGCCGCTTATGCCGAGTTGCTGCCAGGACGACGGTACTCATATTCCATAATTATTCGAATTTTTTACGTATCCATTACAAAGAAGAAGATTCAAATGCGATATGCTTTACGCGAATCGATCAAGAAATGACTAATGTTGAAAAAAGAACTCTACATTTTTACGGTTCCGTAGCCAAAGGGTAAAACGGCACCCTATTACTAAGATTCCACTGTCCGTCTGTCTGTCTGTCTTTCTGTCTGTCACCGAACCGTGATAGTTAAACAGTTGAAATTTTCAAAGATGATGTATTTCTTTTGCCGCTATAACAACAAATACTAAAAACAGAATAAAATAAATATTTAAGTGGGGCTCCCATACAGCAAACGTGATTTTTTTGGCCGTTTTGGCGATAATGGTACAGAACTCTTTGTGCGCGAGTCCATCTCGCACTTGGCCGGTTTTTTATTTAAAACTAATTTGAAATTAGAATTCTTAGCCAGTCAAAAGATATTTTGATTTTTAATGACCCGGGGGGTGACCACAAGCTCTTAGAGCAAGGTAATTTTGAGTGTGCATAAGGGACAGATGTATCTGAATTGTATAAATCTGTCCCGTTTTCGCCGTCAAACCATAATAGTTTTGACACTTTATGGTACGGGGGCAGTACCGCAGAACGGCAATTTTATAGGTAAAGACCTATTATCTCCGTTGGGATTCTATCTTCATCTTTAGGTGCTGTCGAGTTTGTGACTAGGACTACTCATTAGCTTGAGTTTCTTCCTAGTAAAACAAGTATATGTGTATTTCGTAAATAAATATAATATGTATTTTATTTGATTGCAGCATTACAGATACAGAGCCGGCGTCTTCAGTGGCGTGAGGTCGTTCTCCGGCGTGGCCACAGGAGGCACGAGGATTTGTGGCATCTACGCCTGCACTGGAGACACTCGAGAGACTTGTGGCCTTAGGTAACACATCAAAACTAAAGTATTTTTCTGACCCAACAACGGTCAGTAAAATAACGGATGTAAGCAATACCTGCTAGCTAATTATATAAGACATTAGCCTTCCACAAGGTGGAACGATGACCTAGCGTAAGACGTACAGGGGGGTGACCATAAGCTCTTAGAGTAAGGTTATTTTGAGTGTGTGTAAGGGACAGATGTAAATGACTTGTATACATCTGTCACTTACGCGTATACATCTACCCCTCTGGACCGGTAGATGAGGTGACACCTGGGGGAGGCCTCTGTCCAGCATGGACGTCTTTCCTCTGATGATTACCCTTAGGTATTCAAATTGCGACTAGTAAAAAATCCCAATATCACATATTTTCTATTTGTTATTACAGGTTCTCCAGCTACATACCAGACACAACTGCCATTTTCGAGGAGCTGGAAATCACAGCCATTATGCCGACTCCTGCCATCGTCGCTGACCTGGACACTAACAACGCCATCACATACCCAGTCTCTTCCAAGGTCTCTATCATGCCTTTAGAAGCCAATGAGTTTGACTACAACACTTCTAAGTACGGCACCAACACCATATACACTATGACTTTGAAGAACAGTTCTGCGGAGCTGTTAGCGTTCGCTATTTGGGGAAGACGGTTCGCAACTGATGCTCAGACTGAAGACCCGCCGTTGTCTGATGCTGAAGGAGACCTGACACCAGGTTTGGCAACCGAAGACTCTACAACTGTTGACCCTACGATTGATGATACTACGACTAGTGAAAGCCCAACTACTGAATCCGTAACAACAGCGGTACCAGGTGCTTCTGCTGTCCATTTTCTGAGTCGAGTGCTTTCAGCGTCTGTGGTAGCTTTGTTATGTTACTGTCAGTTTTAGTTCTGGTTACTGGGCCAGTTTTAACAAAAACCGCTATGTTTGATATTGGAAAGACGTACTTACCTACAAAAATCTACACGTAGTCAACCTATTAATTGTAAAAGATTTTGTTTTCCTATTTCATTTTTTTATGGAATGTGTCATACCTGGCGCTTATAAGCTCTTTTCTCTCTCTTTCTATTTGTGATACAGGTGAAATTTGATACCAGCATTAACACCCTTCATTAGAATATGTATTAAGTTGTTTACTTGTACTGAACTCGTAACCATAAAAGAAACATTGTTATAATAACGAATGTCTGTGCTTACTTACTTTTATAAATATAATTTATTTATCATCATCATCATCATCTCAGCTCAAAGACGTCCACTGCTGGACATAAGCCTCCCCCAAACGTCGCCACACTGATCGGTCCTGTCCAGCAAAGCAGCAATTATTTAATTTCACTATCATCTTAAAGATTGCAAATGTATTCCAAGTCAGTCTGTATCAGTTTATAAGTTTTAATTTGTTTTTTTTTTTATGTTTGGTCTTTTATATATTATTCATTAGTAAACTACTACACTTTACTACTGCAACTTATGTTGAAACTTATTGTGACTTCTGTATCGATAGTATCCGAATATTTTGGTTGTAGCTTTTTGCTATCAATGCCTTTACCAATATTTACACCATAATCAATATTTGTATCTCTTGCGGCGTAGATCTGGGTCCTTTATCTTTTTTTATTGTGACTGCGCCACGTTTCATTACCCTTTCTGTGTTCAATTTAATGATAAATTTATTAGAAATTAAGTAGGTTATTATCAATTTGTATATTATTATCATGTTTGTAGCTAATATAAGACTTTGGGCATATACCTACACATAATTATAAGGAATAATGGCTTTCATGCTGGCTGTACCTAAGTTAGAAGTACTTAAGTTTTTAATAATTTATTGTTATCCTTTTATTATTACATTAAATAATTATTAATACTATTGTTAACGGATTCGTTTCTATTTTCATTTCCCTATATTTTTCATCATCATCCTCTTTCCTGACCTTCCTTTATTTATGTTCGGATTGTACTTTCATTATTCTTTATTAGTTTCTGAAATTCCACCCTTCCCCTCAGTTCTTGCATATTTAAACAAAAAATTATGGGCTTTCTAATGTTATCCAGACCGAAGCTATGGGCTAAAATGCGACGAAACTAATGAGAAATGCCATCACACACGACTTGCAAACAAATAAATAACGTTATTAAATAGCCTTAACGTTTGTGTGATAACTCATACTTAATAGTGCTAACACACGTCCGGATTTGGTACAGCCGGACTACGGATTTGTGGGCGGGGGTTAGTCCACCCGTACCATATCCGAGCGTATGTAGAGTGGTCCGCCGTACATTATTATTATTAATCGAGTCCGCCTCAGTCTGCTTGTTTTCACATCGGATATGGTCTTCTCCGTACCAAATCCGGTTGTCGGGCCGTACCAACTACGACCAGCGTTGAAAAAGTTCCAGATTTATGGGTTTCGCCCGATATTTTTACATTCAACTTAGCTATAAATAAAAATAGAAAATAATGTTCTAAATACTGCAAGACGAGCACTATAATCGTGGCGACGGGTCACGGCAGACGATACTCAGTTATGTTTCAGACAGTTTTCATTCAGTTATGTTTTCAGATGGTATTGGAAGAGGTTTAGGTAAATTAATAAATAGCAATCACAGTCATTCCAAATTTCATTATTGCATGCCTGGGTCGTCTTACAAGTAAATAATGGAATCTGTGACAAAGAATATATATAAACCAGATACCAATATAGCTGTATTTGTAGGTAATAGTATAAAAGTAAAAAAAGATTACATCATTGAGTGTATAAAGAGATAATAAAGTTAAATAGCGATATAATAATTTTGTGTGCCTTCCCTTACTTGGATAAATCGTCAAATAGATAAAATAGTTGCATTCACATGCTTAATAATCATCTGCACATTCTTGAAAGTCTCTATAGTGACAAACTAGTTTTTTTTTACATCAACGTTTTTGTTGATACATTAAAGTCGACAGGCGATACTTTGTATCTGCCTATTAGCGTAAGACATCAATTAGCTCGGCTATTATCGTATTTAAAAAACTCAGACTTATGTAATATGTCGAAGTATCTAACTATTAATGATATTAGTAATAGTACTAATTTAAAGGTGGTCAATACCTTGCACAACGTTAGCAAAAATGCTATTAATATTAATTCTTTAAACTAGTTGATAGGAAAAGGGAACAATATAGGAATACTTACGATTATATCCACCATCAAGAAGGTACCTTCTTGCTCGCAAAATTTTAATTTCAAAAAAGGTCTGAGCAGAATTCCTTGAAATTATACCATCAGAATATTCAGGGTTTTTCTTCGAAGCAATTGGAAATCGAACTGTTTTTCGAAAAAAACAATGTTTGAAATTGTTTGAATCTTCTGTAGTTAGAGATGACGACAAACTCTCGGCACACATTTGCAATGTCTTTTTTCTCTTCTTTTAATTTTCTCTGTCTTGTTGTTTCTTCTTTCTTGGCTTACTTTTTATCTACACCCGCTAAATATCCTGGACCAATATCCTGGTTCTCTTTGTTTTCGTAAAAAGATTTTATCTTCTTCTATTTTCATCCATTCCAAAGCATTTGCGTTTGCTATATCGAACAAATTATCTGAATTGTTTTGAAAGTCCTCCTTACGGGGCGCTTGTAAACATCTTGCGTTTTTTTGTAATTTTTTTGTAACTGTCTCCAAGCACGGTGAATATCCACAATTTTTTTTACACATTTAGGCACAGCTCTGGTAGGGATTCTAGCTTTTTCCCAGAATATAATACACACCCGAACGACAAGATTTGCGCTTTCATTAACAGTCAATTTAACTTCGCGAATGTTAAAAAAGAGGACTGCAAGAACTTGACGATTAGATGGCAACTTTGCTCCAGTTATTTGATGGTTCACGTCACCAACTAAGAAAATACTTTTTTATTGTTTCTTAATCCCACTGCCATTGTTTAACTTTAAAACAATATGTTTATCACGAGACTTACTGAGAACAAATGACAAATACGGCAAGTACGCGCTGCTAGTTCCGCGTAACTTGTATGAAAATGTTTTGATGCAAGTCGGCACGGGTTACCCTTCTCCAAATGAGGTAAAAATTTATTTCCGAGTTTTTTAGGAACAATAAGCGGTAGAAGAACAAATCTCTTCTTCTACCGCTCATAGACTATGCGGATGTCTGTTTTCTGGATGCAACGGAGGTACTCCTAAACAAACTAGAGCGATTGCAGAATTTGTGCATCAGCTTTATTTTCGGCCTCCGCAAGTTACCTTATGTTACCTTAAGTATAACTTCGCGAACGGTTTAAGTAACTCATCCCGAGGGGCAAACCTTGTCGCACCGCCACTTCGCTTCTCCTTCGTACTCCGCGTCACACTTCCAGCCGTTATGATGGCTCCTTCTCTGTAGCTGCAGTGCACCTCTGGAATTCTCTCCCACACTCCCTACGCGATAGCCCTTCTCTCGATGTCTTTAAGAGGAAAATTAAAGAGCATTTCCTTTTAACGCAATGTTAAATGATTTATTTTTATGATTATAATTATATTATTTTAAAATTGTACACTGGATCCTACCCTCTTTTGTCATCATTCTCTGTCACTCTCTAGGGTTTGCTGTAAGAGAACTCAACACTGAGTTAATCTCGCCTTTGTACATATACTTTATTATCACATTGTATTGAATATTGATTTTGGTGTACAATAAAGAATTAAAGAACAAATGAACAAAACTAAACGTATGCGTTAAAAAATAAAACCTTTGAATAATAAGGTACACCCTACTGTACAGTATATGTATAACACTTACTTGTTTTAATACTTTATACCTGTACGTAGTATATATAGTGTGTAGTGTTATTCTGGGTGCATCGTCCACACATGTTATATGAATTTATTAATATATGTAAATATTGTAAAACACTTATTTTTTTAAAAGAGTAAGTAGGGAGTTTCTTGTGCGTTCTTCTCCATAACAAGCTACTTTTCCGAATGCACGGTAGAATCAATTTTTATTACTTGAAAATTTTAATGGTTGACGTTCAAAAGTGCCGCTTAATGGCCTAGTTGAAATAAATATATTTGAATTTGACCCTTTAAACGACACTACCAACAGTGGACAAAGAAACGCGAGAGATTACGTCACGTTCGCGAAACACTCGTACAATAGTTTTACTTTTAACCGTTTATGCCCTTAAACTGAGTTTATGTACTTTTATTATATACCTTTTCACTGTTGACGTGCGTTTGAACTTATTGAAAGACCCAACACACCCTCATAAGAAGAACATTCCTACAATATTATGTTTATTGACAACTATATAGAAGCCTGTTATAACAGCACGAGCACCTGCCACGCGATATAGGCACCTACTTAAGAGAAAAATGAAACAACATCTTTAGATCCTATGATAACATTTAATGGGTTTCTTATACAAATATCATTATTTGTTATGTGAGCAAGGACTCATCACTTTGATATCAGTTTAATTTTATAGATTCATAAATGCAAGATTTTTCTCCCTAAGCTAAAAGAATTCTATTAATCCATTGGGGTCCGGTCCTAGCATGCAATGGCCTAAGATTTAATCAACGTGCCAGTCCGTCATCTCTCTTCTTGCTCTTTAAGTTTTAGTTAAGTTTATCCAGTTTTTTGATCTAACCAATGGTTGAATATGCTAACCAATGTATTTAAATTTCAGTAAAATGCGTTACATCATCAATTGTTAGCCTCAAAAATAGTCAAATAAGTTGGAGAGTTAATTATTTGACCATTTGTTAGACTAACAATTGTTAAACAAACGCGTTTTACCGAATTTTAATACCATTGGTTAGCATAACTTACATAACATGTTAACTATTTATTTATTATATACTTTATTCTACACCTTATGTTACATTTATAAAGGAAACTTAAAACTAAAAACACATACAATGGCCTTATCGCATTCCGCGATCTCTTCTAAGCAACCAGGTATGGACAATAATTGTTGGACACGAAGTGGGGCTGTTAGTGGTGTGACAATACCAGTGTTAAAAAAATTGTATATTATAAAAGATATGCTATGCTATGTAATATATACATAATTACATACATACTAAAATATAAAGGCAATAAATAAAATTATGACAATCAATTCATAATCACAGCGACAGGTAATGCTCCATCACGAGTCTGTTGAACACAGGCAACAATTGGGCGCGTTTGATTGGGTCTGGCAACGCATTCCACAGACGAGTAGCCTGGACTGGATTTATCCAGAAAACTCGTGGAATGCATTGGCTATTCTACGCATCTTTAAAACTGACGGTATCATAGTCAGCTCTTGACTAACGCAAATACAGATATTATTATACTTAGTTAATGCCACTTTTTCCGATACTTTAGCTGTCTTCGTTGGCTTCGCCAAAATCTTCATATCGTATCGGTTCATCTGTTTCATCAATATCAAAATGTCTGCCCCAGACACCGAACGAATATAACTCAGCAGCTTTGTCTTTCAACGTCATAGTATGAACGGTGACTTTATCATTCTTAATGGCGGAGTACGCAAAGTCTTTGGGTTCTAAGGGCATGATGTGTACAGTGGTAGAGGCAGGGAACACCACAGAGTTGTCAGTGCCAAGCTTCGTGTTGAGTACAGGAGTTGGCATCGTGGCTGTTATAGTGAGCTCCTCGAAAATGGCAGTTGTGTTCTCTGTGTAGGTGGGGAACCTGCAAAAGTAGTAGAGAGAGTAGAGTCGATATTCCCTGTTAATTTGCGGATCTACTCTGTGAGAAGAGGTCTCGTTAGTGGGACAATTTGGTTGACAGGTTACCTGATGCCACAAGATTTTATGTCGTCTCCAGTACAGACGTATATGCTGCACATCCTTAGAGCACGCCTCAATCTGAGATAACACGATCTCAGGCCGCTGAAAGCGCCTGCTCTGTATCTGTATTGCTGAAAAAGAAGGCAGGCTTTAAATAAATTAACGTAACGTCCCAGAGAGTTAAGTCGAGGTGCACCTATGAGACATCCACATTTCAACAGAATTTATGTGGAAGTCCCATTTAATAGAAGGCGAGCCTATTGCCACCAACCGGGCACATATCCAGATTCCAGGTTGCTACTGAGAAATTTCAGATGGAAAGAAAGAAATGGAGAAAGAAAGGGGGAACGAGAGACAGAAAGAAAGAAAGAAAACATTTATAACCACCAAAAAATGTTACAACATAAACAAAACAAGATAGTTTTAAAGAACAGTATTTCCAGTATGGCAAAAGGAGCGGGCTCAGCCGAACCAAAGAACCCAATAACAATTTGCTCGACCTGGGAATCAAACCCAGGACGTGTAAAGCTGCGCTTGCAAGCACTAGACCAACGTGGTAGTCCGTTAAAAACAACTTAAAACATTACGTGAGTAGTTACTCATCTAATGTTCTTCTGGACAGACGTATAAAATCATCCTTCTCACCTTGTTGCCATCTCTTTGGGCAAGATTGACTTTGAAGGTACAGGTGACATCCCTGTGCACCAGTGTGAACTCCTGGGAGCCCGGCTCCAGTAGCTGGCTAACGTGCGACGAGAGTGACGGATCTACCATTAGGCGTAGGTTGTCCAGATCTGCCGGGTTGCTTCTTGTCGGACCTGGGTACGTCTCTGTTAACTGAAGAAAGGATTAACAGAGTAAAGAGAAGACAAATCCATTTACTGGCAAAACTGTTCTTGTAAGGTCTGTTAATACACAAAATTGCAGAATTGTATTAAAAAAATATCAGTCATTCTTTCATACCTGTCCAGGTACTTTTGGCACTTTTGCCACAAGTACTTTAGTAGTGTCTGATCCTGGCATGAGGCTGATTAAGGCACCGGCTTTTCCGGAATATATTCCAGAACCTGAAAGTGCATTTACGTATATGAAAATAGTTTATTTTTTCTTGACTAATAGAATCTTCATATACACCGTGAAATTTAAATGGTTGTTTTCCCGCAGCGAAATGGTTTTGTCTATGTAATACAATCGTTTCGTAGTTATATAAAATATTAGAAACAAAAACTGGCATATTTAACATTGTGAAAAACTAAACTCGAAAGCGATCACGAACCAATAGTATACCTCCCGATATCTACGGCCGAACGACAGCAGGCCGTTGACCCGAGTGCTAGGTCACCGTCGAAAGGATTAGGTTCGAAGGCGGCTCCGTTTGATCATGTTACGCGCGGGCTAGATTATGCCGTATAATTACACGCGAGAGCTTACTTTTCTTTAAACATTTAATAAATCGGTCTTTGCTTTGTCGGCTTGTGGCTCGCTCGTTTGTTTTGCGTGCAAACTTTTATGCCGTATCACCACGTGCGAGAGTTTATTTTGGTTTGACATTATTTTGTGCATCGGTTTTCTTTGTAGGTGGTGACACGAGTAGTACCTAGTACCTACAAGTTACGTCCAGAGTTACTATTGTTACTCACTTTTTCGAGTTGATGAATATTTTTTTAATTATTTTAAAACAGAAACATCGTTATTTATTTACTTTTACTCTATACTTCGAAAGTACTCCTTAAGGCAAGTCGTTCTGCCGCGGGAAAACAACCAATTAAATTTCAGGGTGTACATCAAAAAGACGTCAACATGAGCCTGCCAAAACGTCGCTAGATAGATCGGTCCTGTGCTTCTCGTGTCCAGTATACCACGACTTTTACGAGCCACATTCTGCGTTTGAAACTTATCAAGAACCCAAAGAAAAATGAAGTGATATGTCAATTACCTGCACTGCCAAACATTACACGGCTGGCCCCAGCTGCCAATAAGTTGACATCCATAGTGTAAGCATACGATTCCTGCATCTGGACAGCTGAAAAAATAGGTAAAGCTGAGATATTACTCTGTTATAACGACCTGATCTTACGGCTACCACTATGTAATGTTCTATCAGCTAAAACTTAATGCTTAACTTAGCTCACATTTTAACCAACTTTCTAAAAAAGGAGGAGGTTCTTTTTTTATAGAAACGTTGTTCTAATCGTTGGGACGTAAGCGTACAAAGGCATCAAGAACATAAGTAAACAGTTCAAGACTTTGGTACTTAACCAGAACAGACTTGACCTCACACCAACTCACCAGTCAAAAACGGCAGTTCCGACATCCACATGGATGGGAACAAGATGTTCTTCAAGTGTCTCTTCTGCACCACCTGCACAGCCGGCGTTTGGAACATGATGTCGAAGCAGATGAAGTGTCCGAAGGTCACTCCGAAGTCTGTGGTGAACTCGCCCAGTTCTGGACGTAAGGCTGGCGTGCTGGGGTCGAGAAACAAGTTGATCTTGCGGTATCTAGAATATTAAATACGGTGCTAGGTGAACCCTTGCCCGCTAAAGAGGACCGGGGTGTCCATGTGATTGGCATGCCATTATGATTCTGCTGTGTAAAAGGGATAGTGCTATTCGTCCTGTATAGCCTTGTCTCTCTCACTGTGGAACCATGATAGTTTTAACGTGTCAGAATAATGCCCCTGATTTTATGATTTTTCGAATTTTTCAGACCAATTTTAACGCCAACATATTCTTCTAAAAGAAGAAAATAAGTAGATATGACAGCATATCTAGAGCCACAGTCTCACCTGTCAATGACCGCACCATTCCTGTCGAAGACAACACTGGTGACGAAGGAGTAATCCTGTGCCTCAGGACAATACTCTCCTCCTATGGTCGCCGTATCCGAGTTAGTACAGTCCATACGCTCGCGACCATTTATCACCACGTAGATCTCGTTCTGGCGCGCGGCTGCTGATATGCCTACCAGGATCTGAAGCAATGTTGGGGACCGTTTTAACCGACTTAACAAAAAAGGTTATCAATTAGTATATATGTAATATTATTGGAACTGCAAAATTATCACAAATATAGATAATATAGGGATGTTCTTCAGAAAGGTCAGGTGTGCAGTTGTATGAACGTATGTGAAGCAAAATAAATTCTGTAAGGAGCGTAGCAAGTGGCGTTCTGTACGAGTAGTTCCTGCCTACATCAGGATTACAGAATATCTCCATTTTTTTTCAAGGATTTATTTAACTTGCAATGTATGTATGTACGAGTATGTAAGTGTGTTCGGGTCAAATCTTGACTCAATTTTATAAAGCAGTTATCCTCCAACGATTAAGATAAAATTTTGCATACACTTTTAGTTTGGATGACAATGCATGATTAGCTAAGTAACGCGAACTGGATGACGATACGTTGGAAGGCCTCCCACTAGGTGGACCGATGACCTGGTTAAGGTTGCGGGAAGGCGCTGGATACGAGACGCACGAGATCATCAGCACCTTAGTAGGCTCTCGTTAGGCGGCTGGGTCAAGGGCCTGATCCAGAAAGCAGTACTGCTGGACTATTACTATACTCTATTTTCTATATATTTAAATTATTTTTCTTTTTTGTATGTGTTTTACAAAAAAATAATAAATAAGAAAATAGTTAAATAAAGGACACAATAATAATTATAATGCTCGGAGGAAGGAAGTTAATTGGGATTATCGGGAATGTCCTTGGTTCTCTAGTGAGCACAGTGCTCACTAGAGCTCTATTGAGCACAGTGCTCACTAGAGCTCTATTGAGCGATAATTGCCCGTTGGTCATATTTCATCCTACATGTTTAACAAGGCATCTGCGAGTTGGTTTCGGCCTCTGGTACGCCTTTCGAAGGTCCGGGAACCTAGGGTCCCGAGAATATCAAAGAAATAAAAAATAATAATCAATAATCTTTTGGCTACAAGCGGCTAGCCCCCACTAAAATCAAACATGGGCGGCGCACTAAAATCAACCATCCATTTCTCACTAAATGGGTACATATTTGAACATCGAAAATTATAACACCTACGGCTAAAATGTCACTGTTCAAAACATCTAAAATTAAAATAACGAAAGTTTATAATGTCGAATGGTTAGAATATATCTAAAATCTAATCATCTACAAAAGTGACATGGAAAGACCTAAATATCGAAAGTACAGAGTATCGAATGCCTCAAATATCGAAGCACAGTGTATCGAATGTCCTAAATATCGATATTTATTATGTATGTTACAGGGTAATTTCATAATTCAGATATTGCGAAAACCCGCATAATTAGAAAATGATGAAAAGTTTCTGCAGGCAACTTGGAAGTAGCGCTCGCCGGCCGCTGCCGCGACACCGTTCTATCCTACCCTAACCTATGTCACCCGGTCAAAATAACGAATCATACATACAATCTGCCTGCGACTAGATAATTAGACAATGGTGACAACATTTCTGCGGCAGATTGCAGGTGTGATTCGTCATTTTGAAATGGGTGAAATAGGTTAGGTTAAAATTGTGACCAACCGAACGCGAGCCGTGCGAGCGAAGCGAGCGGTGCCTCCGCTCGCTCGCCAAACTTAAGTGTTTTAAATGTTGATATTTTAAACATAGGTACAATGACTATCGATATTTTGAATCAATCGATATTTTAATTAGTCAGCATTCTAATTTGATATTTTATGCTTAGGTAAATATCTTCGATATTTCAAAACAATCGTTATTTTAATTTTAGATGTTTACAGTGGCAGTGGTTATTTTAACAGTGGCATTTTATCCGTAGGTATTTTAATATTCGATATTCATGCAATGACTGCCCAATTACATTAAAATGTACTATTTGCCTTCATTTAATAATAATTTATGTTTAAGTACAAACCTCATCAAAAAACTCAGCATCAAGAGCTGGGATGGGGTGTTGTTTCAAAGCGCCATAGATTGGGACTTCGAAGGTACTCGTGAAATTTGTGAGGGTTTGTTCAGGAAATACGACGATGTCGGCACCCTGAAAATATTGTTGGGAAAATTGTTGGTTAGCCTGTTCATCAACATTATTATAAACAGGGGGAAAATTAAGGGCAAAGACGAAAAAAAAAAGAAAGGAGAAAGAGCTAAAGACTAGTCCTCCGGAGATATACTAAGGCCCTTCTATACCACAAATTACGATTAGCGCGAAACGAATTTAAATCATCGTTCTGTAATTCTGTTTCTGCCAACCGATTGATTATTATGAAAGAGACAGAATTATGTTTTTAATAATTTATGCACTAAATGCTTTCAGTGACTTGTTCATGTGGGCCTGAAGGTTTTCAAATTCGGAGTCATTAGAAGATATAAAAAATATAAATGCAGTTTAAAAGTAAGTGAGAAGAGTAGGTACCTGTTCTGCAGCTTCCTCAATAATATTAACGTAATTGTTCAGGTTGGCTGTGACATTAGGGTTCGATACGTACTCCACTACTGCTGCTACATAGTGATCATCTTCTGGTGATGATCTCTGTTGAAGAGAAGAACTTAACAATTAATATGTACGACAGTTTCCCGTTCCCGCGTCTTTATTTTAGACGGTAGGTGACAACTTTCCGTTCATAAGAGGCCCTGGGTATCTATAAAGATTTCGGCAAAGCAAAAAAACAACATGATCAGCATTGTTAATGGAACGCGAATAAATATTATGTCCGTGAAATGTACTATTTCGGTTGCCGCTCATTTAGTACGCACTACGCACCTAGCCTATCCATGTCGCGGCGGTGTCGTAAGGTACGCAAGCTAGCTCGCAGGATCGAGTTGTCATGCAATCAAAAGATTAATTATTTATTTAACAATTATGGACGACTTACAGCTAAAACAAACAGAATAAACAAATAGCAAGTGAAGCTGACAGCTACGAGTAATTAAATATCATCACTTCAAAAAATAGATTGCAAAGAAAGTGTGTGAACAACACAACACAGCTACCATAAAAGAAAAAGAGAAAACAGTATAACATTCAAGCTTAAACTAAATCAACATTTACCAAATATTCTTTCATTGATTAGATCAAATTATACGACAAGTTATACAAATTAACAATATTCTAATCGAATATTAAAAAAAATGTTGTTATGGCATAACTATTGTTCTTGTAGTTTGTAACTTTGTATAATCTAATACCCTTAAGCGAGCAATTCTTGTATATATGTATATAATCTGAATCTCGGCAACGGCGCCAACGATTTTCGTGGCATTTAGTTCGTGGTTTCGGAGGCGATAAACCGATCTAGCTAGGTTTCATTTTTAGAAAACGTCGTTTTCTCATTTTTCACCCGAGCAGAGCTCGGTCGCCCAGGTACTAACATAATTACGCTATAACAACATTTTTATGAATTGATTATTATTAAACGTTATTTAAATGAAAATTATAAAAAAAATCATTAGACCAATTACATAAAATATATAATTTGAGTATTATGGTTTTTGATAATAGTATAAATTATAATACTAAATGATAAGACCACAAACCCGCGGGTCACTCAGATCTTACACAGATGTTTTGATAAAACCAGGAGCTCTTATTAACTTCTGGAGGGAGGTGGGCCTTTTGGAATAACCACCAAACGGCCGCCATGGCCCACGCACAATGTCCACCTGAAGGACTAAGGACTAAGTAACATAGAACATAGATATACTAAATGAGCGGCACACGTGATAAAGAACGTTGTTTCAAAAAGGTTAAGCATCACGTTTTGATGTAACGCTGCTCGAACTTTTAAATAAAAAAATCAGAAAACAGAAAATTTTAAATTTAGAAGAACTTACCTGCACAGAGAGTCCTATACAGGAAATCAGTAAAAACAGAAGAAGATGTTTCATACTGTGTGTTGTACAGTTGATTGCAGTATGATATAGCTCCGGATAACGGTCGCATACTGACGCCAATCTTAGCATATTTATATGAGCTTATTGAACTAATGTAGTGACGTATACATTAGAATAAAAACCGGTCAAGTGCGTGTCGGACCACGCGCAATGATAGAGTTCCGTAGTTGCACAATAATGCGAACTAAGGAGAGGGATTTTTGTTGTTACATGAACCGGTATCCGCGCGGACCGGTACTGTCAACGACTCCGACCACTCCAACGAGTGTAAACATTATTAATTTAGTTTTTTTCTACAGTCTCGGGGCCCTGGGGTCCCGTTCCTTTGAAAGGCGTGCGAGGGGCCGAAGTCAACTCGCAGAGGCCTTGTTAGGCATGTATCAGGTGACACCCACTGACGATTATCCCTATAAGCACTGCGCAAGTGCACCCAAGGGCAATCCCCGGTTGGTGCAGGACTATGTCAAAATATGGAGAAAAATGCATTGGGGTATAGGTATGGTAGATTTAGTGGATCGATTGCTTAAAACTATAGGGGGACTACCTACTGGCCTCTGCTTGACCACTGTTGAACTACATGGTTATAAAATGGCAGGGGGTGCCTGGCACGCTCAATTAATGGGCCCCCATATAGGGTCGCTTGCACTTTAATGACAAAGCGCCAAGGAGGCAACATATTCGGAGGTTCTTGAGGAGTGGAGAGGTATACCACGGCTATCAGGACAATCCCGGCAGTACGGTCAAGATCTCTACCAGCATCTTAATGGGTTAACTTCCTTCCTCTGAGCACGTTCACTCTTGCGAATCTCCACTCAAGCCAGCCAATTAAGGCAAGAGATATGTAGGAGCTCTGTTCCCCGTCAGTGTACACTCCGACCAGCCAATAAAGCCAAGCCGGAGATGAGAGGCAAGACTTTAGAAATCATTATTATTATGGATGTTATTATTTCATTATTGTATATTTTTACATGGTTCATAAACTTATATTTACCATATGTTTTACAGAACTAACCACGTTATATAAGTAATTTTTCAATGGTATTTACAAAATTTTTACTTTTCCAAGTTCATTTTATAAGTTGGTCGACTATTATTCGTAAAGTTGTAAATCCTACTTAGCTGTGATAGTTTTCCTTTTAATTTCCTTTTCTTTTAGTTTATATATTACTGCCATGATTTTTTTTCACATATCCAAAAGCAATCTTTTAGCTGGCAGGAGAGGGGACACTTGACTCTAACAAAAATTAGCAATTTACGAGAAAAAAAAACCATCCCCACTTTACGTTTAAAAGAGGTACCCTAAAAAAATATTTTTATCCTGATTTTATTTTACCACTTTGTCGGAGTGATTAATATGTATATTCATGCCAAATTATAGCTTTCTAGTACTAATAATCTCTGAGCTAAGCTGCGGACGGACAGACGGACATAGCGAAACTATAAGGGTTCCTTGTTGACTACGGAACCCTAAAAAATAATCTTGTGCCTTCAAAAAAATATCACTTTCCTCGTATTTAAAAACATTCCTGGCCAAGACTCGGTCTAAATTAGGATCATATAACTTGGTATCACAATTCACAATGTGGTAGCTATTCGTTAGAAGAGGAAAAACGCGATATTCTGAGATATGGAACCTTAAATACATCCACAGACGCAGTTTTGTTTCGTTTTCGAGTCAGCGGAATTCGACTCGTCTATTGCAGTCACTGTAAGTCATGTATCGAATGCCCGGCCTTCGAGTTTACGTCCACAACTACACAAATAAAAGGAACGTTTTGCATACGTATGGAGTTTCTTGCACGTTCTTCTCCATATAGACCTACTGACGCTTGCGAATGTGCAACTAGCATCATTATTGTTTTTTTTTGTTGACTATTCAAAGGTACTCTCTAATCTAAATGGTTTATTTGAATTAAAAATGTTCTTATTTAGATATTTTTTATTTTTGTATTGTTTTGTGTGCAGGCAATGTGCTTTTAGGACCATTTTTATATGAAAGGCATGAAGAATAAAGTATACCCCTTCCACCTTGCCTTGTCAGTTTACCCTTTTGAAGGAAACTGACTACCGCATCATCCTAAGTTTAGGATGACCAAGGTGGAGATGACATGACTAAGCATTCCGCTGTTCTTCAGGTGTCTTGGGTTTTTTTTTTTCATTTTTAATTTATTTCAAAAAAGAAGTGGCAGCATAGTTACAGCAATTAGAACATACATAATTAATATCAAAGCTAATGCGGTTCAGGAGTTCAGGTGTCAATCTGACCAAGACAATGCCGCTACCAGGGTCAACTTAGAGCCACGCGGCGAGCGGAACCAACAAATTAGTATATCAAAACGAACACTTTATATGAAATTTTTATTTCTTTATGTATTGAAATATGTACGTATATTTCTAATCTTATGAATAAAAACAAAACAAACTTACATACAAAGGGGAGAGGGAAAAGGGCTCATTGCGCATCGAAGAATTCGTCCACACGTCCATATAAGATGGACGTGTGGTGTAAAATTGCAAGAATCTTGAAAGTCAAGAGTGAATAGGTTACTTCTAGGTAAGCGTGCTTCACCGTCAACCACATCATCGCTCACTATGAGGTGAGATAGTGGCCAAGCGCGAGCCCATCGTTATAAAAAAATAGTCAACAATTTTGTTGTAGTTACAATTATTACAACCGTACTGTTAAAATATTCCATTGAGGAAAAATGAATAAACAGCGTAGCACGCGACGCTAAACAATTAAATAAAAACACCAAACAGTTTGTGTTATCTATCATACAGTTTTGATAAAAATGTCTCATCTACCGCGCAGTTGATAAGAATTGTCATGACATTAAGCATTTTTTTATGTTACGTCAAGCTTACGTAATGTAACCATAATATTATTGGTATGATGAGGCTTTATTATTTTGAGAACGAGAATTTGTTCTTCCAGATCTTAGAAGAATATACATAGAATAGATGGAGATAAAACAGAATAATGAGCAAGAATTCAAAACAGTGGCTGAAAAGTAAATTGATTATTTTTTCATCTTTCCATAATATAAAACAGACAACATCAAACAAACAAAACAAAACACAAAAAACAAACAACAAATCACAAAGACAGAAAACATCTAACACAAACATTAAACCAAACAAACAAACAAACAGCAAACAAAACACAAAAAACATCAAAACAAAGAAATTCATACAAACATCAAATTCATTTATTTATTGTTTGTTACAGGTGAAAAGACAGTTCTTACAATTAGCATTTTTGTATCACTATAACATACGCATGGAGTTTACAATATTTATATGTATAGCTATCACTCCTGATAGAAATTAGACACCTTATCCACATTATGTCTCTTTAGTGCTATGTAATGTAGATAGGTAAATAGAGCAGTGGTGGCCAGTGGTAACGGCCGCGATTTACTAATTGGTTGATTTCGAACTCAGGCAGGCACTTAACTTTGTGTAAATTATTTCATCACCACTGCTCTAAAAACGGTGAAGGAAAACATCGTGAGGAAACCGGCATGTCTTAAAACTACAATTCGAAGATATTTTACATCCACCAACCTGCACTGGGCCCGCGTGGTGGATTACGGCCAATTCCCTCTCACAGAGAGGATGCCTGTATCCCACCAGTGGTATTATTAAAAGGTTTATGACAATGATGATCAGATAGATGAATTAATAAAATACTATTAATTGTAAACAATAAAATGTCACAAAAAAATTAAAAAATCCAAGATTCTATTCCTGTCAACCGGGCACAAAATCTTAATGTTAAGTTTCTTCTTATAATTGTATTTTAAGGTGTACAATAAAGCATATAATAAATAAATAAATAAATAAAATCAGATATTTAAATCAAATCAAATCTTTACAGGAATAAATACACATTTTACAAATTGATTTCGTACGTAAATAACTTCATAAGTTACAAAACTACGCCGCAGCTATAAAATATGGATGGACCACTCCAAAATATAGACGACAGCGTTCCAGAATGCAGTGGGGGTTAAAAAAGAACACTAACAAATATTACAAAATTAAATTAGTAAATATAAAGATATTACAATTAAAATATTTAGTAACAATTATATTCTGATCCATACAGAACGACAGGTAAGGTCAAATAGTAACAATTAAAATAAGTGTGGTGTGTGTCTGTGAGTGTAAATTTAGAGTGTGCTTGTGGAAACTCCCCATGAGCACATGCTACGCTATGTGTGTTTCGTGTGCTTGTCAACAGAAGAAAGATCTTTAGGGTTTGACAAAATTCTCCAATTTTTCGTATGTCAGAATTTATCAATCGTCGCAGAGTATATGGATAAATAATTTTAGCGTTGCTACTGAAAAAATCTGGATGGAAAAAACTTTGGCCGACCCAGAATCGAACCCATGTCCTCATGGTAATTCAGCAGCAGAGCTTGCGGCCACTAACCCTACGAGGCAGATTACAGACAGTTTCCAAAACATGTGCTTGAAAACGGGTTTCTTCCCATCTTCCTCTCTGCAAACGGATGATGTGCGTAAGGGCGGTTACGCACTACACATCCCGTGTCCGTGTTCCGTGATTAGAGTTCCGAGTTCAAAATGTTCTGAATTATGATAGATTATGACGGATAAAGTTTGGATGTAGTGCGAAAACTTCCCTACAAGAAATACTACGGCTACTTCGGAATAGAAATTTCACGGAAACGGATCGGATGTAGTGCGTAACCGCCCTAGAGATTGATGACCCAACCGTGATCTGAAAAACTATTGCCAGCAAGATTTGCTGCCATAGACAGCCCTATTTAAAAACATTCTGTATATTTTCCTAGTATGATAATAAGTTATCAAATGATTCTAAACATCTAGTTAGTTAGTGTCAGTGGTGCACTGCACACATCCCGGCCTAGTTCACACGTTACTGTGTCTTATATGGCACGACACTCTGTTATCACCTTGACAAAGATAACACACGAGTCTCAAGATCGTGTGTAATACTGTGATATAAGAGACAAAACTGCCGATATATCACTCATTCGTTATCTTAGCGGCAAATTGATAGTGTACTTAGTAATATTAAATTAATTGTAAGGAAAACAGTTTGTTTTTAATTAGTTAAAATGATGCAAAACAAAAGAGTGCTTGTTATATACACTGGTGGTACCTTTGGTATGCTGAAGAATGAAAAAGGAGGTTGGTTTATTTCATTTATTACTATTTAAATTGATTAAAATGTATAAAAGGCTTGATATGTAAAAAAATATTTTGGGATATCTACCGGAAATTAAATGTCTTTAAGAATCTTATCTTCTGACGTAAATTTTGTGTTTGTGGTGCTTAAAGTGCTAAGAACATTTTCGGCATTGTCACAAGTTTTCATATTGAAATTAAATCGAATAATTACATAAAATATATACGACTCTACTATACCTGCTTAACGTAGTTGAAACTATGTTATATAGGTGTCTATACCTGCTTCAAATTAACAACCGACGTTTTTGGACCTACTTATTATTTGCATAATTATACAAGTGTAGAATACTGCTAGCTCTTTTAGCCCGACTGACGAAGGAGGGTAATATGTTTACGCATCTTTTTCATAAGGCCGTTTTGATAATATAAATACAGGAATAAATAATGAAGAACCTAATAAGGAAAAGTTCTCCAGTTGCGACCGCCCAATACTAGGTGACTTTTAATTCATTGGTTGCAAACTTGCAATCTTTCAAAGCCATCCTCTATGTAGCGCATAGGTAATTTGGGGCAAATAATGAATCGTACGAAAGTAACTCTGTTTGTTTGTTTGTTACTTTTTCTAGGGCGGTTACGCACTACATCCGATCCGTGTCTGCGAAGTTTGAGTTCGAAGTAGCCGTAGTACTTCTTGTAGGGAAGCTTACGCACTACATCCGAAGTCTATCCGTCATAATCTGCCATAATATAGAACATTTTAACTCGGAACTCAAATCTCGGACACGGATATCGGACACGGACAATCTTAGTGCGTAACCGCGCTGAACCAATTTTGATAGATTTTGGTATAGAGATAAATTGGCCCTTGAACATAGGACACTTTTTATCTTAAAAGTCCGTTCCGTACATTGTGTGTGCGTGTGCCAAATAAATATGCTTACTTTTGTTCTTTCCCTTGGAATAACTTGACTTAAAGGGTTAATAATAAAGTACCTAATTATTTCTAACGGTTTATTTAATTTTTTCAGTATTGGTGCCACAGAAGAATATTGAAGCAGTGATCCGGAAGTTGCCTCAGCTACACGACAATGAATACTGGCAGAAGAATCTCTCGGGGACAGAACATAAGGAATATCTAGCATTACCAGGTATGTTCACAAGAAAAGTGCTTAAATCTACAATACGTGCATCACACCTTTTTGCCAAAGTTGTTAGCAGAGGCAAGTGCGAGTTCGTACTCACGCTCAATCGCGTTAACGTAAATGTCAATTTGTATTGAAATTGGATAAGCACAGTCTGGCGACGGTAACGAGAAATTTCTTTTTTGTATACACTTGGACATAAGAAATCGTTTACGTTAATACGAGTGAGTACGTTAAAAAACTCGGCATAAGCACACTGAGTTGTTTTCCACCTAGGTCTTGCCAGGTTTTGGTCAGTTGGTAGAGGGAGGTGGGATTCTTTCTCCAACTTCACATCTTCTGATGGAAAAAAAAGGACCCCTGTGTAACATTTTAAAACTTAATTTCGAATCTCGGGGTAGGTAGAAGATACAGGGTTCGATTTTCTGGTCGGGTTTTTATTTGGGGTTTTCTATCTGAAATTTGTTAGTCCGCCCGAAATCTGGAATTGTACGCGGTTGAAGGCAATAAGCTCGCACTCTGTTGTTTGGGCCTTAAACATAACTGACGAAATGGGGACTGTGTACAGTACCTTTGGCTTAGTCAGTTTTGAATATATATGTATATAAAAATATTAAAATTTTCAAAATTCACGTTGTTTTGATCCCATTATGTACTTGGTATGAGTGAAGTGTGTTCCACAGTATTACTCGATTCCGCAATAAATTTTATTGGCAGTTATCTTCCATCTAAGAATGTTGATTTGTTATATGCTAAATTATTTTCCGTCATAGATAAACTCGTAAAGTATATTTATAGATTGATGTTGATGTAATTGTTAAACGATTGTCGTGGTATGGACGTATATTTTTTATGCTAATATTTTTTTTAATGTGTTGCTTCCACTTAACTATGAATTAGATAAGTAATATGAAGTCTTCCTTGAGTATCGAAAAAAATCCTACATTAAAAGCAGGCTTTCCCTATAATAATCAGGGTACAAAAGGCAATACAAGATTTTGTGCCAATTACAGAAGATTTTCAGAAATTCTCTCATCATTCATCATTATCTGTATAGTTAGGCTTACGTCCCTTTTGGTACAAGAAACGTTCGTAATCAAAATAATAATTTGCTCTATTGGGTATCTCAGTATTAATGGCTAAAAATGGCTTCGCATTTTAGGCAATCAACGTATGAAAGAACCTTCTAAATACCTATTAAATTAATATTGGTCATCACAATCATCATCATTCTTGATGCAATTCTCTTGACTTCCATTTGACTCCACTTATCATCACAATTTTATATTATCTTGATCATGAAACAAATATTCTGTTTGTTTATTTCAGATGGCAAGGACACAGAACAGAAGGTTTTATACAAAATATATGAATATGATGAGCTCAAAGACTCTTCAGACTTTACTATGGACGACTGGATCAGACAGGCGAGGGACATAAAGGTAATTTAAGTAGAATATTCAGATATAAATCATGAAGGTGTTTTATCTCAAGTACATGCCTATACTCGTAAATAAAAAAAGTTAATTAAAAAAATATAAATACCCGCCTGCTTAAAAAGCGAACTAAAAAGACGTAAACAAGATGAAAATCTTGCTGTGCAGTCGGAGGATACATCTGGTTTTGGTCAGCCAGATCGTGAATATGTAACTTGTATGAATTAAGTAACTTTTTTTATTTATAACTTTTTAGTTCTTTTTTTTAGATTAGGTACATTTAAACATATAAGTATTATATATTTTTGAAATCACCTCTTAAAACCCTTTACTTTGATACCCCACGCGATAGAATCGGAGGAAAAAAAATTTGGCCCCCCACAATTCCAATTTCTTCTTATAATTGTATTTTAAGGTGTACAATAAAGCATATAATAAATAAATATGTATTGAAGTACTGCAGGAACTTCTTCAATAAAACTCGCTGGATCTCACTTATCAGGTTTATTTTTCAAGACCTCCTCGTAACACGGTTGTTAACCGACCGCCGTCTCGAGATAGCGCGCTACCCCCAGAAAACAAAAAACAGGAAGTAAGTGTAGCGCGCCAACTCGGCGGAAACAGTAAACAATTTATTTAATACACGTTATGTTAACAACCAAAATAGTTCTATCAAACATTAACTTCTCCAATTCATTTGATTTAATATTACAACATAACGCAGGAATTAATTATAATACATCTCTTAATATTATTTAAACAAAACAAATAGATTATCAACAAATCCAACTAGCGCCATCTGCAAAAATGCGACGACGGTCACCCTTTACGTCAAACTGACCGTCGTCACATCCGCAGTGCAATCACAAACAGATTAATAACTAACTACCTAGAAATCACCATTCTTATTATAATCATTAAGCTCTAACACAAAATAAAAGGAACAATTAATGCTTTGCTGTAAATGTAAAATAAATATTTAACAAAACAAATGTTTTAAGCACATCTCACTAACGCCATCTAGTGATATAAAACGACAGTCATTTCTAACGTCAAATGACTGTCGTCATACCCTCACAAGTAGATTAATAACAACTCAAAAGTCAAACCATATATCTCAATAAAATAACTAAACTCCAACATTCGGCCATCCGCATAACTCAAGCGTCCTCGCGTAATGGTAATTCAGTGTATTTTAATTAAATAAACCAAAAAAAAAAAAATGACATTTGTATACTGACAATACTTACTAGAAGTAATTGACAACCAGCTTAGAACATTGCACTGTATGTCATATACTAATTACTTTACTATTATGTATTCAGGGGTCGAGTCCATCTGTCTCTCACCCGAATAATAAAAACAGCTAATTATATCCAACTGTATACACAAAACAACGTGTTCAAGGGTAGAGTCCATCTGTCTCCACCTCGAACAGTCAAGTACATACAACTGTATATACCTACCAAATACTTTACTAGTGGTGGTACAAGTCTCTTACCTTGAAACCGCTAGGGCGGTACAAGTCTCTTACCTTGAAACCACCAGGGCGGTACAAGTTTCTACTACCATGAAACCAACAAGACAAAACAACGTGTTCAAGGGTAGAGTCCATCTGTCTCCACCTCAAACAGTCAAGTACATACAACTGTATATATCTACCAAATACTTTACTAGTGGTGGTACAAGTCTCTTACCTTGAAACCGCTGGGGCGGTACAAGTCTCTTACCTTGAAACCACCAGGGCGGTACAAGTCTCTACTACCTTGAAACCACCAAGATAAAACAACGTGTTCAAGGGTAGAGTCTATCTGTCTCTACCTCAAACAGTCAAGTACATACAACTGTATATACCTACCAAATAGTTTACTAGTGGTGGTACAAGTCTCTTACCTTGAAACCGCTAGGGCGGTACAAGTCTCTTACCTTGAAACCACCAGGGCGGTACAAGTCTCTACTACCTTGAAACCACCAAGACAAAACAACGTGTTCAAGGGTCGAGTCCATCTGTCTCTTCCCCAAACAACTAAGTACATACAACTGTATATCCAAAACAACGCGTTCAAGGGTCGAGTCCATCTGTCTCCACCCCAAACAGCTAAGTACATACAATTGTATATACCTACCAAATACTTTACTAGTGGTACAAGTCTCTTACCTTGAAACCGCTAGGGCGGTACAAGTCTCTTACCTTGAAACCACCAGGGCGGTACAATTCTCTACTACCTTGAAACCACCAAGACAAAACAACGTGTTCAAGGGTCGAGTCCATCTGTCTCTTCCTCAAACAACTAAGTACATACAACTGTATATCCAAAACAACGCGTTCAAGGGTCGAGTCCATCTGTCTCCACCCCAAACAGCTAAGTACATACAATTGTATATACCTACCAAATACTTTACTAGTGGTACAAGTCTCTTACCTTGAAACCGCTAGGGCGGTACAAGTCTCTTACCTTGAAACCACTAGGGCGGTACAAGTCACTACTACATTGAAACCGCCAAAATATAAGATACCAACATCTGCCTCTGCCCCGAACAACATATTTAAAATAACAACAACTAAAATTTCATAATAGTCTCATCTTACAACCGCGCCAACAACATTGATACATATAGTCATAATTTAATCAGTCAAATCGTCCTCATCATTGCCCGAGGAAGAACTTGAATAGTCTCTGTTGAAATGGGCCCAGGCTTTCATTTTATCTACGGCAACGACTGTGGAATACTTTCAATTTCCCTTTCGGGTGATCGGAGTGTCTTCAATTCGAAGCCTCTCATTATCTAAAACCTTAAATACCTTGTATGGACCGCGATATTTGGGAACAAGTTTTCTACTTTGCCCCGTAGCAGCAACTTCACGCTCAACACTGACTAAATCACCTACACGAAACAACCGGCTTAGCAGACTTTTTATCATAATACGCTTTTTGCTTCTCTTGATAAGTGGCTATATATTCATTAACCTCTTCTCGTATTTGTGTAGTCTTACCCTCTGAATAGGAATCACCATTATTCCTACCTTCCGTTATTCCAGTTAAACTAAATCCGAAAAGAACTTGAGCTGGTTATTTACCTATGCCTTTATTAAGCGTGTTATTTAGGCCTAGCTGAATCTCGGGCACTTGTACATCCCATTTTCTTTCATCCAAACCCACTTCGCGGTTAGCGCTTCTAGTAAAGTTCGGTTGTACCGTTCGACCTGACCGTTGGCGCGCGGAGTGGCTACCGCATTTAATACGTGCTTGACGCCTAATTTTTCTAGGAAACCGGTAAATTTACCACTTGTGAAACAAGAGCCACGGTCGGATATTAGTCTTTTTGACAGTCCGAAAAGACTAAAATAATCTTGCATTTTCTCGACTACTATTGAGGACTTAGTACTGCGAACTGGTTATAAGACAATAAACTTCGTGTATGCATCTACAATGACTAGCAAATGTGTATTCCCCTTTGAACTTTTCACGAAAGGACCAACATGATCTATGTGAACAGTACACAATGGTTTAGAATAAACGTATACCGCAGTCAATCCGTCTACCGTAGTATCTACCGCACTGAAAAGTTTAACCTTATTGGAAACTGCTCCACTTCCCTTACTATAAAACCGTAAGTCGGCACTATCTTTTTCTACTACTACATGAGATTGCTCGGTAAAAGTCTGACCTACAATAAATGGTATTCGCATTACCTCATTTGGTACGACAAGAATTTCAACGGCCGCACACACCCCATCAATGGCAACAGTTGCGGTACACTTTCCCAAAGGTTTAACTATGGCCTCACCAAAGCCCTTAAGCAAAGGCAAGTGCTGATATGGGGCCCAATCAGTGAACACTTCCTTAGCACAAGCCACGCTCATCATAGTAACAGCGCTACCGAAATCAACAAAGCAGTTAATCGGATTATTGTTGATGAAACTACGTTTGTAATACTTATCAGAATTGCTACTTGAACTAACTACGCACATCACGGTATTCGTTGGTTTGCCATTCTTTGAGTGGACGTTACGGACTGTATCGACGAATTACATCTTTCAGCGGTATGACCTAACTTGGAACAACGTATACATTTCACCAGGGGTTTAGGACATTCTGACTTATAATGTCCTTCTTGCGAACAATTAAAACATTTTATTACTCGATTTTTACTGTCCCCTGTATCAGTATTGGCCGTCCTATTATCAACAATCCTAGATTTTTTTCTCTCATTTAGGTGAATATCCGACTTAACCGCCTTTAAATATGGTAAAAGATGATCCGGTGTATCAAAACGAGCGGCTTCAGCACCAAGTCTTACACTACGATCGTCAATCCCGTGTACAATGCAATCTACCGCGCGCTTGCCTTCGATATCACACCGGTTCAGTAATACCACTTTTTCATAAAAATATTCTTCTAAGGAATCATTGAATTTAGCACGTTTTGACAACATTGTATAGAGTAAGCTACCGTAATTTTCATTACTTGGGAAAGCTAGCTTCAGTTTCACCTGCCATTCGTTCCAACTAAATAAAACGGTTGGCAAACCCTCATACCAATTTTGAGCAGTCCCTTTTAGTTTTTGGAGAGCAAAATGAGCAGTTTGTTTGTCAGACCAATTATATATTAAAGCACATTCATTTACTTTATGTAACCATATATCAATCGTTTGTTGTTTACGATCCGGGTCAAATTCAGGTATGGTGTTTTGATTTGACAATTTATCTAAGCTGTTATTTTTATTGTTTGCGGCCTGCAATGCTTGGCAAAGCTGTGAGAGTGAAATTTTGTCGCCCTGGGCAGAGACAGAATTAATTGTTTTCGACTCACCACGCTGTCGACTGCACCGGCTGCGACTGCGCCAGCTGCGACTGCACCGGCTGCGACTGCGCCAGCTGCGACGCCTGTGACTGCGCCGGCTGCGACCTCGACTGCGCCGGCTGCGACCTCGACTGCGCCGGCTGCGACCTCGACTGTAGCGGCTGCGATCTCGACTGCGCCCGCTGCGACTGCCCTGGGTGCGTCCATGACTGCGCCCGCTGCGATTGCCCTGGGTGCGTCCACGACTGCGCCCGCTGCAACTGCCCTGAGTGCGTCCACGACTGCGCCCGCTGTGACTGCGCTGGGTGTGTCCGCGACTGCGCCCGCTGTGACTGCGCTGAGTCCGTCCGCGACTGTGCCCGCTGCGACTGCGCTGGCTTCGACTGTCAACGCGTCGACAGGCACTCCCACATGGCAGTAGTGGAGAACCGGGCTGTACCGATTCAGGACGTCGCTCTTGTTCAGCAGGCGGTGTCCGCAAGCGGCGTTTATCGTTAAGCTCCATATCTTTAGTGGCTTCACTTCAGAACGACCAAATTTACTTATGTGGACCTGAATATAAGCAGCTGGTATAACCAACCAACCACTTCGCCACTTCTGAGATATTGAAGTACTGCAGGAACTTCTTCAATAAAACTCGCTGGATCTCACTTATCAGGTTTATTTTTCAAGACCTCCTCGTAACACGGTTGTTAACCGACCGCCGTCTCGAGATAGCGCGCTACCCCCAGAAAACAAAAAACAGGAAGTAAGTGTAGCGCGCCAACTCGGCGGAAACAGTAAACAATTTATTTAATACACGTTATGTTAACAACCAAAATAGTTCTATCAAACATTAACTTCTCCAATTCATTTGATTTAATATTACAACATAACGCAGGAATTAATTATAATACATCTCTTAATATTATTTAAACAAAACAAATAGATTATCAACAAATCCAACTAGCGCCATCTGCAAAAATGCGACGACGGTCACCCTTTACGTCAAACTGACCGTCGTCACATCCGCAGTGCAATCACAAACAGATTAATAACTAACTACCTAGAAATCACCATTCTTATTATAATCATTAAGCTCTAACACAAAATAAAAGGAACAATTAATGCTTTGCTGTAAATGTAAAATAAATATTTAACAAAAAAAATGTTTAAGCACATCTCACTAACGCCATCTAGTGATATAAAACGACAGTCATTTCTAACGTCAAATGACTGTCGTCATACCCTCACAAGTAGATTAATAACAACTCAAAAGTCAAACCATATATCTCAATAAAATAACTAAACTCCAACATATGGCGCCTAAAATCCGTCATTTTTCTATTATCCAATCTTAATGCAGCCAGTGACACTCGCAGGGTTAAGTTTCTAGAACGCCACACAGGAACAAACATACATACCTTCGGCAGTCAGGTAAAAAAGGAATAAGCCGCATTCTATCCAAAAGAGGGCAATCTAAAGCTTAACAAGTCCTCCTAAAGATATCGTTACTCTTACAAACTCGCCTTTGTTTTATCCGCTCGCAAACTATTTTTGTTTTCAAATTTGTGATAACACGACTTTATTGTTTACCGGTCTACAAAATGACATATGTTGTGCTTGTTTATCGACAGTTCGCAATCTAATGACAAGATTTTTTGTGGCATTTTAAATCCTAACAGCAAAACTCTTTCTTTCCAGAAATTCTACCATGACTATGACGGTTTCGTAGTGCTCCACGGTACGGACACCACGGCATACGGCGCCTCCATACTCTCCTTCATGCTGGAGTCCGTCGGCAAGACCGTCGTACTTACAGGAGCACAGGTACGAATAAAATGTGTAAAACAATTACGATGCCATGTAACATCTACCAACCCTCAATGGCCCCTCATGGTGGATTAATGTCCGCTCCCTGTCTCAGAGGAGAGGTCTGTAGCCTAGCAGTGGGCAATTTAATAAAATATGACTATTATTCTTTACTGAGCTGACCCTTCTCTTATAACTGGTACAAGTATTATAATAGTATCCGTACCGGTACTAATGAATAGCATGGGAAGAATTACGACTGTCGGGAATATTTCTATAGTCTAAGCACGTTTGCTGATCTAGTTAACTTATCGCTGACGAAGCTTTTTAAGGCCTCCCCGAGCAAAACGCCGCGCTAGCCGTAAATTAAGAGCTATCTACTCGTTATTTAAAAAGAAATATCAATTATATCATCAACCATCATTGCAACATTTATTGATTCCAAAATGGTAGTATACTTTTTTTTAAAGAAGTACATGTTTCACTAATCTTCTTCCAACAAAACCATAAAAATGAGAAATAATGATTGACAGCATGCATCTCCTCGTAGTGTTCATTAATTAATTTTTGTACTAACTCTAATGGATAGACAATTTGATAACTTTTTTTTTTCAAATGATCTATATTCGATATTTTAAAGATTTTATTCTAAAATCTGGGCGTATTCACTACTGTAAATTCTTGCGCCACCAGTGTGCCGCTAGGGCACTAGGAATGCTCAAGATTTTTTGGTCACAGTACGGCCTTAATACATAGGTAGTTACTAACACAGCATCTGTAACTGACTGGAATACCTTTACTTCCAGGTCCCCATCTTCCAACCTCGAAGTGATGGTAACAACAACTTGCTGTGCGCTATCTTGGTAGCTGCTACGCAACACATTCCCGAAGTCACCGTGTTCTTCGGAGCTAGGCTATTCAGAGGAACCAGGTACTTATGGATATTTTTCATTTTTACGATAATGCAAATTAATGTTATAACATGCAGTTTAATTATACCATCCTTGAACGTTAGCAGTGGTAGCCTAGTACAAGGCTTCATCTTCCGAGTGCGAGGACCAGAGTTTGGACTTTATGTGAGTGCTGAACATTCACATTCACATACAACCAGTTCATGGTCCTAGTGATTAGAACTAAGATTCTAAAAATGTTTTTTACTAACTTCGAATAGGAGGAGATTCTCCATCCGCCTGTAGGTATTTTTTTTGTTACCTCAGAACTTTATACTACGTGAACCGATATTGATGAATCTTTTTTTCATTTGAAAGCTGTTGCTTTTCATGTGGTCCTATTGATCTGATGAAGAACTTCGGAGATATACAACAGAACTCTTCAATAAATTAAGACAAATCTCTCGGGATTGCTGCAATCGCATGTCTGTTTATTGTTTACACCATTTCATAACATAACATCACGCCGGTACGCTTTAAAGCGGTAGGCAGATGTGTACAGTTCACCTTGGCACCTATACTCTAATTTCACCGGTTGTGTTCAAGTTTCATGTTCATCTATTCTGGTATTATAGGTACCTTACTAAAGAACTTGCCAATTAGGTACAATTAAAAAATGAATGTAAAAATATACAGAAAAATCTGGCTTCCAAATACTACTACAAATACTACAAAGTGAAGTAGTAAGTTAAATTTCAGCAGTCAGTGTCAAAAAACGAAGAAACAAAACCAAGAACACCGACTTCCGAAATTGAAGTAATTTTTCAGTATAGTGTTTTATTTAGAAGTTGGTAGTATTTTTTTTGTACAAAGGTTTTATACTTATATTGTTATAAAATTACTTCCACAGAGTAAAGAAAGTCTCAAACACAAAGATCTACGCCTTCGACTCCCCCAACTTCCCAGCACTGTTAGAAGCCAAGACCACCCTGGAGGTAGACCCCAAGATGCTGATCCACCCTGCTGGCTCAGTGCCCAACGAGTGCCGGTTGCATGACCAGGTCTCCAGAAAGGTGTACATCCTAAAGGTTGCGCCCACCATCACTCCTGAGCTCATCAGGGCTGTGTTCACAGGAATGGAAGGTGATAATGAGTTTTTTAGTGTTTATTATTCAGTCTAGTAGTAAGTAGACTGTTTCTGAAGACATTTCGGGTCGATATGATTTTGAATCCTTAAGAATATTTTCTACGGCCTCCTATCTTGTCAAAAGGAATCTACCTTCTTATACCTCCCACTGCTTAGTTCCAGCTAAAGCATTAGAATGTGGTGACGGGCGCGTTTTGAGGGTCTATCTTTATGCAGAACTTTGACGTTTAAAAAGTGCTGGCTCTCAGCCTAATTTTAATAAATGTTTTTAGGGTTCCGTACCCAAAGGGTACAAACGGGACCCTATTATTAAGACTCCGCGGTCCGTCTGTCTGTCTGTCCGTCCGTCTGTCACCAGGCTGTATCTCATGAACCGCGATAGCTAGACGGTTGAAATTTTCACAGATGATGTATTTCTGTTGCCGCTTTAACAACAAACACTAAATACAGAATAAAATAAATATAACAAACGTAATTATTTTGTCGTTTTTTGCGATCATGGTACGGAACCCTTCGTGCGCGAGTCCGACTCGCACTTGGCCGGTTTTTTTTATTTTGTTTTACTCCAGATTCTTATTTTCATTTGAGTCTGCAACCAAGTTCTATTCCAGCTACTAAACCATCCATTTCTCCTCAGGTGTGGTCCTGGAGACATACGGCAACGGCAACATCCCCATCAAACGCAAGGAGATCTACAAGGAGATTGAGGCCGCTGTGAAGAACAAGGTGCTCGTCGTGAATGTCACGCAGTGCATCAACGGTACTGTCATCGCTAAGCCACTGTATGAGACTGGATTGGTAAGTAGATACATTTCTTTTAAACTTTTGTTAGACTACGTTTGGTCGCTTTCGTATCTCAAAAGCGAGTTTGCAAATCAAGCTGGGAAATGCTCAGCTTGAATTGGATTATTTAAGGATTTTAATAATAGGAGATTCTCCTGTCAGTGTTCAGTTTGCCTTCTGGCAGACGGTACTCTATTAATGCTAGAAAAATAACTAACAGGAAAAAATATTGCGAAATGCATTAGGAAGTTAAATGTGACTTTGATGCAGCTTCTTACAAATATATTATTCAGCATCATCATATCAGCCAAAAGACGTCCACTGCTGGATATATGCCTCCCCCAAGCGTCGCCACATTTAACGGTCCCGTGCGTCCTGCATCTAGCGGATCCCCGCAACCTTCACCAGGTCATCGGTAATAATAACTATCTAATATATTATTAGATCGATATTATCCAAAGAAACCCTATAAATTATAAAGAGAGGGCCCGAATGTTGTGAAGTTGTACAGACATTCAGGGTAGGTGTACTCTACATGGAACCACTACACTGATTTGAAAAAAGAATCACCCAGGCAAAGCTGGGGCGGGCTACTAGTTTAATAAAAGCCAATTTTGTCTGATCACAGTGGGCTCCAAACGTGGAGTGGTCTCTCTAAGTTACAAGATTTTAATGTTAATTTTCAGCTCCTGCTGGAATGCGGCGTTGTACCAGCGTACGACATGACAGCCGAGGCGGCATGGGCCAAGCTATCCTACGTACTGACCAAGAAGGAACTCAGTTATGAGCAGAAAGTGCAAGTAAGTAAACAATGTATTTTAGAACACTAGGAGTTTTTGAGTGTAGCTACTGAACATAAGAAACGGGGCCAGTAGTAGGCTTGTGTAGTACATGTACAATGTACTATTAGGAAACAATTCCTTTAGGTGAACGAGAACGAACTATTCTTTTTCGGTCGTTTAAATCGTTCATCTAGTACAGTGATCCAAGCGACATCGGATCGGTCGAGTGCTGAATCAGAACGAATTAGTACGGTACGAACTACGAGTGTCTGAGCCAGAGCAAGTGAACGAGTTGAAAGATTTGAGAAGAGCGATCAGGCGTGCGCGCGAGCGTGATGAACGATGTACTAGAGTACTAGTTTGCTCTGTCTACGTACGATCACGATGACCGATCGTTATTCTAATCACAATAAGGTCGATAATCACTTACAATGCAGGGACAAAATATTTCCCGTTAGTTGTTTAAATAGGTATTAGATTTTTAAATACGCCATTTTAGTAAGGCTTGTGTTTAAACACCGCCCAAAAAAGTACCTATTTTACTACCAAAAAAATTCTAAACGGTTACCAAAATGGATAAATGGTCACCAAATAACGTTTCCTAAAATATTATGAAATAAATCCATTTTTTCGTATTATTGACTGCCAAAAAAATATATGGACGCCTTTAAAGTCGACGGAGCCCCGCTGCGCGGGGCTCCTATTTCCGTCCGCAGGGTCTAAAGTAACCTAACACGAACGAGATGACGGGAGCCGAGTTCACTCGCTTTGCTCGCTCACTTCGGCTCCCGTCATCTCGTTCGAACCTAACCTGTCCGTGTCGGGGTGCCCTAAGCTCCTGAGCTCGCTTCGCTCGCTCTTGGACTAATTCGTTAAAAACACGAATACACCCGGTATATTAATCTTTGAGTTGGATAGAATTTGGTGACCGTTGATCCATTTTGGGAACCAATTATTTTATTTGGTGCCTAAGCTTAGAGTCTTAAAAATATTTTTGATGACCGTCTAAATTATACCCTTTTAGTAATTCATACAATTTTACAACATTGAATGACGTTTAAATTATTGTAAAATGTTTAGTTTATTGAAATGACAGTCCTATGCCTATGTATGCCAAAATCAAATATGTATTCCATTACGTCCGACTGATGTCTTAATGAACGGTGAACTAAAATGAACTAACAGTACTAGAAGACCGAACTAGTTCATTTCAACGATTGTACTAGTTCGGAGCGTTCCACTCAGTGTCCGAGTAAGAACAAGCCTAGCCAGTAGACTATAATGTGATTTTTAATTTCGTAGACTAAACTGACAGCTGCCAAAGACCTTATTTTTTTTTAAATGTTGCAAGCATGAAGCATAGTGTTGTAGGTAAGGCTCAATCATAAGTGATTCATCGAATCGATGAGACATGATTCCTCAATTTAATTTTAATAATTGGTGTAAATAAATGTTTTATGTATAACAATCGTAAAATATTTAAATATAACAGTATTCATGCACATAGTGCATACACTTTTATTGTGTTAAATATGAAATCAACATTACTATAAATGCGACCGATAAAATGAAGTCGAACATAATTTAGTAGAAACTAAATGTTATTCTTTTGCCGTGAAATAGTTTCATTTTCGATCTATTTCGATTTACGATCACACGGGATAGTAAGGATACGACACTATTTTTATGTAACGATAAAGTGACAAAACCCCAAATGTCAGTTTGGTCTACGAAATTAAACCACATTATAGGCTATAATGTCTCTTTACTCAAGTTTTGCGTGACCGGCTCTGAATGTATAAGCAGAATGCTTTTGAATTTCATAGCACATACAGTTAAACCAGAAAAGGTATGCACTTCGGTAATCTCCATGAGTCCGAATGGGGGATTGGTTTACTCATTCATTCTAGCTCTCACCATACCCTTCGAACCGAATTTTTTCGAGTTGAGGTATCTTAAGTGCCCAAGCAAGCAAACATGGCCATTTCTCAGAAGTTTTTCAAGGGTTAGAAAAGTATTTACAATAATAATAAAATTAAATGTCTCTTTGCAGTTGATGAAGACAAACATTCGAGGCGAGATGTTGTAACCCAACTCAATAGTTAGTGAATCTGTTTAATTGTTATTTTTTATGTAATAAAACTTCGAATAAATTACTTATAAGGTGACCTCTGCTTGACCTTTTATTAATAAATCCCAGTAAGTTTATACTTCACTATTTCTCCGTTTACAACTCGTTTGAAATAATAGTCCATTCGCGTTAAGAAAATAATGAGGATCGGGTCGCAAGGTTTTTTAATTTGTTGGGAGCTGATTGGTCGAGAGGCTAGTTGACATTGATGACTCACTATTTTCCTAATGCGAATGGACTATAACCAAATCATAGACAAATAGACCTTGTCCTTATGGCGTGCAAGGGACATATACCTAGAAAATGCAGCCAGGTAAACTAGGTTTACAACTTGATTGTATAATTCAATCTATGTATTTGAGAAAGGGCAAAGTTTATAATGAAATCAGTCAAGTATGATTTCTAAATAAAACGACATTTATTGTTACACATAATATTTTTATTAAAAATAAAATCATTTTAGCTTATTCAATATCATAAGGAAATCAATTTAGAATCAGATACATTTATTGTGCAAATATATTAAAAACACTTAAATTCAAGACATTGTTCACTTAAATAATAGCAATAACATTGAAAATAACAAAAAAATACCAAACCAATTCAAATATTTATTTAATTTCAGGTATTTATTAAACATGTCAAGATGTGTAAAATGCAATAAATTTGGAATATGACACACGCACACCACACAAATAATCTAAACAATAAGTTGCTACAACAAACTAAGTTTGGTGGCATTCACAAGTTAGCATCCATACTTAAAAAAGTAGAAAATAATAATAAAAGAAGCCGAAAGAACTAAGATTACTAAATATATTACGTCGAAATTGTCACACAATTTGACTGCGAAAACAGATTCACATTTAGACCTATTTAAGTGTAACCGTATTTTCCGTTATAAGAGTTTAAATATCAGAAATATATTGTAAGCAAAACTTGTACAATTTATAAATTGTTTGATTCGACAGCGGTCGTGTCTAACATCACATAAGTAAGATAAACTACTGAAAAAGGCAGTGCCTTATAGAACACGTCATCTTAAATTTAACTTCTACGCAGTTGTACAAAATCTAACTCTATAAGACAAATTACCTGTAGTCATTCTATTGAAAAATATACATCTCCGGGTAACGTGTAGGTACGCTATGATCACGTAAACATTATGTGCTACAAGTATGTACTAGATAGGCAATCGACATTAGTCTATTTAATATATTATGACGTAGAAATTGAAATACATCGATTTGATCTATAAACATGGAGAATGAACTGAGTATCCGTACAAAGTTTACCACTTTGTCAAAAGAGACAAAGCGACTTTGCAGCCTGAATTCTAGTGAATGCTTGCTGCGAAATACTTCAATTAGTAATTCGAGATAATTTAAATCCATCACCACGAACTCAAGTATCTACTTTAGCGTTTTTTACTTAAAGTTGATTTTAAAGTGACCATTTGTGTATAGGGGTCCCAAAAAGTATGGGTCAATGGAATTTGAACCTTGTAAAGTACGACATAGAGTTTGTTGATCAAAAAAATTATAATTTTCTCAAATTCTGAATTCAAATACATATACTTGGATTGAGAAAGCTCAGTCTATTCTCCATGTTTACGATTTTATCAGACACCAAGACCCGTCCATGAAAATACTGAGGAAGAAAGGAGTACGAAACATTTTGACATAGACCAACTGACAAGGAAAGAATAACCTCCGGTTTCAGTTCAAAAATAGAATCAACTCTCATATAACTTACTGTGATTGGTTGACCAAATTAGAAACAGCCAATCAGAACACTTATGAGACGTGTGTACATATTAAATAGAATGACAGTAAGGAAAACATCGAGTACTATATAGATTAGTTGTTAGCGTATGCCTTATGAAACTAGTCTTTGGCAGTGAATAGTAAACTGGTCCGGCAGTCGTTAGGAGGGCAGCTGAGGTCAAACAAAAAGTTAGCACACGCAAAAGAGATAAAGAAATTATATTTCTGTCTCGTTTACTCTTATTACAGGACTTAATAAGTGTGTCCTTGTCTCATTATATTCGTTAGTGACTTGTCTATCTCTGTACGTCTCCGAAATTTTAAAATCCGGTGGTACCTTTCCTCTTCTCTCGGTCGAAGTCTACGTAATACAGTTGAAAAAAGGAATATTAAATATTGCTTATATAGATAGATTGTACCATTGATATATATTGTGGTGTGATGTGGTAATTTGTATGGCACTGACTGCTTGTTCTTGCGTGCGACATGCTGCAAGCCTAGCGGTTAGCAGAGACGGGGCCTAAAGCTTTGGTCTCTTGATCACAACGCACAACGCTGCGGTATGCGGTGCCGGACATATAATCCCCGCTGAAGCATATTGCGTTGGAACAAAAGACCAATCTAGACGATTTTATACGATTATGTGATCGCACCGCATACCGCAGCGTTGTGCGTTTCGATCAAGATACCGGAGCTTCAGGAACCGTCACAGTTAACCGGTAGGCTTAATACCATTGGTGGTAACATGTACGACACGGATAGCTTGCTCTCTGATTAGTTGTTAGCATGCTGCAACTTCAGGTGTTTTCTTCTTAGTGGAGCCTGCATTTGAAGAGTCTGAAATAAAAAATTGTCAGTAAATAGGATGTCATGAATCAGAATTATCAGACGGAGTTACCTACATTGATGTAATAATTTTTATTGTGGGTTCATCTAAGGAGTTCAATTGCTTTTGCCCGAATCTGTGTTTTCTGATAAGTAGCAACAACCTAGAAGTCTTTAAGCCAAGAGTGAATAGGATATTTATAGGCAAGCTTTTTGGAGGTATGCGGAACAGGGTGTTACTGTCAAGTCCGGCAATCTCCATTGAAAAGGGCGGATCCTCCGTCCAGACGAGTGGTTTTTTATGGAGTACTTTCGGACGGGGCCGTTGACGTTGACGGAGATAAGGAGTACCCCCTAGTCCGGGCAACTGCCCGAGACGTTTGCTGTCGGACTTTTGTATATATGTCCAAATAGCGCCGAAAACTTTGCTTGCGCGATTCAGGATAGTTCGTATGTAGCGTCATAGATGTCGCTACTTGACGTCAGGTCATTAGTTTGTATCTGGTGGCATAGATGTCGCTAGACTCTATAGTCGACCACATCATCGCTTGCCATCAAGTGAGACAGTATATTAGTCAAATACGAACCTATCAATTCATACAAATATTATAAATGCAAACTTAACTGTGTCTGGTTTCATGCCTAAACCGCAGAACCAATTTGATTCATTTTGGTATACAAATAGATTGGACCTTGGGAAACGTCATAGGTTGCTTTTTATTCCGGGAGACCGTTCTTTTGGGATACTTGCCGACATTCACGCGGGCGAAGCCACTGGCTGAAGCTAGAAAAAAATAGAAAAAATAATTATACACCACCTCTATGCAGACGGCTTCTCAAGAGTGTAGGCTACTGATCACCAACGGTTGGTTTGCCGTGCATTCTCTTCAGCACCTGGTTGATGTCCACCCCGGTGAGGGTCTTCAGCGCGGGCGGGATGCCGCCGGCCAGGCGGGCCACTTCTCCTGTCGTACCATTGTCTCCCACCAGCACGATCTCGTCCGTCTTCGCGAGGGGGGCTGATACTTCTGCTGCGATCTGAGAAGATTCAGAGGCTTAGTCTTTTATTTTGTAATTAGTATTTGCACGGCATGCAAAATTGTAATTAGGACGACTAAGGTGAAGTACAGATAGTGTGTGTTGACACTTTACAGAATAAATTTATTTTATCTTTCATGGACCAGTGGTAGCCTAGTGATAAACTTCATCACCGCTGGTCATCTAAAACGTTGAAAGATAACATCGTAAGACCGCCGTCATGACCTAGAATCAAAAGTTCGAAGACATGTGACATTCACCAACACACACTGGGCCCGCGTGGTTATAGTCCAATCCTTCTTACACACAGGCTGCCTTTCTGGTGGTCGCCACTGTTTATTCTGGCTTTCAGGAGTTGCAGTGGTTTGGGAATAGTGCGGTGGGATTGTCCCAATAAAAGACAGGAGACCTGTGTCCCAGCAGTAGGAACATTATGCTTATCGTGTGTTACCTTCGGCAGCGCCTCCAGCACCAGCGCCATGACGGCGGCGTCTCCGTACTGCTTGTACACCTTGGCCTTGGCCAGCATGCGCTCCGCGTCCGCCTTGCCCACGTCTCCGATGGCGGCCGCCTCGGCCAGACCGAGCACCTTGATGCGCTCGGCGTCGGCCTTGGCACCTTCTATGGTAACAGTTCTGGAAGGAAGAAAGTTTGGGCTCAGATGAAGCAGATAATTACGTAATATAATAAAACCGGCCAAGAAAGACTCGGACGCGCGCACGAAGGGTTCCGTACCAATATCGCAAAAACGGCAGAAAAATAACGTTTGTTGTATAGTAGCCCCATTTAAATATCTATTTTATTCTATTTTTAGTAATTGTGGTTATAGCGGCAACAGAAATACATCATCGGTGAAAATTTAAACTGTCTAGCTATCACGGTTCATGAGATTTAGCCTGGTGACAGACGGACAGACCGCGGAGTCTTAGTAATAGGGTCCTGTTTTTATCCTTTGGATACGGAACCCTAAAAAGGAGGATCTCATAAAGGAGAATCCCAAGAGTGAGCTCTAGAACGAAAATAATAACAACATTAATATAATAAACTGCCGAACGCTCGTCAGCTGCTCTGTAATATAATTTATCTTATTTTATTTCTAAGCCAGAGTCCGAGAGGATCTTCTCGCTTGAGAGATTTCTCGTAGGTGCATAACGGATGGCACAACCGAGGAAGGTTCTAAACAGAGTTTTTTTTTGCAGGGATCCATAGACACGACTAATTTCAATACTTCGGCCGCTAACTAACTTAATACGTTGTAATGAAAATCAAGCTGTCAACCTCAATGATCACTTACCATTATGAGATAGTTTTCAAAAGCGAGTCTACCATCAATAAAAAAAAAGTGTCACATACCGGTTTCCTTCCGCGATGGCCTGAAGACGGTACGCCTCTGCCTCGGCGGGTAGTTTCACTTCCGCCATCAACTCACCCTCACGACGCATGATCTCCTGCTTCTCTACCTGTAAGGTCATCATAACACACAGTTAGTATTTCCATAATAATTTATTAATTAATTACAAGTTTTAGAGGTAAAGATGGAGAAAGTGTTAAAAAGTATCGATATGAATTATTTGAAAGAATGATTTCGATACATTTAAAAAAATCGTCATTTCAACATTGATATTTTTTTATGGATGCTAGATAACAGACTTTGCACAGGTCTTTTGATTTCTTGCCTTTTGAACTAGTGCGATTATAAATAGGAGTAAAAATCGTTTATGTTACTTTTACGTTATCAATATTTTGATATTGATGCATCTACATTTAAAGAATTTCAAGTAGCAGATTATGGTTTCAGAAGTATTTTATCAAAAACTGATTCTTCATAGATGTATTATAGAGAATTCACTATTTGCATATGAAGTGAACTCTTACCTCAATGGCCTTGCGCCTCTCAACGACATCGATCTCAATCTCTTCGGTTCGAATCTTTTGTTTTATTTTCGCAGCTTGCAACTCGTACGCAAGCGCCGCCTCCGCTTTCTGAAACACGAAAAAATCACTTTATTACTTATGGCTACAGGAATTATGTTCGGAATAATTTCAGTAAGTCAAGTGAAGTTGGGTGCTGAAGTGAAGCTTGTAGCAAGCAGTTGTACTAAGCAAAGTATATCTATACCAATATTATAAAGAGGAAAGATTTTTTTGTTTGTACCGAATAGGCTTCGGAACTACTGGACCGATGTAAAAAAAACTTTCACTAATAGAAAGCTATATTGTTCCTGAGTAACATAGGCTATCTTTTTATCCCGAAAACGGGTCCTGTGGGGTGGTCCATGGGAGCGAAGCCGCGGGAAACAGCTAGTCTCAAATATATTCACGATACCTGATTTCACAACGAATTTCGCGCATAATTCAATGCAAAATGTAAACGAAGATCAATTCATGGTGAACCAAGAATAAAGAGCTGAAATGGATTCTAATACACTTTATTGCAATTACGATAGTTGCTATAACAGTAAAGCTAGGCGCACATTACAATGATGGCGAACCGAAATCAACGCGTTTCAGCGCAAAGGAGTGCCGTGGGCTTGTAGTGCGTGATGGCTTCGCAGGGCACCATGACGCCTCGACGGTCACTGCTGGAGACTGCATTTTCAAGACTTTTCGTACAAACAAAGACTGTCAGTGACTGGCACTATTTACCCATGGAAAATGATGTTCCTTTACAATTTTGACTATGATCAAAACTTGTGTCGCAGTCTCTGCTCGCTACTCGGATAGAAATTCCATGCTCTGAGATGGTTTATACAAAAAATACAATAGCGGTGTTATGTCGGTAAATTTTTCCGCTGCGTTGCATTTCGGCCGCCCTTCAGCACCAGTCTTAAAAGGGCATTCCTACGTAATCGATATCGTCGTATAGGTCACTGCTATGCTCACTTACCGCTGTGTTGACCTCCTGGTCAAACTGCGCCTTCTGCAGCTTGTACATGCGCGTGTTATCTTCGATTCTCGTGTCCATGGAGTATTTCACGTCCATCGCTGACTTCTCGCACTCCGCTTCCTGGGGAACAAAGTAAACAATTAATTAAAACTCTAGGCCTTTCTCTCCAAATTTATCCTGCCAACTAGCCAAGGAATGAGGAAATGGGATCGTTTTACATTTTGATTGGCCCTTCCGATTGATTGACTGGTCTTGGCATGTCATTCAGGAGACATATCGAACCCCATTTGAGTCTCTAAAAACCAGTAAGTAAAGGGATGTTTATAACCAGAGACGCAACTGAATTAGGCCTCTGTTCAAAATGGTGATATAACATCAGATTTTGTACTTGTATATGTTGTCAGAAATCAATCACCTGTTAGTGAGAAGCTGAATAGTTCATGACTAAACCTATCTATTGTGGCTCCTGTCTAGTCTTCGTGAAAAGACGCTTGCTAAGGTTAGGCATTCATATGTGAATAGCCTCTAATCAGACACTAATAAAGGTTTCTGCTACATTTAGTCGACCGTTTTCAGATATATTTTGAGATGACTTGATGATTTCATGAGACATAATAATTGTCGCTTAGTAACTATATACTACTAAGATAATGACTAATAATGAAATATGGAAAAAGAAGACATATTGTACCGATCACAAAAAGTGGATAAGAGCAATAGAATCACGATTGCGGTCTAGTTATTAAAAGGCCCAATCTATCTAGTGTACTTGAAAAAAGATCTTTCTATCCGCAATCATCGAAGAGACAAAATATCGCAAACCAAATACATTACAAGGAGCGAATAGAAACAAAATGTAATCAACAATCCATTGCAACTAATATAAGCTCTTATTGGGCGTTTGTTGGTCGCGATAAATTAATTAAATGGCTCGTGGCAGTGACGGCTTGTGGCAAATAAATGGCCACTCCAGGCACGCCGTACGTGTGGGCATGGAATACGGTCCATTTGACTCGCACAGCCTGTGACATGTTCAGTAGGGAACTAATGAGCTGAATGATTCACATTCAAAGCTATTTTCCCGAAATTCCAGCCGTCAGTTACACTCGGATTTAAATCGGTTTTACCTACTTATTTTTGTTCTTTCTTTAAAATCGCCATAATTATGCTCACAAATAATAAGATGAGCTTGCCCTGATGCAGAATTCTCGGCTTCCTAGCAAAATTTAATTGACAACCCTAATTTGAGCAGCAAAGCATTCAAAATCCGTCTTACCCTGATACCGGCATCTCTCTCCGCGTGCGCCACCCCCACGTTGGCATCCCTCTTGACGACCGCCGTCTGCGCCTTGCCCAAGCTGGCCAGGTACTCCACCTCATCATACACGTCCTTGATCGTGAAGGATAGTATCTCTATGCCCATTCGGCCGACGTCCGGTGCTGCCACCTCGCGCACAAGACCCGCGAACTGATCTCTGTCCTTGTACACCTCTTCTACTGTAAGAGTTCCTGAAAGAGAGAGAGAGAGAGATGGTTAGATTTTGACAGTTTCCATTTTTAAATGCTTCCATGGCAACATGGAAATCCAGAAGATTGTACGGATATGGCGCATTAAAACTGTTTTTTTTTCTTTTGTGCCTTGGGCTCTGGAAGCAAGGACTTTTAGGTTATAGTAAATACTAATTCCATAGGCAAGGCGAAATTAAATTGGCAACGACTATTGTCAAAGAGTTTTGGTGGGAACGCGATGGCATCTATGTTGCTTCTTTGTTTTATTTCCCTAAAATTGTGTTAAATTGAATATTAATAGTGTAAAAGTGGTGGTTTTATTCTAATAATATTAGTGAACGTGCACGAGTGTGGGCAAGTAAAACACAGCGGTAGATCATGAGTTTGTTCATGTTGATGACAAAACTCCGTGGAAGCCCCCAACAAAGTTACCGCCATTTAGGACATTGGACTAAAAACTAAAGGAACTAGAACGTAAGCGTGACACTGGCTAAATGCACAAACAGCGCGAAGCCAAAAAAAATAATAACCATTGTCAAAAGTCCGAAATGTCAAATTGATATTGTCAAATTTCGCATTTCGATATTCTGCAAATCAATATCGCTGATTGAGTGTGTCTTTGTCAAGGCCTCCTTGGGGCATCTTAGAAACGTAGGTTAGTATATTGTTTATATTTGTATTCTATTAGTTCGTTGCTATTACAGACAAGTATGGCAATAAATAATTCAATCATTGTCAAGATCACATATCTATTTGTAGACTTTTCCGCATACATTACTCCTGATCTAATTGCTATGTGGATTCTTAAGCAATGATCTTGACTACTTCAAAGAAATACAATATTTGGTTGCCAATTATTTTGGATGTTTGATTATTAGGTGCAGCCAGCCATGATGTCACTGATTAAAGAAACTAGATTGAATACATTTATCAAATGGTAGATCGCAGATTGACTACAGCACCACGGCGATGATGTTGATGAGAATAGCGATGTTTCCTGGGTAAAGAAATAATAATTCTATTTAGTCCGTCAGTGAGATTATCAAATAATATTGGACACGTATTTTTTGTTTTACCAAATCAATAAAAAAAATTACAAATATAAAGCGCATATGTCAGTCTAAAGTGTACTAATGGCGTGACGTCACACGATATTTCAACGCATTATATCGTTATGTTTAAGTGTCAGAAGAAAAAATACGTGTCCAATATTTTTTATTAATCTACCTGACGGACAAAAAACGAATTTTCAGTTAACATCCCTATTGTCTAATATAGACCATAGACTATTGTTAAAGGTTTAATTTAAGTATAACTTATGTATTGATATATCAGTTTCTGTGACTATCAACATTTTTTTTTTTTTTGTGTTCATACGATTCGAATCCAATTAGACGGAAATCGTAAACTTATCATATTATATCTAATACATTTAAACGAGCAATTCTTGTATATATAATCTGAATCTCGGAAACGGCTCCAACGATTTTCATGAAATTTAGTATGCGGGGCCTTTCGTGGGCGAAAAATCGATCTAGCTAGGTTTCATTTTCAGAAAACGTCGTTTTCTCTATTTTCACTAGCTAGACTGATTTCTTTAACGATGCAGATACAAGAATATTTTATCCATTATTGGACCGAGATAAGTATTACCGAAGTAAACCTAACCTAGATTTATTTAGGAGGATACTTATCTCAGACCACTGGAATGCATAAATGGGTAACACTGTTGTACATTCACGTGCAAAACGGTGGGTGCAAGTATTACAATTCAACAACGATTTTCTCCAAAAGCTCAAATTAATTGATACATAAATTAATACATAAATAATCATTTATGAATACCATTTTGATGGAACAATGTTTGCATCTACTTACAGAGTGACTTTTCATTCAAAGGTAATCTTTCAAGGGATGAAAGTGGGTTAACATGAAGATTAACTTTGACTGTTTGTACATGTTCAACATCTATCAAAAACAGAACAGATGTGGGCCCAACTTTCCAATATAATTTTTTAAAGGGGCAACTGGTCCCTGGTCCCAGTTCCATAGTGGGCCGAATGAGCCCTAAAACAGTAGGAACAACCCTGAAATCGCGAAAATATACTATGTTGTTCACAAAAAGTCTTGTTTTTTTAATACTTCATTTTCAGGGTTAATCCTATACTAAAAGTTGTTTTTAATAGGTAATGAATTAAAAGCCACCTGTCTATACCAATATTATAATGAGGAAAGATTTTTTTGTTTGTTTGTACCGAATAGGCTTCGAAACTACTGGTACGATTTTAAAAATTCTTTCACCTATGGAAAGCTGTTATTCCCGAGTAACATGGGCTATTTAATTTAAAAAAAAAAATAGAAATCCTTATGAAACTTGCAATAATGTAACCCAAAGTAGCAAAATTTTGTCTATAAAAATCATTATTTGGCGTGCGCTGACAAAACTATTGATGATTCATTCAACTACATGATTAAAGTACTCATTGTTGCTTACAAAAAATCTACGAGAGAATATATCTCACTAGCATAGTTAAGTCACAATAGTAGCTTTTGTGTTCTAAAATTTAATTAGATCGCCGGTAGAAACTAGGTAGGGTAGGGGAGATAGGGAGTTGGTAGGTAGGTAGCGAAGCCGCGGGGATCAGCTAGTATGTTATAAGCGGCTGAAAACATCACAGTACATATTCTGTAATACGATAAAACTCACTTTTTCACGTTAAGCCATGTCAGTCCAATGGTCAGTGCGATACCAGTCACTGGTATCAGTCCCATGCGTAGCATTTCCATACTCGAAGTTATTATTAATAATATCTACTATTATTACTATTATTTTAACACTCACACACACTACTGCACATTATTACTACTACAATAATTGTATATGGAAGACTAATACTGATATATTTTTCGTTACTTCTGAGTCCTTGTTATTGTCTTTTATTCTTTTTAATCCTCTAATAAAAAAAAGTATTTACTAAGCGTTATCTATGGAAGTACTGAACCAGTTTCGGGAATTCTTTCACTTATAGAAGAAAGCTGTACAATCCCGGATAACCAAAACGCACACAGCGGTTTTTTTCGATTCCGTAATCGAAGGGTGCTAACAGAACCGTATTGCTTTCACTCACGTGTCCGTCTGTCCGTCGTCTGCCACACAATTTTGTTCCGAAGATTTTTTAACTTCCCATTGAGCTATACGAAACTACGATGAACTTGAAATTTGGTGATAATGTTCATTATTGCGTATATTTTACTAACAAATGGCCACATGAAAAATTCAGTTGCTAATAAATTGTAAAGAGGCCTTGAGAAAACCAGAAGAGAATTGCAGGTGAAAAATATTTATTTCAACACATAAATGGTACATAGATGTTATTGATGTATTATGTACCGTATAATCTTTTATAGATAATTATGTACGTTTATAAACGCACTTCCTGGTAACCTTATGTATTTATCTTATGCGTTAGGTATGATACACATATTTAAATGTTCTATTCATCTAGAAATTTAAATATTTCACTTCAATAATAATTCAGAAAAAAAATATAATGACAAAATGAAAACATAGGTAAAATTACGAAACAATCAAAGAAGTCGAGCAGTTGTACTAACACTCAGGACACTGATAGCGATTCAAAATAATCGAATTGAAAAGAAAAAAATCAATGTAAAAAATAGTTGGATTTTGTTTTTATCTGATTATTTTGGTATCAATTTGGTAACGATTGAATTTTATTTTTTCACACGTAAACGTCTCCAGACGTCGCGACCGTCTTAGATGCGAAAAAATACTGATGTCTTAACTCCCCTATAAAATACATGCTCAATTTACAATCAAAGCAATTATAAATCTTACTCCACTGACACAGAACATATTATTGCTTACAAGCCGTGACTTTATCGGTATTTACGTTGCGAATGATATAAATAATATGATAATGATAAGGATTGTCGTAGATAGGTTAGATGTTGTGTGTGATGACTTATTTGATTAAGATTTCTGATTACTATAAAAAAATCGAGTAAGGCAACATTTCTTCAGAATTATTTTAAGTATGTAAAACAAAATCTGATAAAGAAGAGAGGGTCTTTGTTATAGAAAGATAATTCACTGAAGGCCAATTCTCGAACTTAAGGCACTTTTCCCAACGGCGACGATCAGCGAGTAAAGCTAAAAATTAAAAACGAACTGGCGAGCAGCGAATATTGGCTGTGCAGTTCCGATACTTTTGTCGCTCGGCTATAAACGAGTGTTTTTGTGCGACGGGCCGACGAGCGCTAACTTGCATGGACTCGCACCACCCGCTCGGAGCAGCCGCACTGTAGGTAGAAATGACCGCTGGTTCCGCCGGTCTCTCAGAGTGAGTTCTGACCGCCAAGCGAGCAAGCGAGCACCGCTGAGCGAGTGTCGCTGAGCAAGCATAACTTCGACAGCTCTGGTCGCTGCGACAAACACGGGTCTTCTATCTTTTGTACGTTTCTTCAGCGAGAAAATATTCGAGAGCTTATCGCTTACTAGGTACCGGTGGGACAATTAATGCATAAAAAACGTTTAAATTCAAGTCACAATATTATCTCGACAACAATCAATGTTAATAACTTCTCAAAATGAAAAAAAAACAGAAGTGTTTATGAAAGATTGCGACAGAGATGCAAATGCGAGCGTTCCCTAAAAATTACTGGAACTGGCCTTCTGAAAGCAAAATCATGATGGTTGACAGGGTACACTGAAGGAAAAATCCTGATGTGCGATTACCCCAAGAAATACGGGACAAGGTCAGGAAACAATGAGTTAAATAAGAATGTAGGTATCTAAAGACACTGTGTTTTAAAATAAAATAAAAAAACAAACTTGAATCGAGATCTATACTTGAGTTCAAGAAATCGGATATGAACCTATAGTCTAAGATCCGAACCTAAATCGACCTTCACCGAGCTGATAATAGAACGAAACATATTTTATCATGAATTTAGTATATTAGAGAACATATTAAAAATGGGTTCGCTAAAAAAATCCTGGGCAGACTATTTTTAATTATTTTTCATAAATTAATTTTTAATTAAATGTTGCAACATCAGGGTAATAAAAAATTCTGTCCTGACTGAAAGTATCAAACGTATAGAATGTGCAGCCGTTGGGTTGTCTACTATTTACCTGGGTGAACTACTGGGTTGTCAGGTATAAACAGGTATATCGATGCCAGTTACTTTCACTGGATTGGATAATTAAAAAAAAATTATATCATCATAAGCGCTGTTTTATTGCGAACACGTTGATATAGGGTTGTCTGCGAAAATTCCGGTCCTATTAGGGGTTTGCGAATTTTAAAGATTTTAATTTCAACGCGCGTGGAAATGTGTGACAGAGAGATCCGAGGTAAGTATACAGTGTAATAATAAAGGATCCAACATCGCAGTCGCTTATGATGGGACCCTGAATAGTAGAAAGTGCGCATGCTCGGTGTGTAAACTATGGAGAGTAGAGGTACCTCCACTACCCTTCATATAGTAAACAGTGCGTGCTATTTTGGAGTAGCTAATGACTTATAATATTATATTGCATCGAAAACACGTGTTATTCTGTATCGTTGTGCTAAAAAATGGCTAAAAAGTGTTTTTTGTGTGGCTCGGACAATTCTTTAAGTGATTTTACTAATGAAACTTTAAAAAATTGTTCGTTAAAGCTAGCTTTTCGTAAAAAAAAATCTTTAAATATCATGAATTTGAACTAACCAAAGCAGTACTCGATTTTGTTGGTTACCACACCACGTGTTACAAAAAAGTAACTGTTCTAGGAAACAAATACAATGAAGATTTTTTTTTTTTTTGTACAGAGTATTCAGTAAGTACATTATAAAGATCCTTTTAATTATTATCTAATAGAATACGAAATAGCACAATTCGAACGTTCGTTGAATTTGTTTTTATCAAACAAATTATTTGAACAACTATTTCTCTGAAGGATTTTTCGCCTGTTATTTTTTTTCAGTTTCTATCTTCTTTCTATTTTTATTATTATTTTTAAATTTTTCCCTAAGTATATTAAACAAAAAAAAATATAATTGGTGTAAATAAAGCTTTTCATAAAAATAAAATCTCAAACATTAAAATTAAATATGAAAAATTACTTCTAGGAAGATGTAAATACTTCTGTTGCTGATGAAGGTACAGAATGTCTAGATTCTAGTGTCCATTCTAGTAAAGCAGTTACTGAGGATGAAGCATGTAATGACGTCACATCTCACACTTCTACGGATTTGGATGAGGTAGGATAATGTTTTGGTATTTATTTAAATAGGGGATATTTAAATAGTTTTTAACAAAAAAAGAATATATCAAAAAAAATAAAAATAAAATATTGAAAAATAAATAAATAAATAAATCATGAATAGTTAGATATATTATTATGGTTGTAACTCAATATATTGAAATTATATTGTTTTATATTATTTTAGTATTATATTAAATATATTTGATTATTATGTACTTAATTTTTTTTTTGCAACTTAAATATCAGTTGCTCCAAAATAGCACGCACTGTTTACTATAAAAAGGGTAGTAGAGGTACCTCCATAGTTAACACACCGAGCATGCGCACTTTCTACTATTCAGGGTCCCATCATAAGCGACTGCGATGTTGGGTCCTTTATTATTACACTGTATACTTACCTCGGATCTCTCTGTCACACATTTCCACGCGCGTTAAAATTAAAATCTTTAAAATTCGCAAACCCCTAATAGGACCGGAATTTTCGCAGACAACCCTATATCAACGTGTTCGCAATAAAACAGCGCTTATGATGATATAATTTTTTTTTAATTATCCAATCCAGTGAAAGTAACTGGCATCGATATACCTGTTTATACCTGACAACCCAGTAGTTCGCCCAGGTAAATAGTAGACAACCCAACGGCTGCACATTCTATACGTTTGATACTTTCAGTCAGGACAATTTTTTTTATTATCCTGATGTTGCAACATTTAATTAAAAATCACTTTTTGAAAAATAATTAAAAATAGTCTGCCCAGGATTTTTTTAGCGAACCCATTTTTAATATGTTTTCTAATATACTAAATTCATGATAAAATATGTTTCGTTCTATTATCAGCTTGGTGAAGGTCGATTTAGTTTCGGATCTTCTACTACTAGTAGTAATAATAATATTAGACATGCTAAAACAGCATTTTAAAACGAAACGAACACAATAAGTAGGTACTAATGTTATTAGCGTGTTGAATTTTCTTATCATTCGCTGCGTTGAGATACGACATTTTTATCGTTCCGCATAAAACTGTATCTAAAATGTAAGTAAAATATAAAGCATTCCCGTAAATGTATAGCGAAATGGGTAATAAAAAATTAAAAGTGCAAGGCGGAGGTACATCTTTATAGGGAAATGGTTAAACATTTACCGTTTTACTTGAAAATATCATTAGGTATATAGGTTCGAACAAATTGCACATTAAAACTGTGCCTAAAGTGATTGATCTTCGATAGATAATATCATTATCGTCTTCCAATTTATCACTCTTTGCAGCATATTTTTTTCCATAGTTGTATATTTAGTTAAGAACAATTCAATAATCACCTTTTTTACAATCCAATTTATAGCATTAATATCATCTATATCCATACACAAAACTTTCCTCACGACATAGTCAAGCAAAATAACTGCAATTAGAGACCAATCTGCCAAACTTGCAGTTGAAGTTGGTGTTAATTCATTTATAACAATTTCAGTACCTACATCATTAGTATCAATATCACGATGGGCAATTTTAATTATCGCGATAATGATAAGAGAGCTAAAAATAACACATAGTAAAATAAAAAAAATAATGTAGTACAACAACACGGCTCTAACTGCCAATAATAATGTAATGACACAGTGTAATGATTTCAAAATATTTATGACGACTCGAGCAAACGGAAACATAACCTGTCTCAACGCAGATTATGCTTGTTAAGATAATAATTAATCTTAATAAGGAATGGCAAACACTATAATCACAATTTGCAGATACCATTGGACTACTCGACAAAAACATTCTGTTACAGGAAAAATAGGAAACCAATACTTCCATACAAATGATATATATATAGAAGAAATAGTAAGTCCGTTTTACGTTTTCATGCCTAAACCGCTGAAGAAGGACATAGTATAGTTTTGACTCCAGGAGAACTTTGGGATAGTTTCAGACTTCAGAAACTGGTCAGATAATTTTCTAATGATACCCCTGCACCTGTAGCCAAGTTGACAAACTACAATCGATAACGCTAGTAGAAAACGAACGTTAACTCACGTGGTCAGACCAAACAAATAGAAGGCGTTAACGATTGTAGAAAGAGATTCGATACGAAACGTTTGTGGCTAGGCGGGCTGCTTCCCTGACTTGACTGACTTAACGTTCAGATGTTTCATCCCCATACATTGATTCGTTTTCTACTAGCGTTATCGATTGTAGATTGTCAACTTGGCTACAGGTGCAGGAGAAACAATTATGAACGCTTGGTATAATGCTACGTGCCCAATGAATAGTCGCCATATATGGCATTTGAAAAGAGAAGCGTATAAAAACTAGCAACTACACAAAGGTAGAGGTCATACATTATGCATTTTACCAATCCTTTTAGCCACTTCCAACCCTTGGGCGTTAAACTAAAAAACGTTGCTAGTGTTGGCTCTCAAGAAAAAGGTTGAAGTTTTGTTTTTCATTCCATCTTGTTCGTTAGAAAGAGAAAATGTAGTGGCATCCTGTTCATGGCAGATTAAAAAAGTTTAGATTATCTGCTCTTCACTTTATGTCTGTTTCAGGAAGTCTTGGCAGATTCTTAAGACCAACTTGTACTACTACTTAAAAATTGTTTGCTTTATCCATTATTATACGCAACTGTACCTTTTAACATGGGATATTTTTTTGTCTTGTCTAATACCCTTGTACTGTACCTATTTTCTGATCCTTTTTCTCTTCTGGTTATTATGCGTGTGTATATTAATGGTTAAATAAATATTCAACCCTTTTCTATTTATTCATATCTATAATTACACATTTTTTTTCTGTTTTGCTTTAGCCGTATTCACAATCTTACTCAAAACTAAATAAAATAAATAAATACTATTTATTTCTCCATAAAATTGTAAAATTTGAACAATATAATTATTTTTTATAGCCATTAAGAATATGTACAAGAATGAAAGATGAGCAACTGCGCCTGTGCTAGGCCGAGCCTGTATTTCAGGACGCAGAACTATCCTTTGGTTCTAAATGTACCCCATCTATTTTCCGAAATTTACCTTTGTCATCATCAACATTAAGTTTATAACCCTCTCTGTGCCTAAGCACATAACTCTTATCCTTGTAATTAAAAAGAACGTGACGAGACATAACATTAACGTGTTGAGTTCCATGTATGCAATAAACTTTCGATCATTAAAACTCGTAAAGTTTTAACGAATTCAAGCGGATTTTCGTTCAACCGGGAGGAAATAATCCTTCATATAAAATTCATAGCCATTAAAGTTATTTAATTTTCAATATTTATTTTCGATGGTTCAGTAGGCTTTCAGAGTTAAGAGCGCGGGCGTTCGAGCATAAAATATTAAAAATCATAAATAAATAAATACATCTCTGTCCCTTTTTCACAGTCGCACTATGATAATTTTGATACGTCATGGTAAGGCCCCAGCTAGGTAAATAAAAAGACAAAGTTAAATGCTTGAGAACAATGTTTAGCTTATGCTAAACTATTTATAATATCGAGTTCGTTACTGATTGATAAAGTAACGTTGCATTAAAAAATGTTTCGTTCTTCCCATGCTATTTTTATTTGTTATTTTCATAAAATTTTGGGCTAATTGATTTAATCGTTAACTAGCTTCCGCCAGCGGCTTCACGCGCGTGCACACATTACACACTACATTTTGCCGGACTAAAATGCCTATATGCTATTTCAGACCATAATCTATCTCTGTGCCAAATTGCATCCAGATCCGTTCATCGTAAAGTTTTCCGCTATACCACATATTTTTCCGTTTCCACTTTTGTTTTATTTCAACTATATGAGTGAAGATAAAATAGTGTATGCAATGGCATATAATTAGGTATTAAAACACTCGTGTGATACTATTATCACTCACATTCGTGTTTTTATAACCCCTTTTATAAAACCGTTGCATAAACCACTATAAGCCCCGTTCTTCAATAGATGCGTCATAGTGAATCAATTTCTAGCAAATAAATGGGGCAATGTAGTCTTCCGCGCTCCAAATGCATGTGATCTTGACATTAGGTTAATTTCTTCAAGTGGCCACAGAGCATAGAACTGTTTCATCATTCTATTTTTAGACACCTTGACACATTTAGTTCAAAACACCATAATTACTGTAAATAAGCAGTTCATTGCTAATGAGATAATAATATTTTAAGAGTGACGGTTAATATTAATAGCTTCAGGCAGTGTTTCACCCGCGTTGAAGTCCTGCACTATCCCCAGGGAGCGTAGTCTTTCCTTTTCTAAGGGTCAATATGTATGTCTACCAATAACTTCCAAAATTCATCAAAATTGATTCAGCAGTTTAGGCGTGCAAAACTAACATGCATAAACCACATTATGTCCACATACAGCATTGATCACAGAAACAACATTACTGTACTATTGTTAACTTCTCTATATAATTGTTTTAGTGGACTAAGAATAGAACGTAATTATGTGATGTACACGGACAGAAAAACGACAATCGCACCAAAACCGCCAGGCGTATTTTAATGAAATTTTCACCATCTCAAAGACAATTTAATTATCTATATTTTGATCTAAGGCTTTTTTTTGAAGTCATAGAATAATACGAAAAGTACAAAAATCTCAAAATTTTGGGTCGCGTGGGTGTGAAACGAGTGCGCGTTTGTTACCTCAAGGTCGTTGGCGACTCGTAGTCTGTAATTTTTTTTTTGCTAGTCTTTGTTTTTCTTTGTAATTGCTTATTATAAGCATGTACTTATGTACTTGTTTAACAATTATTTTAGGATTGGGTTTGATTGCCTCCAAATTCCAATGCGGAATTTATTGACGTTCAACTAAAACAAAGGAACATCTACGTTTAGTTTTCTATAGTACCGTATTCAATTGAGATATCTACCGGTTTCTAAATAGCGTTTGAATGTTAACAAGAAATAGGTCACAGGTGCGAATGTATTCGTCCAATTCTCAGGGAATTTACGCATTGCTGTGGTAGATTTATGTCAGAATCCTATCAGTAAATTTTGAGGGAGCAAGGTGGATATTAGTTTTCTTTTTCCAATGTTCTACGACTTTATTTTTTCTCCTTTTACAAAAACCTATCCATTTAACCTGCGATCAGTTTCTTTAGATTCGTGTTTGATGTCTATCGAGATAATAAGATGAGTAAGTAATCTATAAAAATGTTAATTAATCGAATTCACAGACAAGGATTGTCATTCGAATACGTTCTGTTGACTCTTTGCCGCCGCAGATTTTATCACGTTAAGGCCCACTTGCATTTCAAATGACTAAATGCATTTATTACATCTTATTGAAACGATTGACAGAAATAGAACGATAATTTAAATTCGTGTATTATTAAAAGCATTTAGTAATTTGCAACTCAAGTGGACCTCAAAGTCTGCTGTCTGCAATTTTGCATTGCCACATAAAGTTTAAGATTGTATATTCCTAGAAGGGTTCAATCTACCTAGCGTTTTCCCTAATATGTTTGGGTCGGTTACCAGTCTAACCGGATGCAGCTGAATACTAGGATAAAACCAGGATAGTTGGCCCAAGGGTATAGTTGCCTAAGGGGTATAGTTGCCTTAGGGGTATAGTTGCCTTAGGAGTATAGTTGCCTTAGGAGTATAGTTGCCTCAGGGGTATAGTTACTCCGACCGAATTAGTCTAGTTTCGCGAATGAATCGCACGCTATTGTATTAATCTATCGAAGGAATCACGAACTTTTCACTAAGCCAACCTTGTCTCATGTCTTTGTGCGATTGCATGGGAAGGCAAAATGCGATCAAAGCTTTTGTGGGATAAATGCCCTGTTTCTCGGCGGGGCATCCATCCTAAATTAATTTATATAGCTTGGGCAGCTATCCCCCGTGCGGGATAGATGTCCCAAAATATAGAGCTTCGCAAAAATATAAAAATATCTAATACTCTGGAAATATTAAAGATAATGCGAACTATAAAGACGTAAACAAGACATCATTAGTATTGAATTAAGGCCCGTTACCGTTTGGAAGTATAGTTATGGTCAGCAATCAACCAAGCTATTGTTTAGCTATAATATAGTACGTGCGAACAGTGCGAAATTAATTCTTATAAGAACAAATTGATATGAGCAACTCGTGTTGACTGGCTAAATAATATAAAGGGTCGATCTTCAAGGTTAGACAACGCCTGCCGAGGATACTGTAGATGGGTGACCGTCTGACCATTACCGTTTAGAAGTATGATCATGGTCAATTGATAATCAACAATTCAGCACGCTACTTTAGCTATTTTTTACATTATATTCGCGAAATTAGGTAATCCTTATTAGGAGAACATAGTTCATGACTTAGAATAACACCACGCGGGTCGATCTTCAAGGTTAAGCAACTCTTGCCGAGGCCACTCCTTGGATCATCCATTTATTATTGTTTTTGCCAAACTTCTTGACTGGCCTGAAGTTGGTTACAATGGCTGCGGAGTAGTAAATCTCATACAAAAAAAATATTTAAAAATAACAAAAATCCCGACTGCTTAAAAAGCGAACTATAAAGACGTAAACAAGACGAAAATCATGCTGTGCAGTCGGAGGATACATATGCGCGAGCTGGCTGACCAAAACCAGATATATTGATTATAGTTCGCTTGATTATAGTTCGCTTTTTAAGCAGTCGGGATTTTTGTTATTTTTAAATATTTTTTTTGTATGAGATTTACTACTCCGCAGCCATTGTAACCAACTTCAGGCCAGTCAAGAAGTTTGGCAAAAACAATAATAAATGGATGATCCAAGGAGTGGCCTCGGCAAGAGTTGCTTAACCTTGAAGATCGACCCGCGTGGTGTTATTCTAAGTCATGAACTATGTTCTCCTAATAAGGATTACCTAATTTCGCGAATATAATGTAAAAAATAGCTAAAGTAGCGTGCTGAATTGTTGATTATCAATTGACCATGATCATACTTCTAAACGGTAATGGTCAGACGGTCACCCATCTACAGTATCCTCGGCAGGCGTTGTCTAACCTTGAAGATCGACCCTTTTTATTATTTAGCCAGTCAACACGAGTTCCTCATATCAATTTGTTCTTATAAGAATTAATTTCGCACTGTTCGCACGTACTATATTATAGCTAAACAATATCTTGGTTGATTGCTGACCATAACTATACTTCCAAACGGTAACGGGCCTTAATTCAATACTAATGAGTTTTTAATTCAAGTTTCATGTTGTTGCAAAACACTGCTTCGCGGTTTTGATGTACCAAGGTTAATATTGGATACCTTTTGTTTGTAACTTAAGGAATAAAGTGAATTTTTAATTAAGTAGATACCACTGTATGTAGGCAGGTGTGCCTCTCAAGGATCAAACTCTTTGAAACTGCCTATCAGCCGGCTATAATAAATCTATATCACTAATACGATTATCTCTTCTAAATTCGAACGCGTGCGTTCACCTACTCACTGGTCAGATCATATCAGGGCAATTACAGGACTCCTTTTCATGAAGGTTAAAAAAGAAGAAAAAAAATAATGTTTCTTTCAATCCAGCCAGGAATATTTGTCTGCCTGCCTGCATGCTGTAAGGTTCCCTTCAGCTTACAACCTTCACAGTACTTAGGGCCAAAGGAAATGCTAAGCTGCTTTAGTGGAAATGCAACAAAATTAAGACTTCACTTATACATTTTCAGATCTGAAACTGAAACCCTGAAAAGATATTTTGCAAATTAAACGTGATTTGCATTTTCCACTGAATTATCTAGAGTGCAATCAATTGCTTTAACGTATGAACAAGATATCTTTGCCAGACATTTTGCACAGCCCGATTGCTCCAGGGGTTGGGCCTAGAGTTCTGTAACACTGGGTTTCCCTAGTACGGACTCCAGTCTCTGGCAAAGGAGCTTCTAACAAATTTTGTAACATAGTTTTAAGTAGACTTAAGCCAAACTCTAAAGAGAAAATAATATTTTTATTAATATTATTTATTAAGTATTATTACTCAAAATGAACATCGGAAAATAATTCGCATTTTTCTTCTTTTCAGATTTGGACAAATATGTGAAATATGTTTGCAAATCTACCGTTAAATGCGGAAACACTAATAGAGTATAGTAGGTGTATTCGTAACAGCCTTGACACGTGCCTAGCATGTGTAATGTCAAGTGTATCTATGTACTCGACTTACGCCACGCCAAAACACGCACCGTGACGGATTAGTCACAGAGCGTATGTCGTCTTAAAATAGTGTTTCGATTCAATGATCTGCATAAAATATATTTTTGTTAAAATCACCGCCAGATAAAAAAAGGTCGTTAACACCTGTCTACCAATTTATTCCAAAATTTCAAAACGATAAGAAAAAAATGTAAAGTGTCACTGACACGATCAAAACAAACGTTTCCCGGTAAGGGGCGTCCGTGACCCTTTCACTTCGCTTTCGGTAATGAGTTTATATCTCATAAAATGCATGGACCTATTTAAATGATTCAAACGGTTAAAATGGTTCTACGTTCATATCTTTCATTTGAGATCAAAATTATCAAAATATCTCCATAAAAAAATAAAAGTAAATCATGTTTTCATGTTACGTAAGGTTAGCTACAATGGCTGCACTGTAGTTGATCTCATGCAAAAACAGCACCGTTTCGTTCCTTGCGCATCGGAAAGCCAACTTCAGGGCGGCCCAAAATTTAGGCGAGCATTATACAAGTTGGATGACTTTTATTTTTTTGTCATCTTCCCGAGACCTTAGGTACGCTGAGAAATAAATTTCTAGTGATATCATTTTGTATCACTAAGACTAATAAAATAAAAAGGTGCTGGAGCAAGCCCAAATTTTTGTTCCTTCATTGTTTTGATTTTATTTTATTACAAAGATAAAGACGATTAAGGCGCTACTTCTTAAGCTTGAGTATACAGAGAGAGCGTGACTCACAATATGTATCGTGTTGGAGAGCCCAAAAATTAAGCCTTCTTAAGTGGACCCTTGACCCAAACCCATACCGAAAGCCTCTTAAGGTGTACATCAAGGGTTTCTCCAGTATTTGGACGCCAAAGAACGTAACAATGATGGCAGGGAGTGCTCACAAATGTACCGCACGCGTAAGTAGGCTAATTACAATTACTAATTAGTAAATTGCTACTTTAACTTTATTTCTAAAAATGCGTCCATTACGTTTCTTAGGCCCAGTTTTTTGTTCCGTAGTTAACTCAACCAATGGTTTAATATGCTAACCAACGCTTTCAAATTTCCATAACCACTTGTCTAGTTAATGGTCAAATAATTAACCCTCCAAATTATTTAATCATTTGTGAGGCTAACAATTGATGAAAACACGCTTTAACTGAAATTTTAAACCATTGGTTAGATATTTCACCATTGTTTGAGTTAACTACGGATAAAAAAATCTGGGTCTTAGGCATCAACGTCCATTTTACGGTCTCAATAAGGCTGCTATTCCGGGTGTACCACAATCTCACCTGATGGTAAGCGATGATATTGTCGCAGTACTTGTTGGTAGATAAGCAGTTAGTTTGTCTGCGTAGCAGTCAATACGCCATTTTAATGTAGCGCAAGTCTGTGTAACGACGTACGTGGATACAGTGTTATAATTCAATTTTAAACTATGCACTTGGGTATGTTTAGAGATGACGTCGATAACATAACGTAAGCTAAGTATATCGTACCTAAAGAAGTGCGACATTAGCCGCCTACGATCTCGTCAAATGGCGTGAATCATTTAATTTGAATTTATTACGACAAAGTAAAATAACCGTATATCTGGCTTCTTCTCTGAACTTATAGTAAAACAGTAAAACTAGTAACCAGCCCCTACTTCGCACGGGTTTTACTACTTCATAAATACAGAGATGTCTTTAAGTATCTAACCATAAAATTTATGTACGTACCATACACTTTTCGGAATAAATTCTCTAAACGATAAGGGCGAAATCGCTTAAAAATCCGTTGGGAGTTTTAAAAGAATAAAGCGCACTCACAGACAGACACGAATAAATTAATTAAGCATGTCGATTTCTGTGGCATTAAATGCTTTTTCTTTATTTTTAATTTTAATACGCTTTATATATTTTAAAGATTAGAATGAAATACTAAAGTCGTCACAATCTAAGAAGTCCGTTGACGTTTCTCATTTTACATGCCGCGATAACTTTCTACGTAAGAAATTGAAAAATCAAATTCATAATCCTAATTAATAACTATGTTACACTATAAAAAAACAAGTATCATTCGCAAGCATCAACTTTAATTATTATTAAGTAGTTTTATAGCTGTCAAAACGGGCCTTTTATTTTTTTGGCATCTTTACGAATAATATCAGTTTTATTAAAAAGATTAGGAGGGCGTTCAATGTATTCTCGGTGTGGGGGTGATTTATTAATTATGTGGGTAATTAGACTCATTAATGACATTATCTGAGGGTATAAACGTAAAATTTCATATAGTTGTGATCATTAGTTTGCTAGTTAATCTTAGTCAACAACAACTGGAATGGCTAACGTGACAATTTTGTAGAAAGTCGAGCACCGCGCATTAAATTCCTTACCAAACAAGGAAAAAGTCAAAAAAACTATTTACGAAGAGATGGTGGCTGTTTACCAAGATTTTGCACCTTCATTATCTACGGATCAAATGTGGTCAAGTGAATTTAAAAGGGGTAGAGGGACTATTGAAGACTACACTCGCACGGCCGGCCCGGTTACCGCCTGTATGGAAGAAAACGTGAAAAACGTTGAGAATCTTAAACTGCAGGAAGGTGAAAATTATAGAGATGACCCACCTCTTGGTACCTTACACACCTATTCTTCATGACCTACTTAACCTTTCAAAAGGCAGTGCAAGATTGGTGCCGCGGATGCTCACAAGGCGTCTCAAAATCAAATGCGTATGAGTGCTGTAGAGAGTTTTTAGAGCTCTGGGGTGAAGTTCCATCAAGTATTTTCGATCGTATTCTTACTGGAGATGAAACGTGGGTTAGTATTTGTCTCCTAATTTGAAAAAAGACCTTCGGTGAAAACCATAGATATAATAAACAAGGAGATATGCCCGTAGACGAAAATATATCGGAAACCAGTGTCTCCAGTTTGCCCCTTCCACACGGCAACTACTACACATGCAGTTCAGCAAAGGCAATAGATACGCAGTCGCGCACACACCCGCATTTCTTAAATCGGAACGTATTACACAATAAATTATAAACCTTATCCCTTCAAGCACAGCGTGTATATACCAATCACCGTACAAATTACGCACACAAAAACATCGGCGCTATCGTTGTGCTATGCAAAAGCAATTTATTTTACATAAAAGTGATACATAAAAGTGAGTGCTAGTGATTGACTAAATCGGAAAGTTATCGATTCGCCCATTTATTATTGTACAATTTTTTTTGGGTACTTGAAAATAAATAAAAAACGGTATGTCCAGAAAATGTTATAGTTAAAACAAATATGCAGCTAAAAATATAAATTATTAAGTAAATCAAAAAATTCAAACAATCAAAAATCCGGTTACTTTGGTTTAGGCTTTCATAGCGTATTAAAACAGGAGGTATTGTTGAACCCTGCTAGTGCTATGGTGTTTAATCACTGACCTGTAAAGTGGGAGGTATTTGTGCAGCACTTGACACTATTGGGGTTGCATTTTTTGACAAAAAGTTGGTTACGCATTTCTCTACTACGCTGTAAAATAATCAATATAAGTAAATAGACATTATTTCACATCGATCTTCCAACCGGGTTAAAACGGTTAACAATTTGAAAAATAAACTATAATAGCAATATATCATTCGATAATCGACATTGTTGTCTATATATGGATAGCCTACGTTAGTGTATCTGCACAAGCGCATCACTAACTCGTCGCAAGAAGCAGCGGCCGTACTACGCGATGCGTTCGCTTAATAAAGTATCGTTTTGTCATTTTTACATTGCTTGTCCAGTCACTTAGCGACAAACTTAGGTAGTGTTTAAGAAGCAATGTATTTAACGCAAAAATAGTACAGTCGTTGTGATATTTGAAAACAAAATAACATAGTAGAACCAAGAAATATTTTACGATATGTTGTTTTTCATGAATTTAAAGACAAATATAGAAAAATATTTGTTCTTACATATGGTAAGTGATTCCATGATTTTTAAAGTTTTGGTTTAGGCTTCGGTTTTTACAAGAAACCACTGAACAACACGGCATTCTTTTAATTTTTCTCGATCACGGTCGAAAGCGCACTAGTTCGCGGAGACGGCCATTTGTCTATGACATGTACAGTCAGTACATGTCGCGCGGACAACGACACGCCCCCTTGCCACTTCTCCTGTATTTTATATTTCTATGGTGAAAACGATTTTTCAACTATTAAGATCTTAAGGCGGCCATAAATGCGCATTTTTCAGAGAAGGAGGAAGTTATTTTTTACAAGGTATTGTAAAATTAATTTTGAGATGTAATAAATGCATTGAGATAATGGGGGATTATATTTAAAATAAAAATAATTTTAATTGAATTAACTTCTTTTTCTAAGCCGATACCGAGAATAAATTAAACACCTCTTTCGTAGGTACAGTTAAGTTCCTTTTTTAGGTTAATTAATTATATGTGTCTTAATAAGAAAATACCGATATAGACAACATTCCTGAAACCCTTTCCAAATTTATATTATAACGAACATAGACTCTAGCTGGCTGTGTATTCATTGTAGGCGTTACAAGAGCAATTTTCACAAAAGACATGGCATAGGACCACTTCTTATGTAGGGCGGGAGAGGCTTTGTACGGGTCTACAGTGATTTATTGTAGGCACACTTTGGGAAATTCATTAAGTAGTCGACCCACATCTTAAACTGACAGTACCTTGAAATATTTCAGTCACAAAATGGGGATCATTTTATTATTTCTCTGTTTTTCTTTTTATAAAATATTGTTAATTAAAGTTTAGCTTTTTTATTTAAATTTTATTATACTAATACCACAGCTTTAATCTTGAAAGAAACCGTTTATTATTACTTTATAACAACCAAAAGGTCACAGGACCGATCAGTGTGGCGACGCTTGGAGGAGGCCTATGTCCAGCAGTGGACGTCTTTCGGCTGAAATGTTGATGAATCAATAGGTAGTCCGGTGTGGTTAGCTCAATATACAGGGTTAAAGTTACATTTATTCGCATAGAGCTGAAAATTGGCACGAATGTTGGCAACATCATAAGATATGAAATGTCAAAATGCCCCATTGAACTTCCATCCCCATGAATGCAAAAAAATACCAGCCATCCTGTATTAACCGACTGATCATCTACTAGAAGAGGTAAATAAAATAAATATATTAAATATCTTTATTTCAGACCTATATCCGTCAATAATATTATTTTATTTATTCAAATGACAATATCTCAAAAATTGAGATTTGTAAGAAAAACGCGTAAAACAGTTTTTTAGCTAATTGCATGATCTACAAATTTTGTTTGATCTAATTTCATTATATCTTACCGTTTAAGAGAAAAATGCAAAAAAAAAACTTTTTTTGCAGATGTGCTTTCCATGAAGACATTTTACATTTCATTTCTACTGGTGTTCTCAACTTTTTCTACCAATATCCAGCTCTATGCGAATTAATGTAACCTCGTAAGTCTATTGTATATCTATTTTGACCGGACTACAATATGTTCTTTGTAGTCCAGTCAAAATAGATAAGTGCTATAAGTAAGTGACAATCTATCATCGAAAGCATCGCAATAACGATTGAAAATAAGTCAAATATGGCCATGTCAAGCGCTATTGATATGTGGTCAATCCCTAACATTTTAACAATCACACCATCACTGACACCGAATGACACTGTCTAGAACCTCATGACCCGACATCCAATCGAGAAAATGTCCCTATCAGCTGGGCGAGCACAGCCTCTGTCTTGAGTCACACATTTTATCACGGTTTTTGCTCCCAAACTGTGATAAAAATCTGCGACTCAAACCTGTCACAATAGGCCGTGCTTGCCCCGCAGAACACTTTCAATATCTTTGACACCTCAAACTGACCGCCTTTTTTATGTTGTTGGACGACATCCTGTTACTTCTCCCGCTATGGCTGAAGCAGGAGGGCGTGTCAGACTTTTACTGACTAAAACCCACCCGTGTTCTGCGGTAACTTCATGCTGATTGTCTAAGGGCAGTTCAAGAAATGATTTGACTTAGGTATATTAGTACTAAAATACAGGTTAATGCTTTTGATGTTTCTGTATTGCAGCGAATGGGAAGAGACAATCTGCCTCTTGGGAACCAAATCATGTTAAATGAGTTAAGAATAAGGTCGCAATAAATAAAATGCTTTTGAATAAGAGGAATCGGGTTCAAATTTGTTTACAACATAAAGTGAGACTCGAGAAATTCCAAGCACTTTCAAAAAAAAATCGGTGTTAATCAACTGTAACACCGAAAGTACAAACAAATACATACCTACATAACGCTACCTGCTACAATCCGTACTAATGTCTTTTGCTTTATTTGTGTTCTTACATCTAGTCAAAATACACGAACGCCAGGTGGAGTACTGCGCACCTGACCTCCAATAAGATCCGCATAAATCCTCCTAGGGCAACTTTAAATGATTCCCATACTTCAGAGCGACCTTACTACAAGTAAAATTAAAAAATCCCCGACACATTTTTATTTCATGCCACATAATTTATCTAGTAGTAGACACGCTTCGATAGAAAATCTATTGAAAACTTAATTATGATACGGTATCTTGCGAAAACAGCCCGATTCAAACAGTAAAACGCCCATAAGTTTAGAACGGCTGAACCGATTTTCACCAAACATAACTAAGAACACTCTCGATAAGGTAACATTTAAAAAAAAGGACCATATCAAAATCCGTTCATTCGTTTAGGAGCTATGCCACAAACAGATACACAAATAAATTAATACGCAAACACACAGGTACACATAGTAAACTTATAACACCCCCCTTTATCCGTCGGGGGATAAAACGAGACCGGATTACTCCAAAACAAATTACACACGAAACAAGTGCTCTCACTTTCATACCCACATAATAATATTAAAAGTAGTACATGAAAGAAACTCTTTTCCTGGCTTATAATATATTAAATTACGAAGTAAGTAATGACATGGCAATCGGCACATGTGGCTTCGTTCCTAGGGAAATAATATCTCTACAACATTACCTAACCCCGGTTCATGGATCGGTTTTTCTTTTTTATGGGCAAAATCCAGACAGTTCTATGAGCTAAAATTAAACGTGATTTTTTTGCCGTTTTTTTGCGATAATTGTACGGAACTCTTCGTGCGCGAGTCCGACTTGCACTTGGCCGGTTTTTAGGCATATTACTCGCACGCAGAAGTTAAAGTTTATAAGGAGAAGGAGTGCGAAAATCATGATTTTCAGGCAATATGATTCTACCACGACCATATTGGCCGACCACTAGATAATCGAATTAAAAGTCTTACAAATACTATTTGGTTATTCAATCCTATGTATGGAGGTCATGTATCATTATAACAAGATTTTAAAGGTGTGTTTTGAAAATATTATTCTGTTTCTCCGGCCTGTTACTACGAGCTTATAAAGTGATCTATACATAGCTTAGTCAACACCAATGAACATAGTATCAACAGAGCTACGCATTGTGTTCCCGTTCACCTCTTTAACCTAATTTCTTAATCCTTCATTCAAAAACGAATCCTCACACTAATCTAATTAAGGTCCCATTTAGTGGTATAAGGTTTTAATACACGAATGGTTTCGCGCTGTCCGAAGGCGGAGGATTGCGAGGGCTGCGTGACCCGCCGCTCGCGGCGGTCGCGGCGGGACTGACTCTCGCTCAGAGACGGAGATGCCTTACCTCCGATCTTCCAGAGACTTGTACGTATACAATAGAAGAATCCTTCCGTACTATGTTGGCGATGAATTTAAAGCTCTGTTTATTACTCTGAAAATTTATTGGTGGATAATGGATTGCGTTGCCATTATTGACCAGGTGCAGTTTGTTGTTGAGTATATGTAGAGAATGTTCTGAAGACAGGACACTTTCTTGTTAGAGCGATACATTGAACGATGGCATTCCTTTTCAGTCATGTTACTTTAAATGACGTGAAGCTCTTTCACTTCTTATTTCAATATGATTGAGGAAACCTTCAGGATAATACAATTCTGGACCTTCACGCATCTCTTCCCAAACTGGGAACTTAAAATGAACTTAAAGCTAACTTCTTCATAAGCAAGGTATGTACATGATTTTTTTAGCATTCTAATATTACGAAGTATCGGCTGAACAACAAATAATAAGTAGTTCCAGCGTATCTGCAGGCAAAATATTTTCAGTTTTCAATCATTTTCAAGCGAAAAACTCTGTAAATGTTATGACATTAGGCAGGTGTACCAAATTAATATCATTTTAGTAATAAAACCGAGAGACATCAAGATTTAATTGATTTTCCGCAACAGGATATTAATATTTATGGACGATAGGGATCACAGACCTATATTGTATAATATTGGGAAATGTAGGCTCACGATGGCCCACTTCGGTACACTGAGGGGCGAATCACATTAATACCAAATACGTAGTTCGATGGACTGAAACCAGCGTGATTGCAATATTCAGAAGGTAGCTGCTTACTTATTCTATTTCCATGTAAAGGGATAAAGTTTTAAGTTATGAAATATCAAGGATTTAGTTTGCAATAATAACTTAGTTCGCTCCCGTAATCTATCCACAGGAACTGTGTGTTTCTTATGGATACTAATTAGCCTATCAATTCTAGAGATTACCCTTTATTAACAATAATTTTTACTTTTTAGGGTTCCGTACCCAAAGGGTAAAAACGGGACCCTATTTCTAAGACTCCGCGGTCCGTCTGTCACCAGGCTGTATCTCATGAACCATGATAGCTAGACAGTTGAAATTTTCACAAATGATGTATTTCTGTTGCCGCTATAACAACAAATACTAAAAACAGAATAAAAAAATATTTAAGTGGGGCTCCCATACAACAAACGAAAATGTTTGCTGTTTTTTGCGATAATGGTACGGAACCCTTCGTGTGCGAGTCCGACTCGCACTTGGCCTTTTTTTAATATTGATCTACTTTACAGAACAAAACTTCATTATCTTATCTCAACAAGATTCTTCGCATAGTTTAAAGACCATTTTCTATGGGTAAAATAATTAAAAGAAAATCCTTTTCACAAGAAATTTCATCTAGATTTGTTTAGAATCCAAGAAGGTTTTGGGTGAAAGGAATTGGCAAAATTGGTAGAGGCATGTTGAGACCAACATGTCGACGATTTAACTCTAATAAAATACTCCATTCCAATTTAGCGTTGTTTACACACGAGCATTCCAAATAGTTTGTATACCAAAGAAAACTCCTTTTAGAACTACAATTATTTTTGTGACTAGCCATAATGCTTGAAAAATCATTGCGATGCCATTATAACCAATAAATAAAAGTTTATAGTTTTTCTTCGTGGCTTCTGTCAAAGGTTTCATTCCAATCAGCCCATCGTTTTTTAAATGATTTGGGTCTTTCATAATACTGCAAAAATATTTATTTAAGATCGTTAAACAAACTCACATGCGCTCATTGTTGGTGGCAGATACATGCTCAACCTATTGGATCAATAGTCTCTCCCGCCGGTAGTGTATGATTCAGTGCCCATAAATTACTCCAAAAGCGCAAAAAATCTAGGCGTTCACATGGATACTAACCTCTCTTGAGAAGTTCACATTGCTGATGTGAGTAAGAGGGTCTTTTACTCTTTTCAGTCCCTTAAACGTCTCCAAAAATTCTTACCATTTCATACTAAGGTTACTCTTCCGCAATCCCTTCTTCTACCGCTTATAGACTATGCGGATGTCTGTTTTTTAGATGCAACGGAGGTACTCCTTAATAAACTCGAGCGACTGCAGAACTTGTGCATCCGTTTCATTTTTGGCCTCCGCAAATACGACCATGTATCGGAATGTCGGCACAGATTGAAATGGCTGCCGATTCGGCGTCGTCGAGATACCCACATCCTAACCCTTCTCTTTACTATCCTGCATAATCCTAATTCTCCTCAATACCTTTGTGAACGCTTTGAGTACCTTGTCCCGAGGGATCAACCCTGTCGCACTGCCACTTCTCTTCTCCTTCGCCCTCCACGACACACTTCCAGCCGCTATGATGGCTCTTTCTCTGCTACTGCAGTGCGTCTCTGGAACTCTCTCCCGCATTCCCTACGCGACAGCCCTTCTCTGGAGGTCTTCAAGAGGAGGATCAAAGAGCATTTCCTTGCACATTGACATAATATTATATGTATATAAAAATATGTATTTATGTAAGTATATTTAATTTAATTTGCCTTAAGTTATTTTAAAATTGTACACTGGATCCTGCCCTCTATAATGTCATCTTTCTCTGTCACCCTAGGGTTTGCTGTAAGAGAACTCAACATTGAGTTAAGCTCGCCTTTGTACATGTACTTTATTATCACACTGTATGTAATGTTGTTTTTGGTGTACAATAAAGAATTAAGAAACTCATATTTTTAAAAACAGTTTTCAAAATTCCTACTGCATTTAATTAATTAAAAAGAGAATAAAAAACACGCGATAACAAAAGAGTCTTTCAGCTTAGAAGTGCAGTTACCCCACACAGGGTCTAATCTAGCTTTTATTCTAAAACAATGGGAACAATGTGTTTCAGCATGAACTTTCAACTAACTCGTGTAGCTTTAGTATTACTAGTATGTCTTTTGTGTAAATTACTAAGGATTTTCATAATTTATTTGACTAACTAGGCACTAATAAAATACAATTAACTTCGATTGCTGGGATTACAAGTTGAATATTCAGCAGCTATGGCGTGTTTGACGGTTTCGTCCATTTTTACCAAAAACTGATCATTTTTGAAAATATTAACTTACTAGTGACTATTGAAACCTTAATTCTGAAAACTTCTTTGTGTATGAAGGGACCATAGACAAGCTGTTGATAGGCGGCTGAATAATCTTGAATAATGTGCCCGCCTTGGGAACTAATTAAAATCAATTTAGCCGCAATCTCTGTGCCCCGTTTCCTAACCGTCTATTATTTTAATCTAGTATATTCTAGGTCATTATAGAGGCTATTGTGTTTTATTATATAATTAGATAAACATCTGGGATTGATGTCTGAATTAATTACTATAAACGGGTTTTCTATCTACCTAGTAATACTAAAAAGCATATAGAGATAAAATATAGAGATTTCTTTCTTCATTATTCAAAATTACCATTTTTTAATTTACGTGTAAAGTGTAAAAACTGATACTACGAGCTTCGTTTTAATTTCAGCTGTTGAAATTGAAGGCACTGGCATTTGATGCGCTTTTATTAACTGTAGCAAATAGATTGATGTCGATCTAGAAAATGAAACACGATTTAAAAAAAAAATGGTAAGTGATATATGTTAGTCTAGTTAACAAAAATAAGAAATAGAACGCTTGGAGAAGGCATTTGTCCAGCAGTGGACAGCTTTCTGCTAAAATGTTGATCATGTTTATAGTACCTACAGCATTACCTACTATGTCTATTTGAATAAGTTTCAGCTGGCATTAAACATTAGAATTATTTTTAAGTATCAATATGCAACTAAAAATATTATAAAAGATCATTTCGAATAAATTGACAGCTTTATTGACATAGAAAATAAATCGTTAAACATTGAGCAGTCCTTATTTATTATCCTTATAAAGTGTCATCGTGTTGGATTCGTGCAAACTCTTAGTAAAACGTCTTTTAACGTCCGCCAGACAGTTTCCATTGTAGCGTGGAAAATTGCGTATCTTTGTAGTTACAGCGACTATCATCGTGTCCCATTTCCAGCTCGCATTCACTTTATATCCCTTGTTATATGGATGTTATACGATATAAAATAACTAGGCATAATGAAATTATGTCTTTGCGTTTAAGTTTACCAGCGAATTCAAATAAAAATAATACTTGGCATGATGAAATGTTACCTTTGCCTTAAAAAAAATTGTTACGGTTTTATTGCGTCCAATATTTTGGGTCTTTCAGAATAATCATTGTTAAATTCGTGCTAAAATGAATATTTATGATCTGTGATTTCAGAACTGTCAAAACCAACGTCGAAAATTTTCCAATAAAATTTTAAAGCTACTTTGGATGAAGTAGCTTTAACATTGTGAATTTTGAGATACTTACAGTGTTCTTTTGTTCAGTGTCGTTTTGTGGATGTCTAATCACCTTTTCAGGAAAGGCACGAAATACCTTTTCTTTTTGTAGGTACCGCCACATAATAATTGTACCTCAGATTAGGTATGTGAACTATACTTCATAAAAGATAGTTTGATCTCTGCGACAGCTTTCAGTATCAATACAGTAACAATAGCGCTTGACAGGCTAACAATAACGTATACGTCAGTTTGACATATGTCACAGATATCGAGCTATCTTTTATGAAGTATACTTTTTTTTTACTTTTAGGCAATATGGATTGCTCTGAACGTAACTTAAAGGTATACACTAGAGCATTTTCGTGAGCCTTACAATGTAATGTAACGTTCGTCCACTTGGTACAATATAGGCAAATGCTCAGTTTCCTAAAGTATTTCCATGTAAAGTCACGTTCTTGCGAATGTTCGACGCTGCGTTTGACATAATGCTCACGGCAAGTGAACATTTACCTGTAACATTTCTTTTTATCTTGCGTTCATTATTGACCTCACGCCACGTCATCCGCGGTCGTGCCTTGGCTCGATAAAATGTTACACCAAAAGGCTCGTTGTTTTATTAAAATCAGGTTGTAACAAAACATCGAGCATCATATTCGAATTGTGGTTCGAGTAAATTTAAAAACAGCGAATGCGTTGTTCTGTCACAAGTAAATGCTCTAGTCTATACTCACCTTTAGGTCCAAGAGAGAAGAAATTTGAATATATTTACTTAATAGAAGGAATAAAAAGTTACCGTTTCTAAAACGGTCACTTGCTCGCACGATATTTACGTACCATAATGGTACCTACCTACTGAATAAATACAAACATGAAATTGTATTTCACTTAGGTTGGTCAATATTATTCATGAAATTATTTCTGATAAGTTTCGACATTAATCTTGCTTTTCTACCGTATATGAATATACCTTTTAATCTTTTGGATTTGTTCCCAAATCCGCCTCAAAATACACACCTACCAATTCTGACGTTATTGAAAGGAGGTGTCATCATTTTCCAAAAGTTTTCCACTTTGAAAAGTTTGTGTTTACATAAGGAAAGGTAATAATTTCTGATCGAAAGGCTTCGAACATTAATCAGAATTAACTTTGAAAGCGGGAAAGACGGCTTTGGATTTAAAGGGAGCGAAAGCAGGATTGATTTTTCTTGTAATGACATTTTTTATCTATGTACTTTTAAGCCAGATAAACATTAAATAAACCTAAGTAGGTACTCACAGTTACGTAATTAACTAATTACATTACCGAGGCAAATCTTTATGTTATACTATACTATACTAATCCAATCAAAAGTGCAAAGACTATAACCACGCTAATGAGGTAAAGTTTGGATGTATTAGGTAATCCTTGAAACTATTTACCCGATAAAAAATCGCCATTAATTAAAATAGTGACAATTTATGAAGTCGGATTTGACAGCTATAAAAATACGGCAAGTCAAACTTGATGCTCTCAAATGATACTCGTTGTTATAGTGTATGGGTAACATAGTAATTAATTAGGATTATAAATTAGATTTTTCGTAGACGTTCATATAGTTATCGCGGCATGTAAAATGAGAAACGTTATCGGATTTCTTTTAACTCGAAAAAATACACGTTCCTGAGGGAAAGGCTACGACAGCAAATCCTTATAAAAAAGCTAGTAAGCAATAAACTAAATTGAATCCGTAAATGTCAATTTGGTTTAACTCTAATCTAATTTGTTCTGAATCCTTTTAAAAATGAAACTTATTACTTTTCCATTCACGTTTCCTCAACATAGGTCACGTAATACCTACCAACAAGCCTTCTGATTTTTTACATGAAAAAAAAAGTGTTGTGGCGACATTATTGTTAAAAGGTTTCGAACAAAATGTAGGCGATTGTTTGTATCGGAAAAACATTTTTTCCCATTTTTTTATCGCTTCAGTGGGTTGAAAAAGATGTCTGTGGCTGATAGGACACATTTTAAGGTTGAAATCGTTATTTTTATAAAAGAGTTGTCCCAGTTTTTTAGAATACTTTGTTGTATGATTAAATGGCACCGTTATTAGAATTTCTCAGTCTTACATTTGGTCATAAAGTTCATTCAACTGCTGCCACCACAGCTTAAAAAAACCATTATGAGTTACTAAACCCGTTTTCGTCGTTGTCATCGTAAAAAAATAATGGATACCTAGGATTATTCTATTGAAAATCTCAAACCTCCGAGGTCGTATTTCACGTAAAGCCTTGTTATTTAACGCGTGTAAAGTTACTGGCAGCTCGCTCTACTACTGACGATACATAAAGCCCTTTATTTACGTCACGACCATGGAACTAGTAAATAGAACACCTATATCATTTTCTAATAATAACGAGAAAGCCTTATTTAAATTTTCTTTAGTATTATAATGCTTCACGGGGTTAATGAAAACCAGAATAGAAAATTAGCCAAAATTAGCGCGCGAAAACTGTCATTAGTTGAATGAACTGTCAAAAGTCAATCACAACGAAATACGCGCGCTTGACAATTTGGCACATTAATTTTACGATGATTTATGTTTTAGAAACTGGGCATGAGTTATCAAATACCGTGTTTGCTGCTACGATTGGTTGACCAAAATAACAACAACAAATCATATTAGTTGACACGAGCGTTCTAAAATTGAAAACACAGTCACGATTCAGTAAACGGACCATAGAGAAACCAACCGATCCACACAAGACCGAAAAGACATTCATCTGAAAAGAACTTCCAATTTTCCTAAAACATTTTTTTTTTAAGAGCGCCATTTCAAATATAACGTCCGAATCTCAGTGACATGTCCCACTCCTCCATGAAACTTAGTGATACTCTTCATCTACTTGCGGTTGACAAGATATTAATGGTTTCTGTAAGTAGGTCAAGTATCCATCCGTATAAAAAGGGTTCCCTCGACGACCATAAACGAGCATCGAAGGGGCGCGAAATATATTATAAAGTTGGAGACCAGTATGTTTGTGCTTAGTTTTGAATATTAGTTAAGACGTTTTGATGTGTGCCCGGGACATTATAAAGCGCTTTTTGAAAATAGAATTTAGTATTGCGTCACTGTCATGGTTTGATAATCATTGCTCGTCTCTTTTTTACCCGACTGCGCGACGCAAAGTAGAGTAATGTGTTTATCAGTCTATGAATGTATGTTAATTCCTATGTGGCGCTCTAGAGACCAAACGCGTCGGCCGAATTTGATGATTCTTGCGTCAATCGATTCGTCTTAATTTTGCAAGAGTCTACAAACACTGTCTAGATTAAAATTAAAAAAAGAAAACAGGCGGTTTTTGGGCGCCATATTGTGGGGGTTCCAATTCTCTTTTTCCAAACCCATATCGTGTTTTTCAACGTTTTAACAGGCGATTACAAAAATATATTCCATTTAAATGTTTCAAAAAAAAAAACGAAAAAAAAAACACAAAGACATAAATAAAAAATCTAAAACCCGACTGCTTAAAGATGTAAAAAAGAAGAAAATCATGCAACGCAGTCGGAGGATAAAAAATATTGACGACCTGGCTGACAAAAACCATATGTATCCTCCGACTGCATAGCATGCTTTTCTTCTTATTTACTTACTTACATCTTTTTAATCCGCTTCGTAAGCAGTCTTTTTTTAGGGTTTTTGATTTTTTATAGGTTTTTTAGGTTATTTTTTTACTATTTCAGTTTGTAAATATATTTTTATTAAACCATAATTTAAATTAAAAATGATTAAATTAATAATACTTCAAGAGCGCTCATCATAAGTGAGCTCTATTAATTATAATTAATTTAATTCAGTAATAAAAGGATAAAAATCTTTATAGTTAAGAAAAGCTTTCTGTTAATATATAAAAAATCAAAGTGTCAAGTCAGGCTTTGCGATTAAAAGGTATTACAACGTATTCACCCGACTTTAAATGAGGTCACGTCTATAAGACGTCACTCCCTACATGACGAGAGCTTTTACTGCAGATTTGACATTTAATTTCCTTCGAATGCAGCGATCGACAGTTTAATCACGTGAAAGCTATGAATGGATCAAAATACAAAGTACGGGGTCAAAGTTCACGGCATATATGATTCTTTTGTTTTCTGTCCGACCTGGATACGGACATTTGAACAGTTCCTGACAAAAAGCCTTTCGAAATTCGAACACGTCCAAGCAGTTATGGGAGCTCGGGGCCTTATTCCATAGCATACAAAGTAACAATCGATCATGAGTGATAAACATCTAGAAGAAAGTCCAAATTTAAGGCAAACGGAAAAGCAAAAATCCGAACAGAATCCGTCACATTTTCCAACTGGCAGCAGATGGCATAACATTAAAAGTCCTTTACCCGGCTGTCAGGAAAGGGTTATATTTTTCGCGCGTAAATTGTATGTAAGTATGTTTGTATGTATGTATGTAATATTCTTTATTACCTCGTATCTTTCAAAACACTTGACGGATTTTTATAATTAAGACATCGTTAGATAGGTCTTGGCCGCCCAAGTATTCTTAGATAAGTTCCGTTAAATAAAAATAAAAATGGCGGATTTTGGGCGCCATATTGTAGAGGTTGCAATTATTTTTTCTTCAATACCCATCGACTGGGGTGTCAAAATTAAGGGTTTTTAGAGGTTATTACAAAATATATAGCACTTAAATGTTTTAAAGACATTCGGAAAAAAAAGTATAACAAAAAAATTGTAAATAAAAACGTTAATAAACTCAAAAAAACACGACTGCAAAGATGTAATGCATCCTCCGACTGCACACCATAATTTTCTTCTTGTTTACATCTTTGCAGTCGGGTTTTTTGAGTTTATTAACTTTTTTTTATTCAACTTAGTTCGAAATTCAAAACTCGTTTTTGAACATGTAACACTTGCTTTACGTTTTTTTTTGGAACTTTTTGGAAGGAGTTGTATAGAAAAACATTCCAGGTCATGAAACATAAACAGTAGAAAACAAAAGATTTATAATGTAAATTTTTTTAGAACATTAAAGATTTGCGTGAATGAACCTTGTGACCTTTGCCAGAAGAAAGATGGAAAAGCTTTCAGGAAATATGGAAATGGTCATCAAAATAGAAAACTTGGTAAAACATTCTTGAATTGATGACGTTTTAAAAACTTCATCAGCAACCAACAACTCTAGAAAAGGGACGACCCTTTTCTCGGCTTTCCTTTTCGATCAAAAACTCATAAAATGTCGAACAATATGAGTCATCATTTTCTCGTTCTATCTATAGTTTATTGGAGAATTTCTATCATTGAATTTTCCACGTTCATGGATGCAGATTACATTCCATTTTCGCCAGTTTTTCTAAATTAAAAGATTCTATATCAGACCTGACAACACACACACATCAATCTATGCATATGTTTGTCGTTTTCTTTGACAAAAAAAGCCAATCAAAAGACCCGACTGAAAAGATGTAAACAAGAAGAAAATCATGTTGTGCCGTCGGAGGAAACATATTCGCGAGCTGGCTGACTAAAACTATAACTATCCTTGGACTGCACAGCATAATTTTCTTCTTGTTTACATTCTTCGAGTTTTTTTTTGTTTTTATTAACTTTTTTTATTTACAACTTTTATTTAGTTTTTTTTTTCGATTTTTAAACATATAAGTGATATATATATTTCTGTAATCACCTCTAAAAACCTTTCATTTTGATACCCTACTCAATGGAGATGGCAGAAAAACAAATTGCAACCCCCACAATGGGGCACCCAAAAGCCGCCATGTTCCTTTTTTAACATATTATGTTATCTAAGAACACTTGGACGATCAAGACTTATTTAACGATGTCTTAGTTATAAAATCCGTCAATTGGTTTGAAAGATATGAGGTTATAAAGAATATACGTACATACAAGATACGCGCGAAAAACATAACCCTTGCTTGCAGCCGGGTAAAAACACTTTTTTTTCCACAAGAAAACTTTTTTTAAATATCTTCACCCTCTGAAAGCTAATGCATTATTTTTTAAGATTCTACTAACATTAACGACTGGCGGGAAAAGATAAGTGTATGGTTCGACATAATGTCTTCATAGACAGTTTCAAGCGAAGAGCGTCTTGACTTGATTGAATGGTCGTGTCTTCTTATAAATGTGTATTCAGCAACTTTGTGATCTCATTCTCTGAATTCTGGCATTACTTTTTATATGGTATGCGAAGTGTATTCTTGTTAGGAGCACAGAATTTAACGTCAAGGTCAATTGACATTGGTTTGTATGCTGTTGTGTGTATCTACAAATATCATAACAATTAGCAACGCTATAAAACCCTGTCGGTACTATTATGAGAAAACAAACACTAAACATTCCTTTCAATACCAACTCAATGCCAAATATAATGTCCTTTTATTATTTATTTGCAAATATTGTAAACGTTAGTAAACAACGTAGTAGGTACTTCAGCGTACCCGCGTCGCGAACAAAAGCTTTACGCTCGGATTCACTCGATTTAACTCATTGTAATGACCTGAGAGTAATGACTGGCATCAGAACTAACTACCTCGGTCCCCTCCATCACACGGTACGAAAGGAGAAACATTAAAAAAAAGAACGAACGATTTCAAAAATAGAGTGCCGTTTAAAAAATAACGCGCGAAATCTGTCGCCTATGCATTTAAATGCCATTTCAGTTACATCAAATCGTTTTTCTTTTTCCGTGTTTTGGCATAATAGGGTGACAAAATTAGGCCAGTTCGTCAGAAAGGCAGCAGAAAGGCAGACATGGGACTGCTCCGCATTCATTCGTTGATGTATGACTTACCTCTGACCCCTGTACAAAAATGATTTATTTCGTTTCCACTCTTTATGAATCAACAGCGGCAACCTAACTTGTAATATTTGGGACTGTTGATTCAACCGTAAACTCCTATTGTGTGGCTTCTTTCTGTTCAATTCAAAAGTGTTAGTTTTATGCAAACAATAAAAATTTTTTTCTTTGTACTGTGTCCGATAAATTCTGGAATTTTTAGTAGTACAAGTTCACTTAGATATGGCTAACTTACTAATTTAACTGAAATATTATATTCGTTTAATCAATCGGTCATATCTAAGAAGAACTGAAAAAAAGAGCTGAGGCTGGCGTACGAAACCAATTTTCGCTCCATCAACTACATCATTAGTCGGGCGTTATACTTACAGCAAAAACTATCATTAGTTCTAGACTTGAACGAATTACATATTATGTTTTACTCCAGCCAAGGCCAGACGAACGAAATTAGTTAGGAAATTACTCGTAGTTACATAGTTTCCTACTTGTTACCTTGCGGCGAACTAGATTGTGCACATAAGAAATATTCAACGTTGTCAAAAACTTGAGCTCACTTTTGAAAACTTGCTTCGACACTTTTATTGTGTCAGAAATTTCCTGAAAAGTCAGGCTATTGGGAAAGTTTAGAAAGTTCTATATCTTCTTTAAGCCTTCATAACAGACTGCATTTTTGTAAAACGGAGGAAACTCCGTCGCAAATCTTCGTTATGACCATTATTTTCTAAACAGACAAAGAACCAAGTTTGGATGCTTTTTCAGGAGGAAAACATTACTGTACTGTACATCACATCTTTGTAAAATCCAGCTTAGCGATATTTCTTAATAGTGTGCGTTTTTTTTATAGGTAGTCCACAAGAGTGTCTAGTTTGGATGACCAAGACAAAGTGAAATACTAAGATTTCATCAGCGATAACTATTGGCAAAATAAAAAAACCCAACTGCTTAAAAAGTGAAGTAAAAAGGTAAACAAGAAGAAAATCATGCTGTGCAATACTCGTAGGAGGATACATATTAGCGAGCTGGCTGAAAAAAAACCAGATGTATCCTCCGACTGCATAGCATGATTTTCTTCTTGTTTAAGTCTTTTTAGTTCGCTTTTTATGCAGTCGGGTTTTTATGATTTTTCAATTAACTTTTTTTATTTATAACTTTATAGTTTTTTTTTAAATTATGTACATTTAAACATATAAGTGTCATATATTTTTGCAATCACCTCTTGAAACCCTTTATTTTGATACCCCACACGATGGGTAAAAAAGAAAAAAAATTGGGTCCTCACAATATGGCGCCCAAAAGCCGCCATTTTTTTATTTGTCAATTTTAATGTAGCCCGTGACACTCGCAGGGTTAAGACGAATCGATTGTTCGTAAGAATCATCAAAATCGGCCAACGCGTTTGGTCTCTAGAATTCCACATAGCAACAAACATACATACAAACATAGACTGACAAACACATTATCCTTCTTCGGCAGTCAGGTAAAAATATAAAGAATTAACATGCGCTTCCGAAATGTATAGTGGTGATCCCAAATATTTTGGATTTTTGATAATCGTTACCGTTGTTAGATCGTCGTCTCTTTATCTAGAACTTTAGATACCTGGTAGAATAAGACCGAATCCTACTAAGCCGACTGAGTCCTATTATAGGATTATTTTTTTTGCAAGAAAATTTAATCTTAGTCTAAATATATATGGCTTCACAAGAAAATAATCGCATAAGCTGGTATAAGTCAGGTTAAGTTTAAGGCAACCCTCATCAAATTACTTGTTAAGGTTGTCAAACGGTTTCAAACTTACTAATAAGGTTTCATTAATCTGTCATGACACCTATTAGTCCAGATTTTAGGTTAATAAATATGCTGACGCATCTAATTTTCCTTTGAAAACTTTTTCTTCGATATTGTTAAACCAAGGAAAAATTTGTAAAAGTAGTAAGTAACCTGACTAAATTTCGTAATAAACAATTTTATTGAATTAAATTAAATTATTATCAATTGAAAATGCTGCCAACGTTCTGGGCACATTTCACGTTGACAGCGATGTGGACGAATTTTTTGACCCCTTATACGCGTTCGTAGCTTTATTTTTTTATTTTTATTTTAGCGTATTTATAGGTAGTTATTGTTAATTAAGTATTTTATACGATGTAACACTAAAAAATGAAAATTATTAAACTTTTTACAAAAAAATACAACCGACTTCCAAATAAAAACTCAGAAAAGTGAAAAACCCTCCCCTCAAAAATCCTTCCCTCTCACACAGAGAGGAGGCCAGTTTCCCAGCAGTGGGAAACTGGCCTCTCTGTTAATTAAAATTTGCTGTTTTTTTTAAAGGCTGTTGATGATGATGAAATGAAAAATAATTTATTTCGGAAGTCGGTGTCAAAAAACGAAGAAACCGACTGCCCAAATTGAAGTTATTTTTCACTTTGCAGTGTTTTTATTTGGAAGTTGGTTGTATTTTAATGTAAAAAAGCTTTTGCTCTCTTCATTTTCTTTTTAAGCTGTGGACACTTTGACAGCAGCTGTAAAAGTGCAACGTGTGCCCAAGCCCTTGCTACGTCCATTACGACATCGACTTGTGATGTGTACAAGTATCAAGTGTGACCCGTATCCGATTGGATACCTACCTCGATGACGCGGTCACCGTGTCTCAATTAATGAGGTAACGTAATAAATTCCACTAAATTGACACAGATCACCTTTTATGAAATTATTCGGTGTTCTTGACATTGACATCATTACTTGATTAAGTAAAACTTGCATGAAGGCCGCACCGGCCCTTGAATCAAGTTCACGGTCGTGACGTCATAAACAGACATAGATAATATAATACGTCAAATAAGGAGGTCAGTTTTCGTCATCCGGTTTATGGTTCCAGAGAGTTCGATTGCGTCAAATTTGTATGTTGTGTTGTGCCCTTTTCACAAGGCGAAGTACATGATTCGTCATTCTTGCACTTTGATGCTTTAGACTATGGACATTTTTGAACCTTGGTTCTAAAGTTTTTATTTTAATTTAGATGCCCATCGTTTTGGCATAAACAACTAAAAGCCGGGCGAAATAATTCTCTTCATTTATTCAATTGGAATGTGAAACTGAGGAAGGGACGCCTTTTCCCAGCGGTGGACGTAATTAGGCAAACAAAAAAGAAATAACTTCAAATCCAGCAGATTTATCGAAGAAGTCTTAGGCCTGAAAGTACATATTTTACATACTTAATAATGCTGTCAAATTGATTCGCAAACTAACAATCAAAGTTATTTTGATAGGCTGAAATTAAGTTTCGGTAGCAGCACAATATCGGAACAAAGTAACAACAATTAGTTTCAGGCCTCGCCAGCCACCGCGGGAATATGCCCGCTATTATGAAACACACGGTCATTTTGTTTATTGTTCAAACTTCGAACAGAAAATGTTTCAGCATTCAGTGAAATTATGGCACTCAATGTTATATAACAATAACTTAACTACCTCCCTACTTTGATGAGTATTGAAAAAAGTATTAAAATATGTATATGTTACGGCTAATACCCGAAGTGCGGCTACACCTAGTTTTAGCCGGTTAGAACTAGGTGTGCTAATACCCGAAGTGCGGCTACACCTAGTTTTAGCCGGTTAGAACTAGGTAACGTGCCTACAGCACGCAACATAGTCGACGGAGCCCCGCTGCGCGGGGCTCCTATTTCCGTCCGCAGGGTCTAAGGTGCCCTAAGCTCCAACCGGCTAATACTAGGTGTAGCCGCACTTCGGGTATTAGCCGTAACATATACATATTTTAATTTAGAATTTGAGACAATTATCCAATTTTGGAACAACAAACTTCATGTTATAACAATGAAAAAGTTCATATTCAATACAAATGGTCACTTAAAAATCAACTTAAAATACATAACGTCAAAGTTGATACTTGAGTTGGTGATGTTGGATATGGATAAAAATTATTTTGAAAATTATGATTTTTAAATAAAGAAGCCATCATTATTCAAATTACGAACGGATTCAATCGAAAAAGGTGTACTTATCGAATAATGATTGATGACTTTTGTTATTCGATTTTGATTATTCGAATTAGTTAATTGGGCGCACGATTACAGGTAAGACAAGATAAAATTAAATATTTGGTATTCAATACGATTCATCAAACATGCACCAAATGATTTTTCAGTACATACGAGTATATTGTAAGTACATTATGTATGCAAGATATTGTAAAATGGGAATGCAATCTGGGTTTCGCAGAAACACGAAACATAAAATATCGATAAGGTTGGGAAGCCCACATAAAATCGAGTTCGTTGCACGTAGTAAGTACGTAGTGAATATTATAAATAGCATAATGAATATTGGTTGTCAGACGATGAATGAATTGTATCGGTTTTATCTTACAATGCTACTAGGTATTAATCTAGTTTCAGAGATTGTTGAATGGCCGGACGGAGTTAATAGGGACTACAGAATATATCACACAAGTATAGTAAAGGCGAAAGTTTGTGAGTGTGTGTGTGTGTGTTTGTATGTTTGTAACTTCTTCACGCTCATACTGCTGAACGGATCTGGATGAAATTTGGCACAGATATAGATTATAGTCTGGAATAGCACATAGGATACTTTCTATCCCGGGAATGTGTTCCCTTAGGATAATTTTCGACATTCACGCGGACGATGTCGCTGGCAGAAGCTTGTCAATTTATAACTCGCAATTAATATTAATTTTCCTATGTTCAGATTTACCTAGGTATATAATTAGGTAAAAAGTTACAGCTAATGACAACAATTCCCAGATAATAGAGATAAATTTAAACTTCACTAAAGGCCAGTTTTTTATCCGTAATTTACTCTACCAATGGTTAAATATGCTAACACATGGTTGCAAATTTCGGTAAAACACAATTTTTCTTCAGTTGTTAGCCTCACAAATATTCAAATAAGTTGGAGAGTAAGGGCCGATTTCACCAATAAAACTAATCGCGATTAGTTCAATTAAACTCAGTTTATGCAAATATAGCGTTCTGATTGGTACTTTTTCAGCGGTCTCAACCAATCAGAACGCTGTATTTGTATAAACTGAGTTTAATTGAACTAATCGCGATTAGTTTAATAGGGGAAATCGGGCCTAAGACAACAGAGAAATAAACTCTTTTACCGAAATATTAAAACATCGGTTAGCATATTTATAAACCATTGGTTGAGTTAACTACGCATAAAAAAACCGGGCCTAAGGTTGAAACTAGCTGCAACTTACCTTTTTTATTTTGTGATGTGTGTAAAGTGACATTCAACCTTAAATTGTAAAACATTTTTTTTTCTTACTGTACCTGCCTACCAATTATTTCTGAACAGATACTTATTTTGAGAAAATTGTTACCGACTACCTACGCTCGCTATAAATATTGAGATAATCTATTATTACTGATAGCTGTAGTCAACTTTTAAGGAATTATTTTACTTTAAAATTACGTTATTTAAAACAGAAGAATTATATTTTTTCAATTAGAGTTTCCCTACGCTACAACATAATAGGTGATATATCAATATCACACATTTAAACTATACCTATCAACAAAATATTTAAAAATAATTAGCGGCGTTCCTAGTGACGTTAATAAACACGATAAAATAAATGAAGTTAATTGATAAACAGACGTAAACATGCGGTTTACTCTGCGGTGGTTCATTGGGGAATTTTGTTTTGCAATTGTGTGTCGTTTATGCAATTATTTAGGTATGAAAACACCTACATTTCATGTATGAATGAATTAAAGGAAAACCTGGACAGCATATGCTTATTTGTATTTGTACCTGTTTTGGTAAATAGGGCAACCGCTAACCGCTAAATACAAAGAAACACAAATGCAACAAACAGTTGATTCATATTTGAAATTATAACCTTGCAATGCAAGGAAAACATGTATAGCCCAGGAAATAAATACATTTGCTGCAAAAAAATCCTAATTAAGTTCTTTCACTGGCATTATGTTCATTATGGTACTAGTAATGTTGCCAGAAAATTCCATAAAAATCCCATCTCAGCAAAAAAAAAAAATGGGTCGCCAAAAGGTCCAAAAATCAGTCTTTTGCTAAGTTCTCGTAAAGTTTTGGTTTTACAGCAGTTTTTCACAGAACAAGTCTGTTCCTTGTTCAATAGAACACAAAAAGTCCTACAAAAGATTCACTAATGATCATTAGTATTCGAGATACGAGTCAAAATATATCTTTTTTGTACAAAATCTTTGCGTATGGTAATTGAGGCTAGTAAAATTATGTTTTATGCACAGAGGAGAGCCGTTTAACATTCAAATTGACTTTTCTGGTATTTTTCATGTTTTGACGGCAATATTATAAATTTTCACTGACAGTACAAATACCTCAAATCGTCCTTTCGTCTAGCCAGCTTGTAACTTTAAAATACGGTTAAGAAAGCAAGTAAGTACTGCAAGGGATCAATAACCTTGCAGTTTCACCAGATCTTGACAGCACAGGCCTCACATATGCAACGAGTCCGTCTAGCTTGTGTACTTTATCCATTGTTCACAATGGCAGGTGGAAGCTGCTTGGCCAGATAATTCAACATAATGTTTCGAGGGCCCGGACAAAGTTAACGTTCAATGCCATAACTATTGTCCAAATGTTCAAAATTATCACTTGGTCAATTTAAATACACGAAAATTCCAGATTTTTGGCAATCGATAGATCTTGCTGCAAAAATGACACTTTGTCTAAAGTACCTACAAGGTTCAGTACACTTCACAACGGTAGAATTAGTATCATAGTGAAGCCCAAAGACCACCAAAACATCGTTAGAATTCTTATTTCAATATTTTATTCACATTGGAAAACTGGTCGTCTATTCACAGTCATAAGTACAAACAACTTACTGAATCTAGCCCAGAGCGTTGGCATTGAGCATGTGATTTGCAGTACAATCTCTAGTGCATGTTCTAGACTCTATGTTTTCCCGGTATAAGCTGGACTTCGAGCAAGCTCATCCCTAGTGCGGGAGAGGGAGGTCAATAAACTATTCATGCTCGGTCTTTGACATTGCAAAAGCTTAAGAACGCTTTAAAAGCTTGGACGGTTCCTCCCCTTTAAATATTCAGAAAAGGCATAAAATATTTAATTGAATTTCAATAAGGGATAATGGAAGGTAACAATTTAAATTCGTTGGAGTAGAAAGGATTTTCTTTAAAAGCAAGAGGAATCATTCAATCATGTCAGTCCTCAAGGAAGTTGAGGAATTCACAAACAATTTAAAGTTAATAAAAACTGAAACTTAATAAATATTTTTGAAACTTCCCTTACCTCGTTACAACAGCAAAAGTAGCGCCAACAGTTAATCCAAGATTAAAAGCACTCATCCAGAGTAAAGACATGGCTACTCCTTACAGGCACTAAGACCTCGATATCGACACCTTGGGGCAATTCACAACACTAAACAACTGTTTCGTTCATTCCGTAAATACGGCACAACACTGACCTACTCCGAATTAGAATTAATTTAAAACGTAGTTATGATTTGATTTGTCTATGGTCTTTATTGGCAGTTGATTGATCTTTGATGTTCTTTTATGACAGATTCTATTTTTAAATATTTGGTTTTCGATAGTCTTGTTACTTATCGATGAAATAAAGTTTAGTTGATCGAGTAGTGAGTTCAAACGTTCGTGAACGAATGGCGTGCAGGCGTGGACCGTCCTTTACAGTGTGACTATGAATCGGAGGTTGCCCCCCGCACTCCTCTGGCTAAACTTCGCGGTTATTTTCACAATACTCACTCTATGGTGCAATTCCTTGCATCTGGCAGACTGAACAAATGTTTGCATGCACTTTGTTTCTCGTAAACATGTTGCAATTTGAACTTCAATTTGTTCAATTGTATCAGTAATTTCTACATACTGTTTGGAAATGTTTTACAAAATATTTGCTTCGGTACAAATCACTTAGAACAAAACAGCTCTTAATTCGTTTGTAAATAAAGTTTTATGTTAAACAATGCTAATCAAAAAGAAGAATTGTATAGTAAATCATCAAAGACGTGGACGAATTCCAGGAATGTAAAATAATAATTAATTGAAGTCCAACTTGATAAAATTTGCATGAAAAATATTTCCCGAATAGATAAATACACCTATTTATCTATTCGGGAAATATTTTTTATTATTTTTTCTATTTAAATATTAGTTTCAGTTATTAGTATTTATTACGCAATATTCGTGATAAGATAAAAATATATTTGCCAGATCTGTTTTTTTTCTTAACACAACAAAACAATAATAACTATGCCAGATCCAGGTATATGGAATCGGGATTTTCCCTACTTAGTGACATACAGGTGTCAAATTATAGTCGTGTGCGCAGAATTTGGGATACGGGTGAACTAAAGAAATATCTCCTATAACTTCTACACAGTTTTAATTTTTTAAAGAGACGATTACTATCATTATGGTACTAAATACTACTCTGGGCTTAAAAGGAAACACTGAGCATTACCTAGGCCGGTATGTGTCATGTCACGGCCATGTTCGAACGATCAGTCGGTCACTATCGCAGCCGGCGCTCTCCATGAACCATATCGACACCATACGCAACACTGGACTCCACCCAGTACCAAACATAGGTACTTGTGTATCAATTTAAGTAAACAAATCATGACAAGAGCCGACAACTATAACATCACAACTGTATTCCTAAAGAGTTAGACAGAGCAGTAACTATTGGTACACCCACAATTCGCTGTTATGTCCAAGTCCATGTGAATGGATAGGATAGGGGGAATAATTATAACAGCGGGTGACCCGATCCTAATGCCGTCAACGGGCACAAGTCCAGACTCCTGGAAATTAGTCAGAAATTCTATAAGGAAAAACCCAGTAACACTTCACCGATCCGATAATCGTACCCAAGACCTAATGTTATAAAAAAAAAACCTTTTTAAAAAATTTATACTATAAGTAAATTGTTGTAGGTAACCAACTTAGAGAGTACTTCTTTCGTAGGTAAAACAGTAAATTCGACAACTCATTCCACCTTAATTAGAGTATTCCCAATACGGTCACACCTATGATGACATATACATGGGCTTAATTTGTTGATGAATTAATTAATTGACAAAATGGGTTAAGCAAACATTTTTACTATCGAAGGACACAACGGTTGAACCAATGTACTGTGAGGACTCTGCGCCTATTTAGAGGCGAACTCCTTACCTATTATAAGAATGGCAACAGATAACTGCTTAGTTTTGGAAGGTAATTGAAATAGGTTTTTATTTAGTTTTGATGATGAATTCGAAAGAAGCCGCCTAAAGACAGGCACGTTGTTGCTAAAATATATAATATAAAAGTAATTTCTGAGTTTTTTAATAGCTCTCTGAGCTACGTTCCTCACAGTACTTACAACCGGCACTCACTAGAGCCAGCTCCCATAAACTTATGGCAAGAAGTAAGAACGGGTCTAAGCAAAAGCAAGTCCTTCCTAACTCGGCTCTTGGTGAAAAGGCTTAAGTTTAAGCATATTGTTAGACTTTGATCCATCCTTCTCTTCACCAGAAACTAGAAATCTTGAACTCTGAGGATAGGTTGTAATTAGGAAAACAATAGTAAAACAATAAACCGGCGTTTAAATCTGATACCGCCGCAGTTGAGCTCATATGCTGCAAGAGATAGCAGCTACAACATTAGCTATACGAGGGAATTATATTCTTTATGGACATTTACCGTCTGTATAAAAACAGTTTAATAACATTCAACTTTAGTTTAATACTTGGAAGGAATGTCAGAGGTCTTTATCCAGCAGTGTGACAGAAATTGCTAGATAAAAAATAACATTCAAGCAATAACTTAGCTAAACGGCAAGAGTTATCTTATCTTACCCTTTCACTGAACAATCGCTGTGGCCTTAGCCAAGGCCTGAAGCTAAAATAAAAAGTAAAAGGTAATAAATACAAATCCACTAGGTAACCTAGCCTTATGTTGAGGTCGCGTAATTGCTTTAAAATACCTTTTACTGCAGGCCTACGTCAAAATGTTCATTATTTTGATGTTCTACAGAGTTACTTCTTTTTTAACCGACTTCGCAAAAAGAAGGAGGTTATCAATTCGATTGTATTTTTTTTTTTTTATGTTTGTTACCTCAGAACTTTTTATTGGGCGAACCGATTTTGATGATTCTTTTTTTATTTGAAAGCGGGTGCATCAAGATCTGATGAAGAACTTCGGAGAAATACTTACATCAGAACTCTTCAATAAATGACGGCAAATCACTCTGGATAGATCCAATCGCATGTCTGTTTATTGTTTACACCGTTTTATAACATAACATCACACTGGTACCTACGCTCTTAAGGGGTACGCAGGTGTGAACAGTTCACCCTGGTATACTCTCATTGCACCAATTTCGTTTAAGTTTCATGTTATTTGGTTAATCTATTCTGGCTTCACTTTGGGCACTATACGCGTAGGTACCTAGCCTATAGAACTGGTCCAATATGTACCACAACTAAAAAGTGAAAAATAAAAACTTTTTTACAAAAATTACAACCGACTTCCAAACAATAACACTACAAAGTAAAAAAATAACTTCAATTTCGGAAGTCGGTGTCAAAAAACGAAGAAACGAAAACAGAAACACCGACTTCCGAAATTGAAGTTATTTTTTTACTTTGTAGTGTTTTTGTTTGGAAGTAGGTTGTAATTTTTGTTATACAATAAACTTAGTTTGCTCTTGCGAAAATCGAGGGGTTCAGAGAAAAAAAACAAATATAAGCCAGAAATGCTTCTGTCAAATTACGTAATTTTACCAGTCCAAATAATCGTCGAGCAACGACAAGATCTGTAGATTTATCTTTTGTAAGCAAACCCTATCTGTTAGAGGCATCATTAGTCAACGAAATGCCATTATTCGAGTTTGTCTTTACAAATTACCCCTATCCTACGTTCCATTCATATCTCAAATTCTCTACAAATAAACTTAATCTTCGAATAACCTTCACCGGTGAATAACTAATTAAAATAAATCGCAAGTGAGAGAGGGAAGTTCTCGCCATTTTCCTTGACAGCCGTGGTTTGCCGACCGAGTAGGCTTACTATGAAACGGTAAAAACAACAGCGGGAATTACCAAGTTAAATGATAACCTCGCTGCATAGTCTTGTTATATGATTTGTTCGCGATTTGCCTGCTTGAATGCAGTTATGCAAGTATTCTTGAGGTAAATAAAATAGTAACTTGAGATTACCTCGTATCGTAATTTCTGATCATTATGTCTAATGTTCAAACTCAAAATGCCATCATAATTTTAGTATAAAAAAAAACTAAGGCCATTAATGAAATAAAAAACATAAAAAGTAGGATGTCAAAGATGACGGAAATAAAGAGTGCATTTTCGAGTCTGGCATGAAAGATACTAGGCGGAAAATGGTTCCGGGTGAAAATAATACTTCCTGGAAGTCACGTGCCAACGGAAGCACAGAAATGTCACAGGTGCGTTACACTTGAGGCTTATTTACTGAGAACAAGGTAGTGAGAATGTAAGTAGTGCTGCCCTATGGTTTTTATTGCTTGTACTTGACACTGTTTTTTTTTTTTTTATTTGTTATAGGCTCGCGTTTGACCACTATCTCGCCTGACGTTAAGTGATGATGTGGTCGAAGGTGAAGCACGCTTGGCTAGAAGTAACCTATTCACTCTTGACTTGAAGACCCCTAGGTTGTAGCTATCGGGAAACAAAGACTTCCTGAAGTCTGCCTGTCTATTATCCTAACTAGTCAGGATCGATGCACCCTGCGGTTTTAGTGTTTACATACCTACTATGCATATTGCAAAGATTCTTCAAATCCCCAATACTTCAATGGAGACGATGTCGTAAGCTCTATCGTACAATACCCTAGTCTCGAGACACCCCAGTGTGGCTCGAGGACAACCGACTAACCCAAGTGGAGTCGATTCGGATCTAATGGAAGATGGTAAACAATAACTGTTTTCAGTGTAAGAATTGTAATATAATCTTGAATGAATGGACGAAAAATGATGGTACCTATTTACTTAAGGGGTACCGATAGGAGAGATATTTTTGAAATATCTATTTACTCTGTGTTTAGCATTTACCTACCATAGATATGTTTTGTTAAGGTCTGTGTATGCAGAAAAAGTTAAGAATAAATAGGTTACAAATATGTATGTGTTGTTTTCAGATTGTAGAATCGTATTTTATTGGTACTATACAAGGAGGTAGACCTACATAACAAAATCTGCTTTTCTGTTTCACTCTACGGGACTTGGAACCGTGTTTGGCTATTTATATTAACATTAAAAAAGACGAGCAACAAATCTCTGACAGGTAGTTAATTCTCAGTACTGTTATAACGACATGATACTTTTTTCATTGCAGTTATAGTACAAAGTAGGGATGTAGATGTAGTCTTGGTAGTGGCGGAGGTACAGATGCAAGAGCTGATATTGTTCACTCTGCAGAAGCGGAAGTTAACGGAGGCGGAGGAGAAATATAAAGAAAACGAAGAATCTAAAACACGAAAGTTTGATCAAAATCTACGCTGATATTTTATATAAGACTTCCGTTATAACTACGTCAATAACAGAAGCAACTGATGTCGTCAGCTATGCACAAAAACTAAAATGGAAATAGACAGGTTTAGCGAGGCTTGCAGACCAAAGTTGGACATTAAAAGCAACCCTGTGGAGAGACCCCATAAGGAAAAGAGGCAGAGGAAGACCTTTGACACAATGGGGATACGAGACCAAAAGAACAGCTGGTTAAAACTGGGAACAAATAGGTAATACATGGCCAGAGTCAAGAGCAATTGAATTTGAGCATGAACAAATCATGAGCCTTCACCCAACATGGGGTTTTGCAAAGAAAAAGAAGAAATTATCAAAACTAACAATTAATCTAAGATCATCATCATCATTCATCATTTCAGCCGAGTCTTCCACTGCTGGACGTAGGCCCCCCGTAAGCGTCACCATGCTGATCTGTGCGGTGCGTCTGGTATCCATCGGATTACCGAAGCCATAACCAGGTCATCGGACCACCTAAAGGGAGGCATTAAAATCGAAGATAAAACTAACCAAATACAGGTTGACCGGAATATTATAATTACAAAAAAAAAATTTTGGTCTCTCTTATCCGTGGGGTATCCGTCCGAATATTTTTTTTAGTCTGGCGCTTTCTTGAAGCCTACTTAGGAACCATGTAGTCGTCTGTTTATTCAGGTCGAAAATTCTCAAAAGTTCAGAAAAAAAATCATAACTCGAAAACATACGTCGCGGAACATACATGTGGGTGATTCGGATACCCCATGAAACGACGGGCCTACCTACATTTTCATTTTGGACTTCAATGTTCTGGCCAAAGCGGTTTCAAGGAATGAAAGTTTATTTTAACGATATCTCCGTCAAAAAACTCGCCCCCTCAATCATGCAGATTTACGATTTCTTGCAGAAGTTCCGTATTTGCGGAGGTTATGTTGCAACCCTAGTACAAAAGCCTCATGGGGTCTACGTGATCTGATGCACGTTTGCACCGAGGTACGGTTAGCAGGGAAAGTGCTTATTAAGTTTTTTGATGGTCGTATTCGACGGCGGAAAATTGGTAGGCTGTGCTCGACTAACACGAAATTAGAGAAGCGTGCATGATATTATGAGTTATGAGGACATAGAAAGATGATTTCATTTTTAACCGACTTCCCAAAAAGGAGGAGGTTCTATGTTCGACATTATGTGCGTTTTTTTTTTTTTTTTATGGTTTGTTCTCCGATATCTCCGTCAATTGTGGACCGATTTTGAAAATTCTTCTCTTCTCTCTTTGTTTGAAAAAATATGAAATTGGTCCCATTTTGATTTGGTGAAGATCTGATGAACAACCTCGAAGATATATAACGGAACTCTTCGATGAATAACGGCAAATTTCTCGGGATTGCTGCAATCGCATGTCTGTTTATCGTTTATACTATTTCATAACATAACATCACGCCAGTACGCTCTTAAGGGGTACGCAGATCTCTCATTTCACCGGTTATGTTCAAGTTTCATGATATTTGGGTAGTCTATTCTGGCGTTATAGAAGAAAGAATTTTGGAAGTCGGTGTCCATAGCGCAATAAATTGATACCTATGAAAGACACCTACTACCACGGTACCAGTTTAATATGATATAATATCACACTTGTGGCTCACGAAGGATCAGGCCGAGGTATTCTCTAAGTACACACACATATCACCAGTTATGTTGTATACGTATGTGAAGTATTATTATCAATATTTATGCTCTATTATCATGTTTTTGAGGTACTTGTTTTTACTCGACTACGGCGAAGCCAAAAGGATGGGTTATGATTTAAGCAGTCTTTGTATGTATGTATGTTTGTATTTACGTTTGTTCCTCCGTAGCGCCTAAACTATTCATCCGATTTTGATGAATAAGGTGTCAATCGATTCGTTATTATTGCCCGGGTAACATTGGCTAAAAAGTCCGTGGTCGGCTTCCAGTTTTTTAAATTTTTGTTGACAATCCAATACACCAATATATCTACAATAATTACCTATCCCTGAAAAACAAAGTTGAATTAAAAACTGTAACCCGACTACGGATTTTGTAATTTTTTTTGGTAAACAAACCATAATGGGCCATAATAACGAATCAATTGATACCTTATTCATTATACCAACGTTTCATTATATATCATAATAGTTTAGGCGCTACGGAGGAACATACAAATCAAATCCCTTTAACATCATAATAACCCTTCCTTTTGGCTTTGCCGTAGTCGGGTAAAAAAGCTTACATTGTAAATATTCGCCTAGTAAAAATATGAGAACACAGTGTCAAATAATTGTTGCTAACCGTACAATCGGTCACTGACTGCAAGATGAGGATAATGAGGATAGTTACAGGAAAAAGGAATCCCAGTTTGACTCACGCGTAAATACTAACATTCAGGTTTTACCACTTTCAATATATATCAATCACAGACATAAATCGACTTCGAATCGTCATATACTAGATGACACGATTGTATGTACTTCGCGTGCCAAAAAACGGACTAATGTTACGACCAATGATCGTAATCTGAGCTTTTCATTTAGCATTATCGGCATCGGAAATCCACCGAAATCTAGAAAATGCCTTTTTTGCCATATTGAACTGTAAAGACTGTATAGAAAAAGTAGGCCGAGGCATTGGAAATGTTTTCTTTCATTGGTAAGTAACTTTGTTTTTAAATTGTGTGTGAAAAGTGGCCTGCTTGGTTTCATATAGATGGAGTGACTTGCGTTATCTATTTAGATTTATGTCTGTGGTATAAATACACTAGCTGTTGCCTGCAACTTCGTCTGCGTGGAATTATTACTTCGAATAGGTAGCTTAAGTTTTTCAAAAAAAAAAAAAACCGTCTTCCATAAAAATTTTGATCAGCTGACGACTGTTATAGAAAATACTTTTTTTTTGGATTTGCCAATGACATTCATGACATCCTTGCAGAAAAGCTGTTCAAAAACAAGTACAGAAGTAGTTTTTAAAATATGATCTAACATTACACCCTATAGATAGCAAATAATTTAATATTGACTAGCTTCTGCCGACGGCTTCGCCCACGCGAATGTCGAAATTTATCCCAAGGAAAAATATAACGGGATAAAAATTATCATATGTGCTATTCCAGACTATAATCTATCTGCGTGCCGTAAATTTCATCCAGATCCGTCCACCCGTTTGAGCGTGAAGAAGTAACAAACTTACAAACACATACACACTCACAAACTTTCGCCTTCATAATGTTAGTGTGACAAGTGTTAAATATGTTTTATTTAGATACAGTAGGGGTACTTACAACTATAAAGAGGCGAAGTTTTAAAACGCCTTCCTTAGTTAAGTGCTTACGTCACTATCGTTATAATTACTACGAACTTTTGTGCTCAATTTCCTGCTCGTACCTAAATAAGTCTCTCACTATCCCTGTGCAGCGAAAAGGTAATTGTAAATTGTAATAACTATATAGAGAATCAAGCACCATTGAAACTGTAAGTACTTACAATAAAACCGTTTGCAGTGATACCTATAAGGTAGGTTACCTATTACCCAGGACAAGAAACCCCGGTTTATGGAACTTACAACCCGGACAATTAAACAACAATTTTTTCTAAGTTACCAACTCAGTAGAATAAAATATAGTTTTAATGGTTATAAATCAACATTTCATTTATTTTCATAAAATTTTTAAACTTCGAGTTTGAAAAAAAAACACTACAAACTGAAATATAATTTCAATTTTGGAAGCTGGTGTTTATGGATTCGTTTCTTCGTTTTTTGACACCAACTTCCAAAATTGAAGATATTTTTCACTTTGTTATGTTTTTAATTGGAAGTCGGTTGTATTTATTTGTTTATTTTTTAATTTTCACTTTTTTTTTGTGGCACCTAGTTAGTGGGCAATGTCTATAGTAATCTTATTTCTTACTAATATTATAAATGCGTAAGTTTGGATGTATGTTTGTTACACAATCACGCCAGAGCGGCTAATCGGATCTAGATAAAATTTGGCACACAGATGGATATAGTCGGATTATAGCACATAGCCGCTGGCAGAAGCTAGTGTACAATAAACAGACTTGACTACATGGTGATTAGCCGTAATTTTTGAAGAGTTCCGTTGAATAGTTGAATATCGCCCAAATTTAAATGGGAGCAATTCGCGATACCCTATCAAACAAAAAAATATTTTCAGAATCAATCCGCAATTGATGGAGAAATCGACGAAAAATTGCCGTTGGAAAATCAAGACTTTTTTTGGGACAATCCCACCGCACTATTCACAAATCTAATGCAACTTCTGAAAGCCAGAATCAACAGTGGCGACCACCAGAAAAACGCCGAGACAATGTTAAATTAAAACCCGGACTACAAATAAAAACCCGCTGGGACGCTCCCCGGACACCTTCTAAACGATGACAAAACCGGGGAAACCCCGACAGATGGCAACCCTACCTATGTAGCTCACAAACTCACAATTATATAGCTACTCCATCTAGACAAAACCTTGCCTCTCTCAAGGCGAGGTCTTGGTCGTAGTGTTCAGTTTTTATTATACACAACGTGATTGCATTCTGGTCGTATTTCTTATCTATGTATATTGTAAGCATAGAAATATAAAATACAGGAGAAGTGGCAAGGGGGCGTGTCGGTGTCCGCGCGACGTGGGCTGACTGAGCATGTCACAGGCAAATGGCCGGTCTCCGCTAAACAGTGCGCTTTCGACCGTCATCGTGAAAAATTACAAGAATGCCGTGTTGTTCAGTGGTTTCTTGTAAAAAGCGAAGCCTAAACCAAAACTTTGTAAATCATAGAATCACTTACTATAAGTGAGTACAAGTATTTCACTATATTTGTCTTTAAAATCATGAAAAACAACAAATCGTAAAATATTTCTTGCTTCTACTATGTTATTTTTGTATTGAAATATCACAGCGACTGTACTATTTTTGCATTAAATACATTGCTTCCTAACCATTACCTAAGTTTGTCGCTAAGTGACTGGACAAGCAATGTAAAAATCACAAAACGATACATCATTGAGCGGATGCATCGCGTAGTACGGCCGCTGCTCCTTGCGACGAGTTAGTGATGTGCTTGTGCAGATCCACTAACGTAGGCTATCGATAACAATGTCGATGACGAATGAAATATTGTTATTATATTTTATTTTCAATTTGTCAACCGTTTTCAACCGGTTGGAAAATCGATGCGAAATAATGTGTATTACTTATTTTGATTATTTTACAGTGTAGTAGAGAAATGCGTAACCAACTTTTTGACAAAAAATGCAACCCCAATAATATCAAAGTGTCAAGTGCTGCACAAATACCTCCACTTTACAGGTCAGTGATTAAACACCATAGCACTAGCAGGGTTCAACAATATCTCCTGTTTCAATTCAATTCAATTTATTTATTTCAAGTAAAACAGACTCATAACATAATAACAATAATAGCAGCACAAAACAATTAAAATTTACTACATTAAAAATAAATTAAACATTAAGCTATGAAAGCCTAAACCAAAGTAACCGGATTTTTGATTGTTTGAATTTTTTGATTAACTTAATAATTTATATTTTTAGCTGCATATTTGTTTTAACTATAAAATTTTCTGGACAAACCGTTTTTTTGTTTTCAAGTAAACAAAAAAAATTGTACAATAATAAATGGGTGAATCGATAAGTTTCCGATTTAGTCAATCACTAGCGTGTATGTAAAATAAATTGCTTTTGCATAGCACAACGATAGCGACCGATGTTTTTGTGTGCGTAATTTGTACGGTGATTGGTATATACACGCTGTGCTTGAAGGGATAAGGTTTATAATTTATTGTGTAGTACGTTCTGATTTAAGAAATGCGGATGTGTGCGCGACTGCGTATCTATTGCCTTTACTGAACTGCATGTGTAGTAGTTGCCGTGTGGTAGGGGCAAACTGGAGACACAGGTTTCCGATATATTTTCGTCTACCGGGCATATCTCCTTGTTTATTATATCTATGATTGTAAGTGTATCGGTATGCCTATGTAACAGTTAAATGATAGAGATACTGCCTAGGCTGAAAACTTACTAATACTGTAAAAATAAATCACACTGTGAAAACTTTAGAGACGTGAGCTGCCATTCCACCTAATGCTAGGAATTGTCAGCTCTCAGGGAAGGCAACCTTTCAGTGTTCCCATGGATGTGGCCTAACAGGCGTTGCACAGAGCGGGTTCCGGGGTGTCTTTAGAGAGGGCATAGGGTCCCTTCTACGAGCTAATGGTGATAACCGGGGTGGTTTTAGTGTCTATTCCCCAAAAGTCCAGGCGCCTTTTGAAGGTTTCACCCTTCACTCTCCTCCCCTACAGATTTTTCTAGAATAGACCGGCTAGCACAAGCAGCGAAAACAGGAGCTCACTTTAAAAAAGCTATATAAATAAAAATATTTAATGATGGTACCTGAGCCTAAACAATTTTTTTCCAGTTACTCACATGGGTACCTAACTGATATATAATACCACCTCATAATAAAACTGCCTACAAAAAAATCTCCAACAAGTACTCATCCAATAAAACTGCCTACAAAAAAATCTCCAACAAGTACTCATCCAATCTTCAAAGACCTTTTGTTTCCGATCCGACTGCTCGCATTTTATCGCTGACACTAATTTCTTTGAAGTTTGAATTATTGTCATCCTATTGCTTAACGAATGAATCAGCAAGATTCAACTCTATAAGTACATTGGCTTTGAAACTTTGGTACCAACATTGTACGATTCGTACACTTGCAGAGTTGTTGTTGTTGAGGTTGAAGCACGAAGAGAAAAGATCACTCAGTTTTCGTTAGATTTATTACGTATTTTTGTGTTTACAAGTAATACTGTTGACGATTCCTTTCTCTAATGTTAGTCACCGCGTAGCAGTTATCGTACTCATTGATTTAAAGTGTTTCATGTGTATTTATAATATTATTGGAATGACGCACGTGTGGTGCACGGCACCGCGTCAGCAAAATATGTACAGTTTTAGACTGTACATCTTGGCAACCCAAAAAGAAGAAACCAACGAGAAGAGAAATGAAAAGTCATCACAAAGTTAGTTAAGTAATTAATCAATCAAATAGAAAGGCGATGTTCCTGTTCCCAGGTTGAGGCTCCCGCCGCAAGTCCTTTGTTGTTTGTGCTGCGACGGTTTCATGCTGCTGGCACTCTGTTTTGCGGAAAACTTGAAGTTCAATATCTTCAGGTTGACTCGAAGTTTTGTTCTTAGCGTTGTGTGTGCAATAGTGTGGACAACGATTTCTCCCAACCACGACAAGTACGACTATGATGGCGATCGCCAGCAAAGAGTAACTTATGGCATATTGATGAATGTCGTGACTTGTTAGTGTTGGTAGTGAAGCTTCATTTTGCCGTTGAGTTGCAATTTTCTGATCAATTGTTACAATTTCCTGATCCGTAGCCTTTGACTGAAGGATATTTGGAGCATAACGATATGTTAAGTTCACTATCTTGTTAATAGATGTATCAAATGTTGGAGCTGTAAACTCATAATCCATCTTCATATGACTGCTGTATCGGCGTTGAGCGTAGATGGTTAAGTCGTTGGATTGCAGTACGCATCCCTGAGATAATGTCACTATGCTCGATAATGCAATGGTTTGTGATGTGACGTCGTTGCTACATATGATTCGTAATGCACACGTTTCGCAGCAAATCGCCAGCCAGCTGTTTTGAGTTTGTAACTCTATCCAAGTGTCTTTGCATGACGCGCGTTCGACGTCACAAGGTTCATTGTTTTGATGCGATAGCAGTTTTGCCTCACAAGGAGCGTTTTTGCTGTGTAGGTCAAATGATGGCAGGTTTTTCTTGCATAAGAAATTCTGCGATTTTTGTTGCATGCAGTGTTTCAAGTCATCTTTGGACATAGACACGTAAATGTTCTTCTTGAAGTTGACAGCGATGTACTCGTTTGATAACTGCACATATGTAGTTTCCTTAGCATTGTTAACCGGTAAAGGTATCGCTTGGTATATTACGAAATCTTCGTTAGCTACAAGTGGAATATGTGCTTCGAAAAGAAAGTAATTTTCAGTAACTCGTGCTTTCACATTGATCAGCTTGTAGATATCTTTAATGTTTTCTTTGTAGTTCTCAACTGGTAGCGATAAAGATTTCGGAAGGCTTCCGGATATTTCCGTTAATTTTTGAATCAGACGCACCGGACTTATCAGATGGACATCTACATGACCTTGGTAGACGTTAGTTAGAGTATTAAACAGCATCTCCTGGAACGTCCTCAAGCTGTTGATCAATAGGTACGTCGTTAACGAAGCAGAGTTGAGGTAGGTAGTAGCCGAAAGTATTTCCATTTCCGTTTCGATGGATGCTATATTTTTATTGGTCTGATTGATAAAGTTATCAATGGAGTTGAATTGACGCTGAATATTGTCTTCAGTTTGTTTCAATACTTGATTCTCAAGCTCCACAATCGTTGTTTGATTTTTTAATAACTCAAGTAAGTAGTTCTCATTGGTTTGCAGAGATTGAATATCGTTTTGATATTTCTTAGCGAATTGTTGGTCCAATATCCCAAACAGACTGTTAGCTATGTAGCCGACTCCGTCGACTAGACCCCGTTTCTTCCTGTTGCTCAGGTGTTTGTGGGGATTTATAAGTATAGAGTTGTAGTAGTTTAGAAGTTCTAGTTCATGATTTAATTGTTCCATGGTTGATCTGCAGTGTTGTAGATTCGTTTTTTGGCATAAGTTGTGAATATTCTCGAAGTAAGTTTGAGTACGACGAGTCCCATCCCAATAGTTTGTTAGGTTGTAGTACATCATTAGTATCCATTCATCGTGCACTACTTGCATTTTGCCGACGGTGTCATAGTATATGGGCCGCTCGCGTTCCAGACTTGTAATCTGAGCGGTCGCCGCCGGCGCTCCGCGCGTGCCATCGGTGGCGGTATAAGATCCCGTTACAAATGTAAACAATGATAACATTGTTATTAGTAACGTTGAGATAAGATTCTTTGACTTCTTCCGCCGTTCGTTTTTCGATTTCTGTGGAGGCTTATTTTTCATTTCGTTTTCTTTGGTTTCCTCAGTTTCAGAGTTCAATGGTAATGGCGACAGTTTTGTTATTGGGCGCTTTATGATTCCTGCTTGAGTTTTAACAGTAGTTACTCGAACATATCCATCAGATCCTGGATGTGTTTCCAGAATCCGACCTAGGGCCCATTTTCCCGGCGGTAGATTGTTTTCTTTCACCAGTACTACATCGCCTTCTTTAACGTTTCTAGAAGGCTTGTTCCACTTACTACGTGTTTGTAGAGTGGTAAGGTAATCGTTTGACCAGCTTTTCCAATATTGTTGGAACATATGCTCGGTAAGCTGCCATCTACGGCGTAAATCAATGTTTTTTACGTCACTGTAATCCGAGAGTGGCATGGACAATATTGGGCTTCCTGTAAGGAAATGTCCAGGCGTTAGGCAGTTGTAGAACTCTTCTGGATCTTCAGTTAGCGGGCACAGAGGTCTTGAATTCATGCAGGCTTCTATTTTTGCTAAAATCGTTATGAACTCCTCGTACGTTAGTTTTTGGTCCTCCAGTACTCGTCGCAGATGGTGCTTCATAGACTTGACGGCAGCTTCCCACAGACCGCCAGCAGTTGGCCAGGCGGGGGCGTTGAAATGCCACTCCACCTCCAATTTGGCCAGTTCGTTGAAAACATCTGGTTTCAGTAGTTGTTTGAACTCTTCGAATTCCTGACGAAGCACCTTTGCAGCGCCGATAAAGTTTGTACCACAGTCAGAGTACATGTGTTTCGGGGTGCCGCGTCTCGCACATAGTCTTTGGAAGGCCGCCATAAACGTTTCTGTGCTAAGGTCTGATACGAGTTCAATATGAACAGCTTTCGTCGCCATACATATAAATATGGCTATGTATCCCTTTGAAGTTTTTACGCCTCTACCCTTGTTGTGTTTAACATCCACATGACCGGTAAAGTCTACTCCTGTGTGCGTGAAAGGGCGGCACGGAGTGATCCTTTGCGGTGGTAGGTCACCCATCAGTTGATAGCTATCTGTCTTGTTGAAGCGATGGCAGCGTACACATCTTCGAAGTTGGTTCTTGACAGCCCGGTTGCCGCCAACGATCCAGTAACGCTGTCTAATATAAGTCAGCGTTAGCCGAGCTCCTCCATGTAATGTGGCTGAATGTGCTTGTTCTATAAGAAGTTGTGTAAATCTTCCTTTATGTGGTACGATTATTGGATTCTTCATATCCCCAGTTAATCTTGAGTGTTTAAGACGACCTCCGACACAGATGATGCCCGCTTTGTTTACATAAGGATTCAATTTGCAAATTGCGCTTTTCTTTGATACTGTTTCGTTGTTAACGATTTGTTTGTATTCAGAATTGAACTGCAATCGCTGCGCTTGAATAATGATACTAATGCGCGCTGCGCTTAGTTCACTTGTTGTTAGGTACGTAGTTTCCGATTTCGTCCTATTGCGCACATTTGTAATGAAGCGTAATATCCATGCGATGACCCTGTTTGCTTGTGTCAATGAGCTGCATTTGCTCAATAAATTGATAATTATATTATGATCGATATTTTCTTGCGTGATTTTAGCGTGGTTTAAGCCGCCAAAATTCGTTTGGAAAGTGCAAGGCATATCTGCCGGCGGATCTTGTTTTGTTAAGAACTCTGGGCCTTGCCACCACAGGTTGAAGTTTACTAGTTTGCTTGGCAAAAGACCTCTTGAGGCGCAGTCTGCTGGATTTTGCTCTGATTTGACATAATGCCACTGAGCTGCAGGAATGACGTTTTTGATCTTTGTAACTCTGTTGGCTACGTAAGTTTCCCATCTTGATGTTTCGCCTTGAATCCACGCGAGGACCACTTGAGAATCCGACCAAGCCCGTGTTGATATGTTATATCCACAGAATGTTTCCTTGGTTTTCTCCATCAAGTCAGCTAGTAGCTGAGCACCACACAGTTCCAGTCTTGGTAGTGTTGTTTTCTGAGTCAGTGGAGCCACCCTTGTTCGAGCAGCAAGTAGAGTTACGATGGGTTGGCCATGTTCGTTGAACACCTTGCTGTAAATAACGCAAGCGTACGCCTTTACACTTGCGTCGCAGAAGCCTAGCAATTCGACACATTGTTGTGTGTCGCCAATCCATCTATTTATCGTTATTTTATTAATGAACGGCAGTTCTGTTTTTAGGTTCAGCCACTCAGATTCAATGTTGCTGGGCACTATGTCATCCCAGCTAAGTTTACTCATCCAGACTTTCTGGAATAGTAGTTTGGCCTTGACCGTTACTGGGGAGAGCCAACCCAATGGGTCGTAAAATCTTGATATGGCTGAGAGTAAAGATCTCTTTGTTAGTTGTTTGGAGTTTTCCACAGGCCAGTTAAAGTGGAAGTTGTCGCTGTTTGGATTCCAACCGAGGCCTAACGTTTTGCTTGATTCTTCCCCTTTAAAATCAAACATGGTTTGAGTTGAAATTTGATCCTTGCGTAAGTCTTCCAGTATAGCGCGGTCATTGGCTGTCCACTTCCGTAAATTCATGCCTCCTCCTTTTAACAGTTGGATCAAGGAGTTTTGCAGTTTTTTCGCTTCTGTGAGGTTGTTATGGCCGCTAATGACGTCATCTACGTAGCATTCTTCTATGAGTGTCTTGGCAGCTGCCGGATGTTTGTGACCGTCGTCAATGGCTAGTTGCTTCAATGTTCGCATAGCTAGCCATGGTGCGCATTTGGTCCCGTAGGTTACTGTGCAGAGCTGGTAATCGCGAAGATGTTGATCTCGTGAGTCCCGCCATACAATTCTCTGTAGATGTTGTTGTTCTTTTGAAATCCAAATGCAGCGGTACATCTTTTCAATGTCAGCCGTAAATGCGTATTTATACGTTCGCCATTTCAGTATAAGGGCCTGAATGTCCTTTTGTAAGTTGGCGCCTTTTTCCATGACGTTGTTCAGGCTGACGCCAGTCGTAGTTTTTTGAGAGGCGTTAAATACGACCCTCAACCTTGTTGTTGTCGAGTTTTCTCTCAAGACCCCGTGGTGCGGTAAGAAGTAGACGTCAGTAGGTATCTGAGGTGCTAATTTCATGTGACCCAGATCCGCGTACTCTTCCATGAATTTTTTGTACATGGAGGAAAGCTTTTCGTTCTTCTCTAGCCGTTTTTCCAACTGTAGAAACTGCGAAACCGCAATTGTTCTAGACTTGCCTAGTTTCTCTTTGTAGTCTGGAACTAGAGGCATTTTGACGATGTACTTTCCGTCAAATGATCTTCTTACAGTTTCGTTATAAAATTGTTCACACTGGTCATCTTTGGGGATATCTTTAGTTTTTTGAATTTCTTCATTCTCCCAAAATTTTGTTAAATCCTCTAAGTTGACTACAGTAACGTGGCAGTTAAACGTTTGTTTCATCTTTCCGCATAAAATCCACCCAATTTGCGTTTGTTGTGCAACTGGGGAGCTGTTATTGCCTTTCAATACACCTCCTAGGATAATTTCGGAGTATACGTCGGCTCCTAGTAATAGGTCGATTTGCCGAGATACGTTGAAGTCAGGATCTGCAAGTTTCAAGTTTTTCAAGTGACTCCATGCACCTTTCTCGAACGTTTTCATAGGCAGGTTGTTTGTTAGCTTCGTCATAATAAGTGCTTGAGTTTCAAAGTTATAATCGGAGTGAATCGATTGACAGGTAAGTTTCAGTTTTCCCCTGCATTCTCTGGAAACAGAGCCGATTCCCGATACTGATGCGTTGATCCCGCGCCGAGGAAGACGTAATATTTGTGCAGCGTTTTCTGTTATCAAGTTCACCTGTGAGCCTTGATCGAGCAACGCACGTAGTGTTACATAAATCCCATCTGCAGATTTTATTCTCAGCTGGACCGTAGTCAGTAGAACCTCCATGTTGTCTTTAGACAAATGGTTAGATGTTGGTTGTTGAGATGAAGGGCGTTGTTCAACATTGTTTTTTCTAGTCGCTGACGTTATGGTTTGGTTGTCCGGATTGTGCAATAGTGTGTTGTGTTTCAAGTTACATTCTTTGCACATTTTCGTGGATTTGCACTCGTCATTTCCGTGGCTGAATAAACAGTTTTTGCACAGCTGCAGTTTCGACACGGTGTCATTTCGCTTGCCAAAGTCCATTTGTAGGAATTTGTCACATTGGCGCAGAACGTGACTTCCGTTGCAGAATGGGCATTTTCCGTAAATAGCATGATAGTTGTTTGTTTTATTTTGATTGAAGTTATAGTTATGTTTCTTCATCTGGGTTTGCTTGTTGAATGTTTTCCAGTTGGATGATTTTTCTGTGGCTGTAGGGTTCGCCCTTTTAGCTGATTTCATCGTTTCGTATGCCATGAACTGTGTTTCGAGGAAATACAGGAAGTCGTGGAGGTTCTGTAGTTCTCTGTGATCTTGAAGTTCTTTCATGTAGTCACTCAAAGTACTGGAGTCCAGTTTTTGTGACATGATGTGCACAATGATCGGGTCCCAAGTTGAAGTATCAATACCGATGTTAGAGATGCCGTTCAGGCATTCGGTAATGACGTCATGCATCTTCTTCAAATTGTATGAGTCTGCATGTTGTATGATCGGCAGATTTAGCATGTTGTTCATAAATGAAGTAAACTGGAGGCGACGATTGTCGTAGCGCTGAATTAATATATCCCAGCATGAGTTATAGTTTTCAGTGCTAATGGTCAGATGCTGCACTAAGCGTTCAGCTTCTCCTCGCAGCTTGGTCTTTAAGTGTTGCATTTTCTGCGCGTTGTTGATCATAGGGTTTTTGTGAATAGCTTCCAGAAATAGGTCTTTGAAGGAGATCCACTGACTGTAGTTGCCGGAGAACTCAGGGATTTCGATCTTAGGTGTCGATTTCTGGTAGTGGACGGTGGACCAGATTTTGGCATGGATATTCCTCTTTAGCTCATCATATTGTTGTTCAATGTCCGTGAACATTTTGTAGTAATGTTCGTTGGATCCTTTCAGTTGAAAGTCTATTTCCCAATGAAGTTTATCGATGGGTTCCCATTTCGATTTCAAGGTTGCGAAGTGGTCTTCCAGTTCCCATCTTTCCGATATAGTGATTAAGTCAATCTTGGAGATGACACGGTGAATCGCGTTGAAATTGCATTCTTGCTTGTTAAGCAAGAGTTGTATGTTGCTGTCGTCATCTTCTGAAGTCCCACCTAGGTCGAACTTCACGTTTTGTTTGCTCAAAGTCGTCAGTTTGCTAGTTATGTCTGTTTTAGTTGATAAGAACATTTCTTTAGTTTTTTCGTAGATGTCGTCCTTGAAATATGCTATGTTCTTATCTTCTAGTTCGAGCAACAGTTGGGCATGCCTGCCTTCGAAGTCTTGCCATTGGTTTTCTAGCGACGACAAGCGTTTCTTCAGGTATTCCACAGATTTTCGTGATGATGAATCCTTGCGATAGTTGACACATAATGCTTTGATGTTATCGAAGCACGTTGACTGCAATTCTAGCATATCCATGTTGATGCTTGCTGACACGTCGTTGACTGTGGCAGGAGAGCGTTGCGTTGTATTGCGAAGGCTACTGCGTTGCTTGTAGTCTTCTCCGTTTCAAATCTTGAAATCGTTGACTTACTTGATTTGAAATGGTCAGTGGAACTCAGCACCCTTGCACCTCTGTCACGATATTATGCGACTTCTCAATCTAGCTGGGGCGACCCGCTTCTGGGAGACCAGCTAAACCGATTCGCTACCGTAAAGAGACACAGTGGCACCAAACATCCGGCTCGAAGGACCAAAAAATGTACGATTCGTACACTTGCAGAGTTGTTGTTGTTGAGGTTGAAGCACGAAGAGAAAAGATCACTCAGTTTTCGTTAGATTTATTACGTATTTTTGTGTTTACAAGTAATACTGTTGACGATTCCTTTCTCTAATGTTAGTCACCGCGTAGCAGTTATCGTACTCATTGATTTAAAGTGTTTCATGTGTATTTATAATATTATTGGAATGACGCACGTGTGGTGCACGGCACCGCGTCAGCAAAATATGTACAGTTTTAGACTGTACAAACATTGCAACCAATCTCTTCTAGAGTGATTAAAGGTTAGAAGCACACTTTCATTTGGGCTACGTGATTAGCCTTGGCCCCAAGATTTGAAATTAGGGCAATAGTTCTGATAACTATGAATTTGACAACAGGTTTTTAAACCTTGACGTTCTCGGCATTGACGTTTTGAGATTATGGGCATCTCTCTATTGTCATCATAAAGCATTTATAAATCATTTTGGATTATGCTTCGTACTTTGATGTAACAAAACGGTGTTAGTTTTGGATAGTATTTAAACGAGCGAAAATAAATTCAAATTAAAGGTGTAAAAAATACTGAATATGGCTTACTGAAATAATATATATAAATAAGTGGGCGACAAAGAGTGGGCGAATACAAAACGACGGAGCCCCGCGCAGCGGGGCTGCTTTTTCTGTCTACAGAGTCTAAAGTAAACTAAGATGAAGGAGATGACGGGAGCTAAGTTCGCTCGCTTTGCTCGCTCATTCCAGCTGCCGTCATCCCCTTCGAACCTAACCTATCCGCGTCAGGGTTCTCTAAGCTCCCGAGCTCGCTTCGCTCGCTCTTGGACTAATTCGATAAATTCCACCCGAACTCCCGCGCTGCACAGCAATGTCGCCTCGATGGTTGTTCAGCTATTTTCAAAAGAATAATATGCTAAAATAGAACCCCAAATACAATTAAAGTATGTAACAATATTATTACCGCAGCTCACAAAAACGTATATATTAGTATAATAGTCGCCCATTCAGTATATTTTTCGCCCGGTTAATAATTTCCAGTTAGTTTTGTCCAATTTTATATTCATAAAGTTTAGAATTGTGTGAAAATTAACTTTCCAAGGCGTGACAGCTAATTCCTATTTCGCGTTATTGGAACGAAATCCCAAGAGCACAACATGACAAAAATAACTTCGAACAAAACAGACGTTCAGGTACAAATTGACTCATCCCTGTAATCATCAATTAACTTAAAAGAAGGGCTAGGCCAGTTCTACTCAGTACCTACACATAGTTCAGTATGTTTTTCATTTGTTTATACGAACCAAGCGGAAGGGGAAATGTCAAAATAGAACACAATGCAGTCTTGTCAGGTGTAATTTCCGAAGTTCCGATCACCTATTGTTATGCTTAGGCAGCTGGTCAAAGAAATATGGGTAACGTATGGTTTCTTATCGGTTGCCGGCTGTTAGGGATGCAATAAATGCAAAATAACACCAGTACCTAAAAACTGCATGAAACTCTTTGTTTTATGCTGGTTTTATGATCCCACCCAGTAATGTATTTTACTATTTCTTACCTATTTCAAAAAGTTTCATATTCTAGATACCGTACTAATGAGTCCGTAGGTAGTTTTGGTAAATCGTGTTCTACTGTCAATAATATTAACTAGGTATCCATAGGATATATTATTATCTTTCTAAATAACAACATTTTCGAAAATTAACTGTGTTACCTATAACACAGATTATAGAAATAATTCAGCAGTCATTCAAGAAATCATAGCCCTCATTACGGCTATCGTTTGAATTTGCCGCCCTTGTGTAGAGTTGGGTCTTCAAAATGTCAAATGTCACCGTTTAAGGCTTTTAGCGCGTTATTTATTACTTTTTTTATTGTTGTGAATATTTTGCAAATATGGCAGATTAAGATAGGTACGGTACGTTTTACCAGCCACTGCTTTAATAGGGTTTTATATTTCGGAAAATTTGTTTCCTTCTTTTTTTTCGAAAAACTGCGGCATACTCAATGCTATTTAATCGCACTTCTACGGCATTGCAAATGATTTTATTTTAATTTTTACTTCCGTGCGCGTAATAACAACGTATAACAGCTATATTTAAGGACCTTACTCGCCAGTGGTGCCCATTGCTGGGCACAAAAACGGTAGACCTTAATGACCTATGGTATCATGAAAATTTATTAAATAGCTGAACCTATCTATTAATTATAGGTAAACATAAAAACTTTTTACTGAAATAAAATGGTATGGAAACTACTGTCGATTTTTGTTAGAAAAGTTGTTTAAAGCCAATAAATAAATTTTAAAAAGAAACATTGTTTTTTTTTATAAAATGTCCTTTTTGACATCTAAATTACGTACAGTCAGCCCGAAACTATACCGTCTTAATAAAAATATTTGTGTAAGAACAATAGATAAATATATTATTATTTTCATATTTAGGAATTTTAAAGCAGCTTTAGGAAAATATTTTAATATTAAATTAATAAGTGCATACCTAATAACTAACGACATCTAACGGCGCCGCTAGTTAATACTTTAGTAATAAGATACGAGTATAACGTTGGATGTCGCTGTTGCCACTAGTACTAGTCATCAACTATAGATGGCGTTGTAATCAAAACTAACTTACCAAGGATAGCTCTGAGATGTCCTTCCAGGGTTTGTAAGATGGTGTCCTTAATTTCGTCGACTTCCTTGCCCAAGAACTGCTCGCAGGCAGTTGTGAGAAGTTCGTCCTCGTTCATTATCTTGCATTGGGCCACACCGGTGACGGTGAGTGGGACTCCCTGTGCTGTTTCCACATATTCGCACATCGGGTTGAGGGTCATCACCTGGATGAGAGGTTGATATGATATCAAATATGTATTATTTATTTATTTTATTTTTAGGAAGCTTATAGACTAATAACAATCTTGAATATCATGCGTAATTAAGGACATTTGCTAATTAAAAGCTTCCACATGTATATATCTACATAATTAGGTTGCCAAGAAATATTACTAGTTTAGCTATGGTCCACACTTGGTGAATCGATCGGTATCGATCGGTGAGTGGTAGGTGGTTCTTGCAGGAATGTTATTTTGCTTTATTCAAACTCTTTACTATTCTTATTGAGGAGCTCGTGGTTAAATAATAACAGCCGCACTGGTCGATCATCACTCTCGGGGAGGGCTGGATTGACCCAACGCCGAATGTATACGTACATCCGTGGTGGGGCGACCCGGACTGCCAGGCACTTCTTCTCATGCAACCGAGCGGGTGGGCAGGTTGCGGATAGCCCAACCCCGGCTGCGAGACCGACCGCTGTTAGTGGATGATCCCGCGGTCGGGGCATCTCCCAAAGAGATCCCGGACAAGAGAAGTTCCCGAAAGTCAAAATCCCAGGCTTAGGGTAACCCATTTACCATCGTCCCATGTGCCCATCACCCAACGAAGCCATCCCTCCATACCCGCATACATCCCGTCGATCCTTAAATCCCTAGGGCAACTCCCAGGCCTAGGGTGACCCCCAAAGAACCCCCCCCCCATATCCATCAAATTCCTTCCCTCCTATCCCTTCGTCCCATCGTTCCCAGAGGAAGGGTAACCTCGATTCCAAAAAAGCCCACCCCCCGACAACATGAACATGCAGAGCGAAAGAGACAATACCCAGGTGGGTCCCGGCCAAGCCGGGGAATCCCACACCGCTTCGGCGGTTAGCTCCCAACGTATTATGGGGGGAGCATCAAACTGCATCGTTGACCAACTTATGCCGCGCTTTTCTGCGCGGCCGGCTGCTGACTTAGCGCCCAAATCACAGGCTGCGAATAACGCGCCCATTAACCCGACCCTGGCTGCGACTAACGCGCCCTTAATCCCGACACCGGCTGCGACTGACGCGCCAACACCCACTACACGGGGCATGCCCCCCGCGAACCTCTGGCAACAGAGCGTTGTGCGGAGCAGCTCCACTTACGTAGACAGTGACCCAGACCGACACACCAAAACAGACACGGGGAAAGACGACAGACCTGGCAGCTCTGCCACTCTCCCAGCTGCAGTCGATGAAGTACGCCCTGAAAAGGGCGGAAAAATCCCAGCCCGAGAGATTGAAGTAGGCGACCGAAAGCGTAGTTCTCGCGAAGGCAACAGCCAGCGCGAAGCGCGATCGGACGCTGAAGGGTGGGTACGCGTCCAGCCACGAGTACGCGCAGGGGCAACCCAGCGCGGAAAGGGGCCGGACGCGGGGCCACGCGACGGGCCGCTAGCACGCGAAGGGGAAACCCAGCGCGACAAGCGGCCGGACGCGGCGCCACGCGACCAGCTGCAAGTACGCGCGGGGGAAACCCAGCGTGGAAAGCGGCCGGACGCGGACCCAAGCGAGCGGGGGAAGGTACGCGAAGGGGCAACCCAGCGCGAAGAGCCTCCGCAAGCAAAAGTACCTGCCGGGGCCGCCGCCCGACCCCAAGACACCGACAAATCCCAAACCCGACCAAGACGCACCAGGGGCAAGCGTTCCCATGCCTCACGCCGGGCGTTGCAGGCATCCAACGCCCTGCCAGGCACCTCAAACCCGAAGCCTGTACCGAGTGGGACGGGGCCGGGTAAGAGGACGCGCCCCGACGACACGGCCTCACCTAGCGCGCTCCAGGGGGACGCCAAGCGCGTAAGAGTTCACTCCGCACAGGAGGGGCAGAGGACCTACGCGCGGGCCACAAAGGACATTCCTGCGCGGCTAGCGGTAGCAATCTGCCTTCCCCACCCCAGTAGGGAGCTAACTAGGGATGAGGCCGAACACATCAAGACCGCCCTGGAGGACAGACTGATGGACTCGGACCCGTCGACGCCACTCCCGGCCTTCCGCGGATACCCACGGGTAGCGGAAGGCACGGTGCAGATATGGTGCGAGGATGATAACGCCCTGACCTGGCTGACCCAAAATGTGCCCCACATCAGACTACCCGACAATGACCAGACTCTGACGGTGCTCAGACAGACCGACGTACCCACCCGTGTCCGAGCCTCGCTCTTCGTCCCTCGATACAGAGGTGATGTGAGCAGGCTCCATGGCATATTAATCCGCCAGAACACCTGGTATGACATCGCAAGGTGGTCGCTGTACAGGGCAACTACCATCGGTGGCGACCGTTATGGGACCTACCTAACCCTGGGGCTGCCACCGGAGGAAGCTGAAAAGGTCCTGGGGCGGGAGCGACGGATATCGTACCTGCTAGGGTCGATATACGTGCGCTTCTGGCCCACGACCCGCCCCTCCGACACCCAGACCGACAGCACACAAACGACGAAACCGACGACGGCACAGACGACCGACACGGACATTGTGCAACTCGAGGCAGAGATGGCTCGAGCGGCAATGGCCGATGACGACGACGCTTTACCACCCGCATCACCCGGCTGGAATGACCAGCTTCTTGCCTCGTCGCCGGGAGACACACACGACATTGACAGACACCGGGAGGTGGAGACGGAGGGACTATCCGATGGATCCGTCTCCGACTGACCCCACTCCACCTCCACCAACGCCCCTCAACATCATCCAAACCAACCTCCAGCATAGCCAGACTGCCACGGCCAGCTTACGCAGGGCACTGGAGGTTAAGCACCGAACCATCGCACTGATCCAAGAGCCGTGGATCAGGAACAACAGAGTATGTGGCCTCAACAACATCGGAGGTAAGATAACTCTCGACACACACGGCTCAGATAAGCCAAGAACCTGCATCTACATACCCAAAGAAATTCCCTTTTCGCCACTGACTCAATTCTGTTCCAGAGACCTGACAGCTGTCAGGCTCCAAACCGAAGGTGGCGCTCCGGACGTTGTACTGGCCTCGGCATATATGCCAGGCGAGGACACAGACTGCCCGCCAAAGGAGCTGGCTGACCTGGTCCAGCACTGTGAGCGCGCCAGTTTGGACCTGATCATCTGCACCGACTCGAACGCCCACCACCCTCTCTGGGGCAGTGTCACACCGAACTCCAGAGGAGAGGTACTATCCACCTTTTTATTCGCTACTAATCTTAACATTGTTAACCGCGGCTCAGAACCCACTTGGGTCACGGCCCGTGGACAAACGATCATAGATTTAACACTCGCTACAGAAAACGCGACAAACCTTATCACAAACTGGCACGTATCGGACGAGCCTTCTTGCTCAGACCACAGAAGGATCCGCTTTACACTAACCACAAACACTAAAAAACCCGCACCAAGGCGAAACCCGAGGCGTACCAATGTTCCCGGGTTTAAAAGCCTCCTGGCCTCACTTTTAGCTGGACATCTAGCACAGGGAACCGTAAGGGACCAAACACAATTAGAATACACCGTAACAAAATTATCCAAATACCTAACTGAAGCTTACCATGCATGCTGTAAATCAAGAGCGCCACAAAACAGGAACGAGAGGAACCCCTGGTGGAACGCAAATCTTGGTAAACTCAGAGACACGCTGCGTAAGCAATTTAACAGAGCGAAAAACACTAGACTCCCGGAAGACTGGGAGATATACAAAGAGACACAATATGTATACAAAAAACAGATTAGAACTGCCAGGAGGATGGCATGGCGGAAATTCTGTGAATCCATCGAAACAAACAATGAGGCCGCAAGGGTACGGAAGATCCTATCAACGGACCAGGACCGAACCCTTGGCGCGCTGAAAAAACCCGACAACTCATATACACAAACCGACTATGAAACCAGTAAGGTCCTACTCGAAACTCACTTCCCGGACTGTCAGGTCCTGGAAGACAAGACGTGGGAAGCTGAACCCGAATGGACTCCAACAGAAGAAGACTGGTCAAGAGCCCACATTATAGTAACAGTAGACCGGATAAAATGGGCTATCAACACCTTTCAGCCATACAAGTCGGCGGGGCTGGATGGCATCTTCCCGGCCCTGCTGCAGTGGGGGGTAGATTATCTAACGCCATGGCTGTTGGAGATCTATCGGGCCTGCATAGCACTTAGATATATACCTCTCGCATGGCGAGAGGTGAAAGTTATCTTCATACCCAAACCTGGGAAAACTGATTATACACAACCCAAGGCGTATAGACCTATAAGCCTCACATCCTTCTTACTGAAAACCCTCGAAAGACTCTGTGATAGGCACATCCGTGATGGGCCTCTCCGGGTAAAACCACTGCACAAACAACAGCATGCGTACTCCACAGGCAAATCAACAGAATCTGCGTTGCACAACGTAGTATCTAAAATTGAATGCGCAGTGGACCACAAATGCTCAGCACTGGCTGCCTTCATTGACATCGAGGGCGCCTTCGATAAGACCATGTTCAACAGCATAAACACGGCCCTCGACAGACACAGCATAGACCCGACCCTACGGGGCTGGATCACCAATATGCTCAAACTGAGAGCGGTTCAAGTCACGGTTAACGATACTACAAGGGCTATCGTCGCGAAGGGCTGTCCACAGGGGGGCGTCCTTTCGCCTCTACTGTGGAACCTGGTAGCTGACAGCCTCATCAAAACACTCAATGACAAAGGTTATTTCACCGTTGGCTACGCGGATGACATAACAATAATAATTAACGGTACCCACGAAAACACTCTATGCAATCTAATGCGTCAAGCCCTGAAAATAGTAGAGGAATGGTGCAGCGAGCACCAACTCTCAGTGAACCCCACAAAAACTGAACTAATTCTCTTCACAAAGAAGAGGAAACCGAAGACAATGCAACTACCGCGTTTCTTCGGAGCAACCCTAAGCCTTTCAACCGAAACCAAGTACCTGGGCATCTACTTGGACAAACAACTGAACTGGGCAAAACACGTGAATTATATCATCACAAAGGCCAGCATATCACTGTGGCAGTGCAAGCGACTGCTAGGCAGGAATTGGGGGATTAGCCCCATGATTACCCACTGGCTATACACCACAGTTATCCGACCAATCATCACATACGGCTCGTTGGTCTGGTGGCCCAGAACAGACCTCAGCACAGCCCAAAAGGATCTCGAAAAACTGCAACGGTTCGCTTGCGTTGCAATTACTAGCAGTATGAGAACCACACCCACTGCTGCCCTACAGGCAATGCTGGGACTGTCACCTTTGCACCTTATTGTACGTGAGGAGGCAGCCCTGGCCACTTTTAGACTCCACCTATCAGGTACCCTAAATAAAGACTCCAGAATTAAGCACACACGCATAAAGGAAGATGTGATCAAGCGTAAACCGTTTTTAGCATCACCATGCGATAAAGCCCCAAAAACACACCACTTTAATAGGCACTACAACATAATTCTCACAGAAGAACAAGGTGACTACTCAGGCCCGAAAGAGATGAGAGTATACACCGACGGATCGAAGACTGACTCCGGTACCGGAGTCGGAGTCTTCTCACACGATTTCAATATAAATATATCCAGACCGCTAGGAGGTTTCAATACCGTCTATCAGGCGGAGTGTGTGGGCATCATACAAGCGGTCCATGCCCTAGAAGCCAGGAGGGTTACGGACACCCACATACGGATACTCTCCGACAGCGCATCAGTCCTCCAATCCCTACGGAAGGATTATATTACATCAAAACTAATACTAGAATGTCACAAAGCACTAGAACAGATAACAGTACCCAGCCGTAACACGGTAACACTACAATGGATAAAGGGACACAGCGGATCACTGGGCAACGACGCAGCTGACGAGCTTGCGAGACGCGGATCCAGCTCGGTGGTCTACGGACCCGAGCCTATTGTACCCATCCCCTTCAACCAAATACGCAGATGGCTACAAGAATTCACCCAGACACAGGCGGAGGACTGGTGGACTTCGGCACTGGGCTGTAGGCAATCCAAAGAAGCTCTGCCATCTTTGGACAGTAGGCTTACCAGGCGTCTTCTACGCCTGGACAGAAATGGCCTGCGCCTGGTGACGGGGACCATCACGGGGCACTGCTCACTCAACAAACATTTCCACACAATAGGCATAACGGACAGTCCTCTGTGCAGGGCATGCATGGAGGCCGAGGAAACCGTTACGCACGTTCTCTTTGAATGCACAGGTGTAACCCAGATAAGAACACAAACCCTCGGGTCACCCAGATCTTACACGGATGTTTTGACGAAACCAGGAGCTCTAATCGACTTCTGGAGGGAGGTGGGCTGGTTGGAATGACCACCAAACGGCCGCCATGGCCCACGCACAATGGTCCACTTAAGGGACTAAGTGCGGAAACCAAACCCCCCTAACATAACATAACATAACTGGTCGATCATCAAGGTTAAGCAACGATTGACGAGGTCGGTCCGTGGATGGGTGACCATTTCAACATACCGAGTTTACTCCGTGCCTCGGCAAGCACGATAAGCTGTTGGTTCCGGCTGTCATTTGAATAACTTTGACAGTCGTTACGGGTAGTCAGAAGCATGAGATCTGACACCAGTCTTGCCAAAGGGTACCGTGTCACCCAGTACTGGGTTGTGGAAGTCCGATAGGCAGTCGCTCCATGTGAAACACTGGTACTCAGCTGAATCCGGAAGGACTGGAAGCCCACCCCAATATAGTTGGGAAAAGGCTAGGCAGATTGATTTACTATACTTACTGAAATATACTAAGAAAACTCTTAACAGTTTTATTGGGCAATAAACCATAAATAATTCTTAAAAAACACACCTTCGCGCTCGTGACCCATCTTACAAGAACTCTGTATTTTTCTGGGACATAAGATGAAAGATTATTTGCAATCGGGTCAGAACTTCCACAGATTAAATTTTCTGTATACTTACCTAAACAAACAAACAATTTTAAATCTTTGTAATATTAATTTCGAAAATAAACTGATGTTGTTACCTCAAGTGAGATGCACTGGACATCGGTGATGAACCACCACGACCACGCCCACCCACCGACGATTGTGCGCTTTGCCGTGGAGCCGCAGCACCCTCCTGTGAACCAAAGACAAAATAAATTCAACTGTAAGCGATTAGGTATTATCTAAGACAATTTCAAGTGCAAGTCGGTCGAATTGCATTGCATTGCGTCTATGTGAACGTACTTGCAATTTTGCTAAAAAAAAAATCGTTTATTGGTGAGATATAAATCGAATCGCAACAAATCATCTGGTGTCCGACCGAGAATTCGGTTTCGGTCAGCTTTCGGCAAAAAAACTAGTTTCGGTTTCGGCGACAAACCTGCCGAAACTACGATCGAAACCGAAACTGCATTCGGGAGTTCTCGCGCTGTGATCGGTCATGTTCGGCGCGATAAATTGCATCCAAGCGAGTTTTTTTTCTTAAATAAGGGGTTGTTATGTTGATTATCAAACCAATAAGTGAAAATATCGAAGACTGCATAGCAATGTGATTTAAAGATAAAAAATAAAGACTGACTGATAATGATAACGTTTTCTGTATTTTACCCTCAAAACATGATGCTTGTAAGGAAGTTTCGGTTTCGGCCGAAACTGAGACTGTTGCCGAAACTCGGTTTCCGTCGTAAAAATCAGTTTCGGTCGGACACTAAAGCCATCAGGAAAGTCGCTAAGATGACCCTCGAACCGATCATTCTCTTACTCCTAAGTTTTTTAATTTACTTGGGATCAGCGCAACAAATATCTTCTTCTTTCATACTTTTCTATAAGATCTTTTAGCTGAAGAAAACTAAATGTAGCAAGTACTCGTATTTTCAGCGCGAAGCCTACCGCATTTTACTATGAACCATTGTTGTTGTTAGGTAATTTCTGGCTTATCACAGAATCACTATCCTACCAAAAACACTGTGAGACACGGTAATTACGTGTGCGATTAATCGCTAGACCTTAAATATTCATAAAACGACTATAACGGCGTTTTATTGGCAATATAACTAACCTTATTCTTCTGTTCTAATCTATTCGATGACCTTATATCTACGAACAAACTTTCAGTTCTAAAGATCCTCATATTAAAAAGAAAAGTATTCCCATTCCTCGTCAGATAACTACCGTAGTAGAGGTAGTGAGTACTACAGCTCAGTATTATTAAAAGGGCGGTAACCTCAGGGAGAGCGCGCTTACTCGGATATTCACGTGGTGCAAACCAGTTTGTCTTCCCGTTCTTAACGATACCGTTATGTGCTAGTCCTTGCGCTTTCTATTTTAAAAATAGGTGGGGTTATATGTCTATTCATATCATAGCACATCATTTACTGTCAAATCCGACGAAAAGTACGACTGTCTTTGTCAAACACTGACATCCTGCCCACTTCCACAAACGTATCACAATTCATTGGGGTTTGGGGGTAACTTTTGTCCTCCTGCGGATATCCTCATTTCTATTGCGATCATGCAAGAAAACTCCGAGCATAGCCCACTCCATTGCCCTTTGGGTAACTTTAAGCTTTCTAATGAGGCCCATTGTGAGTGACCACGTCTCAGTTCCGTAAGTCATCACTAAGAAACTGGTCATAGACCCTCATCACTGAAATTCAGGCGATGCAGAAAAATCTAACTTTGAATGGACTACTACAAAGGTGCATAGTATTCCGTGGATATTAAAGACGAGTTTGCCAAAAATGTGACAGTGCAGCCCTCAAAGAACGCGAAAGCTGATTCAATTTACAGTCCTCCGAATAGATAAATATGTAAATTATAAAGTAAGTTCGAGCACCGTTAGTAGATGTCGAGTGCAAATTCACTTTCATCGGTAATGGTGGGTAACTGACCGTCACTTGACACCGAGAGCGACTGCCGCGCATCAAACGTTGTGTAATGGTAATGACACTAGTGACATTAGTCATTATCTGTCAAAAGTGACATAACTTGAAACTAGAAACTTTATGAATGATGCTGGCAGAAAACAGTTGTATGAATGAAACCTTTTTGCAAGTGAAATGAATATTAGGTATCGCTTTTTCAAGTTGTGGTTTCAGCACAATTTTACTAAATGACTGAGGTTAAGTGAACTTGTATGTGACCATAAACAGACACACAACTTTGAACTTGAATTATGCACGTGAGTAAGGCTGTATGAATGTAAAAGATACTTTGATAATGTTTCTTATGCGTAATTTCAAGAGAAAGTCACCAAAGTCATTGACTAAGAAATGTCTCTTATTATTGGCTATTTATTTTTAAGCATCTACTTAACAAAATTTTACATTTCTGACAGACAATGCACATCCCCCACTACTGAATCCTGAAGCAAATCCTGATCTTGCACAAGGATTCCTTATTGAAACAAATCATCCCCTAAATGGGTTTTATAGGGAATTAAAGTTTGTATGAAAGCCCGAGTTTTTGCCGGCATACGGCTTGTATAATTTATAAACCAAAACACCGACGACAATACAGTTACTGAAACCAGTCCAACGGTCAATTTGAAAGCAAGTCAACTCCAATGGGATATGAATACCGATCGGCCACCGGTCCTCGCTCGTAATACGTGATCGAAGGCACTCGTCTACTCGTCCTGCCACGCCGAGTGTTGTCGACGACCAATACATCACGCGCGCATTGCCAAAGAAAGTGTTGTGACCTAAAAACTTCAACTAAATATACCTATTACCTACTTACTCACTCTTTGTTTTAACTTCGAGAACTTTTCTTTTAACTGTAAACCTTTTAGAGCAATTGTGAACAATTTACGAAATGTTTTTGGATAAAATAATATCATAGAAAGTTAGTGTTAAGTCAAAACTTTGTAGCTCAAAGGTTTATAGGGTCAACATCTTTTTTACAAAACACCAACTTAGAACCCCAACCAACTGCATGCTGGCATGTGCCAGTGACCGCTTTAAAGGACCGAATCGATGTACACGTTTAAAAAAATGAGGACCGCCGGGCATTTGTCACGGGTTAAACGTTAACCACTGATTCGAAAAGCAGCGGAATACCTTATTTGGATGATTTTAACACGTTCGCTGCCAAGGACTCGCCTCGCCTGAGCCACAAATGCTTTTTAATTGTTTCTGTAATTAGGGCAATGAACGTGTTAATATTTCTTAATAAAGTATTCAAATTTTAATTGATATCCTTAGAAATCGCTGATTCTAGTTTCTAATCTATGTTGATTGCGGTCAGCCTCCAGCCTAAAATATTGCGTCTATCACTACAAAAAAAGGCTTTCTCACTGGCACGAATGATTCATACAAATATTATGAAAGTAAGGGAAAGATATTATCGACTCACATATACGTTGCAACATAACATCCGTATTGCTACATTCGGGTTTTCCAGATGCAAGTTATTTGTATAAATTCACTGAATCGTTAATAAAAAAAATGTGGATGGAGAAAACCCGCAAGGAAGAGGTACTGCGTAGGTATTTAGCTGCCATCGCTTTCAACCACTATTTTATGTATCGACTTTACACCAATACTTCGAAACAATTGAATTAAAAACTTTTAATGTGCCTTTACCCGGAATGCGTTGGATGCAGTTAAAAAAAAAATTTGCACATTTTTACGCTTTTATTTTCTTTATCACTCAATTTCAAATTTTCTTCTGAAAAAGTCGCGTTTTCTCGACACGTCTATTCTTATCACGTCCATTACTTTTGCGCAAAGGCCAGTTATCTATATTTTCCTTTTTTACCGGCTTTTTCAGTCCATCACAGTCATACTCATATAAAGGTTCTAATGTTCCTTCCTTTGTTTATAAAAACCGACCGGAACCTCTCATATACGCACCGTAACACGGTTAATTGAAAAGGCAAATAACTCGCTAATTTACTTAAATAACACTTAAAATTATATTACAACAACATCAGAGCCCCCTTCTCCAACCATTTCTACTACTACCAATAAGCGACCTGCGCGGGAGTTGAACCACAACAGTCGAAGAAAGTGCCCGTCCACCGGTTAGACGAAACACCGCACGTCAATAATACTGCTTGACAATTTTTGAATTTCGAAAAGCCGATTCTATCCAACCGTGTTTTAGTGGCCAGTTTGAAAAATTACGTGATATGTGATGAACCTAGATACAGTGAAAGTGTTCAGGAATCTGTAGTGTACAGCGTTTGAAATGAACAGTAAAACGAAGTGTTCAATATAATTCGGTGCGACTGTGGAGCTTTCTTGTGTATTATGTTTTGTTGTGAAAGTTTGAGCGACTGAACGTAAGTTGACTACAAGCTTTTGTATTGTAAACATTGGTTTTTCATTGTCATATGCTTGTCGGTGATTGAGTTGTTAACTTTTCGAAGATAATGTATTTTATTCAGAGTTAAAAATTTGACACCGTCTGTGTTCCCTACCAGCTACATAAAATAGCCTTCAAAGCAAATAGAACAGGCATCTTCAGCGATCCCTTGTTCCATGGTAGACCTCATTCATCACTTTCCAACAGGCGAGATCGAGGTCAAGAGCCTGCTCATTGTCAAGACTCGGCTCATTGTCACTGACAAGAAAAGGATACTAAATTCAGTCAAGTTCAAGGAGGTTGAGTTTTAGCAGTACTGTTACAAACGTTTTCCAAGCTATATCTTGAAGTTGAAACTTAGCAAGTATGTAAATAATATGCAATGCACATACGTTACTATTTTAGATAGATAGATTATGTCAAGAGAAAATGCTGGTAAACTGTTTATGGATTCGAATGTCACTCTTCTACTGCGCATTGTTTTGGCCTACGTAACTGTATAATTCTCGCCAAACTTCTTGGCCGCCCTGAAGTTGGCTATGATTGCTGCGCATTAGTAAATCTCATATAAAAAATACATAATTAAAAATAGCAAAAAACCCGACTGCTTAAAAAGCGACCTAAAAAGACGTAAACAAGATGAAAATCATGCTGTGCAGTCGGAGGATACATATGTGCGAGCTGGCTGTTTATTGTTTATACCATTTCATAACATAACATCACGCCAGTACGCTCTAAAGGGGTACGCAGACGTGTACAGTTTACCATGGTACACTCTCATTTCACTGGTTATGTTCAAGTTTCATGATATTCGGGTAATCTATTCTGGCATTATAGATACCTTACTAAAGAACTTGCCTATTAGGCACAATTACTAAAAGGTGAAAAATAACTTTCTTACCAAAGACACCGACTTCTAAAAAGAAAGTAATTTTTCACTTTGTAGTATTTTTATTTGGAAGTTAGTAGTATTTTTTATTAAAAGTTTTTTTATAGAAAACTATCATAACACCGTGGAGCCCGTTTTTTAAAACCTACTCAATACCTTCGGCATAAGACTTGAATCAATATTCCAGTGGTCTCTGAATATAATAACATTTAATTACACAACATTCCGCTGCCAAAAGGGACCGTTACATAATGGGCTACAGTGGATGTATTTTCTCCGGAACTCTTTAATATTCTGGACAACGGTAAGCCTTCGTAAATTCTCTTGGCCGCGCTTCAATGACATTTTAGTACACTTTCTAACTAAGTATGAAGTTGTAAACAACGCATTTTCAACGGTTTAGCTTTAGAATCTCTATCTGTTCTTAGGCTAAGACTAAGTCAGGCATTGCACTAAAGTATTTGCAGCAAAGCTGATTGTTGGTTTACCTTTTCGTCATGTTTTTAAGTAGGCTCGCGCTTGAACACTATCTCACCTGATGGTAAGCGATGATGTGGTCAACGGTGAAGCACGCTTGCCTAGAACTGAACTATTCACTCTTGACTTAAAGGTCCCTAGATTGTAGCTATCGGGAAACACGGACTCCAGCAGCTAAAGAGTGCTGGGCTAAGGAGCGGAATTCCGTGACGGCCATTTGAAAAATGGTTGTTTGATGACCAACAAATTTCAAGCCCTCACTTTGCAGACATTTATTTGTGACTCATTTTTATCCGACTTTATTCATTAATAAGTTATACCCGATTGCACAAAAACGTAAAGTACCTTTACCGTTCTTAAAACTCAAGATTTCAGTCGAATAATATTTCAATTCAATGAAACATGATGTTAATTTTCAAACCAATAGTAAACAAATTGCTTTAGTAGTATACGAGCCTGTAATAAAATAATAGATAGGTACTTCCTGAAATGTAATGTAGGAAGGAAGATATCTGTTTCGTAAACATGACATTAAGGGCCGATTTCACCAATGATACTAATCGCGATTGGTTTAACTAAATTCAGTTTACGCAAATACAGCGTTCTGATTGGTAGTTTCTCAGCGGCCTCAACCAATCAGAACACTGTATTTGCGTAAACTGAGTTTAGTTGAACTAATCGCGATTAATATATATTTAGTGAACTAATTATAATTGGTGAAATCGGCCTTATAACTATTCAATCATTTTACAACACGGAAGCTAAATTCACCCATATTACACTTAGCAACAAACGGAATCAAACAGATAATGTCTCCATTGCCACTAGAACAAAACACAAAAGATACAACTGAAATGTAATTTAAAAGTCCGTTTACTTTTTACGCGACTGTACATCCTAACTGTACAGTCTATTAAAGCATTCGATTGCACTTAGGTTACAAAACCGTCATTCAATTTTAAACGTAACAACTGGAAATAAAGTTTAAAATAGCTTGTTTACTATACTTGTTAATTAGAAGCGCTTACGCTTGGGAGAAATGTGATAGATAATGTCATTTTTGTGAGAATAAATCAATGAAACAAGCGGAACTTGTTAGTTGCATGTGAGATGAAAGTGAATCCGTGGATAAGAAAACCTGAGGTTATAACTTAGCAGGTGGTTGAGCGATTTATGTGCATGTACCACGACGTACGGAAGTTGCTTCAGGCACGGGGTCCCAGCGCTAATAAAGAAAATATGGTTCAAATAAATGTCACTAGATGTCGCGATATGCATCTATTTGTTAATTAATTGTGTGTAAAATTAACATTTTCTAGAATTGATCATAAAAAATGTATGTTCTTTCTTAATCAACTCTCCTAAGCACAAAATTATGGAATATTGGGCTCTTTATTCACATTTCAAAGATTATTTGAACGGATCATTTAAAATTGATTTAAAATTTCTGAGGCAACACATTCTAAACTGTAAAACTTGCAAAAAATACTATAAAACAAATCGTCACTGTTTTTAAAGAAAAAAATAGTCACGAACCGAGAAAATCCTTTTACTTGCAAGTCGCTGCTAACACCATCTATTGCCGTGGAACGGAATCGAACGCGATCGAAGTGCTTATACTATACTCCATTTGTTTAGGTAGTTAACTAAAGGTAAACAATCTTGATATGTCTTTTTATATAAAATAAATCGTATAAAAGACCAACAAATATTATTTAAATTTAGTTACTTACCTAACATCGGTTTAAGTAAATACCTAATTGTAAACATTTTTAGATTCAATTTTTAGACATTTTTTTAGATAAAAGACATGTTAAGATTGTTTACATTTAGTTAACTACCTAAACAAATGGAGTATAATAGATTGTTGAATCGAGCGCAAAGTGAGTTATTAGTGCATGAGTGTTATGTTGGTGCCTGAGCGCAAGTGATGGCACTTAATTAACACGAGTGCATTAATTACTCACTTTAGCGAGGTGCGTAATTTACTTTTCTTTCAACTACCAATATACGCACCGTGATAAATTAAACCTACTCAAAATAAAAACTCAAGTTAATGAATTTTGCGACAAAAGGTTACTAACAATTTCTTTTTTCATCAAATCGGTTTTATTCCATTGAGGTAATAATGGTATTCAGCCGATTTTTATTTTCAGCCAGTATCTTTTTGATCTAATGCATACATTTTATATTAAACTTAATAGGAGACATTTCACCTCTGTGGTAAATTTACATCTAAATAAAAAATAAAAACAGTGCATTAATGAAAAACTGTGCAACTATGTGTCCATAAAACCATCTCTTTCTTTTTTTTTGGTTTGGTGGACGAATGCTTGATATACTAGAGGATAATTAGGTCATAACACTGTGGTTACTCATAATGCGGCAAACTTAAAGTAGGAAAGGGCCAGCAAGCTTTTCCTTATGCCTATACCCAATGAGCTTTGCGCCAATATATCCACTATGCAGAGCCTTGAGTTTCTGACACAGCCAGAAGGCGTTGCGGCAGTCCCCGTAGTAGATGGTCTGATGAGCTGTAGTGCTATTCTCTAAGGATAAATACGCAGCTGTGCGCCAGTATTTACTATCTGTCTTTATAGTTGCTTATCTAACTATTTTCGTAGATGGCGATATCCTTAGAGAAAAGCACTACTGGCCCCACAAAAGATCAGTGGTCAAGGGCTTCAAAAGCTAGATTAGAAGCTATGGGGAGACGCCTTTCTCCAGCTCTGGAATGATGCAGGGTTACATTAACCAGCGACATATTATGAGGGATCAAAAATGAGCAAATCAGTAGCATAGTTGTGAATGATGAATTTCACACAGACTCCCAATTGAGTTGTCGAGACACGATCAAACTGTGTAAACTAATGATGCAATTAGTGACGCGTGGATGATTACACTTTTTATGGACCATGGCAGATTTCTAAATAATCATTGCATTAATTTCATGATTTATGATTTAAGACGAATGTTTTGTCAGCTTTTGATACGATCCGATTTATGTATTTGATACAGCAAAACATACATTTGATATAAATGGGCAATTTATGTTTTGCTGTATTATCCTGGCATCAGGATAGGTCATCGATTGATCCACTTATCAAGTGTAATGAATAGAATTCGTGTAACAGATGCCGCCATTTCGGCTCACCCTGAAAACGATTTTTCTCATTCTTCTTCAGTGGAACACCAAAATTTTGCCAATCAGTTTAATGCATGCTGAAATGATTACGTCATGGCTGGATATCAGAATAATTGAACTGTCGAAAACTTGCGACGCTTGATTTTGATAATCTACCGACAGTTTTTGTGAATGAAAAACGATTGTTAGTTTAGTTGACCTACTGTACCGGAAGCTGCAGTGACGTAGTCACGAGCGCACGCGCCGACCTCGACATTACGGTACTTCGCGACTCATCAGCTGTTAACCAAGTGACACTATTTCGTACTGCGACTGATGAAGCTTAATGGTTTAGAGTTGGAATGTTGCCGATTGATTGACTACAGGTTGTCTTTCAAGGGGTAACAGCTTGTGGTCAATCAGTACGTCTTATAAAATCTACTTTCGACGATGTGACAAAAATCGTACGAATCCTTAACTAAGTACTGCAAAAGTCCTTGTCAAGGCCAGATTAAGGTTGTGCCGTTGAATGTTTGTTATTTGGCAATTACGGGACAATACGTGCTAAACAACTTTATGTAAATCACTGGTCTAAGTTCAAGTCAATTCTCAAACACCCATATCGTATAGTAACATTGCCCTCCTAATGTTCCAGGTGTGAAGATGAGCTCGATAGTGACCGCGGCCGCCGACGTGCTATCCGGCACGGCCATCGCCGCCGCAGCCGGCTCGCAGGTAAACGTGCGCTAACCTACTATCAGACACTACATCATAATACACATAGACGATATAGACACATACCGTCAAGCAAGATGCTTCATTACCTGTAGTCACCGAGTAAAGCACGCACACATAAGCGGCGTTCGGTAACGCACGAATCTGCGGGAAGTCAAGGGAGATGAGTAGATATTGAACAGAGACCAACCTTCATGCTAAGAACAGCTGATAGTTGGGCTAGACTTGTTCTTGTGAAGACCACATATAGGTAAACGCTGGTAGGAACTTCAACGCCAGAACTCAATAATGTATCCGTCGGTAAATTTGTCTACTAGAAATAGGATTTTGACATCTAAATGTTGAATGTCGTTAGTGAAGCAACGAACTTTGCAGAGTATTTGCTAGCAACAACTGAATGAAACTAACTGAGTTAAGTAAATTCTGTGTCACTGTTGAGTTCTATGTGCCCAGCAGGTGGACTGTACTGTTGATAAAAATGAAGCCTCGTGCTATATAGTACTGTGATGGATTCAATACTTCAAGACATGTTGACTTGATTTGTTGATTCATTTGTCAATTTATAATCACTACACTTTTCGCAAACGTAAAATTGTAAAAAGCTTAGTCTCTGTTTGTTACTTCCTCTTGTGACAAAAATACGTATGGGTGTATGTTTGCGTGTAGCATACAAGTGTGCAAGTCATACCTGCCTTATATGACGTCACGTTACACCTGACTTGCATTGCATGCCGTGCTGTGCACGCGATACTAGAACGAATGCGACTGACTTCCGCCTTCCGGTACTAAATTCCTGAAGTTCTTTTACATCTGTTAGAAGAACAGATGCAAAGTCTTGTTCCCTGAAGGGAGAATTGTTTTTAGGTCAAATTAATGAAATGTTTTATTTCTTTCACAGCTATTATTTGAGATAAACTTTTCATTATTAGTGTGAGATTTTTTAGAGTTTAATTTGATTTGCTGGTGATTTTTTGTTGTGAATTATTTATAAGAGTTTTAATCTTATTTTTCAGCTAGTAAGCCAGAAGGCCAGAGCGATAATTATCTTTATTATGTTTAACTTTACTTTTTTTAGCGATACCTCCTATCATTTTAAGATTGCCTTTTCTTGTGTGGTCTTATATTCCATTAATTTTATTCATAACACTGATTTATCTACTTGGTTTGTATTAATTGTATTTTTGTTTTGTAGCATTTCCAGAGTAATTGTCACTTAAGCACTAAATAACAATTTACAAGTATTTTACTCTCAAAGAGTTAAAGAAAACTTTTCGAAAATGAATTCTATATCAATTTCTAGTACTTAACAAGTATGTACAGTCAGAGAGTATAACTTTTTATCTTCCTTAGGTCGAACTTCAATTGCACGTTAAGATGAGACAAGATCTATTTGTGATTCTGTCACATCCAAAAATAGATCCCGACGCTAGTTATTGCTTAGATAGTTTCAACCGTAGTGAAGTTTCAATTTAGGTACCTACTGGGAATTCTTATCGACCTCAAATAATGGGTTAAGGTTACACTAGTCGATCATTCTTCCATACAAACGTAGTCTGGCGATTACTCCACTGTTTGACGATGCACGTTCAAAATAAAAAAAATGATATCAATTTTTCTCGTCATTATCTAGTCCTGTATGGAAACAAAGAAGTAAAAAAAAATGTATTTGAAAGTTATGAGTGTCGAAAGTTTCATATTTCAACACTAATTTTAATGCATCTTTGGGCGGAAATAAATACCATAAGAAAAAGGAAAATTGAAAAAGAGCCACCATACAGGGATCGATTAGTAGTTCAACAATGCAAATAATTATATTTTGAAAATATACATTTAGTCGTTTTTTCTTGATATCTAGACTCCCAAACATCTGTTTATAAAATTTCGCGCGCTCGTTTTCTTTCTAAATCATCATTCATTTCGCTACAAACTTGCAAAAGTGCTAATTCGTAAAAGAACTATCTTCTTACTGCTCATCACAGCATCTACATCTTTCGCACGTGTTGTCGAATGAGATAACATGCATTTTAACTACGCGCACAAAATAGTTCGTGCCATCGACTAGGACAACCTTAAGGGCAGGAAGATGATTCAATCAACATTGGTAAACAATTAATTTTGTTACTAAGTCAAGTTCTATTTATAGTATGCCCTTTATTAACTGTTTGACTGAGTATCTTGGACATCGGTACACATGACGAGGACCATCATTTATATTGGATGTCAACCGTTCAAAGCGATTAGCAATCGATTAACTTTTTAGCTCATTCCCGGAAGCCAGCATGCTTCATTAAACTTGTGCAAACATAGATTATACGATAACAGTGTTATTTATTACAGCCGTACGGTAATCATAGTATAGTCAACCGCTTTAATGTTCCCATTTCTGAGACACAGGGTCTCTGGAGTAGGGTTGGCATCTCTAGAATCTGCCAACCAGGACAAGGAACGTGAAAACCCCGGATTTTGGAGCTTATAACCCGGACATAACAACAGATTTTATTCTCATAGCTTTTTTAAACTAAATGTAGTTTTAACATATTTTTTTACAAAAAAATACAACCGGCTCCCATTATGAAACACTTACAAAGTGGAAAATTATTTAATTTTCGGCAGTTGGTGTTTAAGGTTGTTTGAAGTTTTTTTTTTTAATTTATTGAAGTTGGTTTTCACTTTGTAGAGCTTTTAATTGGAAGTCGGTTGTATTTTATAAAAAGTTTTAGTTTTCAGTTTTTTGTTTGTTGCACCTGCGACAAACAAAAAAGTGAAAAATAAATGCAGTGGTTAATTTCTATAATAATCTTCCTTCTTACTATAATCCTTACTAATATTATAAATGTGAATGTAAGATTGTTTGTTACGCTTTCACGCAAAAATTACTGAACTGATCATCATGAAACTTTGTACATATATTCTTGGAGGTATAAGAAGTAACATAGGATACATATAATTAAAAAAAAAAAATGGCTTCACTGCGAGCGAATCTGCGGGTAAAAGCTAGTATTATTATAAACGCGCAAGTTTGGTGGTATGTTTGTTACTCAATCTCGCCAGAACGACTAAATGGATCTAGATGAAATTTGGCAGACAGATGGATTATAGTCTGGAATAGCACATAAGCTACTTTTTATTCTGGTATAATGTAGGATGATAAAACACATTTGACGCGGGTGAAGCCGCTGGCAGAAGCTAATGTACAATAAACAGATATGCAATCTGGGTGACTCGGCGTAATTTTTGAAGAGTTCCGTTGAATATCTTCGAATTTCTTTATCAGATCTTCACCAAATTTAAATGGCACCAATTCGGGATCAAAAAATTCCAAAGAAAAAAATAATTTCCAAAATCGGTCTGCAATTGACGGATAAATCGGTGAAAATTGCCGTTAGTGATTTGAAGAATTTAAAAAACCCGGATTACAAATAAAACCCCGCCCGGACGCTCCCCAGACGCCGTCTAAACTAGGGCAAATCAAAGGCACAGACCACGAATGACATTCGACAACAAACGCAATTATGAAACGGAAACTGTGTTTGAAATTAAATTAAATTGTTCTGTGTTGACACTACATGTTTTCTTTTTTATTTATTATTTATATATACTTTATTGTACACCAAGATAATAAAAACAATACATACAGAAACCTTAAAATAGACACAAACATACAACAGGCGGCCTTATCGCGTTCTGCGATCTCTTCCAGGCAACCCAGAATGGAAAGAGATAGCCTGGACATGATATGGGGTTGCACTTGGTGCAATTTTAAAATTAAATAATAATTTAAAAACATAGGAAGCACAAAATATAAAATACTAAAATATATACATAAATACATACATACATATAAATATACAGGCAAGAAAACAATACAGCTCCAACAAGAATAAGATCACAGTGACAGGTAGTGTTCCTTTACCAGTCTTTTAAAGGTCGGTAGTGATTGCGCGCGTTTAATTGTCACAGGCAATGCATTCCATAGACGAGCGGCAAGGACAGAGAAAGATTTGTCTAGGAAGAAAGGCCTTTTTTATTTATTTTTCTTTCTTTAAAATAAACTTTCTTATCTAAGGGACCTGTAACTAATGAAATCTCTAAAAAGGAGATTTTCGTTCTTATTGAATAGTCAATTAACGTCATGTTTTTCTTGTTTTTTTTTTTCATGGGAATTTGTGTCACTACTACTTCAGAACTTATCACTAACTCCTAGTTTCCCCATCATTCCAGGTAGCCTGGTTCATCCCGATGCTGGTGGCCGCGATAGCCTACTACAATTTCGACGCGACAGACCCTGAGGGCAGACCAGCTGACATCGGCGACGACCACATGCTACATGATTACGACTTCATCATCGTTGGAGCGGGCTCTGCTGGTCAGTGGGTATTTGAGATTTTATTACTACCACGTTATACCCTTATCCCAATAACTGCTAGGAAGCAAAAGCAAACATTTTCTTTTACTAAAATTGGACAAAATCCTAAGCAAAATTCCAACACAAGGGGTCCAGAATCATATACTCATCATCAGCTTTTTTAATGTTCCCACTTCTAGGGCACAGGCCTCCCCTCTGTGAAAGGGAATTGGCCGTAATCCACCACGCGGGCCCAGTGCGGGTCGGTGGATGTCACAAGGCTTCGATTTTTTTTTGGTTCTAGGACATGCCGGTTTCCTCACGATGTTTTTCTTCACCGTTTTTAGTTTTGAATCATATACTGAACCCATGGTTTTTTTTTCGCATCGGTGTCAGACACACCCTGTAGTATATATATATATATTATATATAATAAATATATACTACAATTTAGTATATATTTGTAGACATGTTCTCGAAAACGGCTCGATAAAATTTGCGATATATGGGTTTTCGGGCGCGAAAAATTTATATAACTAGGTCTCATAAATAATAATAATACAGCCTGTAACTGTCCCACTGCAGGCTAAAGACCTCTTCTCATACGTAAAAGGCGAAGAACATTGATCACTACGCTTGTTCAATGCGGGTGGGCGATTTCAGAATTAAATGAAATGGTTTCCTTACGGTGTTTTCCTTAACCATTGTCAGTGATGTCCAAGACAAACTTAGGCAGTACGTATGAATATGAAAAGTCACATTGGCCCAGGTACTAAGTAAACAATATAATAGCCACCACTAATAGTATATTATGTAACTAGTGAATAAAGGACGGATTTAAAGCGAGGGCCATTGATGAACCACGAACAAGTGAAGGATTCTAAAAACTGAATCACGACCGTAGGGAGTGATTCATGATGATTGAATCACGAGCATAGCGAGTGATTCAAGTGTTAGAATCCTGAGCGACGCGATTGATTCATGGTCCTCGATATAAATCCGTTTTATTCAAGAGTTGCATACTATATTTTATACCATGACTACGAGAAAAAGAAAGATTTAAGCAAAAAGGCACAAGGGATAAATGGTTAATTACCTTCAAAATTTACAAAAAATTAGAAACCTCAGGATTCCACATTTTTTGTAAATTTAAGCTGAGCTAGGTGTATTTCAGACGCCAGTGACCACCTCCGTTACATTACATAATTATAATTAATTAAGCACCAATGCAATTAATATTAGAATTACAATCCAAATAAGTATTCACTAAATATCCTAGACCAAAATCAACATCATTATTAAAATCCTAAATATAAACAAACTCAAAATTAAATCGACGAAGGAATTTGCATCAGTAGTATTTTATGCGCAAGGAGGTTGTATAGCATTGAGGTGGAGATAGAATATGTATTAGTGTGTTCTAAATTCAAATACCAAAACAGTGATTAAAAGTGCTTTTTATTCACTGTTTTCAGTGAATAAAATAAGCTTTTTAGAGGGGGAATGGTATAAAAGATATCATTTGATTAATGTCAGTGATAAAACAAGAGTGACGATCGTTCACGAACTCTCGTTCGTCAGTGAGATGGGGTTTTGCCGCTTTTACCAGTATTAATGGAAAAGGCTAAATTATTAATACTACTGGAGAAAATATTTCTTCGCGACCATTTGAATGGTAATGTAGTGAAAACAATTAACGAGGGACATAATATAATGAGGACCCACGACAGGCGGTCCGTAGGGATCCCTTAATTGATTTTTAATCCGTTTTAATATGTATTCATAAACTATTTTCAGGCGCAGTGGTAGCAAATCGGCTATCAGAAGTCAGCAACTGGAAGATCCTACTATTGGAAGCCGGCGGAGATGAGACGGAGACATCTGACGTACCTCTTCTAGCTGGGTACCTGCAGCTCAGCAAGTTAGACTGGCAGTACAAGACTGAGCCTTCGGGAACTAGCTGTTTAGGTAAATAGTTTCTGTAATATTTTTCTTGTTAAAGTTTTGGTTTGCTTCATATTGTTTGAAAAATCTTGCATCTTAAAATACCTATCTATTGAAATATTGCTTTTCTTAACGTGAATCAAACACATAATTTAGCAGTTAACTCAATGTTTTCTTTTCTTTTTTTTCCAGCAATGGAAGGCGGCAGATGCAACTGGCCCCGCGGCAAGGTGCTCGGAGGCAGCTCAGTCCTCAACTACATGCTGTACCTACGAGGCAACAGGAAGGACTACGACTCCTGGGAGGCATTGGGAAACAAAGGCTGGGGTTACAATGACGTGCTCTACTACTTCAAGAAGTCTGAAGACAATAAGAACCCTTCCCTAGCCCACACACCGTACCACAGTACTGGAGGATATCTGACAGTTTCCGAAGCGCCTTATCACACACCGCTGGTAAGGTCGTTTATTGATGGTGGCCAAGAATTAGGGTACATGAACAGAGATATAAATGGAGAGAACCAAACAGGTTTTATGGAGGCACAGGGAACAATCCGACGCGGCAGCCGTTGCTCAACATCCAAAGCTTTCCTAAGATCAGCTAAGGATCGTGCCAATTTACACGTATCCATGCATTCACACGTCACCAAAGTGATGATAGACCCCAGAACGAAGGTTGCATTTGGAGTAGAATTCGTGAGAAATAAAAAGATATACCGTATCAGAGCTAGAAAGGAAGTCATTCTGTCGGCTGGAACTATCAACTCTGCTCAGTTGTTAATGCTGTCAGGAATAGGCCCTGCAGAGGAGCTGAATAAACATAAAATACCATTGATCCAGAATTTGAGAGTTGGAAGGAATTTGCAGGATCATATTGGATTGGGTGGATTGGCGTTTATGGTGAACCAACCTATTTCAATCGTAGAACATAGACTATATACCGTTGGTCCACTGATGCAGTATGCTATGTTAGGAGAAGGTCCTTTGACTATCATGGGAGGCGTCGAAGGCTTAGCTTTTGTCAACACTAAATATGTAAACGAGACTGAAGATTTCCCCGATATTGAGTTCCATTTCATATCTGGGTCAACTAATTCTGATGGTGGCGAGCAAATAAGCAAGATACATGGACTTATGGACACGTTCTTTGATGCAGTGTTCAGACCAATAAACAATATGGACGTCTGGAGTATCATTCCTATGCTGCTCCGACCGCGAAGTAAAGGTTTCATACAACTACGTAGTGCCAACCCTTACGACTACCCTTACATTTATCCTAACTATCTAGCAGACGAGTTGGACCTCAAAACTTTAGTCGAAGGAGTGAAAATCGCTGTAGCGTTGTCCAGGACAAGAGCGTTCCAGAAATATGGCTCAGTTTTGAACAAGCACGTCTTTCCTGCTTGTGTAAGTATCAAAAGGTACTCGGACGCATATTGGGAGTGCATGATCAGACAGTACACTTGTACTATTTATCATCCTGTTGGAACAGCGAAAATGGGGCCGTACTGGGACCCTGAGGCAGTTGTAGACAACCAGCTGAGGGTGTATGGAGTCAAAGGCCTACGTGTCATAGACGGCAGTATCATGCCTAACATAGTCAGCGGGAATACCAATGCACCTATAATTATGATAGGAGAGAAAGGCAGCGACATGATCAAAGAATTTTGGCTGAAACGACGAAGTTCTAGATATTACATTTAATTGGCGTACAAAACAAAAGTATTTATCAGTATTATGGGGTGTGAATTTTGTTGTAAATATTTCCTATCTTGGCCGAATATTGTGAATTTATTTATTGTCTAATTATTGTGGCTCGCAATTGTAAATTATTTAATTAAGGATAGTGTTTATAGATAATAAATTATAAGTAATAATACACGTTGTGTTTGCTATCTTGTCATCATTTTTAGGTCAGAGACCCGCGATGTCATAATGTCTGATACAATATTGCTTATTTGCTGACTCTAATTCATTATTGTGATACGATGAACTTAGTACAGAGTAATCAAATAAAGTACAGGTTACAAATCGTTGTCTTTATGAGCTACTGTCGTAGTTATTTCTATTTCAATTACATTAAAATATAAGCTATTCTTGATGAAATGATACTAAACCGGCGCCAGCGCCTGCGATCCTCACAAAAGCGTGAAAGTTTTTGTAGAAATGATCTTTGAGGAACTATGTTGCAGATACATTTAGGCTAACAGATATGTTTTACATTAAGGTAATGTTTCAAGTAAAATATGTGTTCGTATCGAACATTTGCTTTAAAAAATTGCATTAGTCTGTGCAGTGCAACTTGCAAGTGTGACACAATACGGATTGACCCGATGGAAACAATACCTTGCCTAATGTGCTGAATCAGTCGCCATTCAATTTCATTCCATATCAGTGTCGGTGCAGACACCAGTCTTGCCAAAAGGGTACCGTGTTACCCAGTTACTGGGTTGTGGAGGTCAGATAGGCAGTCGCTCCACGTAAAACACTTAGTGCTCAGCTGAATCCGGTAAGACTGGAAGCCGACCCCAATATAGATGGGAAAAGGCTAGGCAAGAGAGAGAGATCAGTGTCGGTGCAGCCGTGGTACACGTATTATGGAATCATGTCGACCCACGACCCAACGACACTCAGAGGACTGCTCTCCAACACAAGGATCACCTTCGGATTACTACCAGGCCTCGGGCTTATGATAATCCTCCGCATGGCCATACATTTATACAGACCTGATATCGAAGACGCAGAAAACCGAGTCAGAGACCATCCTTTTGAAGAACTCTACGACTGCTACGATTTCATCATAGTTGGCGGGGGTTCCGCAGGTGCAGTGCTTGCCAATCGACTATCAGAAAATCCTAACTGGAAAGTGCTTTTGCTAGAAGCAGGACAGGACGAGAATGTGTTATCTGAAGTGCCAGTGTTATTTCCAGTGCTGCAAACCTCATCTATCGATTGGCAGTTTCTCACGGAACCCAGTGAAGGATCATGTCTGAGTATGGTGGAAAGGAAGTGCAGATGGCCCCGCGGTAAAGTGCTCGGCGGTTCCAGTGTGTTGAACGCTATGTTGTATATAAGAGGGAATAAGCGTGACTATGATAACTGGGAGAGTATGGGCAATGAAGGTTGGGGGTACGAAAGCGTATTACCATACTTCCGAAAATCTGAAGATATAAGGATACCTGAGCATCAGAACGATCCTTATCACGCCACTGGAGGTCTTTTGACTGTTGAAAATTTCGCTTTTGAGCAGCCAATTACAAGGAAGATATTGGAAGCTGGAGAGCAGTTGGGGTACAGCATTCGTGATGTGAATGGAAAGTTTCAAACAGGGTTTACTCGCTCCCAAGCGACAGTGCGAGACGGTCTTCGTTGCAGCACAGCTAAAGCGTTTTTGCGGCCCGCATCCAAACGAGAGAACCTTCATGTCAGTGTGCATTCGTTCGTGGAAAAAATATTGATTGACGAACAAAAAACTGCATACGGTGTGAAGTTTAAAAAACATGGACAAGAAAGAATTGTCAAGGCAAGTAAGGAGGTCATATTATCAGCTGGCACGATACAATCTCCACAAATACTAATGTTATCTGGAATTGGAGACGCTGAGCACTTAAAAGAATTAGGGATATTTCCGATTGTCAATCTGCCTGGTGTCGGCAAAAATTTACAAGACCATGTCGCAATGGGTGGTCACTCGTTTCTCTTCGACAACCCCTACGATAACGGAACAGATTACTGTTTTAACCTACACTCTGTAATGTCAATAGGAGGCCTTGTAGATTTCAGTGTTCACAGGAGTGGGCCGCTGTACAGTATGATGGAGGCTGAGGCGATGGCTTTTGTCAATACTAAATATCAGGATCCGAGTGAAGACTATCCCGATATACAGCTGTTTATAGCTCCTACAGCTGATAATATGGATGGAGGATTGTTTGGTAAGCGGGCCAATGGGTTGGATGACGCCACGTACGCGGAGTTGTATGAGGAGATACTCTATGACTCTTCATTCTCCATCGTGCCACTGTTGGTAAGGCCGAAGAGTCGCGGCTACTTGAAGCTTCGAGACGCGAACCCCTACTCGCCACCACTGATTTATCCTAACTACTACACCGACCCAGAAGACATCAAAGTAATAGTAAGTATTACATTATATTTGTGTTACTAAACATACGAATCATGTTTTCAAAACAGAAACATAATTACCGTGTAATGAGACGATAAACTTTAGTAGTAGATAATTTTTGTTGACTTAATAAAAAAATCGCATAAATAAAATAGGCGATAATTGCTGTCAATGGGTCACGGAAATGAAAAGGTTAAAGTAATTACTGTAAAATTACATTGTAATGTTAATATTATATAACTGCTCTTATTAAAAAAGTCTAGAACTTATAACCTACTTATGAAAATGTCTTGTTAGGCTGGCTTTTATTATTTTTATATACTTTATTGTACACCACAAAAAATGTACAGGACAAACATTCACAAAAAACAAGTGTACAATGGGCGGTCTTATGTTTACTAAAATTAGATTACATAAAAGGCGCCGACAACACCACATCAGAATCATCTGCATCAATTGCGACATTAGTGACCATATGCGCCAGGTCAAGCTTCCAATTAACGGACACTACCATTTTGATTTCAGGTGGAAGGCGCCCGTATAGTTCACGAGTTAGTAAAACAGCCAGCACTTCGCGAGCTGAATGCTCGACCGAACCCTCGGCGGAACCCAGGCTGTGAGGCTCACGAGCTGATGTCTGACGAACACCTGGAGTGTCAGGCTAGGCACCACTCGCTGACGATATATCATCCTGTGGGCACGTGTGCCATGGGGCGTAGAGACGATCCCGACGCTGTTGTGGACTCTAGACTGAAGGTACGAATATTCTTAGCCTATAATAAGTATAATAGAAGTAACGACTGACGTTCTGCAAAGTTCTATCAAACTGCTAAAACTTTTCTTCTGATAAAAGTTTGGCCCTGGAATCATATCTAATACCTTTAAACTAGCAATTCTTGTATATATGTATATATATAATATGACAATTTTCATGAATTTAGTATGCAGGGCCTTTCGGAGGCGATAAATCGATCTAGCTAGGTTTCATTTTTAGAAAACTTCGTATTCTCTATTTCCACCCGTTCCGTTCAAGTTCAGTTCTAGTTTAATGCACTTTTTAGGACCATACTTCTAATGTATTTCATAACTGATATGTTTACCCCGTCTTTTACAGGTGTACGGTACCAAAAGTCTTCGAGTAATTGACGGCAGCGTCCTCCCAACAATAACAAGCGGTAACACCAACGCGCCCATCATCATGATAGCCGAGAAGGCTGCAGACATGATCAAAGAAGACTGGTATGACGTCGCCACCGAAGCATTGTGTCCTGAAGAAGTTCCCAAGACTTACAGGCACTCCAAAGACACGGAAGATAGAGGACCAACAAAAATTCAACTTAATCCACCAGATTTGTTTAACGAAACTTCCTGCTTATTCCCATTACTAGCTGATAAAATTGGAGTTAATCCTTATAAAAACAATAACGGCAAAAAGCTTGAAACCAAAAAAGAAAATGAACAGAATGTTAACATTCCGAAACAAATACCAAAACATATCACAAGGAAGCATCATCCCAACTTAAATTACAATCATCCTCAGAGAAAATTCAATAGTCTAGCGCAGAATCCTGTCCGAAATTATCTGTACGGCTCTCCAAATCTTCAAGATAGATGGCCGAATCACGTGTCAAATTATTATGAGCATCTACATAATCCACTTCAAAATTACCCTTTTTCAAAATTAGGGAGACAGTATCCTTTAAAGGATATATTTGCAAATCTGCAGCCAAGACCATTACTGAATTATGATTACGGCAATAAGCCAGAAAAGCCGAAATATTACGAAACTGGAGAATTTATTACTAGAGGACAGAAGCAATGTAAGATTTGGCTTGTCAAGGACGGTGTGAAGTATGTAGTTGTGTTGTAACTTGTATTTATTTATTTAGATGTAAAAGAAAATAAACCAGTGGAATTAAGAATAAATATTTGTGCTGTAGTGTGTTGGTATTAACGAAATATTATTTAAATAAAAGTTTATACATAAGTAGATCATTTTATTACAAAATACCGTTGGATCTGTTGTGTTGGTTTCGATAAAACATTTCCAAGTGTAACACATAATAATAGCTAAACAAAAATACCTATCTCTTCCTTGAACCTGTCTATTTCTGGCGTCTGTCTTAACCTGTGCCTACCAATGTATTAAAAACCGGCTAAGTTCGTGTCAGGACTTCGCACAATTAAGGTTCTGTGCCAATTTATCAATCACCAAATTACCAAACAACAATACAACATTATCACCAAATTTCAAGTCCATAATTCAATGGGCAATTCAAAAATTCTTCGCCATAAAATGTGTGACAGACGATACACAAAAATAGAGACGGATACGTGAGTGACAGCAATAGGGCTCCGTTTGGACTCTTCGGGTATAGTAGCCTAATAAATAGACATGAATGCATAAGTACGTTTAACCGCGTCAGGTTGTCAACTGTCTCGGATATAGAGATATTGATTTGCATTCTTTGAAACGCATATTCGAGGTGTAGTTAAAAATAGATGTTAAACTACTAGAATATTCATTATTGAGCCAGAGAACAGTATTAATAACAACCAGTTATTTAAAATTGTCATGGTTACATTACTAATATATAAAACAGTCAAGAATAACTGGTCCCTTTATATGAATATACCTAGAGCTAGTAGTAGTAGAAGTAGAATGTAAATTAATTCGTAAACGTTTCAGTATTACAACAGTCACTAGAATCATCGACTTTTACTGTTTAGGAACCATGAAATTTTCCATGCAGGCGCCTGAGTCTACTTGATGGTTGAATCAAATTCGCTAATCCCTAGACAAAAACTTCACCAAGCTTATCAATCCCAAGGGTAGGCACAGATGACGAAGCAACGTCAAGCGAGGGCATCATGACACTCAGTAATGAAGAAAACGACGCCAGGCGACGGATGTAAGAATTGAGACGCCAAATTCACCTTCATACCATGGATATGAAGATAAAGCATTGCCGAGCTTATTAACGGTATATTTGAACATATGCACGAATATGTAAGTAAGCAACAGTTTTTTATGATTTTGTCAAGATCGTATGGAAAGGTTAATTGCTTGACATACAGAAGATTATTTGTAGTCTAAACTTATCACGCCAAAGAAATATTAACTTAATGGGTCTGAATTCATTCAAGGTTTATTTCGAGTTATCTACCTATGTTAAATTTCCTCCGAACGGTTCTTTTAGGGCTCGATCCTAGTAACAAACCTGTCAATGAAGCAAATTGTGCAAAATTTCATGTAACATTATCTCAAAATAAACTAAAATCACAGATAATATAATACTAGCATACAGAAGCCTCATCCAATACAACGAAACCGTGCCGACGTAACTAGCGTTTATTACATAAAGTGGTCATAGAAAATTGGTATAAGGGTATGGAACACCGGGGTGGTTTTTAGTCAGTAGGTGTCAGACAGAATGGAGGACATTCAATGAGGATTTTCCACGCCGGAACAATAACTATAAATTTCAAGTGCTGTGACGAATTAGTTTATTCACTAGTGTGCCTAGGTTTCACTTCAGCCGGGGGTTGCGGATTGTACGTTCCCACGACTCCCGGTGTAGGTGTGAGATGGAACACCGGGGTGGTTTTTAGTCAGTAGGTGTGAGACAGAATGGAGGACATTCAATGAGGATTTTCCACGCCGGAACAATAACTATAAATTTCAAGTGCTGTGACGGATTAGTTTATTCACTAGTGTGCCTAGTGACCCCCCGAGTGAACCCCCGGCTGAAGTGAAACCTTTCTTTACCTAACTCCCAAAATTTGGATAGCTGATAAAAGTAACATCGAAATCAAAGGTTAACAAATTATACAACATTATGATATTAATACAATAATATAATTGCAATAATCTTCTTCTGACGTACATTACATGCCTACGAAATCTCATATATATATCAGGGATCGATCCCTGGATGATCATACTGCCAGCTCTCTTGGAACTGTCAGCTTCATATACTTGTATACTTGGAGCTGAATAAGAGAGGTAAGTCACCTATTTTAATATTATTGTGTTTTCTGGAACGCCTTGTTTCTGATAGTCTAAATAATTGTTATCAAATCTCTTCTAATTTTGTCTTATTTGATTGGTCGTTGTTACTTTTTTACCTTTAAAGATTTGACCAGACTTTGAGGATCCAAGGTAACCTTAATTTCTGTTTATAAAAATGCTAGTGTTAGCGTATTGGCGTACGCTTCAAATATGTAACAGTAATTATTGTATTAATTTTATAGCCAAATTGTTATATTTTTGGAAAGTTTATTTTAAAACAGAATCTGATTCGTTTTCGCAACAAATCATTTCTTCCGACCATAGCCTCATTTCCTTCTATAATTTACCTGTTATATAAACTGCCCATTCAAAAAACTATCATCAACTTATCCAAAATCCTCTATGTATCCTTAAACACATCATTTGTCTTCCGCCAGATCAAGATGTCTTGGGCTTGCGACCCGGCGTTGACCGCCAACATCGTGAACAGCTACCAGACCGCTGGTCCGCTATTCATGCAATCTCTGCAGACATTCCTGGCTGCTCAATGTGCGCTGGTCGGAGACCATCTGTGGCCCGCTGATGCTACCCGGCAAGTGCTTGAAGGTAAGTTATTTTTACTCATACAAAACAGACCGTACTCAAGGTGTAGAAAGGTGTGTGGTATATCCGTAATTCTTCCGTTATATCCAGCTAGCTTTTTCTCCTGGTTTAGCTCATGTGGCCTATCTCACAGGAACCGTTTTATTTTATAAGGTTCGTTGCTTTCGATCAGTAAACGAATGTTCGTAATTAGAACAGAACATCATAACCTCCTAAAAAATACTCTGTTACATATTTTTTTATTATTATTAGTTTCAATGTCAAATTCACAATATGCCAATAGCCGAGCACAAATCCAAGCAGAGAATTTCAGAGAAATAACAGACTCAATACTTATACGAATATTATTGTCCTCAGTTGAGGAGTATTTTCTAAAGTCAAATCGTAGTTTGTATCAATCTGTGATTTCGACATTCAATGTTATTTTCATTGTTTGTATTAATTTGCTTGACCATTGTAAGAGATTGAATTATTACAAAGACAAAGAATTATTGTCATTACTTATAATCTTGATTATGCAATAATGTCTGATTGTTATTATTTATATAATAAATATAGTATGTACTTAAATTTTTTTACGATTTGGTCGTGTGAAACTTTATTATTATTTGACAATCGTATATTCATCTAAATTCAAATAAGAGACACTTGCGCGTCCCTGTTTTATGCTTAATAACAATAGCTAGCTCAGGGTTAATAAGTTAAATCCTCTTGCGTCAACAAGGGTTAGAGGTAAATCTAGAGTTAAACTTATAAATTTACATATATAAATTACGACCTGACTATTAACTTAACTTGAAAAAATGATTGTTTGTTTATGGTGATATTTTAATAACTTTGTTTCAAACGAAATGTATAGACGTAGAACCATTTTATCGGCTTGAATGATGTAAATCGGTGCTCGCGTTTACGAGATATTCGCTAATCAGTGTTATGGGAATGTTGTTTTTTGATGATGACGGATGTTATTTTGAGATTATATCACATAGAAGTAAAACATCACCAGATGTGAAATTCAAGGGCTTCAAAACGCGATTTCTCCTATTTTGAGGAAAGAACACATAAATTTAACGAAAAAAAATTCTTGGTGGCTAATGGCGACAGTGAACGAACAATGCACATACAATATGATTAATATGCAATGTCATGTAAAAACTAAAAGACAACAAAAGTATTACGTATTGTAGTGTAAAAGGGACACGCATACGAATTCCATTCATTCATTCATTTTTGGTCGGATTACATTTCAGGGCATAGATACAGACAAATGTCAGGTTACTGGCATTACTTTTTAATGGTGCAAAGCGTATCATGAGTTAAAATGTTTACGACTTAACTCAACATTTATTTATTTAACCCGACTAAACGTGCAAGTGGGCCTAAGACTACGACAAAGACAAGTGTAAGACAGATCATGCAATTAAGCTTAATGTTTTCGTTCCAGATCCCTACTACGACTTCATAGTGGTAGGAGCAGGCTCCGCAGGTTCCGCAGTCGCTAACCGGCTCAGTGAAGTGGAAGACTGGAAGGTTCTTCTCGTGGAAGCTGGCGGCAATCCTACCCTGAACACCGAGGTAAATATTTAGCTTAACACTAGAAATGTGAAATATGTTTCGTTGTGTGTTCATTGTTTTTCTTTCTTCTTCTTTCTTCTTTTGATAAACATAAGGACTTCGAAAATTCCATCATCATCAGCCTTTTCATGTTCCCACTGCTGGGACACAGGCCTCCATTCTGTGAGAGGGAATGGAACGTAATCCAATACGCGGGCCCAATGCGGTATGGCGGATGTCACATGTCTTCGATTTTTTGGTTCTAAGACATGCCGGTTTCCTCACGATGTTATCCTTCACCGTTTGAGAGCAGTGGTGATGAAATAATTTACACAACTACCTGTCTTCAACCTACTGTCTGGGTTCGAACTCACGACTTAAAACACGTAAGTCGCGACTTACGCCACTGCTCTAACATGAAGAATAATCCAGTTCAGTATAATTGTGACATGATATCAATTTTCTTTCAGATCCCTCACCTGTTTTACAACAACATGCGCAGTCCTCAAGATTGGGCCTACAAGACTCAACCTCAAGATGGCGCCTGCAGAAGCTACACAGCAAAGGGTTGCGCTTGGCCGCGTGGCAAGGCTCTCGGAGGCAGCAGCAGTATCAACTTCATGTTCTACGTCCGAGGAAACAGAGCCGACTTCGATGAATGGGCAGCCGACGGTTGTACAGGATGGAGCTACGAAGATGTTCTGCCTTACTTCAGGAAGAGCGAGAAATTCACTGGCATTTTCAACGAACAAAACAAGAAATACCACAACTGGGAGGGCAACCTCAACGTAGCCGTCGACAAACAGTCCCACGACTTCGAGCACATGATCATCAACGCCGCCATCGAACTTGGATTAAAGAACTCGACGGACATCAACGGCGAGAGCCAAATGGGAGTTATGACGTCACAGACTACGACTAAAAACGGACACAGATTCAGTACTGCTCGTGCCTTCTTGAACCCTATCAAGGAAAGGAAGAACTTCCACGTCATCAAACACGCTCAAGCTACTAAAGTCTTGTTTGTGCCTGGAACTAACATCGTGAGCGGAGTCATGCTCCACAAAGACGGAAAAGACATCGTTGTAAACGTAAGGAAAGAGCTCATCCTGTCTGCTGGCGCCCTCAACTCACCACATATCTTATTGCTGTCTGGTATCGGCCCTAGGAAGCACTTGGAAGACATGAAAATCGAAGTTAAGGCTGATCTGCCTGTTGGAGAGAACTTGCAAGACCACTTATTCGTTCCTACTTTCTACACCAAGCCTGGTCCCAAAGACTACTACTCTATCTCTAAGATTGCTGGTGACTTCGCACAGTACATTTTGGAAGGAACTGGCCCATTAATTAACACTAGCCCCAACAGAGTCATCAGTTTCGTCAACACAACTGACCCAGAATCATATGCCTCGGACATGCAGTTCCATTACTTCGTCCTGCCCCCTGGTGTGTACAACTTGATCGACATTTTCCAAAAGCACGGATTAAACGATGAGGCTTACACAAAGTTCAAGAAAATGAATGAAGACAAATATACGCTGGTGATTTTCAACACCCTGCTTAAGCCTAAGTCTGCTGGTAAGATTCTTTTGGCAAGCAAGAACCCACTCGAAGCGCCTCTGTTCTTCGCTGACTACTACAAGGACCCCGAAGATATGGCGACCGTTATCAGGGCAATGAGACAACACTCTCTGAGACTTGGTGACACCAAAACCCTGAAGCAAGCTGGATTCAAACTTGACTGGTTAGACATTGACGCATGCAAGAAGTTCGACAAGAACAGCGACAATTATTTGGACTGCATCTCAAGGGAGCTGACTTTCTCTCTGTACCACCCGACCAGTACCGCCAAGATGGGTCCCGATGGTGACGAGAGCGCCGTCGTTGACCTGGAGCTCAGAGTACGCAAAGTGAAGGGATTGAGAGTGATTGACGCCAGTATCATGCCCTCTGTTATAAGAGGCAACACTAACGCGCCTTCCATCATGATCGGTGAGAAGGGAGCTGACCTCATCAAGAAGTTCTGGTTGAACAAGCACACCGAACTTTAAATTATATAATTTATTAGATGAATAATTGTTGCTTTAACATAGGTACCTAACATTCGCAACAAGCCTCCTGTACTAATTAGATTATCTCATGTACAATTTGTGATTGAACGGGTATTTAAAAGAATAAATATGTTACAGTTTCCATAATTTCATTGTTTTGATTTACATACATTTTAACATAAGTTCAATATCTTTCTTTATAGTGGATTTCAAAATAAGCAGTCCAGCAAATAAGTGAGAGTGGCTGATATGACCATTTTTATAAGATTTCTGCAAAACAAATTAGAACTTCAGCATGTATAACTCCTTAATTTCCTTGCTAATGTATCTGTCGCATCCATTTGGTTAATTTGGCCAGCTTATTACACGCTAGGATCTAGGGTATAATTAATGCAATTAGCTGGCTAGGTCGTTTATTGAACGCCGAATATAGAAGTATACTTCTTTAGAAAAAGCATAAGAACTAAGAGGATTTTATTGCTTACCACTAGATACCGATAGCCATCACATATACGTAGTTTCGGTAAAATTCAATTGACGCCGTAAGGGTATGTTCCTAAATTTTCTTATTCAACTCTTAAATAACGAATGATGTGAATGTTTTTATCGCATACTACTTTGTTCAAGTCATTTCGATCAAGTTTTTTCTTAGGACTTTTTTCAGATTTTTTATGACACTTTTGGAAAGTTAGATCTAAAAAGTTTTGAAAGTAGCCGATAGCCAAATACTTTCATAATCTCATCAAATATTCATATGAACAAAAAAATAAATTAAGAAGGTTCACTTCAATTTTAAAATCGACTTGAGAATTGTGGTGACATATTGGTCGTGTCTTCTTTATGAGAAGAGACTTCTGTAGTGGGACAGTTACCGGCTAGTATTATCACAATTGCTGATCACATATTCTCAATGATGATCGCACACACAATCACTTCATGGTCTCAACGCATAATATGTTGTTTCATTTGCAAAGCGTTTAGGTACAAAAGGGCCAATTACATATTCGCGAGCTGGCTGACCAAAACCGGATGTTTCCTTCGACTGCACTTATTAATTTTGCACTAGTTAATTTAAGTCGGGGGTATTTATTTTATTAAATTATTTCATCCTTTTTTTCAATTACTTTTTAACCGTCGTGAGTTTTTTCAAAAATAAATATTTTGCTTTTTATTTTAAACTTTTTAGAGAGCAATGTTTGCTGCAGTTTGTTTGCCCCCTGGTGAGTTGTCACCGTAACACCTATCTAAGAACATGCACCAATCAAACCCGAATCCATAACTGAAAACTGCACCAAAATCGGACTAGTAGTTTCGGCGAAATATGGCAACATGGATTTGCACAAACATCCTCTCACCCCAAACGCATATAATACCGTCTCCGTTCCGTCGTGGGTAAAAATTGTAATTATCAGTCTTCTTCATTTTCATGTCGATGATTCCGTGTTCAATTATTAATTTAGATGTGCTCCGTCCAGAACTCAGCCATGTTGACAACCCTAGCGCTGGCCTCACAAAGGCCTCTTATGGTACAGGTGTCTATGCACAAGGAGCAGGACAACAGATGGGGCATCGTTTGCGGTGTGGCTCCACAGTCGCATTGTTGTGTGGCTGATAGGAGAACCCCATGACACTGCCTGTCGTATTTAGCATAGCTAAACACTCACTAGATAAACCAAACTAAAAACATTTAACAAGGCGTTAAATAAATATCACAGAAAAAAAAGGCAAGTAGTGTTTAAAAAAACAAGATAATTGTAATAATGCAGATAAGAAAACAGCTCGGTAGTGACGCGTAGAGATCTATTTGTATAATTGTATCAGAATGGTTGTACATCTAGATATGCATATATACATAGATAAATGTAAGTATGAGTGTAGTGCGTGCCAGCAGTTGACGGTCAGTGGTCGGGCAGCCCGCTATTCACTTTCGTTCGTAACTGTTACTGTGTTAAAAGAAAATTATATAATTTTTAGAAGAAAATAATAAGAGGTAAGATTATTTTTGTATTTAATTTGTTTTTAAGAATTTTGTGGAAACATGTGAAGTCAAAATAGTTGTAGGAGTGAAGTTAAAATAAAAACAACATGTGTTGTATGAGTTTGACGTAGTAAAAAATCGCAGTGGTGAAAAGTAGGCATTTAAAATCACAATATATCTAATATTAAATTATGATTAATTAAATTTAATATTATATTAACTATTTAATCTACTTATACAGTGATTTCAACCCAAAGTTCTGAGAGTACTCGTGTTGATAATCTCGATAGAATTTGATTGTTTTGATCCACACAGCTTTCTCCGATTATCAGACTCGATAATATGATTTGTAACTTTCTTTTCATTTCCCCTTGCTACTCAAAAGTTCGGCCACAATTTTTTTCTGATTTTTGAATTGAGAATTAAAAGTCAAGCTAGAGGTTGGTAGGTTGTACGATATTCTAAAAACCTTAAAAATTAAATTAGGTGTTAACACGTTCTAAACTCCAAATACTAAATTCTATAACCATCCCTAAGATATAGCCAGCCCACCTTGATATAATTGTAGAAACACACAATAATTTTCCATTCATTCCGTTTTTTATTCCGTCATAGTTGCATAATTATGTATTATTATTTATATATATATATAGGTAGGTATTAGTATTTATTGTTTTAGTATTTATTTCACAAATATGTTTGTATATATTATTGTTTATTAGTTATTAATTAGTAATGTTGTCATAAGCGTACCTAATTGATGCGCAAATTATGAACGTAGGTTCGCATAGATGTCCAACAAATATTATAAATGTGAAAGTCTGTGAGGATGGATGGATGGACGGATGTTTGAAACTTAACAGAAATATAGCTAATACTTCAGTGTAACACATAGGCTATAATTTATAAAGATATTGGGCGAAGTACTAATGTCACGCGGCCGGAGCCGCGGGCGGCAGCTAGTTGTTAAAAACTAGCTTCTACCAGCGTCTTCGCCCAAGTGAAAGACGAAAATTATCCCGAGGAAACATATTCCCGGGATAAAAAGTATCCTATGTGCTATTACTGACTATAGTCTATCTCTGTGCCAAATTTCATCCAGATCCGTCCAGCCGTTTGAGTGTGAAGAAGTAACAAACATACAAACACACTCACAAACTTTCGTGTAATATTAGTGTGATAATGTGATTAATCTTTCCCCGGTGACAAAATGTTTACTTATGTATTTTTTGCAGTAGGTAGCTAGATCATCATCATAAATAAATACGAATTAAAACAAAATATTATCTTACATTTCACAACATTTCATTACAAGATCTTCAATTATTTTGCGTAAACACATTTACTTAACTACATATAATAAAATAAATTTCTCCGCCGCGTTTGTACGCGCTAAACTCAAAAACTACTGAACGGATTTTCATGCGGTTTTTACCAATAAAAAGAGTGAGAAACAAGGAAGGTTTTGTGTATAAATTGTCACGGGCGAAGCCGGGGCGGGTCGCTAGTTGATTATAATGTTTTAAATTGTTATGTCAAAATGTGCATAAATATCGATATAATTATTATAGGTTGTAAGCACAAAGAAAATCTCATATGCAAACTCAAAAGAAGTTAATAAGCGAAACTCCTTAGGTAAAACGTAGGCACGAAACTCCGTAGATGAGATGGGAAAATATTAACACATAGCACCCTTATTTATAAGAATCTCGACGTAATCACTGATTCTCACAGGAAAAATAAAACGGCTTCGAGATATAACTTGTCCTTTTTACCTCCGAGAAGAATTTATGGTAACGTGACTGATTTTGAGATTAGTCTGTGTTCAAAATATTCATGTGCATATTTTTACCTTTTTGTATTTTTATCTTGGACATCACAGGCAACGGTGGCAGCATCGTGAGGAAACATACGACTTTATATAGTTAACATAAGTCTGAAATAGCCAAGTCAGAAGCCTGTGGGATTCACAGAGGCGGCTTAATTAACTTTGACACCAGAGGTGGCCACATTCTCACACGAAAAGAAGAATATTATAAATGCGAAAGAGAACTCAGTCTGTCTGTCTGTTACGTTTTCATGCTTAAACCGCTGAATCGATTTAGATGAAATTTGGTATGGGGATAGTTTGAAACCCTGGCAAGGATATTGGGTAGTTATTATCCCAGAAAGCATCCTTAAAGAGATGGAAATGGAGGTAGAAGTTTGTATGGTGAACCAAAGTAAAGGCGGCCCATACACATACAATATTATTGCGCAAGGTACTAATGTTACGTGGGCAAAAGTTAGTTACCTATATTTTTGCTAATTCTATTTGCCTTTTTATAAATAATTAAAATTAAAATCTTTTTAAAACAAGCTTTTAAATGACTGAAAGTACGAAAATGTGTAAAATCATCACAATTGCACCCAAAACGGTGAAAGAAAATATCGTGAGGAAACCTGCATGTCTTAGACCCAAAAATTCGAAGACAGCTCGTGGCTAAATAATAACAGCCGCACGAGTCGATCTTCAAGGTAAAGCAACGATTGCCGAGGTCGATCCGTGGACGGGTGACCATCTTTTCATAGCGAATTTCTTCCGTGCTGTTGGTACCGGCTGTCATTTGAAGATCTTTGACAGTCCTAACGAGTAAATAGAAGTCAGAGATCTGACACCAGTCTAGCCAAAAGGTATCCCGTTACCCAGTTACTGGGTTGTGGAGGTCAGATAGGCAGTCGCTCCATGTAAAACACTGGTACTCAGCTGAATCCGGTTAGACTGGAAACAGACCCCAATATAGTTGGGAAAAGGCTGGGCAGAAGATTATGACTTTTCAATATCTATCCTATGAGCCCAAACACGATGTTGCTATCTTATCTGGTTGAGGAGTAGCTATGGCATCTGCCAGCTCTATGATGAGACCAGCTCCATATTATTTCAATGTTGCAGAAGTTACTTAAGTATGCCAAGTTTCAGCTTAATCAAATGCTAGCTAGTGCTTGAAAAGTGGATTACAGGTTTCTGGATAAATATACGAAAGAAAGGAAATATAAAGTTTGTAATAATATTAATATAATATTATATTATATTAACTAATATATTATAATATTACATTATATAAACTAACCACACTACCAACGGCCGTTAATCACGTAGTGTTTTGTTTCTTGAATATGTACTTCGAAAATAAAGCAGCATTAATTTTAACAACTTGCCAACTAATTTTATTATTGATCTATTATTAGCGACGGTATTTAACTTCTTCTACCAAAGGTTTTTTACCTTAAAGACCAAAATATTTTTCGAACCACTCAAATGTAATTTTTTGTTCATCAAATACCTATATTATGTCTTACATCAAATATCTATTAATATCATCAAATATCTTAATAAAAACTCATTTACAATCCGGTTGCTACCTAAACTGAAATAACTTGGAAATGACTTTTGAACGCGTTCAAAATCCAACCGGTTTTTTAACGTATCTACCTAATAAGTTTACTCAAGGTAAAACCAAGCATATACCTCGGATATTAAAAAAAATAACAAGAGAGTCCTTACCTAGGTCATGGTCCAGCATGTCATTAAAAGCAACGTATCTAGGTACCATATCTCATGGCTAAATTTGTTACGTAAAACAATACTACCAAAATATTAAATCATTATTACAAATCATTTTGAACACATAGATTGAATGATAAATATATTTTTATTGATATGTTGATCCCCGATGATACCATTCCGCATTAAGAATGAAATCTAAGATATCTTATATCTGATTTGATACCAATGAGTTTAATACCGTCGTTATTGATTCAAAATACATATGTTTTAAAAGCTCTCCGTCCATCTACAGCCCGACCCCTGATTCTTCTTCTTGAGTCGATGGAAACTCTTTAAATTCTTTGGGCCCAGTAGGTGGCTACGCCAAACAGGACGAACTAATTAACGTCAGTCTAAACTTGAAACGTGGACTAAGGTCCAGAAGTATCTATCAGAAGTATCCTACTACGAGCGTGAAAACCAAGCACTGACATTCATTGACCCGTAACTCATATTTGCCATAACTAATCTGAGGTATAGCAAAATTTTCTCAAAAATAATATAATTAGGAAACAAAACCTGCCCACTCTCAACACAAACAATGAAGATTGACAAATCGGAGACCTTACGCTACACCAGCGCCTTTAGCGGCCATCTCATACGCGGTAGACCCCATTGCAGCGTCAGTGACATTCATAAGGCCCTCTAAACTACAGGTCTATGGGCACTGGGGGCACTCTAGCATGTATGTCATATACGCCCCCTGCTAAGCCGGTCTTTCTTTTCTGATCCCCACGTTCTTGTGCCAACTTCATCCAGATCCTGCCTTCGGCGGCAACAACGCAAACTCAACTCCATTCTAATAACTTCAATTTGACTGCCTCATTCCAGGAGAAGATGTCGTGGGCCTGTGATCCGGCGACGACGTCGATGATCGTGGACAGCTACCAGGTGGCTGGCCCACTGTTCGTGCAGACGCTACAAAGCATCTTCGCAGCGCAGTGTGCTCTCATAGGGGACCATCTTTGGCCCGATGATGCTACAAGTGCTGTTCTTCAAGGTAACGATATATTTGAGTACTTATATTTAAATATAAGTACTACTACCTACTATAATAAGTACCAAATTTGTCAAGAAAATTACCATGATTTGTTTTTAATTGCGTCTATAATAACAATTGGAAATGTGGTAGAAAAAAAAACGAACACACCACATATTAAGGCTAAGTATTTTTTGATGATTCATAAATAATTAGAGCTAATGAATTCTTACATACATATATTTATACTTAATATAAAAAGAAAAATTATAGATCATTAACTTATGTAAATAACCTATTGTTAACTTTGAAGTCACCTTTTAAGCAAAGATTTGTTTGCATTAGGTGGCTTCGTTCCTCCAGTAATAAATAAATATTCGATGCTTTTCTATAGAATTCGAACTGTTACACAAAGGGCCAAGGTGATTTTTCTGTGTTAATAATTATTCCCTTATTGACAGCAAAAGCCAAGGAGAACTGGAAAATTATTTAAAATGTTAACATTGTAACATGCAATTTAATTAAGTAGAATAAATGTAGACTTCAGTGAAATTATCACTGAAATGGGGCCATTTTCTATTATGGTTAAAATTTTAAGAATATCACAGACGTTAGAATCATTATTAAAAATAAAAAAAATCCGCAACCAACAGGTTTTACATAAAAGATGTATTATCATTGTCTAAACACAAACTGAAGGCATTAGAATACACCTAAGGAAAATATAATTCTTGAAACAGATTAATCTCGAAGACATAAAATATACTACTTAAGTATAGGTAAAATAATACTTATGTAAAGGTTGTCCGTAAGAGATTGCCTTATGCGATAAGACCGCCCATTGTACTCTTGTCTTTGTAAATATTTGTCCTGTATGTTCTTGTGGTTTGCAATAAAGTATCCATACTAATATTATAAACTAGCTTCTGCCAGCGGCTTCGCCCGCGTGAAAGTCAAAAACTACCCCGAGGGAACATATTCCCGGGATAATAAGCTGCATGTATGCTATGAGCTATTCCTGACTATAATCTATCTCTGTTCCAAAATCCATCCAGATCCGTCCAGCCGTTTGAGCGTGAAGAAGTAACAAACACACACTCGCAAACTTTCGCCTTTATAATATAAGTGTGATGCGAAAGTAACTCTGTCTGTCTGTTACCTTTTCACGCCTGAACCACTGAACCGATTTAGATAAAATTTGGTATGGAGATAGTTTGAGATCTAAGCAGGACATAGGATATTTTTATCATGGGAATCGTCCTTTAGAGGGTGGAAAGGGGGGTGGAAGTTTATATGATGTACTAATAATTTCTTAAGTAAGGCGGCCCACACAACTACAATTTTAAGGCGTGATATAAAAAAATAGGCTATTCGAAGTATATCACCTATATCATTAACACCAAAAACTCCCAAATCATCACACGTCGTAAATGATATATATTATGTTATGTAGGAAAAACCCAAAAAATGTTGTCTGATTCTAAATATGTATCTATAATTCAATTTTATACATTTCAGACCCTAACTATGACTTCATAGTGGTAGGCGCTGGTTCTGCAGGAGCAGTGGTTGCCAATCGACTGAGTGAAGTTCCCGACTGGAAGGTGTTACTAATTGAAGCAGGAGGGAACCCAACGTTATCTACTGAAGTGAGTAATAATCACAGTTAAGACAATTAAAGCACTAGCTAAAACTTCTACAACAGATATTTTTTGATGACTCTATCGAGTTGGTCGTTTCTTGCTAGATTCTGTTAAAGATTCATGATTTTC